>CP136055.1:163514071-164114071 GCA_032464435.1 Aegilops umbellulata | reverse complement strand
ACACCATGTTCTTACATGAAACTACTCTTCTTGTGTATCCTGCATCAGTCACTTATGATGGGACACCTCTATGTTGGCAGTGTGATATTGGTTTGCATCTTGAATATGATTTCTAGCATGTAGTGCTTCTAGTTTCATGAACACCACCTATGATGAGACAGTTTTAACTTGGCAGAGTGATATTCATTGCACCTTCCATATGGTGTCTAGCTTGCAGTGCTTCTAATTTGTTGAAGTGCCTTCTGCTTAGTTACCACATCATAGGTGTGAATATGTCAGGCCGTCCAGTTTTTTGTACACATTCCATCCTCGTATCATGACTTTGCCTTTCATCAGAGTAGTGTTCATCAGTATCATGCATGAATGAGTTCTAAAGAGTGAATTTTATACTTTTTTCTTGTCGGTTTGACCTCACAATGCAAAATCAATAAAGCGGAAGGAAATTGGTAAGGCATTGGATGATTGTGGCCCTTCCGAACAACTGAAACGGAGGGTCTCTACAGATTCTACTGCGCCATCCTCCCAACAAGATTCACAAGACAGCGCAAGGCTAGACAGTCAATGTAGCTGTGTAGATGATGAGCACATCTCCCCAACTCCGCCATCACAGGTGTTCGCTCTAACTTGTCACTATTATAGGTGGTTGCATATTGCGTATGATGTCTAGCTTGTATTGCTTCTAGTTTGACGAACGCCACCTATGACGAGACAGTTTTAACTTGGCAGAGTGATATTCATTGCACCTTCCATATGGTGTCTAGCTTGCAGTGCTTCTAATTTGTTAAAATGCCTTCTGCTTAGTTACCACATCATAGGTGTGAATATGTCACGCCCTCCTGTTTTTCGTACATATTCCATCCTTGTATCATGTGTGTCGGATCACGGGTTCCGGCAGACCCTTAAGGTTCGAACTCTGGGGTGCGCGCGAAGATCATGCCCACTACCTCTCCGTCTCGCAAGGATCTAGACTACTGCAAGAACAACACAAGAGACACAGGGTTTATACTGGTTCGGGCCACCATTGTGGTGTAATACCCTACTCCAGTGTGGTGTGGTGGATTGCCTCTTGGGCTGATGAGGAAGAACAGTACAGGGAGGAACGACCTCGCGAGGGTCTGTTCTTGGCTAGGGGATGAACTGCTAGGGGAGTTCGATCGCCCTTCCCTTTCTCTCTCTCTCTACTTGCTCTAGATGCCGAATCAGATGCCTCTCGATACTGAATCAGATGCCTCTACCCGGGGGGTGGATAGTCCTATTTATAGGCAAAGGCCCTGGGCCTCTTCCCAAATATTGAGCGGGAAGGGCGCCAACAATTGGCCAATTTGAAGGGGAACATCGGGTACACTTATCCTGACTAAAGTTGGTCTTCGCCTGCCAAAGGTTCTGGTGATGACGCCGGCTTGGGCTCCACAGTGACTTCCTCCTTGTCGTGGAGCTGGTCTTGGTCTCGTTGCACCGAAATGGGTGCCTTTGCTTGATCCTCTCGCCTGCGCTTGCCCCCTTTGCACCAAAGAGGAAAGGGAGGACACTGCGCGGGCTGGCACCCGCCTGGCACCCTTGGTCGTCATGGCTTGCGTCATGGGCACCTCGTGAGGTACCCCACCTTGATCTCTCTGCCTCCTCGCGAGCTAGCCTAAGGAGGCCGTGCTTGAGGAAGCGCCGTGTCGTCTTCCTCGCGAGGCTTGGCCCCTCGCGAGGGTCTTGGGTCTTGTGTTGATGAAGATGGGCCACGTTGGGCCCCCACTCGAGCCACGCCGCAGGCCGCAGGCAGGCATGTCTGGGGACCCCCGTTCCCAGAACGCCGACAGTAGCCCCCGGGCCCAAGGCGCGCACGGACTTGGCCGTGCCGAGGGGCGAAACGGCAAAGGCGAAGCGCCGCGGGCCCTAACAGCCTGAGGCCTCGGGCGCCACGTGGCGGTTGATTGGACGTGGGAGTCTCCACTTCCCCACGCTCCCTTATTCTACGCCACGCTAGGTTGCCCCGCAGTTGTACACAGCCGCCCTTTTCCCTGTTGCTTGACCGTCTCCTGCTCTTCCTCCCTCCGAACTCTGATCCTCGCTTCCGATCCCATCTCGCATCTCCTCTCTTCCGCCCGCCGCCATGGCTCCAAGGAAAGAGAAGGGGAAGAAGCCTGCGGCTCCATCTCGCCCGCTGCCGCCGGTGGCGCCTGCTGTCGGCCGCTCAATCATACTCAACCTGGAGTGCCTGGGCAAGCTCAATCCGGCTCTGGCCACCGCCTTCAACGAGTGCGGGAGGACGACGGTGTGGCCTACGTGTCACCTCCCCACTGATAGGATAATCACCGAGGTCCATTACTTTGCCGACGCCTTGTGGGCGGGTCAGGTGCCTCCCTTCTCCGATTTCTTCAACGCCGTTCTTGATCATTATCAGATCCACATGATGCATATGGGTCCTGAGTCCATTGCTCTTCTTTCAGTCTTCGCATTTGTTTGTGAGGCGATGGTGCGCATCCCTCCTTCTGTTGCCCTGCTGCGCCACTTCTTCTCCTTGCATCTTGTCGACCCCACGCAATGCTCGGCATGCGTGAGCTTCGTGGCTTCGTCTGAGACCGCAGCCTCTGGTATCGACTTCAACCTCCCTCCGCTTTCAGCCGAGTTCCGCGAGCGGTGGTTGTACATTGATGTTGGGGTGACCAGCCCCTGGCTCGCGAAGCCGACATCGCCTGTTGTGTCTAATTCGGGCTGGGGCCAGGAGACGCTCGTAAGTCCTCGGCTCGCCTTCGTATGGCATCGCTTCATGTCCTTGAAGAAGCTTGGCGTAACGGCGCCCAAAGTGGTGAAGGAGTTCCTATTGCGCCGCATTGCCCCTCTCCAACGCCATTCTCGTAGAATGTGGGCCTTCAGCGGGCATGGCGACCGCATGACGCTTCAGGGAGAAGACCTGACGCCCGAGGTGCTGAGGAGGGTGCTCTTGATCCTGACAGGCGATCCCAACCCCGGGGGTGTCCGGCAGGGGGGAGCCTTGTTGTACCTCTGCCATAATAGGGATGACTTCGTGAGGCAGATGCCCCCTTTCGACGAGTGGGGGCTACGCCCTGTCGGCCTCCAGGGGCCTCGCGAGAACCCTGTGGTGGTGACTTCCCTTCCGGTCGGCCTGGGTGAATCCTCCTCGAGTGGTGGCGCAGGGAGGCATGAGACAGCGGGGGTCGAGGGAGCCGCGGATGATGCGACCGCACCTGGCGATGCTCTTGATGGGGCAGCTCACGAGGTCCGCGCTCCCGAGGCCACGGGTGAGGCGTCACCGCCTCCGGTGTTTGAGGCCGAGGCTCCTGAGCCCCCTGCCGGGATCTCTGACGAGGCAACTGCCCGTGCATTCCAGGCATGCGCCCTCGACGCGAGTGGCCTTGGCGCTCCGTCCTCTTCGCAGGCTGGTTCCTGTGCATCTCTCCTGGGCCGTTTCCGTGTGGACTTTGAGGCCCTCCGGAGAAAAAGGGAGGCCTTGGGCGACGACTTCCCCTGCCGCTTGCTGAAGCGCCGGAAGTACTTTGCTATCGATGAGTAAGTCTTCTCCTTTTCTGTCCCTTATTTTGCTTGCCGCATCCGCTGATCCTTGCCCTGCAGGCCTCTGCCTACTGAGCTCGATGAAGTCGTCGGGCCGACACCCTCCTTGACTCCATCTCCTCCACCACCCCTGGGTGTCTCGAGCGGCACTGCCCTTGTGATTTGGGCAGGTGACGGCGCGGACCGCCGCGTAGCGCATGGCGACTCTCCCGCCCCTGCGATCTCCTTCCGCGGGCCTTCCCTCGACATAGGCAGCCTGCCGTGGGCTCCCCGTTTGGTCGCGGGCTGCGACCGGCTGAGGCACCTCCGGGGCCCTTCTCCTGAGGTCTGGTTGGACTCAAGTCGGGCTTCTGATGCGGCGCGGCCGTCCGTCGGGAAGGCGCCAGCCCCCAGCCCCCTGCCCGGGGCCGGAGCGACGATCCGAGGTTCTCGACGCCTGCTTGGGCGGATGACGGCGCGGCAGACGTGCTTGAGTGTGCTCGGGAGCGCCGTGCCCGTCGTCACGAATTCCTTCGGAGGGCGAGTGGCGCCGTAGACCTGCTTGGGCAGGAGCTCGCTGAGGAAGACGCGCGCCTGGAAGCTGAGGGCTTGCGCTTGGCCGTCGAGCGGCGCGAGCTGAAGGCAGCTGCTGCCCTCGCGCGTCGTCAGCGCGTCCTTGACGACGAAGAGGCGAAGGTGTCGCTGGAGGCTTCTCTGGCGGCTCGGTCTCAGGCCGTTGAGGAGGCCCGAGGAGCAGACCGACGGCGAGGAGCAGCAGAAGAACAAACTAGGGAGCTCTTGGCCTGGTGTCGCTCATTGGAGGAGCAAGTGGAGCTGCGCGAGGCAGCCCTTGCATCCATGGAGGTGGCTTCTGGCGACCCGGCTGAGCTTCGGAAGCGCGAGGAAGCGTTGGTGCTGGAGGCCGCCGAACGCGCTCGCGAGCTCGAGCAGCTGGAGACGAGGGAGCGCCTGGTGACGCAGGCGGAAAACGATGTCGCCGTGCGGGAGACTCGTGTCCTGGAGGAGGTCTGCCGTCGGGTGGCTACAGCACGCCAAGGCCTCGAGTGCGAGTTCGAGGGGAAGCTGGGGATGATCCGAGTCGAAGCTGAAGGTAGAACCGACGCCTTGAGGGTCCAGCAGGATGAGGCGACGCGACGAGCGGACGCCTCCCAGGTCGCCCTTGAGGTAGCGCAGAAAGAGCTGGCCTCCTCCCAGGCCGAGGTGCTCCGCCTACGCCAGCGTGTAGAAGAGGCCGTGGCCGTCGAGCGTCAGAATGCCGATGAGATACGCCAGCGGCAAGTCCTGGAGCACCAGCACGGCCCCATGATCACCAAGCTCCGGGATAGGGCCAACATTGCCATGGGCAACATCTGTGAGGCTGCCATGGGCGAGCCGCACACGATCAACTACGCCGGCAACCTGCAGTTCTTCACCACCGTGGTGACACAGCTGGAGGCACGGTCGGCCAGAGCCGATAGGTTGGTGGAGGAGAGGAGCCGCGCCCTGCTCGGGCGCGCCTTCTCCCGCGTCTTCAGGCATCTTCGAAACATGGATCCCCACTTCGACTTCGACGCCGCCATCGCCCCAGTTCCCCAAGCTGTTCGAGGCGACCTGGCTGAATGGGTGGAGAGCAACGTAGATGCTCTCGTCCGGGCCTTCACTTCGGATGACGACGGCGTGGTCGTGGGCGTCGACGAAGGTGGCGTGGTGGAAGACCCCAATGCCGCTGATGGGGGCGCAGACAACGAAGGTGAGTTCAGCGACGCCAGCGACAGCTCGGGAGGCGCCTCTAAGGACGCATTGGGGGATTTGTCAGATTGACCATGTACTATCCTCGTCTTTTTACCCTGCATAGATAGAACTCAGGCGTTTGGCCCGACGATTGTGAGAGCATTTTGGGAGGGGAAGCCCCTCATGTATGAACTTGTATCTAATGTATCTGCAGTGATTAAATCGTACGCGCGTCCAACGGTACGCTGGTTCGCCCTTGTTCCTTGCTGGCTCCGGAGCTGCCTTCTGGAGGGCGTCACGTCCCCGGCGCTGGGTAGTTGAAACCTCGGGAGGCGAGGTCGTTGCCGACAGGAAACCCCGCAGGCTTGGGCCATCTTCGCAGGCTACGTGCCCTTTCTCGAGCAAGACGTCTTCACAGGCGTTCGCCTTCTTCACAGGCTCTAGGCCTTCTCCCGAGAGGGATGTCTTCACAGGCGTTCGCCTTCTTCACAGGCTCTGGGCCTTCTCCCGAGAGGGATGTCTTCACAGGCTCCTGGCCTTTTCCTCGAGTGAGACGTCTTCACAGGCGTTCGCCTTCTTCATAGGCTCTGGGCCTTCTCCCGAGAGGGATGTCTTCACAGGCGTTCGCCTTCTTCACAGGCTCCGGGCCTTCTCCCGAAAGGGATGGCTTCACAGGCGTTCGCCTTCTTCACAGGCTCCGGGCCTTCTCCCGAGAGGGGTGGCTTCACAGGCATTCGCCTTCTTCACAGGCTCTGGGCCTTCATGAGAAAACGATCTCCGCAGGCACCAATGGTCACCTCGCGAGGGAGCGGCAGCGGCAATCTAGGCCGTGCTTAAGCTAGGCCTGGCCCGGCTCGCGAGGGGCTCGCGAGGGGAGGCAGCTGTGATGAGATGGTGACCAGAACACGGGAAACGATTCAAACAAGACCAAGCACCCCTTCCCCGAACGCACGCAAAGCTCAAATTCGAATTCAACTTAAATCCAGCGGGGAAAAAGGTTACAACCAAAGGAAGAAGGCAATGAAAGCAAACAAAAGGCCACGTCCGGCACCTAATCTAGTCTTCGACGTCTTCTCACCAGCGCGGAGCTAAGTGCTGTCCACTGGGCGTGGGAGGGAGCCCCAGGGCCTGAGGCCGGCACCCCTGAGACTCCGGGGCGTGTACAGCCCCACTCATTATTACGTGAGAGTGTCACGGGGCAGCGAGCTTCACAGGCACTGGGCCTTCTTCACAGGAACCGGCTTTGCTTCATATCGCCTGACGAGGGCCCCGCCTTGCACCACACTCTAGTGCCACCAATGATGACCGGAAACCAGGACGCCGCCGGTGGGGTAGAGCGGTCGCCAGCGGTTCCCCCGACGACCACGGGTCCTCCGCCAGGGGCAGGCCCTCGGGCGCCTCCCCAGCGGAGGGCCTATCTTCTAAGAACGCCTTGCTCCGAACGCCGCGGTGGTGACGTAGGATCTCTGCCCCTTTCCTGCAGCCCCCTGCGTCCTCCTCCCGAGGGGTAGGAGACCGCAGGGGCGAGGCAGCTGCTTGTCATGGTGACCTGCATCTCCTGTGACGCATGATTAGCGTATGCTTGCTCTTGAGGAATTAATGGTACCCGATAGTTGTTGCCTCCAGTGTGACCGACGGAGCCGACCCGGGGTTCCTGGAGGGGCTCGGCCTCTGGCATCTCATCCTCCCAGCTGGGGCTGAAGAGCGAGCCCTGTTCGCCCTCGTGAGCGTGTCCTTGGTCCATCATGTGGGGCACATACTCCTCTGGCGCCGCCACCCCGAATGCTGCGCTGTAGTGCTCCATGCGCCATGCAGCGTTGCTTATCGTGCCCACCGTGGGGTGGTAGCGTGGTTGGCCGCTGGCGCCGTGGGCCGCACTGAGACCCTCTCCTTCACGTGCCGGGGGCGGTGGTAGCGCCTCCGCCGGTCTGGTGCCGGCGGATTCGCCGGTGTTGGGGTAGTCTCGAGGCCCGCGCGGGTGCGCGGGGCCCCCTCGTGCGCCGCCCTGAACTTGAGGCGGAAGCTGGACGCAGAAGGGGTGAGCCCCCGAAGCGGCGAAGCCCAGGAGCTCGGCGACCCGCTCCAGCAGCACGTCGCGGCCGCCCTCCAATAGCCTGCACTGCAACAGCTCCCGTGCTACCGTGAGCGCGGCCCTTGAGTTTGCATGTTCTCGGCGGGTGTACGGTGTCGTAGCCGCGGCGTGGTTGGAGGCCCTCGCCGCCGACCGCGCCTGTCGCGGTGTGAGGGTCGCAGCAGCTTGCCCACGTCGCCCACGGCCTGCAGCGCCCTGCGGACCGCGAGCTGCCTGTGGCGCGGGGTCGCCCGGAGCGGGAGGCTCCGCGCAAATGGGCCACGCCGCCCATGGGCCTTGGTTGCCTGCCTGGTCGCCGGACATGATGACGACGACGTAACGGGAGACGGAGCGATGGGAAGGCAGATTCCGGCGCACCCCTACCTGGCGCGCCAAATGTCGGATCACGGGTTCCGGCAGACCCTTAAGGTTCGAACTCTGGGGTGCACGCGGAGATCGTGCCCACTACCTCTCCGTCTCGCAAGGATCTAGACTACTGCAAGAACAACACAAGAGACACAGGGTTTATACTGGTTCGGGCCACCATTGTGGTGTAATACCCTACTCCAGTGTGGTGTGGTGGATTGCCTCTTGGGCTGATGAGGAAGAACAGTACAGGGAGGAACAACCTCGCGAGGGTCTGTTCTTGGCTAGGGGATGAACTGCTAGGGGGAGTTCGATCGCCCTTCTCTTTCTCTCTCTCTCTCTACTTGCTCTAGATGCCGAATCAGATGCCTCTCGATACTGAATCAGATGCCTCTACCTGGGGGGTGGCTAGTCCTATTTATAGGCAAAGGCCTTGGGCCTCTTCCCAAATATTGAGCGGGAAGGGCGCCAACAATTGGCCAATTTGAAGGGGAACATCGGGTACACTTATCCTGACTAAAGTTGGTCTTCGCCTGCCAATGGTTCTGGTGATGACGCCGGCTTGGGCTCCACAGTGACTTCCTCCTTGTCGTGGAGCTGGTCTTGGTCTCGTTGCACCGAAATGGGTGCCTTTGCTTGATCCTCTTGCCTGCGCTTGCCCCCTTTGCACCAAAGAGGAAAGGGAGGACACTGCGCGGGCTGGCGCCCGCCTGGCACCCTTGGTCGTCATGGCTTGCGTCATGGGCACCTCATGAGGTACCCCACCTTTATCTCTCCGCCTCCTCGCGATCTAGCCTAAGGAGGCCGTGCTTGAGGAAGCGCCGTGTCGTCTGCCTCGCGAGGCTTGGCCCCTCGCGAGGGTCTTGGGTCTTGTGTTGATGAAGATGGGCCACGTTGGGCCCCCACTCGAGCCACTCCGCAGGCCGCAGGCAGGCAAGTCTGGGGACCCCCGTTCCCAGAACGCCGACAATGTGTTTGCCTTTCATCTGAGTAGTGTTTGTCAATATCATGCATGAATGAGTTATGAAGAGCGAATTTTATTCCTTTTTCTTCTCAGTTTGACTTCACAATGCAAAATCAATACGGTTGAAGGAAATTAGTATGGCAGTGGATGATGGTGGTCCTTCGAAGCAACTCAAACAGACGGTCTCTACACATTCTACTCCACCATCCTCCCACATCGCAAGACAACACAAGGTTGGACAGTCAACGTAGTTGTGTAGTTGATGAGCACATCTCCCCTACTCCACCTTCACAGGTGCTTGCTCTAACTTGGAACTGTTATATGTGGTTGCATGTTCTGTATGATGTCTAGTTTGTATTGCTTCTAATTTTGTTGAATTGCATCTGCATAGCTTACAACTTATACCTGCAACAATCACTTACCCATTAGACTCATTTGACTTGGGAGTGTGATGCAGGTTGCATCTTGCATTGTCTTCTAGCTTGTACTGCTTCTAATTTCTTGAAATGGCACTTACGACGAGATACTTTTTACCTGGTAGAGGGATATTGGTTGCATGTTCGTATGGTGCCTAGCTTTTATTTCTTCTAATTTTGTTGAAATGCGTTTTTCTTAGTGTTTTTCATACACATTCCATCCTCCTATCGTACGAGTGAATATGCAATGATGTCTTTTTTTGTATATATTGCATCCTCCTATCATGTGCTTGCCTTACATAAAAGTAGTGTTCGTCTGTATCATGCATCAACCAGTTATGCAGAGCTAATTTTATTCATCTTCTTGTGGTTTTGACCTTTTTTTTGAAAGAAAGTTCGAGCTTTATTCATTAGAAATAATCATTACATCGTTTATGAGGATTGGTACAATTGCATTATGTGGTTCCTCAAGCCAATCAGAAATGAATGAAAATCTAGCCAACTTGGCAAGTTCATGAGCAACTTTATTTGCTTCTCTATTACAATGCTCGAATCTAGAAATAGGAAAATCGCAAGCTAAGTGAAAACAGTCATCATAAATTGCAGTTGCTGCCCCCGACGATCATAGGGCAATATCAGAAAAGAGGAAGGAAAAAAGTAAGTTAGGGGATGTTGGTGGTCCTCCGGACAGATGCAAACAGAGACTCTCTAGATTTTCCACTGCTACTGCTAATGCAGTTGAAGTCCCAAGTCTACATGATGAGTTCATCTCCCGTACTCCACCATCGCAGGTGCTTGCTCTAAGTTGATAGTGTGATAATTGGTTTCATGTTGCATATGTTGTTTAGCCTGTATTTCTTCTATTTTGATTAAATTGCGCCTACCGAGTATATACGTTATACATGTGCATATGACATGCCTTTCTGTGTCTAGAATACGCTGCATCTATCTATCATACCATGTTCTTACATCAAAGTACTGTTGTTGTGTATCCCGCATTAATCACTCATGATTGGACGCTTTTAACATGGCAGTTTGATAGTGGTTGCATCTTGCATTGATTTCTAGGTTGTACTACTTCTAATTTTTCGAAATGCCACTTATGACAAGACACTTTTAACTTGGTAGAGTGATATTGGTTGCATCTTTCATATGGTTTCTAGCTTGCATTACTTCTATTTTCTTGAAAATCCTTCTGCTTAGTTTACACATCATAGCTGTGAATATGTCACGCCGTCCTGTTTTTCTTACATATTCCATCCTCATGCGGTTGTCTTACATCAAAGTATTGCTTGTATGTATCATGCATCAATGAGTTCTCAAGAGCGATTTTATTCTTTTGTGTTGTGGGTATGGCTTGACATGGCAAAGTCAAAAAAGAGCAAGGAAAAGAATATAATAGGGAATGGTGTTACTCATCGGGTGCGACGGAAAAGGATCTGCCCTCGAGATTCTGCTGGTACTTATAGTGTAGTACAAGGTCCGAGTCCACCGGCTAAATCAACAAACACAGTATCACCTGCTCCACCAGCTGCAGCATCTGCTTCAACTGTACCGGCGTCTCAATGAGTTACTCGTTCGTTTGCTCCACAACTCGCTAGTTCCCAAGCTGCCTTCACACCTAACGCTACTTCCAAAGCACTGCTGACACAACAGGACTTGGAAAGATCAGATGAACCTCATGAGCATCAACACCAAGACGGTACCTGACCGAGTCAAGTTGTTGTTGCATGCTCCTTTATATGTACGCTCACAGTTTGATGTGCACTAACACTTTCCATATTCATTGTTGAACTAGCACCAAGGCGCAAGCGGAAACAGACATCAGGGATAATGCTTGACAAATTAACAAAATCTAAAGGAAGAAGAATGGAGATCCATTTTGAGGCAAGTTTAAAAAGGCCACGTGATGCTACAGAGTCAGCCAAGTTAGTATCAGAGGCAGTCGTTGCCGTTAGGTGTCATGCACGTATCCTCCCAACGTGGATCCAGTACATGAATGAGAAAGACGATACCGAGTTTAACACCTTCCTTGACCATTTATCCTTAAGTAATGTTATTCATTGCAATTTGTAATATTGTCTTGCTCTGTCCCATACTTTCTAGCTTCCTCCTAATAAGACTCACATTCTTTTTTCAATAGATGAGGTTCAAGTCGGATCTGAAAGATGATGCAACTAAACAAGCATGCACTCATGTTTTTCAGTCTGCTCTGCGACAGTATCAGGATATAAAAACTCACTTTTAAGACAAGGCTAACAATGAAATCGCCCAAACATCTCCAGTGGAATATATTACAGATGAAGACTGGACAGCCCCTGTTAAACACTGGTCTGATCCAAAGTATCAGGTAGGGTATATGTATTTGATCAGATCACATATTGAACTTATATTTACGTATGTGCCTTACAAGTGTATCTTCTTCTAGGCTAACTGTTTGAAGAACAAGACCAACCGTTCTAAAGTGAAATTCCAATAGACAACGGGATCTACTGCGAGGCTCTTGTAAATAGCTGCTACTTCCTTCTTTTTTCTGTGCCATATTATCGTATCTATATTGACTTGTTCCAAATATAGAGGAAAGCCCGTGCGGACCATAAAGAACCTGAACCAAATGCAATGAAAATCTTCAAGGATTGCCACACCAGCAAGATGAAGGGCATGAGCACACCAGTTCAAGCCGCTGTTGTAAGTCCTTACTCATCCTGCCTTTGAACTGCTTTTTACTGTGACGTGTTCATTTAACTGCTTGGTTTGCAGCCAATGTCAATTACTCTGTTCACTTTTATACACAGTTGTCTTAATGTATCATTTCACCTTACACGGTTTAAAAGAGATGAAGGATATTCTTTTGGTCTTGATCTTTAATCTAGTTGTGATGTTCACGTGCCCACACAATGATACAATAGCTTGTTTGTTTTATATCTGTTTGCCCATGATATGAATGATGTCATACTATGTTCATCCTACTTTAAACCATGTCTCTTTATCCTTACATGTCAATGAATGTGAGGAAATAGACAGTACAGTAGGCATGCTACATGGACATATGTTCCGAAAGTGATTTTATTATGTAGTTGGCACTACAATACATGCTAATGTATTGCAGTAGTTCACCAAAATAAGTTATGTATAAACGTGAAACCTGCTTTGTTTGTTTTTGTCTCATTAGTAACTTATTTGGTACACTAATCTACAAGTTCAAACTTTCAGCAAGCTATGGAACAAATGATTGGACAGCCACAACCACTTGAAGGTGACAAGGCTACCACAGGCACAATGTCACCTCTTGTTGTAGTGCGTCAGTATCTCTCCACTAACAGTGCAAAAAGCACCTTCCTGCGTAATTCTGGGTTGGTTGTCAAGGTAACCTCAACCAAATGGCCTACCGAACAAAATCTTCTGGCTAGACCGAGTGATATGTATGTGCTCCAGACACAAGTCCAATCCCTAATGGACGTCATTTCGGAAACAAGAATAGTGGCTGACAAATGTCATCAAGATATGAATGGTTTTGAAACCAGACTATCAGACATTTGCTTCGTTGTTTAAGAGCAATGGCGGAAAAAAGGGGATGATCATGCTGCTCCATCAGATTTTACAGCCTGAAACATTAGCACTCAGGTCAAATGATCTATGCTTCTATACATTTGATGGTGCTTTTATCTGCAAGGACTGTAAACTTTATGCCAACAGGCCTTTTGTTGTATGGCTGGAATTTATTTTGTTGTGATACAACATTTACCGTGCTGCCAAAGGCTGTAGAAATTACAACGCTATTTTTGTATAGTGTAGATTCATCTTAGTAATTTATTCGGCCGAAAGCTTCCTAGGAGCCCAACGTGCCAACATTCGTTAGGCCCATTCCAATTGGGCTAAAAACAATTATGGGTCGTAATTTGCATGTAGCCCACTAAAAATATCTGGGCCTAAATCAGCATAAGCTTTCATATTTTTGGTAGGCCTGTGCACCTAGTGGGCCTTTAACAGGCCTAAACATAATTTGTGCCCTCAATAACAATAGGTCGTTAACATGTGTAAATATCTCGAGCCCATAAATAACATGGGCCTTTAATAGGCCGAAAGTGAGATTGGGCCCTGATTGTGCCAAATAACCCACTGGTCATTAGCAGGCCAAAATGTATCTCAGCTCGTGGTGGCCCATTTACAATGCGGATCGTTCACAAGCCAAAATTCAGACGGCCGTAAATGCGCCGACCTACTACACGGGCCTTTAACAGGCCAGAAGTTCGGTCGGGCTTGATTAGTATCAGTTTTATATGGGCCATTAATAGGCCCGATGTGACGTTGGGCCACATATGGCCCATGGATTTCATCCGGCATTAACAGGCCGAAAATCACAACAGGCTGGAAGTGGCCCAAATCTACAGTGGGCCTCTAACAGGCCGAATGTCAGACATGGCCGAATATGACCCAATCCTTCATGATCGTTTATGGGCCGAAAGTTTCAAGGGCCAAAAAATGGGCCCAAATGAAGCAGGACCTTTAACAGCCCGGAAACACACTGGGCCGTAAGTCAGCCCAAATACTTAGTGGGTTGTTAACGGGCCAGAAGTGACCATGGGACGAGATGATGACAAGTTTAGAATGGGCCATTGACGGGCCGATTTGACAATAGTCGTACGGGCCTTAACTGCGAATGGGCCGTCTACAAGTAGGTCGTTAATGGGCCAGCCCGCTAATTTTGACTGGGTCAGCCTTTTTAACCTAAATGGGCAGCTGTTGGGCCTTGCCACATGTCGACGTATCATAGGCGCCTCCTGTCCATTGGGCGGTTGACACCTATCCTTTTCAGGTGCTGACACATGGTTGCTATAGCCAATGAGAATTTTACACGTGGAAAATCGCCATTGGTCGTGGCTGTTAGCTGGTTATCGGATCCGAAACCAGATTTGATAGCTTAACGGCGACCCATTATGGTGGATGCCACGTGTCGGTCACCCTTGACGAAAGCACTTCTATGACGCGCGATTTATCATCATGGAAGTGGACACTTCCGTGATGATAATTTTGGTAATGTCATGGAACACTTCTACGACAGCACATGTATGACTATCTTGATTCTGTCATAAAATCGTCATGGATGTACATGAATGACAGAAAACGTGACCTACTATGACAAACACGTATCATCATGGAAGTGTATTTTTTTGTAGTGATGGCTGCCTCCCAAAAGTTTTCGTTCAAATCACTATACAATAAACTGACCGAGGGCAACTCCTGGACATAGCTAAGGGGCTACGGAAGGCTTCCCTGACACTCAAAATCAAAATTTTATTGTGGAAAATGTTTAGAAACCGCCTGCCGACGCTGGACAATGTGGCCAAACACAACGGACCAGCTGATGGTTCTTGTGCCGTTTGCGGACTAGGGGAGAACGCGAACCATGTTTTCCTTGGCTGCTTCTAGCTAGGTTTGCGTGGAGCGCCGCTAGAGAAACGTTTAGTCAGAACTGGAATCCCCTCTCTGGAGGGGACCTACTTTCCTTACTACTGTCCCAGTGGGGAGCAAACGCAAGGATCGTTTGGCGTTGCATAGGGGCGCTTCTATGGTCTCTTTGGACGACCCGGAACAAAATTGCGATTGAGAAGAAATTCCCTGCTCATCCTGCTGATATTATTTTCAAATGTCATCTCTTCTTACAACTGTGGACGTCGTTGGTGAAGTCGCGTGATGCTGAGCACATGCAGGAGATCATGGAGAAGATTAAAAGCACTCTAACGCTAGCTCGACAGAACACTTCGACAGATTGAGCTTTTGGTATTTGCGTCTGCGACAGAAATGGCTTGATGTTCACCGAGTCTTATCCTGCTTTTCCTGTGTGTCAGACTGTTACAAACCTATCGCGTATTTGGGACAGTGTAGTCCTGTTTATTTTGGATGTGTGGGTTGTAAGTTTAAAACCTTGTTTGGATGCTTCCTGGTGACTTTATTAATTTAAAGCCGAACGCTTTTAGCGTCTTCGTTCCAAAAGAACTTCGTGTACAAACAGAACACTCTCCTGTGAAGTGTTAGAGTTTTGAATGGAAACCTTGGACTTCCACATATAACTCGATTTTTACGGCATCTCCCCTTAAAAAAATTTCTATGTTTGATACACACAATTAAAAGCGACATGCTCAAATTTGGCCACTCTTTGAGTTGATTTGCTATTTTTAAAGCATTAATTGAATGGATAATCCTACATCTACGAAGGACCTACGAAGGTGTAGGATCAGAAGTATGTCTAGAGGGGGGTGATTAGACTACTTGACCAAATAAAAACTTAACCTTTTCCCAATTTTAGTTCTTGACAGATTTTAGCAACTTTAGGACAAGTCAAGCAATCATCACACAATTCAAGCAAGCATGCAAAGAGTATATAGGCAGCGGAAAGTAAAGCATGCAACTTGCAAGAATGTAAAGGGAAGGGTTTGGAGAATTCAAACGCAATTGGATACACGGATGTTTTTCCCGTTATTTCGGATAGGTGGTGCTATCCTACATCCACGTTGATGGAGACTTCAACCAACGAAGGGTAACGGTTGCGCGAGTCCACGGAGGGCTCCACCCACGAAGGGTCCACGAAGAAGCAACCTTGTCTATCCCACCATGGCCATCGCCCACGAAGGACTTGCCTCACTAGCGGTAGATCTTCACGAAGTAGGCGATCTCCTTGCCCTTACAAACTCCTTGGTTCAACTCCACAATCTTGTCGGAGGCTCCCAAGTGACACCTAGCCAATCTAGGAGACACCACTCTCCAAGAAGTAACAAATGGTGTGTTGATGATGAACTCCTTGCTCTTGTGCTTCAAATGATAGTCTCCCCAACACTCAACTCTCTCTCTCACAGGATTTGGATTTGGTGGAAAGAAGATTTGAGTGGAAAGCAACTTGGGGAAGGCTAGAGATCAAGATTTCCTCTTGAAGCTTGTCCTTGCCTTTTTGCTTGTAGTCTTGTGGTGGAAGATCATCTTGAGTTTGTGTCCCCTTGAAAGAAGTAGGATCATACTTCTCTTGTTGTGGAACAAACTTTGTCTTGGGGTATTGATCTTCTTCCCACTCAACTCCATTAGCATTGAACTTTCGTTCAAAACCAACACCTTGATTCTTCCGGTGCCTTCCTTGCTTGCGTACAATTTCCTCGAATTGCCTACTTCTGGCAAGGCTTTTGTACACTCCTTTCTCTATGATTCCCTTCAATAAGCTATTTTCTTGCTCAAGTGTAACTTGGCTAAGAGAATCATTAGTGGAATCAAGAGAACTACTAGAAGCAACAATATTGGATTTAACATGATCATTGTTACTACTAGAGGAAGAATCTTTCTTGTTCTTGTTACTAGACTTGACTTGAGGCATGTAAGTGGATAAGAGTAAACGCTTGGCAATGTAAGAAGAACTTTTCTTGCGAAGATCATCATTGATTGCCTTTAAAAACTCATGCTCTTGCTCAAGATTGAGCTTTTCAAAGCGTAACTTCTCATGAGCTCTTAAAAGTTCTCGATGATCTTCGAAGATAGTTTCATGAGCTAACTTAAGAGTGTTTAGTTCTTTAGTTAGAGCCTCAATTTTCTCCTTATCATTGTCATTCGTTTTATCTTGATTAGCATGATTAATTGATGTTTCATCATAGTATTCATCACTAGAGTTGTCAACAAGTAAATCATCATCACCTAACAAGTCATCTTCATCACTATTAAAATCAACATACTCAGGGTGTGTTACCTTAGGACCTTTGGCCATGAAGCATCTTCCAATTCCTTCATTTGGTGAGTCAAATATGTTGTAGGAGTTGGTTGACACAAGTGCTAGACCGACAACACCTTCATCTTGAGTATATTCGGAGTCGGAGTGATAACTTCTCTCGGAGTGGTTGTCGGAGTCGGAGCCGGATACCCATTCACCAACATGAGCTTGATGTCTTCGTTTTGTGTAGCTCCTTGATGACTTTTCCTTTCTTTCCGAATCCTTGCTTCTCCGTGAGTATCTTCGTTTCATAACGATCATCTCTACTCCTTCTCTCTCTTGATGGAGATTCTTCTCTTTTGCTTCTTCTTTTTGGAGAATCTTCTCTTCTTTTGTAGGGAGCCGTACACTCATTGGAATAGTGTCCGGGTCTTCCACAATTGTAGCAGTTTCGCTCTCGACTAGAAGATCTTTTGTCATTGTAAGACTTTGACTTGGAGCTTCTATCTTTGCTTCTACTCTTGTAGAACTTGTTGAAGTTCTTCACCATTAAGCTCAATTCTTTGTTGAAGTTTTGTTTCTCACTTGATGATGTGGGGCTTCACATGAGGCTTTGTAAGCACCACTTGATTTGTTGTGAAGTTCCTCTTTGTCCTTGAGTGACATCTCATGAGCAACAATTCTTCCAATGACCTCCGTTGGCTTGAGATCTTTGTAATTGGGCATCATTTGGATCAATGTGCACACGGTATCATATTTTCCGTACAAGGCTCTTAGGATCTTCTTGATGATGAATCTATCGGTCATCTCTTCACTCCCTAAGCCGGCAATCTCATTTGTGATGAGAGCAAGCCTAGAGTACATTTCAGCGACACCTTCACCATCCTTCATTTTGAACTTGTCAAGTTGACTTTGAAGCACATCCAATTTGGATTCCTTGACGGAGTCGGTACCTTCATGCATATCAATCAAAGTATCCCAAATTTCCTTTGCATTCTCAAGACGGCTGATTTTGTTGAATTCTTCGGGGCACAATCCGTTGAAGAGAATATCACAAGCTTTAGCGTTGTATTGCAGCATCTTCAAGTCATCCGCAGTAGCTTCATGGTTTGGTTCTTTCCCATTGAAGAAGTCACCTTGCAAACCAACACACACAATAGCCCAAACGGCAGGGTTATGTCCGAGAATATGCATTTTCATTTTATGCTTCCAACTAGCAAAATTAGTACCATCAAAGTAAGGACCTCTACGGTGATAATTTCCCTCGCTAGACGCCATACTCTCCTAGGTTGTGAAACCAAGGCTATGACCACCAAAAGCTATGGAAATAAAAGCAAATGGAGACCAAAGCTCTGATACCACTTGTAGGATCGGAAGTATGTCTAGAGGGGGGGTGATTAGACTACTTGACCAAATAAAAACTTAACCTTTTCCCAATTTTAGTTCTTGGCAGATTTTAGCAACTTTAGGACAAGTCAAGCAATCATCACAAAATTCAAGCAAGCATGCAAAGAGTATATAGGCAGCGGAAAGTAAAGCATGCAACTTGCAAGAATGTAAAGGGAAGGGTTTGAAGAATTCAAACGCAATTGGAGACACGGATGTTTTTCCCGTGGTTCGGATAGGTGGTGCTATTCTACATCCACGTTGATGGAGACTTCAACCCACGAAGGGTAACGGTTGCGCGAGTCCACGGAGGGCTCCACCCATGAAGGGTCCACGAAGAAGCAACCTTGTCTATCCCACCATGGCCATCGCCCACGAAGGACTTGCCTCACTAGCGGTAGATCTTCACGAAGTAGGCGATCTCCTTGCCCTTACAAACTCCTTGGTTCAACTCCACAATCTTGTCGGAGGCTCCCAAGTGACACCTAGCCAATCTAAGAGACACCACTCTCCAAGAAGTAACAAATGGTGTGTTGATGATGAACTCCTTGCTCTTGTGCTTCAAATGATAGTCTCCCCAACACTCAACTCTCTCACACAGGATTTGGATTTGGTGGAAAGAAGATTTGAGTGGAAAGCAACTTGGGGAAGGCTAGAGATCAAGATTCATATGGTAGGAATGGAATATCTTGACCTCAACACAAGGGTAGGTGGTTCTCTCTCAGAACATATGAGTTGGAAGTGTAGATGTGTTCTGATGGCTCTCTCCACGAATGAAGAGGAGGTGGAGGGGTATATATAGCCTCCACACAAAATCCAACCGTTACACACAATTTACCAATCTCGGTGGGACCGAATCAACAAACTCGGTCGGACCGAAATAGTAAACCTAGTGACCGTTAGAGATTTTCGGTGGGACTGACATGCAACTCGGTAGGACCGATATGGTTAGGGTTAGGGCATAACGTAATCTCGGTGAGACCGATTACACAAACTCGGTGAGACCGATTTGGTAATAAGCTAACCAGAGAGTTGGTCAGGTAAACTCGGTGGGACCGATTTGCTCTTTCGGTGAGACCGAAATGTTACAAAAGGGAAACCGAGAGTTTACATTGCAATCTCGGTGGGACCGATTCGCTCTTTCGGTGAGACCGAAAAGTTACGAAAAGGAAACAGAGAAATTGCAATCCCATCTCGGTGAGACCGAGATCCCTATCGGTAGAACCGATTTGCTAGGGTTTTGGCAGTGGCTATGACAAGTGAAACTCGGTGGCGCCGGATAGAAAGAATCGGTAGGTCCGAGTTTGGCTTAGGGTTTAGGTCATATGTGGATATGGGAAAGTAGCTGAGGATTTTGGAGCATATCATTAAGCACATGGAGCAAAAGGCTCATTAAGCAACACCTCATCCCTCCTTGATAGTATTGGCTTTTCCTATGGACTCAATGTGATCTTGGATCACTAAAATGTAAAATGAAGAGTCTTGAGCTTTTGAGCTTGAGCCAATCCTTTTTCCTTAGCATTTTGAGGGTTCCACTTTCACCATCCATGCCATGCCAATCATTGAGCTTTCCTGAAATAATTGTCTTGGAATAGCATTAGCTCAATGAGCTATATATTGTTATGAATTACCAAAACCACCTAGGGATAGTTGCACTTTCAGAAGTCTAACGTTATTTTTGCTAACTAATTAACTTGCCCCCCTAATTTTCAGGAGGGTGGGCTGCTTTATCCTCCTATCTCTAATTCTATTTGCCCACTTTCATATTACGTAAAACACATAGTAGTATTACATGGTAAATTAAAAAGGGAAATTTTTTGCCTTGATTGAATTTCTAGCCATTAAAAAGGGAAATTTGCTCTTCAATTCAAAATAACATGTGAATGAGCTCTGAAAAAATGAAACTTGGCATCATGACATTATATGACCCTTATAGGGTATGAGAGTGTTACCGAAAACCTGATGCACTTTGTGTACGAAAACAGGCGCCTCCTGATGTCGCTTGAAGCTACATCGGTATTTCCCCAAAGAGGAAGGGATGGTGTACCACAGATACGGTAGGTATTTCCCTTAGTTATGAAACCAAGGTATCAATCCAGTAGGAGAACCAAACAACACTATGTAAACGGTACCTGCACACAAAGAAAAAATACTTGCAACCCGACGCATATGAGGGGTTGTCAATCCCTCTTCGGGTAACGGCGCCAGAAATTGTCAACTTGATGGGATAAAAATTGTGGTAGATTGCATAAATAGATCTCGATAAAATGCGTAATAAAATAAGTAATAAAAAGTGCAGCAAGGTCTTTTGGGGTTCTTGAAATAATAGATCTGAAAACAAAAGCAAATAAAAATATATCTCAAAGCAAATATGATAAAGAATAGACCCAAGGGCCGTAGATTTCACTAGTGGCTTCTCTCAAGAAATAGCACACGGTGGGTAAACAAATTACTGTTGGGCAGTTGATAGAAGATCGAATAATTATGATGATATCCAAGGCAATGATCAATATATAGGCATCACGTCCAAGATTAGTACACCGACTCCTGCCTGCATCTACTACTATTACTCCACACATCGACCGCTATCCAGCATGCATCTAGTGTATTAAGTTCATGGAAAATTGAGTAATGCAATAAGAACGATGACATGATGTAGACGAGATCTATTCATGTAGAATAGCCCCCATCTTGTTATCCTTAATAGCAACGATACATGCGTGTCTTGCTGCCCCTTCTGTCACCGGGAAAGAACACCACAAGATCGAACCATCACAAAGCACCTCTTCCCATGGCAAGAAAAATCGATCTATTTGGCCTACCTAAACCAAGATTCGAAGAAGAAATACATGGCTATAAATAATTATGCATATAAGAGATTAAAAGAAGACTCAAATAATATTCATGGATATGGATCTGATCATAAAATCAAAGTTCATCGGATCCCAGCAAACACATCTCAAAAAGAGTTACATCAAATAGATCTCCAAGAGACCATTGTATTGAGAATCAAAAGAGAGAGAGGAAGCCATCTAGCTACTGCCTATGGACCCGTAGGTATATGATGAACTACTCACACATCATTGGAGAGGCACCAATGAGGATGATGAACCCCTCTGTGATGGTGTCTAGATTGGATCTCGTAGTTCTGGAACTTGCGGCAACTAGAATTGTGTTTCGTCGACTCCCCTAGGGTTTTTGGAATATTTGGGAATTTATAGGGCGAAGAGGCGGTGTGGGAGGTCACCGAGGGGGACACAACCCCCCTGGGTGCGCCTGGACCTCCTGGCGCGCCCTGGTGGGTTGTGCCCACCTCGGGCCTCCCCTATGGTACTTCTTTGGACCACTGGGTGTCTTCTAGTCCAGAAAAATATCCAAAAAAAATTGCTGCGTTTGGATTTCGTTTGGTACTGATATTCTACGAAGTAAAAAACAAGCAAAAAACAGCAACTAGCACTGGGCACTATGTCAATAGGTTAGTCTCAGAAAATGAATAAAGTTGCTATAAAATGATTGTAAAACATCCAAGAATGATAATATAACAGCATGGAACAAGCAAAAGTTATAGATACGTTGGAGACGTATCACCTCCCACATAGAACTCAATGTTTTTACACCATTTCCCATTTAAACTTTTTCTATGTTGAATATATGTCATTGAAAGCACCATCCTCAAGCTTGGAACTATTCTCGGTTAATAAATATGATATTTTTTTCAAACACTTCCCATACTTACTAGACATGTGGCGGGCCACAATTGTTGCCCGCCGCTACTAACTTTGAAAAAAAATGAAAATTTATGACGCGGGTTAGCAGAATATTGTAGCGTTGATACCAATGGAGGGCCTCTTTGCGGCGCCACTAATTATCCCATGGCTAATTTTCTGAAAAAATTGAGTGACGGGTGTCGAATACTGCCGTAGGGGCATGCTCTTTTTTCCACCCGCCACTCGTACTTACCCAAAATAGTTGTGGCGGCCTGGTGGGTACCAGACCTCACGCCACTAATGGGATCCCATCTAAAGCCTTTTTCAGTAGTGCTATTATCCGCTAGCCCTCCCCAACCTTTAGTCGATGTCATCTCACCATCTCCCTCCTAAATTCGATGCCACCCCAACCATGACCTGCCACTGCAACAACCTAGCCACCACCCGATCTACATCAAGTGTTCTCAAATCCAACAAGTATTCAATATGATAATAGTGAAACCTCAAAGGTAAAAACTCAATTCATCACAACAAGATAAAGTGGGAGAAACACCATATAATCCAACTATATTAACAAAGCTCGCAGTACATCAAGATCATATCAAATCAAGAACACGAGATGGAGAGATCAAACACATAGCTACTTGTACATACCCTCAACCCCGAGGGTGAACTACTCCCACCTCGTCATGGAGACCGCCGGGATGATGAAGATGGCCTCCGGTGATGATTTCCCCCTCCGGCAGGGTGCCGAAATGTGGGGACCCCGACTCATAAGTCGTGATCACCGAATGCACGTGTACAGTGATCCCAGAGATCAATGCTCATTGAACACACAGAAGCTGAATAACAAGAGTCTTACATCCATACATATCGCATTACACAAGTAGGACCATTATGGTCAAGTCTTGATTATAACATTGCAGCGGAAATCTTCATCGATAACTTGGACCCATGCCATCTTCCTTAACCCTACAGGCATTCTGACTGGGAAGCGTCCTAGCTCGCATGTTCATCACCGAAGTATTCTTCATCATATCATGTTCTTTCATGCCTGGCCAATAAAATAACCAGTGGCAAGCCAATGAGTACTTTGAATGTACTCGCAAGCAACCCATGTTTTGGCTCAAGATACAACAATGCATGATATAGGTAAATTTTTGCAGAAAGCTAGTTTTGAGTGCAATTACATGTTCAACAACTTGTAAGACATGCATCAGGAGAATTCAAGTAACCATGAGGATAGGTTATAGATATCAACATAAATAGAGTGGGCATCAACCCAACTCAATCATGTTAAGTCCTTTGACTTGACCCAAGTAGATCTTCCCACTTATCCAAACACACACACTGGTTTGTAAACATGTGGACGTAGCCCAAGAGCGGTTACCCAACTATCCTTGACCGTGGACACGGTTATTCGAATATTTTTACACTCTGCAGAGGTTGCACACTTTACCCACAAGATCCGGGGAACTTCCGTGTCATCCACGACCCGCGGTACCTCAAGTACCCGGGGTAAGCACCCGATCACTATCTTTCCCTAGACGACACTAACAAAGAGTCCACTCGTTGTTCCGTATCCTCACGATGTACATCATACGAGACTCACTCGAGATCGTAACATTCGAGAGGGGACACAACGGTGTATCCGGTGCCCTGTAAAAACAGTCCTGGCCACCCTACCTGGCACGACCTCGTCCCGAGAGAGCGCACCAACAACTCTCCCGTCACTAGTAATGCGGGCTCCAAGCTAGTATTGGCCTAGGTAATCAATAATGCCCTTTCCCATATAAGGGTAGAGTGGTTGCGCATGTAAGGTTGGAATAACGGTCGCAACTTAAACCAATCCATTTTGAAAAGCAACACATACACTTGCCTCGGTACACCACTTCGTCACCAAGTGGCTACCCAACTCATTATCTCCCTCGGGCATAAGTGGCACCCGATGGGGTTTTCGAAAAGTCTTTTGAAAATACTTTGTCTCCATCACCATGCATATTCCCGTCCCTTTTTGCGTAGCACTACTTTAGCATCCTATCTACTCCCACCGGCATAACCCTCATAGAATGGTAGGGTCATGCATCGTGCAATTGTCAACGAGAAAAGCAACGGAGGCAAACCACCTCAAGTGGTCACCATTTTATCATGACTTCGATGCAAGCAATAAAAGTGCCATATGACATGCAAAAAAGGGGTTTCTTAGACATGGTCAAAGGGCTGCTTGCCTGGCTCAGCAAGATCTTCTGGGTGTTCAAAGTCTTCTGGTCCAACTCCTTCGTCAGCAACGCAATCTATCGTCGCAAAAATAATAGCGAGAAAAATAAGGCAATAATAAAACAGAAAAACCAAAGTGCTCAGAAAAATGTCAACGCATTTTTGTTAAATACTAGGGTGAAAACTAAGAAGGGGAAAATTCCTAGTTTTGGATTTACAGTAGCAGAATAGGAGAAATGGATTTTTAGAGGGGTTTAAATATATTCAAATTTGAATTTGAATATGAACAATACATAAAAGTTGTTTGGACATGAGTGAAAATTATACCATTAAATAGGTGGGATTTTTAGAAAAATATGGGAGTTGGAATTATTTCATTTGGATGAATATTTAATCCAGTGGAATTTTTGGAAAAGTTACAAAAAAAGAAAAGGAAAAAGGCCACTGTGCAACTGGGCCTATTCGGCCACAGTGCAGCAGGCCCAGGGGGAATCCAGCTCGCGCAAGGCTGCCACGTCGAAGGCGTATTTGGGAAATACACCTTCGGCCGACGCAGCGAACCGGTACGCGCGCGCGTGTGTTTTAAACCTGACGTGTGGGACCCACACGTCAGGACGTGAGGCTGACGGACGGGCCCCACGGCCGTCGTCGTCAACCTTGGGTCAGAGAGGGCGGCGAGCTCACCGGCGCCGCTGTGGTCGACGGCGAGGCGATCTGAGGGCACTGGCGTGCTCAGGGCAGAGTCGCCGTTCAGGTGGAGGTGGAGGTGGTCGCCGGGGTGCAGGGGTTCGTCGGCGACGAGGAAGCCGGCGGCAGAGCTTCGGGAGGTGCTTGCCCCGGTCGATTCCGGCTGCAAAAGAGAGGGGAAATAGAGTGGGAATGGTCAGGGAGGTGTGGCGGGTCCAGATCAAGAGAGAAAGAAGGGGCGGAGAGAGCCCGTACCCCGAGATCGACGACGACCCGAGGCGGCGGAGCTCGAGCTCGATCTCGAGCTCGGGTGCTCCTGGAGGAGAGTGGAGGGCACAGGGGGCCTATTTGGAGTAGGTAGGAGCGAGTGGTGGTGAGTGAGAGGCTCGAGGAGGCCTTTAAGTAGGCGAGCCACGGCTCACCGTAGACCCGTGCGCCGGCGAGGTTGTTGTCGTTGCTGTGGGTCACGGGGGCGCGTGTGGGCGTGTCTGGGGTGCTCGTGGGTTTGGTCCAGAGCGAGGGAAAGAAGAGAGAGAGGGAGCAGGGGGCCAGAGGCACCGCGCGTGTGAGCACGCTCACTGGCTCGGGCGATCGTCGTGCGTGCGAGCTGGGGCGAGAGGAGGGAGAAGGAGGAGGGGGCCGACCAGCTGCCGTGTTGCGGACGTCGAGGCGTCTCGTCGGGCGCGCTAGGGAGGCCCGAGGTGGCCGGAGGTGGTTGGCAGGGGGCGTCTACAGTGCGGGAGCGCACTGTAGCGTGCTCCAGAGCGTGCAAATGGCAGGCATGCCATTTTTTTTTGGTAAAGTGGGCACGGCCAAGCATGTCTGGTAGCTCTAGGGAGGAGTAAAGAAGTAGGATATGGCCTCGGATGCCCTGGGTGGCCAGTAGGAGGGGAGAGAGGTAGAAGAAGAGGAAGAGATGGGCTGTCCAGAGAGAGAAAGTGGGGTTTTACCCATCCAATAATTGAGCTGTGGATTTTCCATTGTTACTGGAGGTGAAAGGGGACTAGGAGGAGCTGTGGTAAAAAGTTGAGCTCAAGGAGAATAGTTTTAGTGGTCAAAATGGTGATTTTTGAAAAGTGGCAGAAGGTGTTTGATAAAGGTTTTGGCAAGCAAATGATTTCCAACTGCCATGAGACTCCACAGGGTGAAATGACACATATAATTAGGGTCTTCCATCAATTTGCAGCTTATTTGGGCAAAGTTGCCAATGCAGCTTTTGTAAACCCTAGAAATTAGCAGAAATGGACTTGTGTAGATCTAGTTGAGAAAAGCACTTCTCCTTGATGCACTACTTGGTGTAGTGGCCTCATTTGATCATGTGAACATGCTCAAAAAAGTTGGGGTCAAGGAGAGAAAGTTGGTAGTACGAACTTGTTCAAATTTGATTCTGGTCACAGAGAGTTTTGGGGCATTTTGGTGAACCAAAATGACCTTGATTGACATGAGGCTTTGCAAGGTGATCAAAATATGCATTTTTTACTTGCTGGAATTTCCTTGGATTTGTATGAAAATATTTCCTGTAGAAATATTTTAAATCCTTGAAATGGGAAGAAATGGTTTTGGGAGGTTTTGTCCAATATTTTGATCATGACCATATGTTGAAACTCCTATATATGGAATATATATGTCCACTGAGTTCCCCTGATTTTTCTCAAATATTTTTAAAAAATAAAATAATTTTTTCCTATTAAAGACCATTTCTGGCCTTAAGAAAAAGCTTTTAAATAAAATATGAAAATAACTTTTAAAACTATATTTTTGTGGTTTCTGGGTATCCTATATCTAATAGGAGTCAAACATATTTTTGGAAAGATTTTTACAGCCCTGAATTAAGTACTTGCAGTACAAACCTTAATTCAGGGGGTTTTGGAAAACTAATTTTTGAAAATACTATTTGGCCAAATTATTTTTGTAAGAAATTATGTTTTTGTCCTATACACATGGCATGGTCATTGGTTCAAGAGTTTGGAGCAAGGAGATGAAGTTTAGAAGGTGGAGTTGTGTTGCTTTAAAGAGCACTTAAAAAAACACAGAGAGAAAACCAACTCCAAATAAAAGCCAAAATGCAAAAGTTTTTGTCAAACCACACTTTATCATGATTTATTAGCTTAAGTGTTGTGGCATGAAAATCAGGGTGTGACACGAAACAGGGCTCCAGATGGTATTTCGAAGGTACAAATGCTTGTGGCGGTGAATTCGAAGTTCTAGGGTTATTTCTGGGGGTTTCTCTATGTATAGGATTTTTTGGCGTCGGTCCCACGTCAAGATGGGCCCACAGGCACCACGACACCACCACCCCCTGGGCGCGCCCTGGTGCCTTATGGGCACCTCGTGGCTCTTCTGGTCCCCCCACGAAGCTTTGTGGGTCTCTTTTGTTTTAAAAATTCGTTAGAAAGTTTCATCCCATTTCGAGAACTTTTATTTCTGCACAAAAAACAACACCACGGTATTCTGCTGAAAACGGCGTTAGTCCAGGTTAGTTTCATTCAAATCATACCAAAACCATATAAAATTGTTATAAACATGGCATGAATACTTCATAAGTTATTGATAAGTTGAAGACATATCAGGACCTAATGTATATTAAGTTTATAGTGGAAAAGATAGCGAAAATACACCTTGGTACATGGGTGCACATGTACCCGAATTGCAAGAAAATAAAATAAAAATAGTAAAAATGATCAAATATTTGTGAAACTTTTTCGGAACAAGCATTGTCAAGTGTATTACTCATGTGTAAAGTTTTGCAACAAAATGACTTTTGTGGTATTCTGAACGAATAAAAACAAAACTGATACTAAATTAAGCTTGATGTTCACACATTTTATAGTTGCGGTTTTGTCTCTTTTTTTTACAATATCACAGAAGTCATTTTGTCCCCTTTAAACGTGAGTGATGTGCTATACTATATTTGTCGCAATAAAGTTTCACATTTTTTTGACATTTTTACTCTCTTGACTCGGGTTCCAAAAATCCGCACCGCAAAGATAGGTAATATGAACCTATTAATATTAACTTATTTACAAATCGTATCCAACTAGTAATATTTTGGAGCATCAAATTTTGTTGATAGATTAGGATTTTAGTCTTCACATGGGCAACGCTCAAATATATGGCGGCACTTCTTCTTTGGATCAGTCTTCCTAGCTCCGATCCTTCTTATTTTTAACCATCAAAACAGATTAGATGAACCATCAAAATAGAATCCTGCAAGCAAGATTAGGCTTTCTTGTTATTTGTATGCGACAACAAGATTTGATGCCAGGTTCTTTTGATCGATTTAAAGGTGCAACAGCCACGCCAGAGGCTTCAAGGTGTTGGTCAATGGCAGAGACGGGCCTAGCGCAGTTGGGGCTATAGCCCTAGGCGGCTAGGCGTAATACCAATATCCTTTGTAATTCCTTTTTATATACAACATATAAAGCCACTAGAGTGTAAACTAGCTTAGCCCTAGGCGTAATCTCATGCTAGCTTCGCCACTGGTGTTGGTCCTTAGATACACATGCATAAAAACTTCTTGGCTGTCATCAAGAGGTCAGCCCGGCTCTGATATGGGGACGACAACAACGCCTAGGCGGCTCATTTTGCCAACAATTGTCAATGGTCCAAGAACCTTGATATAATTTTTATTATGTTTGAATACTTTGTATTTCTGGTGAACTTTTATACTCTCTCCAATCCATATTAATTGTTGTACTAAATCAGCTACAATTAATAACATGGATCGAATAGAGTAATAAATTTGAGTCCTTTTTGAAGGAAAGAAAAACCTCAACACCGAGTTAATAACACTATGGGTAAAATCACACATATGAAGACAAAATATGTCTAGAAGCTAATAAATAAATAGTTGCATGACACCACAAATATGTTACTCTCATAGTAATATAGACTAGTAACATATGCATGTTATTAGTCTAAGTAACTCCCATATGGGTAGTCTGAATCTAAGCACTCACAGCCAAACCAAGCTTGCAGAACAACCGGCACCTTAGGAAACAACATATCCAAGAAAAAAATGGGAATTTATCTCCACTCTTTCTGAATTGTCAACAATACATGCAACATAAGTTTGCATCTTCGAAACAAGTCTACCATCACATGCATATCGGTGATCAAACCAAACATAGCCGTTGTGCCTTCCTTGTGGGTATCAAACCAAGCAGACACCTTCAAATCTACAAGGTTTTCAACAGTTCTTCGGGGTCGATTTCATGGAAGAGAGGAAACATAAGGGGAAGACCAGAGTCGGAGACCATGAAGTGAAACCAAAACTTTCCACTGTGTTCCCTTTTCAGCTCTGCCATAGCCTGTGTCAGATTCTGGCATACACCGAGTGTTCGACCCTACCCCCTAACACTTTGCCAAGCTCCATCACAGTCCACGTCACGCCTCCCCTGCATCTCAAATCTAAATCCAATTCCTGCCAAAGCAAAGACTAGGCAAGTCCTCTGAGTCTGGGTTCTAAGGTTCATGGGGACATTGCTACTGCAGAGAGGGACATTGGGCAACACATGCTGCTGCTTGTTGTCCTGAGAGCTGAGATGTACATCTTCCACAAACATGCTTTTCAGGGGTTCTAAGGTCTAATCAGCAGCACACTAGCTACAAAGGTGAGCTGTACAAAACAAACAATGAGTCACCATAGATTACCAGTAACCAATAACTGGAACATCATGAGCCCTCAGCTGAAAACACCAGTATGTCAGCCACCATATTATCAAACATCTAGTGACTTATTCAGTAGTGAGCAAGTCAGCAACTACCAGAAACACAACTCATAGTCTGAGCCAGCAGAAAGCGAGCCATCTCTTAAATGCACTAGGCACAGTTGCAGTTGCTTTTGGACCATTTCAGCAACCATTTGCAGCCTTCCTCGGCTTGTCTCTCCACCTGCTGGCGATCCATTCACCGTCTTCACTGCTTTAACAACACTCTGCTTACACCTCTCCCAATCCTCGTGTTGCAACCAGCAAGATCTACCACCATGGCTGCCATCCATTGCAAGGTATGCGATATGACTAGTATCCCCAAAGGTGTACCTTAATCTCAGAGAAACACAAAATGGTAACCAAGCAGCTCCACCAGATGTCCTCACATGTGGTGTAAGATTATGGTCAAGCACAAAAGTTAGGGTAAAATCTACTGAATTGTTGGCTCTGTCATGCTGAATATTACTCTTGGATAATAAAGAAGGTTCAGTATAATCATCTGAAACTGATCTTGGATGCTTTTCCAAACAAAGTTCAGCCCGTGCCTGCTCTGCAGCAGCGATGTCCCCATGAGCCTCGGACAAGCTTTTATTCCATGTAATTAGTTTTACAAATTCTTGTATAACTGAAATGGGCAGAGTAAGCAACATGATAAAAGAAGCAATCCTAGAAGCATCATAAGGTTCACAGACAACACATCTGCTAAAGTAATCGCATATCTCATGTATCTCAGATGGTGTTAGCTCTCCCTGAGCACTGCTCTGAGGAGCTTGCTGTTGCTGTTGCTGGTGGTGAAACCTCTTCACATTAAGAACTTGAAGGTGCAGTTGAACTCGCTGAACACTAACTGCAAAGACATAACCACTGCAGGAAAAACGAGTCAGAATACATTCAGATACAATATTCCTTCAGGAATCTACATCGATGTTGGTGCATATTGACCAATGTTTTCATGGCGTTTCTGTATATTTTGGCTTTCTGTAAAGTATAAAAGTTGGGGATATCTTGGCTTTCTTGTACTCCCTCCGTTCCTAAATATAAGTCTTTCTAGAGATTCCAAAAGGGACTACATACGGAGCAAAATGAGTGAATCTACACTCTAAAATATGTCTATATACATCCGTATGTAGTTCCTATTGTAATCTCTAGAAAGACTTATATTTAGGAACGGAGGGAGTAGATACCATGCTAATATATGAATAAATTGCATCTTACCCCACAAAGAAGCGCAACGCTGGCTGTTCTTGATCCAAATTCAGAAGTGCACCTTCATTATCTTTCAAAACTGACCCCAATATATCTTTCAGAATATCACGCAATTGCGCAAACAACCATAGAACTCCAAGGTACTTGAGAATGCCTCGCAACACCTTCTTAAGAGCAGCATGAGGGACCCAGCCACCACCATAGCCACCATCATCTCCAAGCCCAATAAAAGCTGTGTTCAATTCTCCTTTCATATGCACAGGAAGGTTAGTGTCAGGAGAAAGGTGTGCAGGAGCTCCGTCTCCTGAAGGTAGCGTGGCATTGCCTGCTCTACTCACACTAGCTGCTATCTGACAACCAACACCTGAAGTTAGCTTAATTTTCCCAGGAGTACCACCACTCAAGCGATTCGTAGTAGTATCTACCTGTTGACTTCCAGATGAAGTATTGGCACTAGTATGTCTAGCATTCAGAAGACTCGGCTCAAGAGTATTTAGACCCTGAGCAACAAGTTCCATTATGAATGGTCGAAATTGTGGACAAGGTAAAGATCCACCAATTGAAGGCCCACCTTTTGGAGGGGTTGCTGGCTGCAGCCAGACCTGATCCCCAGCAAAGCAGCGCATGTCAACAGAGAACTTATTGCGATATATAATGCGTATCCAGTATGGCCCACGGAGCACAACAGAAACATCAAAAGGCATCAAAGAACTAGGAAGTAGTCCATGACCAGTCCGGCCTACAGCAGAGAGCATAGAGGAAGTCTGAGCATCATGACTGTTTATATGCACAGTAGTTGATGATGAACCATTTGCCAAAAGAACATTGTTTTGCTTTTGTGCAGAACCGCAAACAGCAGGGACAGCAGCCATCTTTGCAGGACGAATTGCACCACCAAGGGAAAGTAAAGGACCTGCTGTCAGTCTGATGCAATCCAAAAATGATGCTACCTCATTGCAATTCACAAAATCCTCCAAAAACTGCATTATGGAAACGTGATTAAACAAAAGATTGACAATATCTCGTGCAAATTTCATATAGAAGTATGCCAAGTCTTGTTCAGAGTTTAGAATGCCTAAGTAGAAAATTCAAAAGTCTGGCGCAACACAGAGATTGGCAGAACTCTTTGCACTTTCTCGGTAAAAAAAGAATCATGCAAATAATGATATTCTGTGGTCACATTTTGGTCAAATTGAGCTTAAATCGACCAGTGCTGCATTTCAATTTTGTTCATGAACCAAATGCTGGCCAACTACAGACAAGGAAACCAAATATAAACCACCAGTGTTTGACAACTTCAAGTTACAAATAAAACATGCCATGGTAACTGCTAGCATTCCAAACATAAAAATATGCACTTTGATCAACAGTTTCCATGTAAGACTAACAAAAGTACTACCTCCGTCTCAAAATATAAGACGTTTTTGCAGTTCAATTTGAACTGCAAAAACGTCTTATATTTTGAGATGCTGCAAAACGTCTCATATTTTGAGACAGAGTTAGTACAAAACAACATCATATCTGAACAAAAATAGTATCTAAACTTTTAAAGAAGTCGAATAGTTCAGTTGGATGCAAGTGACTATAAAGTGGGCAGCCCGGTGCACGTAGCCCCCACTTGCGCAGGGTCAGGGAAAGGTCAAGTGACTATAAAGTGGATTGAGAACAAATGTAGTTTAATCACTGAGATGGCTGCAGTTTAAGAAGGAAAGCATGCACAACTGCACACCGTACTGATACCTATTATACCAACCTCACTGAGATCTTTATCAATATCCAATCTAGTAAATGAGGTGATGCATTTTCAAATATAAAAGTTCAGTCAACATGTTACCCCAAATGAAGCATAATCACAAGTCAGCCAAACATGCAGTAATGTACTCCCTCCGTTCCAAATTACTTGTCGCAGGTATGGATGTATCTAGATGTATTTTAGTTCTAGATATATCCATTTCTACGACGAGTAATTTGGAACGGGGGGAGTAATGCACAGTTGCATATACTGTGATGCAGTACGCTTGTATCTAAAAACCATACCTTTGTGTGTGGCCAAAGATGATCTGGTGAAATATGCATTGTGCAACCAACCTTACTGGCATCCCACTCGACAACAAAGTGAACCATGGGCATGGCATTGGCACCATAACTGAACCACAAGTTCATCAAACCAACAGCGTTAATCCGGAAATTTTTAGCCATCTGGTCCGATAACCTGTTCCTGAAACCTTTTCTTGCATGTAACTTTGCCTTTGTAGCTAACTCATTCTCAACTAATTTCTCATCTACTTTAATACGAACCAACCTCCGCATTCCACAAGCAAATACACGAGCATTTGAAAGTCGTCGTAATTCTGAGACAAGCCGCTGTATACTATCAGCCTCAACAGAGTTGTAAGTCAAAGTGACCCCATCATAGTCAAAAGAGATGTGTGAATCCATCTCAGAAGTGTTTGCAATGCGAACATGAGAACCCCATTCTGTAGTATTGCTGCCTCCATGAAGTTCCCACAGTGCACCATAATATGGATCGTTGATCCTAACACCCCATGACATGCTTCCAGCTTCACCGAGACGTAAGCATGTGTGTTTCCAAGAACCATCTTGAGCAAAAGGTAGCCGTAACCAAAGATTAGAGGAGGGTGTCCCCAGACCAACTTCTTCTACATATGGAATGTTAAGAGAATTCATCTGGGTAGTCAGTTGAGCATATTTGATACGAAGCGAACAATGCTTTATGACTTGAAGAAGCACAGAAGCATATATATTTTCTGTAATACAACAATTTCCTTCTCTCAGTATAGTTCCATAGGTGAGGGTTGTTCGAGATTGCACGCTGCTTGCATCTTCTGGCAGTTTTCTTCTCTTTCTTGGCCCACCACTGATTATTGATCGCTGTAATGATGGGATGTTCAACAAGAACTCTGAAAGATATCTCTTTCCAGATGGAACTTCAGAGCGTAAAGCGGAGATATTCTCCAAACCTGACAATTTCCAAATAAAAGCATAACATTAAGAAGAAAACCTCTTTATTTTACATAAAAAGGTATTTGAATATCAGAGACTAAAAATTCTAATTTTGGTAGATGTGCACAGTGCTATAGTTTGGATTATTTGAGAATCAAGGCAAGGAGATTTATTTCCATCCACAATAACATGATTTCTCGAGATCTAAATGAGCTCTCAAGTCATGACCGAATTAACAAGCTGATAGCTTGGATGGATGATCACCTGCAGGGACCGAAACGGAGGTCTCTGTACTATATGCAGACTTCGAATTACTCAGCAGATAACTGTCCAAAGTGACACCAGAAGCGACTTTTGCTGTGTCAATGTTAGAATGTAGTAACTCGTCATCCAGTTCAGGTGGGCCAGCTCTACTGCTAACCCCCTGACGGCCAACTTTTTGAGAACTCAAATGAGTTGAGGGCGAACTATAAGACAGCCAATTTTCCTTACTTGGAGAATCTCGCTCATATCCTAATACTGTGTTAACAACAGAAGAAAATGAAGGCTTTAGAGGAAGAGACTCATCAATTTCACTATGCCCGGGAGACCCATCTTCCATGCTTTGTAGCACCTGCAATTTCTCTACATCGAGAAGATTTGCAATGCATTCATCTTCACCTAGTTGCATCTGGCCAATGTCAATTCTGTTAAACCTTACAACTTCTTTAGCGTCAGTGGTTGTATCAATGTTAGACCTGTCTTCTCCGTCAATATGCACCTCAAGCAAATAAAAAACCGGCATGAGGTTGTCATCAAGTTGCATCAGAAGATAATAGGCATTTGTACGCCAAGGAAATCCCATAACCATAAAATCTGAACCATACAGTATGGATTTTGGTATCTTCAGAGTAATCTGACACTCAGAGTAAACCTGGAACAAGCACCAGACAAATAAATTTAGTATATAAGTTTTAAGATAGTACTATATGAACAAAAACAATCAAATATAGAAACGATGTTTCACTATGAGTATACACATAAAGGGCTAATAGTTCTAAAATGTTTGGGGCCCTGACAGATATAAAGCTGAGGCTTTTCCCTGTGGTCCAGTTGGTGCTAGCAATTAAAACTCAAATGCATAGTACAAGGACATATATCACTAGAATAACGTGGATAATACCAAGAAGACATCTTCTCTTCACATGTGACATGTTCCCTTATGCATGGAACTTTGAGCAAAATTGCTCATAAGCGTGAACTTTATAGCTTAATTTAAGTTGACACATTGCATTTAGACCAGGTATATATTAATCTCAGTTGCAGCTTGCACCAAGTTTCTGAATACTAAAAACTTTGGACAAGTGAGTTCAAACAAATAGTACGGTTCAGTCCAGGCAAGAAATAACCGGACCAACCGAGTAGGTCAGGCCTTGTGTCAGGTGATAAATCCATACCACTTCACTCCACTCTTCCACCTCACTCCTGACTAATGATTTGGTTACGTGATTACAAAATGAAAGTACTTTGGTTACAGATATTTGTGTGTGTGGATTGGCAACTCCTCAGCGTCGATACTTCATTGGCAAAAAGGTCCAACAAGAAAAATAGTATTGGTGAGGCGGCCACGGCCAGACTCCCCAGTGACAAGGCACAACCAGACTCAGCTTGGAGACGGATAAAATGGAATGGCAGTGATTTTCCCTCCTGTCGATGGTGACAGAGAAGGGTTCAAGACGATGTTGTGAGCTCGGGTGCTGCAGAATCAAGACATAAGTGTGATGTCAGTGTAATTGGGCTCCAGATGTCAACACTAAGGATCCTGGACGTGCCAAACAGGGAAGCCAAGGGTACCAAAGATCAGCCATGTTCGTATGTGGTGTCAGCACACTGCCGAGGTAGATGGTTCTTCAACAGAAAAAAAAACGAACTTCTGTTGATGTTAGGAAATATGCAACTTGTATTCCCATGAGGCCATAGGCCAGTATATATACATGTACAGGTGCAGGAAATATGCAGAAAACCCCTTATACAATGGGTAAACAAAAAAGGCTACATGACTATATATACTACTCTAACCCCCCCCCCCCCTCAAACTCATGGTGGATGAACAACACTGAGTTTGGAGAGATAGAAGCCATGTTGTGCTCTAGTCTGGGCCTTCGTAAAGAAATCCGCCAACTGTAACTCGAAAGGCACATACTGAAGAGCAATAACCTGATCCTGCACACCAGCACGCACATAAAAAGCATCAACACCAATATGCTTGGTGAGCTCATGCTTCGCAGGGTCGCGCGCAATGCTAATAGCACCTGTACTGTCAGACAATAGCAGAGTAGGTGTAGTGACAGAAACACCAAAATCCTGAAGTAACCACCGTAACCAAGTCACCTCTGCCGTCAAAAGGGCCATAACTTGCAACTCAGCCTTTGCACTCGAACGGAAACTGCGGTCTGTTTCTTCGTCTTCCAGGCAATAAGAGAACCACCAAGGAAAACACAGTAGGCAGAAAGTGAACGGCAACCCGAGGGATCACTAGCCCATGTAGCATCCGAGAATAGGCCTGAAGCTGTAATGAACTGGAAGGAGGAAAGAACAAACGGTGAGAGATCGTGCCACGACGCCAGTGATGATCATGTCATCGACATAGAGAATAAGAAGAGTCCATGGGAGAACACGAAGAAGGTGACTGTAGTGAACCGAAGTGGGAGCAGAGACAAACTGACTCAAAATATGAAGTGGATAAGAGATATCCGGACGAGTGACAGCTAGATAGACAAGACTCCCAACAAGATGACGATAACGCGTCGGATCAGACAAGGGGTCACCATCAGTATCACGGAGGTGAACATTGAGCTCCATGGGAGTCTCAACAATGCGCTCATCAGTAAGAGCAGCACGAGCAAGAAGATCCTGGATATGCTTTCCCTGGGAAATAAAAATGCCATCAGAGGTAGAAGAGACTTCTATCCTAAAAAAGTACCGAAGAGGGCCAAGATCAGACATAAGAAACTGCTCACTAAGACGGGCCTTCACAAAGGCAATATACTCAGGGTCGTCGCCAGCGATGATCATGTCATCGACATAGAGAATAAGAAGAGTCCGACCATGAGCGGAAAGGTGGACAAAGAGCGCTGGATCATGAGCACTCGCTGAAAAACCAGCAGCAGTCACTACAGAGGCAAAACGCTCAAACCAGGCGTGAGGGGCTTGCTTAAGGCCATAGAGAGAGCGACGAAGACGGCATACCATGCCATCAGGAACAGAATACCCAGGTGGGGGCTGTATGTAAACTTCCTCATGAAGCTCAACATTAAGAAAGGCATTCTTAACATCAAGCTGAGACACAGACCAGTGACGAACAGAGGCCACGGCAAGAAGTGTGCGAATAGTGGTCATATGGGCCACATGAGCAAAAGTCTCATCGTAATCACGGCCATGCTCCTGCTGAAAGCCACGAGCCACAAGACGAGCTTTGTAGCGCTCAAGAGATCCATCAGAGCGAGTCTTAACCTTGTAGACCCACTTACAAGTGATTGGGCGAACACCGGGAGGAAGAGAAACAAGGTCCCACGTGTCGGTGCGCTCAAGAGCAGCAAGCTCCTCTGCCATCGCAAACTGCCATTCGGGATGAACAACAGCTTGACGATAAGAAGTCGGCTCAAGAACAGCAGCACCAGCACTTGGAAAACCAAGACGATCAACAGGCGGAAGCGGACGAGGACGTAAGCCATAAGTAGGCTGAGAGGAGGAAGATGGCACATCAGAAGCAGATGGCGCATCAGTAGATGCATCTACAACACGTGGACGACGAGTACAAAAGTGAGAGAAGGATGGAAGAATGCCAGGAGGAACCATCAGGGTAGACTCAGGTGAGGGAGAGGGAGATGTCACCGGAGAGGAAGGTGCAGAATCATGTGACAAGCGAGGTGAGGAAACCATCGGAGATGGCGAAGTTGGATGTGCAATGGTCGGAGAAGCAGGGGGAGTACGATGGATGGACAAGGGCTCAACGGGGGTGATAGGTGTGTCAGAAAAAGTGAGGAAAGAGATGTCCTCTACTGCAAAGGTCGATGAAGATGGACGCGGGTAGAAGGGACGGGACTCATCAAAAGTCACATCCCGAGAAATACGCATCCGACGACCGACAGGATCCCAACAACGATAGCCCTTGTGCTCATCACTATAGCCTAAGAAGACACACTCGACAGACTGAGCGGACAGTTTGGTGCGTTCATTAGGCGCAAGAACATAGCAAACACAACCAAACAAACGAAGCGCCGAATAATCAGGAGAACGATCAAAGAGACCTCGGAAGGAACACCACCCTGCAGAGCAGCGGATGGCTGAAGGTTGATGAGATAGGTGGATGTGGAGACAGCACAAAAGTGAGGCGGAAGAGAGGCGGCGATCATCAACGCACGAGCCGTCTCAAGAAGGTGACGATGCTTGTGCTCAGGCACACCATTCTGAGCATGAGCACCAGGACATGAGAACTGGGCAAGAGTACCCTGCTCAGCAAGAACTCCATGCAACATCTTGGAGATATACTCTCCAGCAGAGTCGGCACGAAACACACGAATAGGCGTAGAGAACTGAGTGTGAACCATGGCAGCAAAACGCTTATAGATAGATAAGACCTCACTACGAGAAGACAAAATATATCCAGGTGTATCAAGAGAAATCATCTATAAAGATAATATAGTAGCGATGACCTCCTTTTGAAGCAAAGGGAGCTGGACCCCAGACATCAGAGTGAACAAGGTCAAAAGGACGCTGAGACATGGTGTCGCTGTGAGGATAAGGTAATTGGACCTGTTTACCAAGCCGACAACCCTGACAGTCTAAAGACACACCGCCGGAGACGGATCCAAGAAGACCACGTCGAACTAAGGATGAGAGACGAGAGCCACATAGGTGACCAAGGCGATGATGCCACTGCTGAAAAGAGCTAGTAGACAAGGCAGCAGAGGAGGAGAGACTGGCGGCAGCAGCAGCGGACGGAAGATGAAGCCAGTCAAGCTCCCAGAGACCCTGAGAGCACGACGTCGAGGGCCGGCACCAAAGAGAGTACCAGTATGACGGTCCAGAACGGAACAAGAGTCAAAGTCGAGAATGACACAACAACCAGAGTCAACAATCTGTCCACCAGAAATGAGCTGCATGGTAAGTCGGGGAACATGAGCAACATCAGGAACATGAAAAGATGAAATGCTAAGAATGCCTCGGCTAGTAACCGGGAGAGAGGTACCATCAGCAGTAAGGACATGAACAGGAGAATCGACAGGTCGAGTAGAGGACAGAGTGGATGAATCATGAGTCATATGAAAAGATGCTCCAGTATCAAGAATCCACGGAGATGTACCTGCTTGTGTAGAAGGTGGTCTCACAATGCCAGAAGAGTCAGCAGCAGAACCTGTCGATGGAGAACTGGAAGATGGAGCTAGCAGGCAGCGAAGTCGCACAATCTCCTGCTCGGTCAGGGGCGCAACTGAAGAGGTCGACGTAGATGCGTCTGACAATAGAGTCGGAGGCAACCAGCAGGGCGCGAAGTCGCGCAATCTCCTCCTTAGTGAAGTATACAGCTGAAGTAGTCGACGCAGTAGCACCGGGAGCACAGGGAGAGAAGCAGCCACCACCACCTGTGGAAGCCGCTAAATGTGGCGGTGTAGCATGACCAATAGTATCCACAAAGGCCGGTGGAGGAGACGAGGCCGTATGTAGACACGCACCAAGCGTCAATGGAAGACGCCTGTGCGAGGCGGAGTCGACGGAGCCATATGTACCAGCACTACCAGTGAAAGTTGCGAGAGGAGTCGATGTAGAGCGACGGTCACCATGTGCAGAGGTCGTGAGAAGAGTCGCTAAGGAGCGACCAACACAATCTGCGAAAGACGCTGTAGCGAACGACGTCACAGGCTGACGAGCACCGAGGCGCATATGCGAGACAGGATCAGTGTAGGGTACACCTTCCAAAATCAGCGGACAGTGCGGAGAGGAAATTGTACCCGACAACATTATGCTTCTTTTTTTCTTTTTTTCTTTTTTTACGAAAGGCAACAAGTCAAACAGCCAACAGAGCGGCCGAGCAAATCAGATTGGGACCAGTAGGCGGCGGCGGAGCAGATCAGATGACAGCAAGTGGAGGAGGCTGATGCACCACGTCACGGGCCTGCACGGGAGGAAGATGGTGCAGCAGCCGCAAGTGGACAAGCACAAGCTAGCCAAGCCACCAGAACGACGTGGAGTGAGGAGTTACAGCATATGCCCAAGGCAGCAGGCCAACAGCCAGCCAGGCCCAAAAATCGTCCAAGGCGTGGCCCAAAGGAACGACGTCTAGGTCAACGCACGAAGCGGCCACGAACCGATCGCAGCGGCGGCTGACTTCCTGCACGCGCTACACGGCGGGCTGGCGAGAGGACGACTGCTGGACAGCGACGGAGGCGGGCAAATGGCGGACGGCGGCGGAGGCAGGCAGGTGGCGGACGGCGGCGGAGGCGGGCAGGTGGCGGACGGCGGCGGAGGCGGGCAGGTGGCGGACGGCGGCGGAGGCGGGCAGGTGCCGAACGGCGACGCAGGGGCCTGCCCCAATCCAAGCAGCGTCAATCTGCAGGCGAGATGGGCTGGGGCGATCTGGATGGCGGCAGCGGTTTGAGGCACGGAAAAGCAGCGACGAGAGAGGCAGGGAGCACAGCACGTGAGCGTGCGGGTGAGAGGAACAACGACGGCCGGCCGACCAAGGATAGCGGCAGCAAGAGATTGGATCAGAAGAGCACGAGTTGCGGCGTGTGAAAAAAACCATAGGGCTCTAATACCATGTTAGGAAATATGCAACTTGTATTCCCATGAGGCCATAGGCCATAGGCCAGTATATATACATGTTAAGGTGCAGGAAATATGCAGAAAACCCCTTATACTACTCTAACAGTTGAAAGAATGAGCGTGGTTAGGAGGGTGCTAGGATGGTGTAGAACCCTTTAGTTCAAGAATGGCTCCCCGGAGACAAAGAATTACAACAGAGCTGTTAGGGAAGAAGACGGCAGCTCAGGTCCTCAGAGCTTTTGAGTGGCACCAAGAAACAGGGATGGCAGATATCTCTCCAGATGTTAGTCCAAATCGTGGCCAATGGGGCAGCATCACCATAACCCATGTCAGATCCTAGAACGATTCAGACATGTATTTGCGGAAGAAATTGGGCATTGACAGAGTATATGCTAGTATAGAGACCAAACAGAGGGCCGATTTATCTATTATAGCTAGATGTATGAGAGTTTAGTCATTCAGGCAAACTGGGAATTCAACGATAGCCACAACCCGGCGGCTTATATAGGCTTCAGTTCACACCTGCCACTGCGGTAGAAGTGAAAGAGGTAAACAGTCCTTGCAGTCGATGAGTGTGTGGGCCCTGGACTTGTTCTTTCACTCTGCGCAGGGTCGAGTGACAAATCCTTGCGAGGAGCGAGATGGAACATTGGATCAAGCCGAACATTGGACTCGTTCTTTCACTCTGCGCAGGGTCGAGTGACAAATCCTTGCCAGCTCCGGGGAAGAAGCCGTGTCGACCACTCAACTTCGCCCCTCGCCACGGACAGTCTGCTGCTGCGACCTGCCAACCATGCGCTCCCCCCACGGCAGAGCAACGCGCCCACGTCCAAATCCTACACACCCTCGGGATCATTGGAACCGACCAGAAGATTACCGCTGCGGAGATGAAGGCCTACGACGGCGGCATGTTCGCGGCACCTCTACCCCTGACGGTCCTCAAGGCCATCGCCGCACTTGTTGATCGCGAGATCCCAGCCTGCATGGCATCGGCTGCGACCGACGCGGCACACGTCGACGCTGCATGCGAGAGCTAGCCCAGCCTAGACACGTCTAACCGTCGATCCCGTTCCCATGGATCACGGCCTTAAGATAGCAATCTGGAACATGCGCGGCCTGAACGCGCGGGCTCGCCACCATGCCATCCGGTCACTGCTGAACACTACCGGGGCCTCCATTGTATGCATCCAAGAAACGAAAATGGAGTTGACCTACTCGGCTATTGTCCTAGATGCGCTGGGCTCGGAATTCGATGGCTACACGTACCTCCCAGCCGATGGCACGCGGGGCGGCATCCTGCTAGCGTGGAAGAGCAGGGCCATGACTATCACGGACCCAATGTTCACCACCAATGTGGTCACAGCAAAGGTTGCCACGGCCACCGGAACGCCATGGTGGCTAACGGTGGTATATGGCCCTCACGACGATGACGACAAGATAGCCTTCCTGCAGGAGCTTCGCTCAGAGCCGCCTGCCCTGAGTCGTGGATGGTTTGCGGCGACTTCAATCCGATCCTTCACGACGAGGACAAGAACACGGGCAACGTCAACCGACGCATGATGGGCAAATTTCGCCGTCTCACAAATGACCTCGTGCTCAAGGAGATCTACCTCACCGGGCGGCGCTACACGTGGTCGAACGAACAATCACCGCCGACACTTGTGGAACTCGACCGAGTGCTCTGCACCGCAGACTGGGAAGACGCGCACAGCGGATGCCACCTCCGATGCCTTGCGTCCGTGGTGTCGGACCACGCCCCGTTGCTACTGGACTACTCACCCACGCCCACCTTGCACAGACGATTCCATTTTGAGGAATACTGGCTGCGATTGGAAGGGTTCCATGACGTTGTGACCGTGGCCTAGGGCTCCACATACCACGCTGACCCCTTCCACCGTCTCATGCTCAGGCTCCCGGCGACGGCGACGAGTCTTACTAGCTGGAGCTCCAGGTCTACGGGCAACATCAAGGCCAAGCTTGCGATCTCCCAGGAGCTCATCTCGCGCTTCGACCAAGCCCAGGAATCGCGCAACCTCACGCCCCCGGAAGCCTGGCTTCGCAAGCAGCTCAAGATATCCTACCTGGGGCTCGCGTCCATGGAGCGCACAATCGCCCGGCAACGTTCCCGCATTGCCAATCTCAAAGACGGCGACGCCAGCACGGGCTTTTTCCACCGGCAGTGCTCGTTCCGTCGGCAGAAGAACCACATCTACAGCCTGGCCGCAGACGACAGGGTGCTCACTGACCGCGCCGACATGGCGGAGGCAGCCTTCACTCATTTTGAGGCCCTGCTTAGCACGGCGACCGTCCGGGAGCACTCCCTGGACCTGTCACAACTCATTGAGCCGACCGATCTTGCCGACCTGGATGCACCGTTCAGCGCAGAGGAGATTTGGGAGGCTGTCAAGCGCCTCCCCGCACGCAAGACGCCGGGCCCAGACGGGTTCACGACAGAATTCCTCCGTGCATGCTGGACCATCATCAGGCAGGATTTCCTTGACGTGTTCCAGCAACTCTATGACCTGCGAGGAAGGGGATTCTACAAACTGAACCAAGCATTGTTGACGCTGCTCCCGAAGAACGCCGCCGCCGCGCCACTACCAGCCGATCTACCCCTTGTGGCCAAAATCTTTGCCAAGGTGCTTTCGATCCGCCTCGGTGCCAAGCTGGATCATCTGGTCAGCCGCAACCAAAATGCATTCATCTCGGGAAGAAGCTTGCACGACAACTACGTCCTTGTCAAGCAGTCACTCAAGCTGTTGCACCAACTGGGAGCTCCGAGAGTCATGCTCAAGCTCAACCTCACGCGCGCCTTTGATTCCCTGTCATGGCCATTCCTCTTTGAGGTTTTGCACCGGTATGGATTTGGGAACCGATTCTTGGAGTGGACGGCCATCCTCCTGTCTTCTGCCAGCACGCGCATCCTTCTGAACGGCGAGCCCAGACCCCTCCCATCTGGCACCGACAAGGGCTCCGGCAGGGCGACTCCATGTCCCCGCAGCTCTTCGTGCTCGCCATCGACACTCTGGGACGGCTTTTGCGACAGGCCCACAACCTGGGCATCCTACAGCCCTGCACCCACGGCGACTCATTCCTGCGTTCTCGCTCTACACCGACGACGTCATGGTCTTTTGCCACGCCACGGCGGATGACACCACTGCGATCAGGGAGATTCTCGCCTTGTTCGGCAGGGCCTCTGGCCTGCAGGTGAACTTCGCCAAGAGCTCCGCCACCATCCTGCATGGCGACCAGGCGGCCACGGAGATGATCGCACACCTCGGCTGCCCGGTGGCGACTCTCCCCATCACCTACCTCGGCATCCCCATGTCTACGCGCCGCCCATCTGCCGCCCAGCTATAGCCCATGGTGGATGTTGTCGCCGCGCGCCTACTGACCTGGAAGGCCGCTGATGACTAAAACCGGGTGCCTGGCGCTGGTCAAATCGGTCCTGAGTGCCATCCCAGTGCACCAATTGCTTGCGTTCGCGCCTCCCGAAAAAACACTCAAGCAACTCGAGAAGATTCGGCGTGGTTTCCTTTGGGCTGGACGAGCCGCTGCCAATGGGGGACACTGCCACGTGAACTGGAACAGAGTCTGCCGCCCCATTGAGCTTGGGGGCCTAGGCGTGCGAGATCTCGAGCGTGCCGGCCTCGCTCTACGGCTACGCTGGTTGTGATTCTCCAGAACGGACCCGGAGCGAGCGTGGCAAGGGCTCAACCTCCAGTTCTCGCCCACGGAACGGGCCCTGTTCTGGGCATCCACGTCCACAGTCATTGGGAATGGGCAGACCACCCTGCTCTGGGAGGACCGGTGGATCGGCGGCCAATCTGTGCGTGAGCTCATGCCTAACCTATATGGCTGCATCCCCAAGCGATGACGGACGATGAGAACAGTGGCGGACGGGCTCAATGGCAACTCATGGGCACGCGACATCCAAGGCAACCTCGGCCTCCACGAGATTGGTCAGTATCTACAGCTCTGGCAGATCATGCAGCGCGCCGAGCTCTCCGCAACTCCGGACAGGTTGATCTAGAGATGGACAGCGAGCGGCAACTACTTCGCGCAGTCCTGCTACATGGCCACCTTCCATGGATCAACGGCCTGCTATTCCTGGAAGCTAATCTGGAAATGTTGGGCGCCGCCGAGAGTCAAATTCTTCCACTGGTTGGCCAACCAGGACCGGTGCTGGAGTGCAGAGAGGCTGGCTCGTCACGGACTCCAGCACCACCCCCGCTGCCTCCTGTGTGACCAACAGCCGGAAACGGTGCGCCATCTGCTGCTGGAATGCCCCCTCGCCCGGCAGGCATGGCACGAGACTCTGGCCTGGCTACGCATCCCAGCCCCAGCACCCACTCAGGAACTGTCGCTTATGGACTGGTGGAAACATGCCAAGGATGACACGCCGCCAATCCTACGCAAGGCCCTAAAATTTGTCGCATTGCTCGTGCCATGAATGGTTTGGAAGCACAGGAACAGCTGCGTCTTCGACAATGCAACGCCGTCCTTCAACACGCTTCTAGATAGTATTAAGGACGAGGCCTGCTCTTGGGCGGCAGCCGGGGCACCTGGCCTCCGACTCGTGCTGCCTCAAACCTAGGACGTGCATTAAAAACTGGATGTAACCCGCCCGTCCTTGGATAACTGTAACTGAACTTCCCCCTTTTCAATGGAAAGAAACAAAAAGCTTTTGCGTTTTCTCGAAAAAGAAATGTAACAGTTAACTCAAGAAGCGTTGTAGTAGGGCGCTAACAACCCAATACCTCCATCCAAGCCCTTGTGGATCTGGGGAGAGTGGCTGACACCCTAGCTTCTTCAGTTTTTCTGAGATGGCGAAAAGCAGAAGCAAAGGAAGTCGTCGATGACCGAGTGGGGGTGTGTGGGCCCTGGACTCGTTCTTTCACTCTGCACACGGTCACCAAGCCATTGTGTCTCACGCTCTTCAGTAGCCACAAGCAGAGGGATTGCTTAAGTCGATCTGGTGTTGCTAGACCATGCAGTGCAGAGGGTGAGGAGGGGAAGGGGCTAGCGCAAGGGGTGTTGGCGTGGCAACTGACTCTGGGCCTAAGTCAGTGAACCGGCCCAATTTTATTATACCTGGTCCAAGTTGTGACATTGGCCCAACTGAACTTACGTGGCAGATTCTCTAAAACTTGGTGCCAGCTGCAACTGGTGTCAAATTACTTCGCAGTTACTCCTTTGATCTACATTATGACAGTTCACATTATTCAGATTGGCTTCATACCAAGCACGGGTTACTGTTTTTTTACATGAAAATGGTTAATGCAAGACCAAGTATGATCAATTAATTGCATGAGAATTCTTTTATTGGCTATTGTAGTTACCAAGCAAATCATTGTTCAACCAAGTAAGGTTTTGGTTTTAGGTTCATCGTGAACAAGACGACGTATTGCTGCTTCATGTCGTAGTATATCTAAGCTCCTAGATTTTTCCAGTATTCAATGAGATCTTTGCAAGAAATAAATTCAAGAGCTGATTGCAACACAACAGAAGATAAAGACAGCAAGTTGAGCAAATTGATAACCTTCAGGCCCAAAAACCTTCCTGTCGCAGCAAACAACTGAAGGATGCTTCTGGTCTTTAAGCTCACGAAGACCTCAGTGGGTGTTATGCTCCGTTTATTAAGGGCTTCTTCAGAGTCTAATACCGCAGAAGGTGGTAATATATTTTTTGGTGATTGCAGGAGGAAGCCACCACTCCTATTGTAGAAAGAAATAAGGTATAAATTTAGGAAGTAAAGGGGACTGAGCTGGAACAAATATAGAGATTAGATTTTTTTGGGGGGGAGGGGGGGGGGGGTTATCTTATCATTCTGCATGTTTTGTAACATATGGGGTAGAGGTCTTACCGTCTTACACACCCATATTCTAGGGTCAAACTTTAACTAGAACTCAAAATCAATCCCTCTCCTAAACATCCCCTAAGGAGGTACTTTTTTTCCTTCATGATAACCGACTTGTTGAAGCCTATTTAAGGGGGAAAAATAATCATGCACGACTCTCATTCCTAGAATTGATGGAAGGCTTAGAAATTAGAATAGAAATAACTCACTATAATACACTCTTGAATTTTATTGGAATCTATATTGTGGAACATGCAGGAAGATAGGCCTTTTACCATGAATTAAAAGGATCACTCCCTCTGTCCAAAAATATTAGGCCCCCGCACTTTCCAATATTTGTTCAGCAATGTGTGGATCACATGACAAAAACAATTGATACCATCGGGCTCTTATTAGAAAACTTTTTGATGGTGTCAAGTTTGTACATATGAAGTAATGCAGAGTTGAACTAATCGTCGGTCAAAGTTAAATATTGAAGAACACTTGCATCATTGCCAGTCTACTTGACAGATATAACCATAGTTGTCATGGTATCACCTAGGAATTCATTTGCCTGCCAACCAACACCTAGGTAAAGTACTCGTCGCCGCCGAACTTACCGGTTGTGCCATCCCACGACGCTCAATGTACGTGAGGTGTGTGTGTGCCCCGTGATCATCATGCTCATGCCATCCCATGAGCTGGTAAGGACACACACCTAAATAGCTAACTAACAACCCCAACAAGATCAGCCAGGGCGTGGACATGCACACGCTGCATGGCTGTTTATTTAGCTAACAGTATAGCTAAACGAGCTAGCTACTAACGGGCAGCAGGATTACAAACTCAACAGATATGCAACTGCTGTTGCGCGCGGCCAGTGGACATGCAGTTGCGCACAGCTGGAGGGCGTGTAACTGCCGTTGTGTGCGGCCGATGGAAATACACTAGTGCGCGACTGATGGACAAACAGTAGCGCGTAGCCGATGGACGTGCAACTGCAGTTGCACACCGGTTCGCGGGCGTGTAACTGTACTTGCTTGCAGCCGGTGGACATGCAACTGTAGTTGGTGCTGGTGCACTATCATGCAACTGAAGTTGCGCGCGGCCGGCTAAATACTGAGAAAGCAAAGACAGGATTCTCACATAAAAGACAATAGGAAGTCACTATAATACCTATACTGCCAGAGAGTTTATGACTCTGTTAGTTGTTTTATAAGTACCATGAGTCCATGACCATGGAATAAATATTCTTTAAAAGAATAAACTTGTTGGAGTGTGTATGTGGATTGCCTAGCCCTTTCCATAAGTTCGGGCTTTTGGTTGCGTTGGCTAGTGCATGAAGCTTAACATGGTATCAGGGTCTAAGGTCTTGAGTTCAAGTCCTGGCTTTCACAATTTATTCAAAAATTGGTGTTTCCCCCTTTGTGTCCACATATAGGTATCTTGAGCCATACCTCTGAGTTTATTCACGTGTTGACTTCCCGCGTCACACGTGAGATGGGGGGTCGAAGTGTATATGTGGATGGCCTAGCCCTTTCCATTAGTTCGGACTTTTGGTTGTGTTGGCTAGTTCGTGAAGCTTAACAAAACTGACACTAAATACCTTGTGGATATTAAGGACAAGAAAGTAAGGATGAAGGATCAGCCATGCAAAAGGTAAATAACAACGGACCTGATATTTATTCCCAGGTGAATATACGATTTTCCATATGCCCTAACCTGAAGCACTTCATTTGTACAACAATTCTCAAAGCCCCTTCTATCCACTCTCTGCAATTTATGAACAGAGACAAAGCACTAAAAATCAGAACTAAGCAGGGAAGCAGGCAAACAAAAAAATGCCCACAGGCGAAAGAACTTCAGAAGTGATTATGCACAAGTCTTAGCTCGAGCAAATATAAGAAAATAAAGAGTTCAGTGAAGTTGCATTTTCAGTAATGGACTGGTATGAAGAAAATTTATGAATCCTGCTTTGGCAAGTGCAAATCAGTAAGGTATCCCAAACATAAGGAAATCCACAATCCTAAACATAGTGGTTTATATCAGTACCTTTTGCAGGACGTCCATATGAACTTCTTTCTGTTTCAGGACAACATCAGTTGGGGATCGAGAAATCCGAGTATTTTTTTTCAACTCCCTCTGAATTTCCAGAAGACGTGTGTGTCTATTGCAAGCAATTGCTTTCAAAATGATTGCCTCAACATCAATGCAGCTCAGATCAAGAGAAAGATCAGCTTCTTTATCTGTTAGTGGATCCAATACAAATGAACTGTGCTGACACTTTATCTGCATATCTTGCAGTGCCTCAACTTTAATAAATGGAGATGAATCAGATTCTGCTGACCCACTGTTTCTTTCATCCAGCCAATAATTTATTTTCAAACCAGGTATCCTGAACCCACTTGAATCGAGCTCTCCATCTTGACCAAGCTGCGTTGGAGCATTATTCCCACCTTGTCCTGCACTTCTATGACTATCCGAGACAAGTTCAGATTTTATTGCCTCTTTCCATCTACCTTGTCGTAGAACATTAGTCTGTCTAATTACGGTATCCATAACAAAAGAGATGCATAGCTCATGGAGAATTGTATACAAAATTGTGAGGGGATTGTCAGCCACAGCCATTCTCCGTTCGATGTCATCACCCAGAACATACCTTCTTGTCTCTTCAAGCTTAATAGGCCCGGTGTTCTCACCAACAAGTAACTCAATATGCAATATCCTCCACAGCGAGAAGTGCCCACGGTAACCTAACGTAAGAAGTACTTTGAATTCGCCATCTACCTGTACAATGGCTATTCCATCAGTCACCGAAACCTCAGACATTTCTTTAGGAACTAGGGTTTCAAGTAATTTTGCCCGCACAAGGGTGCTTAATTTCTTCAATGTAGGCTTCCGCTCATCTTGAAAAAGTGTATTCTGAGTACCTATTTCCTCTACAGATTTAGGCAATCTCCTATAGCTCCCTGTATGTATGACTTCTATCGCAGATGAAACATCAAAAATGGGAGCACGAGCTTGCTGCAATCCTTCATGCATAAAGAACAGTGAATCGCCTGTTTGGGTGAAGCAAGTTTCATGGCTGGAGAGAGTTGACGCAAGTTGCTGGCAGTAATGAAGCAAGGGCACCTGCAGAAGATCAAAAGCAATATTCTCTATCACAAAATTCCAGATACATATTTTGATGGCCCGAATATGATAATGAAGGGGAAAACTTAGTTTTGAAATACATTCTTTGTTGAGTAGCTAAGGAATTAAGGTAGATTGTAGCCTGTCAGAGCAAATACATTACACAATGATAAAATACTTCAAAGTTGGCATTTTGGGTTTTCTTTGCGACTTCAGTACGCACTTCTTCAGCATGAATTTTGCATACATAGAATAAAGTTTGGTCCTTTGCTCCATCAAAAACGGTTTTAAAGATGACGACAGTTTCGTACACGTGGATGCCCAATCAGCACAAAAAAGAGGCAAAAATTTCAGAAAAAAATGGGAGAAAATTAGGAGAAAAAAACTGTAGACTCCTTTCTAGAAAACTCGACTAGTTTAAGGAGAAGTTGGGGGGCAGCAGAACAAAATATTCGGAAAATCCAGAAACAAATATGGAAATTTTGTTTTTTTAACTGAAATTTTATTTTGAAGGTATGTTTGGTTGATTCCACAACATGCCCTACCAATTTTTTGCCAACCATTGGCTAGATATTCTTTGACCCTTAGTTTGCCTATATGGCAATAATTGTGAAGGCAATGTCAGGAGGGTGGGCAAGTTCTCATAGGCAACCAACCAAGTAAGAGCCAAGATGTCATTGGCTGCCAAGATTTTGGTAGGGAAATTTGGGAACCAGAAAATACCCTAGAAACAGTCTTTACGATGAAGATATAAAAGACATTGAGGAAAAAGGAAGAAAATTAAAAAGAATAAAGAGGAGATAACAGGAACGTTTGAAAAACAGGAATCTTTCAGCCAAGTGCAAAGTTACGGGAAAATATGTGGATTTTGAAGATGAAGGATGTATTGAACGAGAGCCTCCATAACGTTAAAGAATTATGTGGTTGAATATTTCTGATTATTACGAGACTTCTTAAGTTCCTTAGAATTTTTAGTAACTTTACTGGAATGTTTAAGTTCTTTCCCTAATTTTTCATCTCTGATTTTAAAAAATTTCCCCATGTCACGTGCTTGGGAACAGCGGACTGAGACGTGGAGCATAAGAGGTAGTCGTGAGATACCGGTGGCCGGGGACGGTAGCCCTGGACCCGTGGCGGCAGCAAGGGTTGGAGGGGCGCATGGTGCAGAAGCAAGAGGTAAGATACTAAGATTAACTTTTCTGCTTGCTTTATTGCTCAAGTGGGGTGCTGTAAATAGACAATTACAACTGAAGAAACAGACGTGGACTCTAATTGGAATTGGATCCAGTCGGCAGGGTAACCTTTTCGGGACTAAACCTTTCCGACTTACGAACTGGACTCGTACTCTAACTCTAGATGGACTCGGCAAGCACTAGACTCGAACAAGAACTAGGGCAGTCCTGCACAGCATGGCCCTTGCGCCTTTCACCCTCGGTCGGGGACCAGTCCGAGCCGGTTGGATGAAGCTGCTCCATCTTGTTGCGCTGGCACATGGTGCAGACACGCATGTAGTTTTGGGGCGCCACTCGAGCCTGGGGAAGGTAAAAATCCCGGCAAAGGCGATGCAGCGACTTCTGAAAGCCCTCATGCCCCATGTCAACATGTCGGCCAATAGTGGAGACGTGGGTGGCACATATGCCCGGTGTTTAAATTGTTACAGTATATATGTGGATTGCACTAGCTCTTTCCATTAGTTCGGACTTTTGGTTGCATTGGCTAGTGGATGAAGCTTAACATGGTATCGGAGCTAAGGTCTTGATTTCAAATCCTGACTTTCGCAATTCATTAAAAATTGCTGGTAGCCCCCCCCCCCCCCCCTTGTGTCCACGTAGTGGCCTCTTGAGTCATACGTGAGTTCCACCGTGAACGATATGGTAAAATCGGGGAGTTGGAAGGCTGGTGCAGTGATGAGGGCGGTCTTCAGGGCATCGAGGCGCAGCCCCGTCATCGGACCATAACAGACCCTCCTTTAGAAGTGTCGTGAGAGGTGTCGCGGTGACACCAAATTCACAGATGACCTTCCGGTAGTTTCTACTAGTCCCAGGAAGCTGTGCACCACTGTCCGTGGAACCGGTCAGTCGACGACTGTGAGTATCTTGTCACCGTCCATGGTGATGCCGTCGGCGGAGATGACATGGCCGAGGTATGTCACCGACTCCTCGCCCAAGGAACATTTGGAGCGCTTGAGTTAAAGTTGATGTGCCCTCAAAGCCTCCCAGACGAGCTTGACATGACGAAGATGGTCCTACCAGGAGGTGTTGCAGATGAAAATGTCATCAAAAAATACGAGCACAAATCAGCGTAAGAAGGAACGAGGCACATCGTTTATCAAAGCTTGGAATATCAAGGGGGCATTGGTTAGACCGAATGCCATCACAATGAACTCGAAGAGGCTTTCATGCGTGCGGAACGTTGTCTTGTGGATATACCTTGGAGGCATGCGTACTTGATGGTAGCCGAAGCGGAGATCCAGCTTCATGAAGAAGCGAGCACCCTTCTGCTCGGCCAAAAGATCGTCGATGACGGGGATGGAGAACTTGTCCTTGATGGTGACGCTATTGAGTCCCAGATTCTCGACGCAAAATCGCCAAGTACCCTCATACTTCTTCACCAGGAGCACCGGTGAGGAGAAAGACGATGAGCTACAACGGATGAGGACGCGTTCCAGCATCTCGGCACACTGCTTCTCAAGCTCATCCTTCTAGATGGCCGGTTATCGATATGGTCGGATGGCCACCTATTGAGATCCGGACAACAATCGTATGTGGTAGTCGTGTGCGCGATATGGAGGAAGCCCTTTGGGCTCGGCGAAGGTGTCTGCGAAGGAGGCCAAGAGACCGTCCAAGAGCTTCCTTGTCGATTGTGATGGCGGCATGCCGGGAAAGGTCAGGAGGCCATCTAGGAGCTTCCTTGTCAATGGTGATGGTGACATGTCGAAGAAGGCCCCAACAAATGATGTGGTCGCCATTGGCGACCGTGAAACGGAGGCGGCACCCATCCAAAAAGGGTGCCCCGACCAAAGTGGCGAGATCCTCGTTGATGAAGTTTTGTTTTTTTTTAGGGAAAGACAGTAGGAGAGGCTCCTACTGTTTTTGTATATATTTCTTCCTTCTGTAAAGATTACATGTGAGTTACAGTAGTGTTACAAGATTGTTCTACCACACCCCACCCCTGGGAGGAGGGGGTGGTTTGTGGAGGAACAGTAAGTGGTTACTGTTACAAAGTTCAAGGAGGGAGTTAGGCTAGTGAGTTACAAAAAGCATTTACAAATGACCTATGTGCCTCCTTCACCCTGTATTGGAGGAGGCCAAAATCTCCCTTGAAACGTGTCAACCAGGAATCAGTACTAGGGTTGACCCCTCTTTAGTGTTTGTTATTGCGTTCTTTCCACAAACTCCACGCTGCTGTGAGAAAATTTTCCATGAAGAGAGGTCTATGCTCAGACTCATTGGTTTGTGCGATCAGGTCAAGTCTGGAGTCAAACTCCGGCCAGGCAATGTCAATCTTCTCCCAACAAGCTTTACTGAAGGGGCAGGCGAAGATCACGTGGTCCACGGTTTCTTCAATATGTTGTCCACAAAGAAGGCAGTCGAGCACTTCACCAATGTTGTAATGACGACGCTTCAGCATGTTCCTTGTGTTCAGACGATCAAGAAGAAGCAGCCAGCCGAAAACTTTGATTTTCATGGTGCTTTTGGATCGCCACAGCAGCCTGAAAGTTGGGTGCTTTGGGGCAAGTCTGAAACAGAACTTGTAGTAATCAGCAGCTTTGAACTCTGTTTGCCCCCAGGTATAGTGCCATACGTCAGTGGAAGTCGTGGATGGGCGCATGTGGGTGGACAGGGACTGCATGCCCCGACTTCCAAAAGGGCTTCGGGAGAGAGTGGCAGGTGGAAAAGTTCATGCAGTGACGTGCTCTCCAAGAAATCCTTGACGGATGCATCTTCATGCAAGGCAAAGGAAAAGGCCCGAGGGTGGGACATGTCTAAAGTTTTGTCTAGCCAGAGATCTTTCCATATGAGAGCAGTTGTCCCGTCAACCACCTGGACACAAGAGACCCCGCGATATTGAGGTGTGAGTTTAAGCACGTCGCGCCACCAAAACAAGCCCACCGGTTCCGAGGCATGCGGAATTTTGTATGTGTCTCGTTGATGAAGTTATGGGTGTTGTCGGAGTCAATCAAAGCAACGAGCTCGCAACCGCCGATGCGCACGGCAACCTGCATGGTATCGCTTGTAGGAACACCGGTGACAGCTAGGAGGGAGATCTGGATATCCTTGCAATGTTCATCAGAGTTGTCGTCGTTGTTGGCGGACTGGATGTGGAAGAGGCATTTGCAATGATGCCCGTGGACGAACTTCTCAACGCAGTTGAAGCATAGACCCTTAGCACACCGATCATCCATCTCAACATCAGTGAGCTTCTTAGGCAAGTGCCAGCACTAAGCCGGTGGCATCAAACGGCACTGGCCCGAACCCAACTGCGAGCGCGGCTGGCGAACCGAACAAGCATGCATGGCCACCGCCACTTTTGAGACATTATGGAGAGCCTCGAAGGAGACAGCCAGATCCATGGTTGCTTCAAAGAGGTCGACTTCGTCATCTCGACCTGCATCTTCATAGGCTCGTCCAGGTTGTTGGTTAAGATGTGCAACTCCTCGGTGTCAGGGATTGGAGGAACGCGAGTCTGGTGCTTGAGGAAGCACTTGGTGTGCTCTGCTACCATGCAGGAACGGCAAACCGAGATTAACTCGCCGAAGGGATTGGCTTGCGTTGATGGTCCGAAGTGGTTCAAATGAATTGTAGAACTCTCCCCGCGACGGCCGACCGATCTTCTCCTCCAAGTGGTTATACCATAGCACGATGATGACAATGAGGTGGTAGGAAGCCAGCCATGTCTTGTCTGACTTGTGTGCGCTGGCCGAGGAAGAACAGATTGCATCTGATCAGCCATGGACGTGGATCACTCTCCCCAACAAACGTGGGGAAAATCAATCTTGTAGAGGCGCGGAGCTTGCTCAAATTTGTCCGTTAGGGCAGCCGTTGGCAACACCTTGGATTTTTTTGTGGCCGGCGGTGGAAAGACGTTGGTGCCGCTGAGGAGTTGCGTCGAGCTGCCCTGCTCGAGGCAAAGGAGAACAAGGTGTTGGGCATGTTGTTGCTGCTATGTCTCAGTGATTCAATCCTAGACCGATTTTAGCGTTGCAGAGTGTTGTTGTAGCACCATTCGAGCTTAGCGCGGTCGGCGACTTGGAAGTCGCTGGTGAGGCTATGGAGGGTGGCAACCACACGTTCGTGGTCTTCGCATTGCTTGGCGATGATGTCTTCGAGGGTGTTGGGTGGTGGCGGCGGCGGCCATGGCGCCGGAGGCTGACTCATAGTTGTCGTCAAGATCGTAGATGAAGCTGATACCAAATTGTCACATGCTTGGGAATCAGCAGGCTGGGACGTGGAGCATAGGGGGTAGTAGTGAGATACTGGTGGCCAAGGACATTAGTCCCAACGACCCGTGGTGGCAGCAAGGGTGAGAGGGACACACGGCGACGGAACTTAAACCGGGAGATCTCGAGGTAGGGGATCCTAAGCTAGATGTCTTGGAACAAGGGTAACAGAGACACGGGGATTTTACCCATCATGTTCGGCCTCTCCGAGGAGATAATATCCTATGTCCTGCTCGTGTTTATTGCGTTGGAGTGTGTACAGGGTACAGGTAAACTACCACGAGATTGTAACTTGTCTTAACTTGTGTTCTATTGACTAACCCGGCCCCAGCTTATATAAGATACTTGGGTCCTAGGATTACAAGAGCCCTAATCGGCTACGTCGGTGGAGAGGAGAGTCCTCCACGGATACGAAGTCCTTGTCTTGAACGTCAAGGCTTCCAGAGTCTTCATGTATCTCGCCAAGGGATACTCAGCCGGCCCACTAGACCGGGAGTCGACATGGTGAGTCCCCTTATCCGGGACACCGTCAAACGACGCAGGAGCAAGAGTTGAGAAAATAGATTAACTTTTTTGCTTGCTTTCTTGCTCATGTGAAGGCGGCTATAAATAGCCAATTACAATTGAAGAAACGGACTTGGACTCTAACTGGAATTGGATCCGGCCAGCAGGGTGGCCTTCTTTGGGACTAAACCTTTCCAACTTAGGAACCAGACTCCTACTCTAACTCTAGATGGACTACACGAACTAGGGCAGTCCTGGCCCAACATGGCCCTTGAGCCTGTATGTCCGGCCCCACATGACATCCCACTTTTCATGATTGTTTTCAATTTTCTGTTCTAAATGGGTTGAGACGTGGAGTAAGGTTGGGATAACACTTGAGGGGCCAAGATTGTTCTCTAGTAGAGTAGAGGGACCAAGCGTAGACTTTGGCGATAGAAGGGCTAAAAATATACTCTTTCCAATACTTTACGACCTTCAAACTGATCTGATGGCCTGACCAAATTGAGGTCAGAGCATCAGGAGCCCTAAATTATGTTAGGGTGATTAATGACAACCAAACATAACTAGCTAATATTTCCGTCAATCAAATCTAAGGAGAATTGTTTTGTTTTGAAAATGTCCCAGTGAAATGGAAGGATTCAACATGGATTTAGCTTAAGGCTGTGGACACTTTCAAGCATTTCATAGCTTTAGGTGTCGGTTCATAGACTGGTTTGCCTGATTTGTTGTGTTACCGTTCAAAAAAGACAAGTCTACTTGCTTGAGACTTGTCATATGTAATACTGCTCAATAGCAGAATACATATACTCATATGCTTGACACAAATTCAGTCTTGTTGATGCGAACTGACTGTGTAAACCATGGTCTGACCAGCAAGGCGGATTGACCACAAGTCGTACACCTGCTATTCTATAGCATCTAGGGTGCTTCAAAACGGATTCTCCTGTGGATTCTGATTAGGATTGTGAGTCCTAAACTGAGCGTTCAATGCCGACTAACAGTCTCCACAATTTTAGCAAAATTATACTTACCACAGTGGGTGTTCTCAGCATTCGCTGATTCTTCAGTGCTTGAAAGTTATACTCCCTCCGTTCCAAAATAATTGAAATTCTAGATTTATCCCAAGTCAAACTTCATTAAGTTTGACCAATCTATATAAATTAACATCTACAACACCAAATTTTCTTCATTAGATTCATTGTGAAATGTATTTTCATATTATATATATTTGATATTGTAGATCTTACCATATTTTTCTATAGACTTGATCAAACTTAAAATGTTTGACTTAGGACAATCCTAGAACTTCTATTATTTTGGAACGGGAGAGCAATATCATAAAGGAAAAGATCTCCTTCGAATATATGTGGGTTTTGCAGCCCAGTCTGGTCAGAGCTATAATAGTGGAATGTATACTAAATAGATTTTGATGTACACTAGTCCCAAAAAAGTGTTGAACAATGATTTCCTATTACAGTAAACACTTCTGTCCTTGATTGCAACAAAATCCAAAACTGCTTTCCAGTCACTCTATTCAACTAAGGCAGACATCAGAGCAATCAAAGGCATGATCCTATAAAAACATTTTTACTTGAGAACACAAGTTGCAGCTCTAATTGAACAATGAAAGTTGAAACTCCTTATTCAAGGAAGGAAACAATTGACAGCTGCGGACCTGCTGGCACCACTTGGCGAGGACATGGAGCCGGAGCATGCGCTGGCGGGTGCGGTCGATGAATTTGAGCAGGTCGATCTTCTTCTCAGTATCCGACCTCTGCTGCGCTGCCTCCCCCTCGGCGCCCGCCCGCGACTTCTCCACGAGCTCACGCAGCGCCAGGTAGGACTCCTCCGCCGCCTGACGCGCCACAGTCCCCAGCTCCACTGTCTGCTGACCCAACTCCCCCGCCATCTACCACCACCGAGAGTGAGTGAAGAGTCTAGGGTTTCACGCACGTCTCGGGGTAGGGACCTACAGGTGACTGAGCCGCGCCATAGCCACCGCAGCTGCTCTCCCTGTAGGGTTTCCAGCAGATTGTAGAAGCTCCGCGTACACGGAGCGGCTGGGCGGCTGGGCGGCCGCTGCCATGGCTATAGAGTTACGCCCCCGCAGTGCCACCAGGCACCAGCGGCTTCAAATTGGGGATCCTGTGAGAGGTCGGGAGCGGCAGCCGGTAGAGTTCAGCTTGGACCGAGAGGGGAAGTTCGAAAAGTTCGTGGGAATGGAGCTGGGATCGCGACGGCGGCCGGCAGGAAGTTCTTTTTTTCGAGGGAACGGCAAGAAGAAGATGGGCGAGCTGGTGCGTCAGGTGGATGTGATCCGCCCAAGGTGTCCACTTTAGGGTGTGTTTGATTCATGTCACGGGGTGGAATGTAACGGGTCCATTACGTTCCTAGGCCTGGTTCCTGTTTCGGTAGCAGCGAAGAATTGAAACCTACTCATTTCTTCGAACGGAATATTCATGTGAGATGCGGAACGCACTCGCACCTCCGATTTGGACATGTAGATACTTATATTTTTATAGATTTTTGACATGTAGATACTTGTATTTTGACAGATTCTTGACATGTGTATGACTGAATAACTAGCATTTATTTGACAATTTTTTATTACATGTATCTTGGGTGGTGCAATCAACAAAATCATTCCATTCTATCTTAGAAACTAAACACCGAAATGTAACCATTCCATTCCTGTGAATTGCCCCTACCAAATACAAGGACGGAACCGACTCATTCCAGTGAAATGGAACCATAACATTTCATTCCACTTCATTCTCGGACCAAACACACCCTTAGAGCATCAAATAATTCATTTTATAACTGAGTACCTTAAATTCATACTATTACATGCAAACGGTCACGACTCAAATAATTCATTTTAATACCTTAAATCCATACTATTACGGAGGTGTTTGTTGGATGATTTATGTCTGTCACCTAATTACAGCGTGATCTGAAAACGTTACGCGCGTTTGGTAACGCAGCGCCGTAATCGGCTCCCATCGTAAAGGAGTCCCGTCACACTTGCGCTCGATACCGACCCCCCACTGTAATCAAGTTGCGTTACCGAACCGAGCCCCACTCTTTCTCCTCCCCACAATCCTCTCTGCCTCGTCCAAAGCCGCCCGTCAGGCTGCCCCGATCTCCTCTGCTTTATCGAAGCCGCCGGTTATGTGACGCCCCCGATTCAATCATACACTAATCATACACGCAAATGTGTACGATCAAGATCAGGAAGTCACGGGAAGATATCACAACACAACTCTAAAATTAAAAAAAGTCATACAAGCATCATAATACAAGCCAGGGGGCTCGAGGGCTCAAATACAAGTGCTCGATCATAGACGAGTCAGCGGAAGCAACCATATATGAGTACATACATAAGTTAAACAAGTTATCATAAGATGGCTTAGCACAAATTAGGATACAGATCGAAAGAGGCGCAGGCCTCCTGCTTGGGAACCTCCTAAACTACTCCCGGTCGTCGTCAGCGGCCTGCACGTAGTAGTAGGCACCTCCGGTGTAGTAAGAGTCGTCGAAGGTGGTGTCTGACTCCTGAGCTCCAGCATATGGTTGCGACAACCGAGAAGAATGGAAAAGGGGAAAAGAGGGAGAAAAGCAACCGTGAGTACTCATCCAAAGTACTCGCAAGAAAGGATCTACACTACATATGCATGGGTATCAGTGTAAAGGGGCAATATCGGTGGACTGAACTGCAGAATGCCAGAATAAGAGGGGGATAGCTAGTCCTGTCGAAGACTACGCTTCTGGCAGCCTCCATCTTGCAACGTGTATAAGAGAGTAGATGGTAAGTTCACCAAGTATCATCGCATAGCATAATCCTACCTGGCGATTCTCTCCTCGTCACCCTGTGAGAGAGCGATCACCGGGTTGTATCTAGCACTTGAAAGGGTGTGTTTTATTAAGTATCCGGTTCTAGTTGTCATAAGGTCGAGGTACAACTCCGGGTCGTCCTGTTACCGAGGATCACGGCTATTCGAATAGATAAATTTCCCTGCAGGGGTGCACCACATTACCCAACACGTTCGATCCCTCTGGCTGGACACACTTTCCTGGGTCATGCCCGGTCTCGGAAGATCAACACGTCGCAGCCCTACCTAGGCACAATAGAGAGGTCAGCACGCCGGTCTAAATCCTAAGCGCGTAGGGGTCTGGGCCCATCGCCATTTGCACACCTGCATGTTGCGTGGGCGGCCCGAAGCAGACCTAGCCTCCCTAATACAAGAGCAGGCATTCCAGTCCAATCCGGCACGCGCCGCTCAGTCGCTGACGTAAAGAAGGCTTTGGCTGATACCACAACATCGAGTGCCCATAACTGTTCCCGCGTAGTTGGTTAGTGCATATAGGCCAGTGGCAAGACTCAGATCAAATACCAAGATCTCGTTAAGCGTGTTAATTGATGTAACTACGGCCGCCGACCAGGGCCAGGCCCACCTCTCACCTAGGTGGTCTCAACCTGTCCTGTCGCTCTGCCATAAAGTAACAGTCGGGGGCCGTCGGGAACCCAGTCCCACCACTACCAGGATGGAACCACCTGTCCTTTCAGCCCCCACATCGGAATCAGCCGCAGGTACTCTACGAGCTGACCCGACTTTAGTCACCACATGTATCATATAATATATATGTAAGTATATACCCGTGATCACCTCCCGAGTGATCACGGCCCGGTAGTATAGCATGTGATGAGGACATCAATACCATTGTTACACCCACAACCCCTGCTGCTATACATACTGGACCAATTACTAGAGAGCTCGCGCACGCCAATTGAATTATCAGGTACTTTTGTTTCTTGGTAGTGATTCTAATGTTCATGAGAATATGATGCTGCCTAAATTGGATACATTTGTTTTGCTTACAAATGAAGGGCCTAGCTTGGAGAAGGATGATCATTGGAGCAAGAACAAGCATGGAGTTGATGGCATGCGCAAGGGAGACAAGAACAGAGTTTCAAGTGATGATTTCAGGACTTTGAAGCCACCATAATGAGTGCATGAAGCCTTGGACGAAATATACAAGATGGCACTTCATAATTTTCGTCCAGAGGCTATTCTAGGTGCTGCGTCACCTTCTTTTTAGGCCAGGCCCATGTAATTTCGAAATACTTCAATATAGGCTGTTTTTAGAGTCCGTATGTGTGGGGAAACAAGAGTTAGGGTGGGTTTCGGACCCCTCCTCCAAGGGCCACGAAATCCCCCCCCCCTCTTCCTCCATATATACAGCCCCTAGAGCATCGTTTAGACTTTGGGTTTTGTTTAGATCAAAAGTTCGCCATAGCTGCAACTTCGCGTACTTCGTTTGTGTTCAACGACCAGACCAAGGCGTCACAGAACCCCACCTTCATTAATAAAGCTTTCCTCTTATATTCGCAATATCCAGATTGCAATCTTAGTTTCTTACTTGTTCTTCGTTTGCTCGCAGGAAACAAGCCCTCGTGGTGAGGTTGATCGTGCTCCGGCGTGGTCAATAACCCTCGGAAGTTGGTTTAGCGATTGCTAAGGCGCGATGTCTCGCACGTTCGTAGTCGGATCGTCAAGGTCGACTCCCACATAAACGATAGCGACCATCTCATCGAAACATCGGGACACCTTTGCCTCTATCAAGTGGTATCAGATTTCCAGGTTGCTCGGTGAGATTTTACAGTTTTTCGTAGTTTAGATCGAGTCTGTTCTTCATACCTACAGTCCACAAAAAGCCACACAAAATAAATTAGGGTTAGTTCATCATATTCGAACCATTCTGAGCCTTTGCATAACCTTTTTAGGGTTTTTGCTTTGTTGAATTTGCGGTTGCATCGTCGTGTCAAGTTGCTGGTCTTAGAGTCTAGTCTTTTAGAGTTTCGAGTTCTGGTCATAAGTTATCACGCCGCCGCCGCACCATCATCATCGCCTTGCCATCTACCACCACCGCTTATCCGCCACCGCTCTGAATCTGTATCCATATACCACCACCGATCCGTATCCATATACCAGCACCACTGCCATATATCACCACCATATATCCACCACCAATCCGAGTTCTTCTCATATTAGGTCTGTTTTGAGATCCATCTAAATTCCGATTCGTGTTTCCTTGCCTGCGTAGGTCTTGGAAAAAAAAGAGTCTGGAGACCCCCGGGCAGTTTTAGGCCAAAATTTCGGCGATCGAAAATATTTTTTTTCCTATCCTATTTTAGGCTGTTCTGAGTCTTTTGAGACACTCGCCATCATATTGATTTTTGGTCGCACTTTTTCGTCGTCGCTGCCCTGATTTCCGAGAAAAAAAATCGTCAAAAAATTTGGTACCCATCCTCTCAGTTTGACCTGGGAAGAGTTTTGAGACACTCGCCATTATAGTGATTTTTCGCAAAAAAAAGAGGAGCGCAAAAAAAAGAGCGCAAAAAAAAGAGCGAAAAAAAATTCAGAGTGTGCTTTTCCCTTATTTCCGTGCAGCGCCGTGATTTTGTTAGTGTTCTAGGCTCGCGTCTCTAGCACGGTCTAGCCTAGGACCAGCACAGTACCGTCGTTGACCGTTTATTCAACTTTGCATCTCTGAATTGATTATTGCTGACCTTTTTGCTACCATACTATAAGCCTTCCCAGCTCCACATACATCTACGTCGTGCGTTTAACTCTCCCTGGCAATCGCTCTATCCAAGCTTTTGAGAGTTTTGACTACAACGGTTGCCGATCACCGCCTGCTGCTGGGTAACAACTGGTAAGAATTTGAGATTTGCTTGACGGATTTGTGATTGTTCACCACACCACCACCACCACTTCCTAGTAGTCTGTAGAATCATATTCTTGTGTGTTTCTATTGCTGCTAACCATGGCAGGATCACAGGCCGACGAGACTGACTGGGAGAACATGACAAACAAAGCGTTACATGATAAGTTTCAGCAAATGATGAGTGGACAGGTGAAAGATGTGCTAAATAGATTTGAAGAGGCCATGGAGAAGATAGATGGCATTGAGAAGGCGTTCGAAACAAAGCTTGATAACAAGTTCAATGAATTGCTCGCGCGTCTACCACCACCACCACCGGCTGCACCTAACTCACCTTCTACAACAGTAACAACGACTACCTCCACATCGCGAAGCAGCCCTCCGCCGAGCGACCCGTGTCCCTCTTCAGCCTGGCCAAGCTGCTGGTGCTGCTGTTGATACTTCTGTGGCTCCTGCTGCTGATGTGGGGGAGGATGATTATGTGGGAGATTACGAGGATGAGGTTGATCAATATCAGAACTACGTGCAACCACCAGCACCACAACCACCAGGTCGTCCACATGCAAATAATGGCAATGTTAGGGCTCCCCATCAGGTACGAGATCATGACCATCTCCCTAAACTAAAATTGAATATTCCACCATTTGAGGGTAGATATGTTCCTGATATATATCTTACTTGGGAGTTAGAAACTGAACAACGATTTACATGTTTACAATACCCTCAAGAGAGACGTGTTCCTGCTGCTGTTTGTGCTTTCACTAGCTTTGCATGTGTTTGGTGGTCTGAACATTGTAGATTATATCCTGTTCCAGCTACTTGGGCTGCTTCAAAAACTGCTATGCGTACTCGTTGGGTTCCACCATATTATCAACGTGAATTACTTCAAAAATTGCAGCGCTTAAGACAAGGAAAAAATTCTATAGAAGAATATTATCAGGAATTACAAACTGGCTTGATTAGATGTGGCATTATTGAGGAGAATGAAGCTATGCTTGCACGTTTTCTAGGTGGATTAAATAGAGAGATTCAGACCATTCTAGACTATAAGGATTATAATAATATCACTCGTTTATTCCATCTTGCTTGTAAAGCTGAACGTGAAGTGCAGGATCGACAGGCATTGGCGCGAACTAACTTTTCTGCAGGTCGACCTTCATCATGGACACCACGTGCATCATCTACTTCCACACGTTCTGCTACACCGGCACCTCCGTCGGCTGCCACCTCCAACCGTGATACAGTAAAGCAGGCACAATCACCACTATCTGCCAAGAGCACACCTTCTGGGCCTGCAAAGAGCTCTTCTTCATCCATGGCATCAACAGGGCAAACACATGATATTATTTGTCGATGTTGCAAGGGTGGAGGTCATTATGCGAGAGAATGCCCATCTAAGCGTGTGATGATTGTTACTGAGGATGGTGGGTATGAGTCCGCTAGTGACTATGATGAGGAGACTTTGGCTCTTATTACACATGAAGAACACGGTGGAGATGATTCTGATCATGAGACGCAATACATGGCTGCTGAAGATGCTTACAGGTATGAATGTTTAGTTGCTCAACGTGTTTTGAGTGTGCAGGTTACACAAGCTGAGCAAAATCAGAGGCATAATTTGTTCCATACAAAGGGAGTTGTGAAGGAACGTTCTATTCGCGTCATCATAGATGGAGGGAGCTGCAACAACTTGGCTAGCATGGAGATGGTGGAGAAGCTATCTCTCACCACAAGACCACATCCACATCCTTACTACACCCAATGGTTCAACAACGGCGGCAAGGTTAAGGTAACACGTACTGTTCGTGTACATTTTAGTATCTCTACATATGCTGATTATGTTGATTGTGATGTGGTACCTATGCAAGCATGTTCCTTATTACTTGGTAGATCATGGCAATTTGATAAAAATTCTGTACACCATGGTAGAAACAATCAGTATACTCTTGTTCATAAGGATAAAAATATTACTTTGCTTCCTATGACTCCTGATTCCATTTTGAAAGATGATATTAATAGAGCTAATAAAGCAAAACAGGAGAAAAATAAGAGTGAAAGTCAGATTGTGGCAAAAGAATTTGAGCAACAAATGAAGCCTAATAATAAACCATCTAGTGTTGCTTCTGAAATTAAATTGAAAAGTGCATGTTTACTTACCACCAAATCTGATATTGATGAGCTAGATTCTAGCAAATCTGTTTGCTATGCTTTTGTGTGCAAAGAGGCATTATTTTCATTCGAGGACGTGCCTTCCTCTTTGCCCCCTGCTGTCACTAACATTTTGCAGGAGTTCGCTGACATCTTCCCACAAGACGTGCCACCGGGATTACCACCAATTCAAGGGATTGAGCATCAAATTGACTTAATTCCCAGTGCATCGCTACCCAACCGTGCACCATACCGTACCAATCCAGAGGAGACGAAGGAGATTATGCGTCAAGTACAGGAGCTTCTCGACAAAGGTTATATACGCGAATCTCTTAGTCCTTGTGCTGTTCCTATTATACTAGTGCCTAAAAAGGATGGTACATCGCGTATGTGTGTTGATTGTAGAGGCATTAATAATATTATTATTCGTTATCGTCATCCTATTCCTAGGCTAGATGATATGCTTGATGAATTGAGTGGCTCTACAATATTCTCCAAAGTTGATTTGCGTAGTGGATACCATCAAATTCGTATGAAATTGGGAGATGAATGGAAAACAACATTTAAAACTAAGTTTGGTTTATATGAGTGGTTAGTCATGCCTTTTGGGTTAACTAATGCACCTAGTACTTTCATGAGACTAATGAACGAAGTTTTACGTGCTTTCATTGGACGATTTGTGGTAGTCTATTTTGATGATATACTGATTTATAGCAAATCTTTGGAAGAACATTTGGAACATTTACGTGTTGTTTTTAATGCTCTACGTGATGCACGTTTGTTTGGTAACCTTGGGAAGTGCACCTTTTGCACCGACCGAGTATCTTTTCTTGGCTATGTTGTTACTCCACAGGGAATTGAAGTTGATAAAGCCAAGATTGAAGCTATTGAGAGTTGGCCGCGGCCCAAAACGGTCACACAAGTGAGGAGTTTCCTTGGCCTCGCTGGTTTCTATAGGCGTTTTGTGAGAGATTTCAGCACCATTGCTGCACCTCTCAACGAGCTTACAAAGAAGGATGTGCCTTTTGTTTGGGGTACCGCACAGGATGAAGCCTTCACGGTATTGAAAGATAAGTTGACACATGCTCCTTTACTCCAACTTCCTAATTTTAATAAGACTTTTGAGCTTGAATGTGATGCTAGTGAAATTGGATTAGGAGGTGTGTTATTACAAGATGGCAAACCTGTTGCATACTTTTCTAAAAAATTGAGTGGGCCTAGTCTGAACTATTCTACTTATGATAAAGAATTATATGCTCTTGTTCGGACCTTAGAAACATGGCAACATTATTTATGGCCCAAAGAATTTGTTATACATTCTGATCATGAATCATTGAAACACATTAAAAGTCAAGCTAAACTGAACCGTAGACATGCTAAATGGGTTGAATTCATTGAGACTTTCCCTTATGTCATTAAACACAAGAAGGGTAAAGAAAATGTTATTGCTGATGCATTGTCTCGTCATTATACTATGCTTTCACAACTTGACTTCAAAATATTTGGTTTGGAGACCATCAAAGATCAATATGTGCATGATGCTGAATTTAAAGATGTATTGCAGAATTGTAAAGTAGGAAGAACATGGAACAAGTTCGTCGTTAACGATGGATTTGTGTTTCGTGCTAACAAGCTATGCATTCCAGCTAGCTCCGTTCGTCTTTTGTTGTTGCAGGAGGCGCATGGAGGAGGACTAATGGGACACTTTGGCGTGAAGAAGACGGAGGATATACTTGCTACACATTTCTTTTGGCCAAAGATGAGACGGGATGTTGAGCGTTTTGTTGCTCGCTGCACTACATGTCAAAAAGCTAAGTCACGACTCAATCCTCATGGTTTATATATGCCTTTGCCTGTACCTAGTGTTCCTTGGGAGGATATATCTATGGACTTTATTTTAGGTTTACCTCGAACAAAGAAGGGGAGGGATAGTATATTTGTTGTCGTGGATAGATTCTCGAAAATGGCACACTTTATACCATGTCATAAAAGCGACGATGCTGTTAATGTTGCTGATTTGTTCTTTCGTGAAATTATTCGCTTGCATGGTGTGCCAAATACTATTGTTTCAGATCGTGATACTAAATTTCTTAGCCACTTTTGGAGATGTTTATGGGCTAAGTTGGGGACTAAACTGCTTTTTAGTACTACTTGTCACCCCCAAACTGATGGACAAACTGAAGTAGTCAATAGAACATTGTCTACTATGCTTAGGGTTGTTTTGAAGAATAATAAGAAAATGTGGGAAGAATGCTTGCCTCATATTGAATTTGCTTATAATCGTTCGTTGCATTCTACTACTAAGATGTGCCCTTTTGAAATTGTGTATGGTTTCCTACCTCATGCACCTATTGATTTGTTGCCTCTTCCATCTTCGGAGAAGGTTAATTTTGATGCTAAAGAACATGCTGAATTGATTTTAAAAATGCATGAGTTAACTAAGGAAAACATTGAGCGTATGAATGCTAAATATAAACTTGCTGGAGATAAGGGTAGAAAACATGTTGTGTTTGCACTTGGAGATCTTGTTTGGTTACATTTGCGTAAGGATAGATTTCCTAATTTGCGCAAATCAAAGCTAATGCCACGTGCTGATGGTCCTTTTAAGGTGTTAGAGAAAATAAATGATAATGCATATAAACTCGAGTTGCCTGCAGATTTTGGGGTTAGTCCCAGTTTTAACATTGCAGATTTGAAACCTTATTTGGGTGAGGAAGATGAGCTTCCGTCGAGGACGACTTCATTTCAAGAAGGGGAGGATGATGAGGACATCAATACCATTGTTACACCCACAGCCCCTGCTGCTATACATACTGGACCAATTACTAGAGCTCGCGCACGCCAATTGAATTATCAGGTACTTTCGTTTCTTGGTAGTGATTCTAATGTTCATGAGAATATGATGCTGCCTAAATTGGATACATTTGTTTTGCTTACAAATGAAGGGCCTAGCTTGGAGAAGGATGATCATTGGAGCAAGAACAAGCATGGAGTTGATGGCATGCGCAAGGGAGACAAGAACAGAGTTTCAAGTGATGATTTCAGGACTTTGAAGCCACCATAATGAGTGCATGAAGCCTTGGACGAAATATACAAGATGCCACTTCATAATTTTCGTCCAGAGGCTATTCTAGGTGCTGCGTCACCTTCTTTTTGGGCCAGGCCCATGTAATTTCGAAATACTTCAATATAGGCTGTTTTTAGAGTCCGTATGTGTGGGGAAACAAGAGTTAGGGTGGGTTTCGGACTCCTTCTCCAAGGGCCACGAAATCCCCCCCTCTTCCTCCATATATACGCCCCTAGGGCATCGTTTAGACTTTGGGTTTTGTTTAGATCAAAAGTTCGCCATAGCTGCAACTTCGCGTACTTCGTTTGTGTTCAACGACCAGACCAAGGCGTCACAGAACCCCACCTTCATTAATAAAGCTTTCCTCTTATATTCGCAATATCCAGTTTGCAATCTTAGTTTCTTGCTTGTTCTTCGTTTGCTCGCAGGAAACAGGCCCTCGTGGTCAGGTTGATCGTGCTCCGGCGTGGTCAATAACCCTCGGAAGTTGGTTTAGCGATTGCTAAGGCGCGACGTCTCGCATGTTCGTAGTCGGATCGTCAAGGTCGACTCCCATAGAAACGATAGCGACCATCTCATCGAAACATCGGGACACCTTTGCCTCTATCAGCATGGTAGACGGACAAGAATGTAGGGCCACTGATGGAATACTAGCATCCTATACTAAGCATTTAGGATTGCAGGTAAAGGTAACAACAGTAGTAGCAAAGACAAGCTATGCAACAGAATAGGATTAACCGAAAGCAGTAACATGCTACACTACTCTAATGCAAGCAGTAGGGGGAGGAATAGGCGATATCAGGTTGATCAAGGGGGGCTTGCCTGGTTGCTCTGGCAAGGAGGGGTCGTCAACACCGTAGTCGTACTAGGTAGCAGCGGCGTCGGTCTCGATGTCTAGCGAGAGAAGAGGGGGAAGAAACAATAAATATAATGCAAACATAAGCATGATGATGCACGACATGACAATGAGCGGTGCTAGGTGTGCCCTAACGCAGTAGGAGGTGATACTGGCGAAGGGGGGAAACATCCGGGAAAGTATCCCGGTGTTTCACGTTTTCAGACAGATGAACCAGAGGGGGAAAGTTGTGTGTTCGCTATGCTAGGGATGTGTGGCGGATGAACGGGCTACGTATTCGGATTTGTCTCGTCATTCTGAGCAATTTTCATGTACAAAGTATTTTCATCCGAGTTACGGATTATTTTCTATGATTTTCTAAAGTTTTAAAGTTTTTCTAAAATTCCTGGATTTATTATTAATTCGAAATTAAAAACAGAATTTGCTAAGCGTACCCAAAAGTAAACCCACCAAGAGGCTGACTAGTGGGTCCAGAGGGCCCAGTTGACCAAGTCAATAGCCCAGTCAACAGTCAACTGGTTTGACTATTGACTAGTCAAATATGGCAGGTGGGGCCCAGTTGTCATGCTTTGTAGTTTTCTAACAGGGTTTAGTTAATTCCTAATTTAGGGGTTATTAGAGGGTGGCCCACGTGTCAGTGTACATCTATTGAAAATATTTTAGTTAAGTAGTTTAACTAAACACAAACTAAAAAAATAACTTAACAGGGGGCTAATCTCCAATCATTAAGGGTCGGACCGATCTAGCAGGGACACAACAGACCTGGGGGCCTGCCTGCTCGAGGCAAGGGCCGGCCACGACAGCAGAAGCGGCAGCGGCTACAGCGGCAACTACGGCGAGCAGCAGGGGGAGCGCGGGCGCGGTGCCAGGCGAGGCCAGGGCGGCTGGGTCGTAGCCGACAGCGGTGCGCGAGCACGGCGCTCGACGTGGGCACCAGGGAAGAGGAGGCAGCAGCAGTGTTAGCAGCAAAACGTAGAAGCAACGGTGACAGAGTGCGGGAGGCTGGGCGAGGCCACGCACGGGCTCTGGGTTGTCCAGGCGGCCGGAGCACGACGACAGCGCGTCCAGGAGGCGGCTGGGCGTGGCCACGAGAGCGCGCCGCGGGCGCGACGGGTCGCAGGCGAGCACGGGGCGGGCGCCGGTTGCTCGGGTGAGGTGCGCGGGCGTGCGGTGGGCGGAGGTGGCCTACGGCGAGGGCTTCGGCGACAGGGGAGAGGGGGAAAAGCGGGGGACGGCGATGGCTCACCAAGGGGAGGTCGGGGCGCGCTCGGGGTGGACGAGGCGGCGCTTGAGTGGCGGTTCCGACGAAGACGACCGACGGCAAAGGTTGAAGCAGGGTTCGATCCCATTGATGGAGAGGTCCTCGGCTTGAGCCGAAGGGTGGGGCCGACATGGACGACGACGGTGGTCCTCCGGGATGTCTCCGTGAGGCGCGGGGTGGATGGAGGCCGCGGGATCGACGACGCTGCGGCGCCAGAGGCGTTCGGGAGAGAATGACAGGGAGTGAGGGAGGGAGTGGTTGGTGCTAGGGTTATGAGGGGATCGAGGGAGGGGGTCTGGCGATGTTAAGTAGGGCGAGGAGGGCGCGGATGTGCGCCACAACGCCATGGCGTCCGTGGATGTGCTCCACGATGCCCCTACTACAGGTTGAAGGAGGGAGAGATGGGCTGACCTGGGTAAGTTGCTAGATGGGCCAAAAGTGCCTAGTAGCTTAGGTCTTTTGTTTTGTTCTATTGTTTTTCTTTTTTTTAGTTTATGTTATTTTAGTTTTTTTATACCAAGTTAGCACCTAAATTAGTATCATCAAATATATTACTACCACATTAATTTGCTACCCAAGCTAAAATAGTTTTGTAATTATTTAATAGTTAAAATTACTTAAGTCATAGTTTTCGCTACTGTTTTATTCAACTTATAGTATTTAAACATTTTATAAAGGTGTGGTTTCTCCACCATAATTTCCTATGAAATATTTGGTTCACTCCGAATATTTTAGTTTTAATATTTGAAAAGTTTTATTGTCTGCTTGATTTTGGATTTGAATTTGAATCGGTTTCGAACTAACGCGAGATTAGCAACAGTAATCGAAGTGATGTGGCATCATTAGCAGAGGGTTGTTGTAGCTTAATTATCCGGGCGTCACAATTCTCTTCCACTACAAGAAATCTCGTCCCGAGATTTAGGAGCGGGAGTAAGGGGGAAGGGATTTGGTTACGAAATTCTAACTGGTTTTCTCGGTGTTGGTTGCTCTTCTCGAAGAGGTCGATCCATTACATTGGCGTCTTCATTTGTCTGCTTCAGATCATCCTAATGAAGTCGTCATCCTTTCTTCGGGGTCTTCACCGTACTTACGAATAGGTAAGGGGCAGCTGGACAACGATAGGATGATATAAGGGTTAATCATCTGGGGGTTATCCCATGAATGAGCACATGATTATCTCTCGAGTTGAACCAATAAAACACGTTGGGAGGGAAGTAAGAAGGTACAATAAGAAGTTTCAAACAGATAGACAATCATTTGATGTCTGAAACAAAGTGTGGAAGGGGTCCAGAGCAATGAGAATAAGTATGTGCCCGATACCAGAATAGATCACTAGGAAGGTGGCTCGTGATCTTTCATACGAAGCCAAGCGTGAGGAATAACTTTAGAAACAGGGGTGTATAGGAGAGTTGGGTTTCGATCATGTGGAATTGTGGATTATGGGCTCACCGTGTGGGTTAAAAGTAAAAGTAGAAGGAGCAGTGACATCTTGCACGTCATGATAGCAAGGCATGCTAGAGGGTAGGTTGTCAGTTATGTCGGCAACAACGTCGGTACCAAGGGCGAGGGATGAAGAGAACCATTTTCCCGCTCGTTGAACGAGGCGGACCAATAGGCAAAGTTCTCGTCCATCGGTGGCTACCGGAATGTCATCAACAATAGTAACAGGGTCTTGCTAACATAATTGTACACCGAGGTGCTTACATAAGCACGAGAATATTACTGCTTAGTTAAGTCGGGTTATAAGAAAGATTAAACAAAGCAATGGAAAGGAAATTGCGATTATCAGATTAAACAGAACAATGGAAAAGAAAATGTGTTCAAACACATATTTCAGGGGTATATCCTTCTCAAGGACAAGCAGAGCTTGATAACCATGACATGATTTAAAGTAGAAAACACTTTAGGTGAGGGGAGAGAAATTTCATGACATTACCCATACAACGGTGTTAGGATAATTGTTAAAGAAAATTTAGCATTGTGCTTCAATTGTTCTTATTGAATATCGGAGTACCACAAACATGCTTCGAGATAGCATTGACATGGTCTTCAAGCAAAGGTCGGACTTGGATACTCAAAGGATTCATCAGGAACAACTTATAGAATAAGTCTTACTATTTCCTCATGGAAGAATGGCTAACCTTGGTAAAGAGGACACTATATCAATAGGTCATCCGGCCAGGAGTGCTAGGCATGACATCATCTTACCGAGTCATATAAAGACCAATGTTATAACTCTTGGAAATATGTTCCAACCATCATAACCGACCGAGATTTAGATCTGATTTATGTTAGGATACCTCAGACTCAGCATGCCTGAGAAGAAAAGGTGCGACACAATTGACAAGATGACATTGTTAGATTCTCGGAAATGAACTATGGAGGCGAGTTCTGAAACAAGAGTTCGTCATTGAACCAAGGAAAGGGGTGAGGGGTGGCTTATGGACTCAGAGACAAATCCTCGAGATTTCCAAAAAGATGGATTCGCACAATTAAGTGAACAAGGTGATAACATTGGACACATTGAAGTATATAATGAGGTATGCTTGATGAGAACATCCACACTTAAATATTGAAAGAAAATGCACCTCGAAATATCGACCAAGTAGGACGATCAAAGTTAGAATGATGATTTGATAACGAAACTATCGGCCATTCACTTCAAAACAATAGGGTTGCTAGAGATATTAAATTCTCACAACAGAGCTCACTCAACACGGGGGCAGAAAGAATGGTGATGGCGAGAAGCATCACTGCATCAAGAATTTCTTAAGAGGTGGTGAAATTCTCACAACATTCTTGACATACAAGTTAGTAATACTCCAAGGTAGAATCATAACATAAGTTGGATAGAAAGGAACTCTAGGTACAACACAAAACCCTATTAGAAAAGACCTAACATCTCTATGAAGCCCTTGTTTGGTAGACCGTTTGCTGCTTTAAATCTAAGAAGCGCCAGGGTGGCACTCAACCTGGAATATTTCTTTTTGCAACTGGATACAATTCTTTCTTGGAGTCCGCATTAATGGCTGGCAGATCCTTGTACCCAATCATATGCTTATCTGGGCCCTCGGAATCTGCAATCATAGTAGCAAAATCTGGCATATCAAGATTGTCGTCATCTGCGTCGACGTCTTGGTTTTCCAGTGGGCGTTTCGGCTTTCCGGTGTTCCATTAGTAGCTTGACACATCTGCCCTGATGTTAGATTCAACATCCATGTGACACTGATCGGGGTTTGGCATCTCGCTGCCCTAGGTATCTTCATCCATGACCTCCTCTTCACCGTGTCTGGTCCAACGTGTATATCCAGCCATGAATCCCCTAGAGACTAAGTGCATCTAGACATCTGCAACTTCATGTGACTCTGTATTGGCACAATCAGTACATGGACATAGGATGTAATCCGCATCACCAATTCTCCTCTTTGTACTTTCAGCCAAATTCATGGACTCTGTCACGCCACTGATAAAATTTGCGGTTTTTCGATTCTTTATCCATCGAATCGTTCCATCTGCAGCACATGAGTGGTAATTAAAAACAAAACAACAACATTAATACACTGTAGCGACCCGACCTCAGATGGTCAAGTCTCTGTGTTCCGGTGTCATCCCTGGATCAGTAATGCTGACACCACACAGTACTTCGAAGGATTTATAGCAGAGTAGCAATCACACACTTATTACATCGGTGTCTCAAAGAGAACTTATTACAATAAATATGGCTTAAGGCCATCTAATAACGATAACAGCGGAAGACTTGGAAGATATGTGAGTCCATCAACTCCAACGGCATCACTGAGTATAGAACCATGACCTAAAAGCACCTTACTCGTCGTCTGAAAAGTCTGCAACATGAAAGTTGCAGCCCGAAAACGGGTCAGCACATGGAATATGCTGGCAATGTAACACATAGAGAATAATGAATGATAAGCCGATACTACATGCATATATGGCTGGTGGAAAAGTTCTATGGTTATAGTTTTGCGTAAAGCCAATTTTTCCCTACTGCAAAGGAATAAATTTATTTAACTATCATGGTGGTTGAAACATCGAGAATGGTTGACAGCATTCCGATCCCAATTAAAAGTAATCATTAATAACCCAACAATATTATTTAGAAGTAACATGATGAGATTCACATGATATTCAAGTACTAGATACTCAAGATGTCCATAACCGGGGACACGGCTAATCATGATTAGTTTGTACACTCTGCAGAGGTTTGCGCACTTTTCCCCACAAGACTCGATCGCCTCCGTTGGTTTTCTCGCACTGCATGGTGTTTGAGAAACGGATGACCGAGACATAGTCTTTCAGAAGGCTAGCACCTTACGTTGTGATAGACCGTACCAACCTACATCCCCTACATCTGCTAGTCTACCACTGTAAGAGCTCGCACGACTTAGTCAGCTATGCCAGAGCCCATAATGGCTTGTGGCTGCACACGGAAGTTACTAGCATGAATGATCTTATGATCCCTTTGAGCCTGGGTGGCGGTCCGAAGAAAAACAGGCAAGTCCTGATAGAAACCAGGTGCCTCAATCCACCCAGATGTGTATTTAAGTTGCCACCTTAGATAAACCATTAATTAACAATACTCACATCTGTCATGGATATCACTCACTCAATCCACGTCTACTAGCATAGCATGGCATAATAAGCAAACGTAGAAGTAACTCCCAAAGGTTTCATAAGTAAAACAGGTGATAGGTACTACCTCATCTACTTCCCATCCCACAATTTAATTAGATCCTAATCATGCAGTGTTTGAGGATTGATCTAATGCAATAAAACTGGGTAGTAGAAAAGGTATGATAAACTGTTACTTGCCTTGCTGAGGATCCGCGAAACCTAGAGCTTCGAAATAACAGGCGGCGCACTCCGGGTGATCTATCGCAGACAAACAACAAGCATACAATAAGTACTCATCTAATGCATAGGTAAAACTCAAATAAAAGATCTAACCAGAAAGTTCAACTTAAGAACTCCGCTTGCAAAAGGAATCGAATCGAACAAAGCAACGGAAAACAAACGGCGAAAGAAAACAACTTGGTTCTAGCAATTTGAATCTAGGTCAAATTTTACCATGGCAAAAACTTGTTTAAGTTGATTAGACGGAACGGCGGTTTCGAAACGAAACTCCAGGCGCTTGAATCACCTGATTCCGATAAACGAGTGAGAAGATAAACTAGAACGAAGATCAGATCGGAGATCGCGATCGCGGAATAAATCCGGCGAGAAGAAAAAGAAGAACAGTTGAACGAACGGACGTTCGTTAACCTAGAAGAATCCGGTGATCACGTTCGTTAGAACGAACGCTCCGGCGAACGGTCTCGAGGCAACTAAATCGGAGAAGAAAACTAATCCCAACTAGGGTTTCGGAAAAGAAAACCGAACGAAAAACCGATCTACAAATCCGGAACGGTTTAGCGAAGAACCGGAAAGAAAAATGAATCGGAAGAGAAGAAAAGAATCGGAACGATTAGAAGAAAACGATCCGATGAAAGAGAAAGAGACGCGGCGCGGCTACCTCCGGCGAACGGTGGCGAGGTGCGGCGGCGGCGCGGGCGGTGGCGGCGCTGGCGGCGGCGGCGAACGGCGGCGGCGGCGGGTGAGGGGCGCGGGTGTGAGGCGCGGGTGAGGCTTGGGGCTTTGGGTTTGATGGTTTAGAGGGGGGGTGTGGGGGTATTTATATTGGGGAGGGGAAGGGTTTACTTGGAGGAGGGATCAAGAATTAGATTAGGAATAGGAAAGGAAAAAGGGAAGGAAAGATCTAGAAACAAAAACGGAATAACGGAAGTAGGTAAAAAGTCCTACTAGGATTTTCCTAAAAGAGGCAACGGCGGCGGCTCCTCCTGCACGCTAGGCGCATGGCGCGCGATGGCCTGGCTCCTGGCCGGCCGGCTGGCTTGGGCCTTTGGCCCAAGGCGCTGCAGATTTTTTTTAAAAAAAATCGCGAGCAGAAAAACACAGAAAAAAAATCTAACGGGCTCCAAAATTAATAAAATAAATTTTCCCCGACTCCTAAAAATGAGTCGAACAAAATGAACTTTTCTCCGAGCCAAAAATGCAATTTTGAAAACGCGCATTTTTCCCTATCCAAATAAAATGCAAATAACTCCGACAAAACCAATGATCCCTTTCTTTCAAAATTTGAGAAAACTCAAATATGAAAATAACAAAATCTCCAACTATCTCCGAGGGTCCTTGAGTTGCGTGAAATTTCTAGGATCGACAAAATGCAAGAAAAATATGATATGCATGATGATCTAATGTATAACATTCCAAATTGAAAATTTGGGATGTTACAAACCTACCCCCCTTAAGATGAATCTCGCCCTCGAGATTCGGGTTGGCTAGAAAATAGGTGAGGGTGGTCCTTGAGCAAATCTTCTTCTCTCTCCCAGGTGGCTTCATCCTCTGAGTGATGGTTCCATTGAACTTTGCAAAACTTGATAACCTTGCTGCGGGTAACTCTGCTGGCATACTCGAGAATCTTGACTGGTTTCTCCTCATACGTTAGGTCATCCTTTAACTGAATCGCTTCAAGCGGCACTGTATCTCTTAGCGGTACCTCCGCCATTTCGGCGTGACATTTCTTCAGCTGAGAAACATGGAATACATCATGAACTCCTGACAGTCCTTCTGGTAATTCCAATTTATAAGCAACTTCTCCCATGCGTTGCAAAATATTGTACGGTCCAACGAAACACGGTGCTAACTTTCCCTTGACTCCAAAGCGCTTAACACCTCGAAGTGGGGATACTCGGAGATAAACCCTGTCTCCAATTTCGTAAACTGTCTCCTTGCGCTTAGAATCCGCGTAGCTCTTCTGCCTGGATTGGGCTACCTTGAGCCTACCGCGAATCAACTTAACTTTCCGTTCAGACTCCTTGATCAGATCGGGTCCAAAGAACTGACGGTCTCCAACTTCGTCCCATGACAACGGTGTCCTGCACCTCCTTCCGTATAAAGCTTCAAAAGGTGCCATCTTCAGACTGGTTTGGTAACTGTTGTTATAAGAAAACTCCGCATACGGCAAGTTATCGTCCCAACTAGATCCATAATCTAGTACACAAGCTCTCAGCATATCTTCCAAAATCTGATTGACTCTCTCAGTCTGTCCATCCGTCTGTGGGTGAAAAGCTGTGCTGAATTCTAGTCTGGTTCCCAAAGTTTCATGCAACTGATTCCAAAACTTTGAGGTAAATTGGGTTCCTCTATCTGATACGATACTCCTCGGAACTCCGTGCAAACAAATGATCCTGGTCATGTATATCTTTGCCAACTTAGCACTGGTGTAAGTGGTCTTAACTGGGATGAAATGTGCTACCTTCGTCAAACGATCAACTACTACCCATATCGAGTCATAGCCTGCCTTTGTCCTGGGTAGTCCTGTGATAAAATCCATGCCTATCTTATCCCACTTCCATTCGGGTATCGGCAATGGTTGTAACAATCCGGCTGGCTTCTGGTGTTCTGCCTTCACTCTATGACACACATCACAAACTGCTACATAGGCTGCAATATCCTTCTTCATTCCGGTCCACTAGAATGTTTCCTTCAAATCCAAATACATCTTGGTATTTCCTGGGTGAATCGAATAGGGTGAATCATGTGCCTCTTGCAGAATCAACTTCCTGATCTCTGGGTCATTGGGCACATAAACACGGTCCTCAAACCATAGGGTATCGTGCTCATCCTCACGAAATCCCTTTGCTTTTCCTTCGCTCATTCTCTTCTTTATATCTGCAATCTCCTTGTCGGATTTCCGAGCCTCTCTGATTTTATCCATCAATGTTGACTGAATCTCCAATGCTGCTACATAGCCTCTCGGAACTATTTCTAAACATAGCTCACGAAGATCCTCGGCTAACTCATTTGGTATTTCTCCCGTCATCAATGTATTGACATGGCTCTTACGGCTCAATGCGTCAGCTACTACATTAGCTTTTCCTGGATGGCAATGCAATCTCATATCATAATCCTTGATGAGCTCCAACCATCTCCTTTGCCTGAGGTTCAACTCCTTCTGCGTGAAAATGTACTTCAAACTCTTGTGATCCGTGTACACTTCACAATGATTTCCAATGAGGAAATGTCTCCATGTCTTCAATGCATGCACTACGGCTGCTAACTCCAAATCATGCGTAGCATAATTTAATTCATGAGGTTTCAGTTGTCGTGAGGCATACAAAACAACTCTTCCTTCCTGCATAAGCACTGCTCCAAGTCCTCGACGCGAAGCATCGCAATACACCTCATAATCCTTGGTCTGATCTGGCAAAATCAACACTGGTGAGGAAACCAATCGTTTCTTCAACTCCTGAAAACTGGCCTCACATTCCTCAGTCCAATTGAACTTAGTATCCTTCTTCAACAATTCAGTCATAGGCTTTGCAATCTTTGAGAAGTTCTCAATAAATCTCCGGTAGTATCCGGCGAGTCCAAGAAAACTCCGGATCTCTCCAACTGTCGTTGGCGCTTCCCATTCGGTTACGGTCTCAACCTTGGTGGGGTCAACTGCTATAGCTTCTCCGGATATAATGTGTCCAAGAAATCCAACTTCCTTCAACCAAAACTCACATTTGCTGAATTTGGCATATAACTGATGTTCCCTTAGCTTCTCCAAAACCAAACGCAAATGTTCCTTATGCTCTTCTTCATTCTTCGAGAAAATCAGAATGTCATCAATGAACACTACGACGAACTTATCCAAAAAATCCATAAATACTTTGTTCATCAGGTTCATGAAATAGGCAGGTGCGTTAGTCAGTCCAAATGACATAACGGTATACTCATACAATCCGTATCTCGTGGTAAAAGCTGTCTTGGGTATGTCCTGTTCTCGAATCTTCAACTGATGGTACCCTGATCGCAAATCGATCTTGGAAAACACTTTAGCTCCTTGCAAACGATCAAACAGATCATTAATCATTGGCAGTGGGTACTTGTTCTTGATGGTTACTGCATTCAATCCAAGGTAATCAACAACCATCCTTAATGATCCGTCCTTCTTCTCCACTAGAAGTACGGGTGATCCCCAAGGCGAAGAACTTGGGCGAATGTAACCTTTATCCAATAACTCCTTAATCTGTTTCTTAATTTCCACCAAATCTTGTGCTGGCATCCTGTATGGTCTCTTCGATATTGGCCTAGTGCCTGGCAAAAGCTCAATCAAAAACTCAATGTCTCTATCCGGTGGCATGCCTGGTAACTCCTCAGGAAACACATCAGGAAAATCCTTCACCACTGGTACTTCCTCCTGTACGACTCCCGATAGAGAATTTACTTGTGTCCTATTTGACGTATGTTGGGATACATACTTGATCCTTCTTCCTTCGGGCGTTGTAAGCAAAATTGTCTTACTGGCACATTCAATGTTCCCTTCATACTTTGACAACCAATCCATGCCTAATATCACATCCAATCCTTGAGATTCCAATACTATTAGGTCTGAGGGAAACACATAGTTACCAATCCTTAATGGTAACCGATCACACCATCGATTAGCCATATATTCTGCTCCAGGCGAGGTTACTAACATGGGTGACCTAAGGGCTTGGGTTGGCAGGTTATACTTGTCCACAAATCCCCTTGATATGTATGAATGTGATGCACCAGTATCGAAAAGAACAAGTGCAGTAAATGACTTAACCAAAAACTTACCGATTACTGCATCAGGCTGAGCTTCAACCTCCTCCACGCTAACGTGGTTCACCTGTCCCCTATTGAAAGGGTTTGGCTTCTTCCTAGAGCTTCCATTGCCATTCTGGCCTTTAGGACATTCATTGGCGTAATGTCCGGTCTTGGAACACTTGAAACAGGTGACTTGACTCAGATCTCTCTTGGTTGGGATTGATGGAGTGGTACGGTTCTGGCCGTTGCTTCCTCCATTCCCATTACCATTCTTGTGGCCATTATGGTTGTGCGATCCACTTCCTCCATGGGTATGCTGAAACTGAACTCCCGGTTTAGGGGTAAAACGGGGCTTCTGCTGGGCTCCAGAGTTATACTTCCCCTATCCATACTTCCTCTTGCAGTTCTCAATCTGCTGTTGCTTCCCTTCAATCATGATGGCACGATCTAGCAACTCCTGGTAGTTGTTGAAACTTGCTACCATCAACTGCATGCTTAGCTCATCATGTAGTCCTTCTAGAAACTTCTCCTGCTTAGCTGCATCCGTAGCAACGTCATCTGGGGCATAACGTGCTAACTTGCTGAAGTCGTCAACGTACTGGCCAACTGTCCTTCCTCCTTGGCGTAAGTTGCGAAACTCACGCTTCTTCATGGCCATAGCTCCTGATGAAACATGGGCAGTGCAGAAAGCTTGCTGAAACTGATCCCATGTGACTGTGTCAACTGGGTAAGTGGCTGTGAAATTCTCCCACCATGCTGCCGCGGGTCCGTCAAGCTGATGTGCGACAAACTTCACTTTCTCAACATCTGTGCATCCTGCAGTGGTCAACTCCCTTCCTATCTTGCAGAGCCAATCGTCTGCTACTATCGGCTCGGTGCTACTGGAAAACACCGACAGATTTAGCCTAAGGAAACGGGCTAGGTAATCAACTGGTGGCGGCGGCGGAGGGTTGTTGTTGTTGTTGTTGTTGTTGTTGTTGTTGTTGTTGTTGTTGTTGTTGTTGTTGTTGTTGTTGTTGTTGTTGTTGTTGTTGTTGTTGTTGTTGTTGTTGTTGTTGTTGTTGTTGTTGTTGTTGTTGTTGTTGTTGTTGTTGTTGTTGTTGTTGTTGTTGTTGTTGTTGTTGTTGTTGTTGTTGTTGTTGTTGTTGTTGTTGTTGTTGTTGTTGTTGTTGTTGTTGTTGTTGTTGTTGTTGTTGTTGTTGTTGTTGTTGTTGTTGTTGTTGTTGTTGTTGTTGTTGTTGTTGTTGTTGTTGTTGTTGTTGTTGTTGTTGTTGTTGTTGTTGTTGTTGTTGTTGTTGTTGTTGTTGTTGTTGTTGTTGTTGTTGTTGTTGTTGTTGTTGTTGTTGTTGTTGTTGTTGTTGTTGTTGTTGTTGTTGTTGTTGTTGTTGTTGTTGTTGTTGTTGTTGTTGTTGTTGTTGTTGTTGTTGTTGTTGTTGTTGTTGTTGTTGTTGTTGTTGTTGTTGTTGTTGTTGTTGTTGTTGTTGTTGTTGTTGTTGTTGTTGTTGTTGTTGTTGTTGTTGTTGTTGTTGTTGTTGTTGTTGTTGTTGTTGTTGTTGTTGTTGTTGTTGTTGTTGTTGTTGTTGTTGTTGTTGTTGTTGTTGTTGTTGTTGTTGTTGTTGTTGTTGTTGTTGTTGTTGTTGTTGTTGTTGTTGTTGTTGTTGTTGTTGTTGTTGTTGTTGTTGTTGTTGTTGTTGTTGTTGTTGTTGTTGTTGTTGTTGTTGTTGTTGTTGTTGTTGTTGTTGTTGTTGTTGTTGTTGTTGTTGTTGTTGTTGTTGTTGTTGTTGTTGTTGTTGTTGTTGTTGTTGTTGTTGTTGTTGTTGTTGTTGTTGTTGTTGTTGTTGTTGTTGTTGTTGTTGTTGTTGTTGTTGTTGTTGTTGTTGTTGTTGTTGTTGTTGTTGTTGTTGTTGTTGTTGTTGTTGTTGTTGTTGTTGTTGTTGTTGTTGTTGTTGTTGTTGTTGTTGTTGTTGTTGTTGTTGTTGTTGTTGTTGTTGTTGTTGTTGTTGTTGTTGTTGTTGTTGTTGTTGTTGTTGTTGTTGTTGTTGTTGTTGTTGTTGTTGTTGTTGTTGTTGTTGTTGTTGTTGTTGTTGTTGTTGTTGTTGTTGTTGTTGTTGTTGTTGTTGTTGTTGTTGTTGTTGTTGTTGTTGTTGTTGTTGTTGTTGTTGTTGTTGTTGTTGTTGTTGTTGTTGTTGTTGTTGTTGTTGTTGTTGTTGTTGTTGTTGTTGTTGTTGTTGTTGTTGTTGTTGTTGTTGTTGTTGTTGTTGTTGTTGTTGTTGTTGTTCTGGACTAACAACTGCATCAATTGGTTCTGCTGCTGGATCAACTGAGTGAGCTCCGGTGGAAATCCATTGTCACGTCTCGGAGGCATCTGAGGGGTTTTAGAAAAGATGAGAATTAAGAATAGAGTGAGGTCTAAAGAGAAAACACTACCCCAATGCACATGAGACAAATTCACACAAAATCACTTCATTCAATCAAACAAGGGCTTACAAACGGTCTAGAACTATCGCAAAAGTGCGTGGACTATAATGTTTACATGGAGGGAATAATGCTACTAATATATGGTGGTCATCTATTAATTTGAATCGGTGGAAGACTCCATGATGTCTGCTCCAGCTTCGTCTTCAAAGTCGGGTTCACTTGGATCCGAATCAGTGTCGTCCATGATGATGTAGTTGCTTGGGCATGCGAAGTACTTGTCTTCATTCTTGAATGCTAATCTCCCCTTGAGTTCTTCAATCTCCTGCTTGAGATCAACATTGTGCCTTGCTAGAGCTACGATCTCGTCCATGTAGTCCTTGCGTGTACCCTTCAGTTCTCCTTCTAGCTCGATGATCCTTGCCTTTGCATTCTTCAACTCTATCATATCATTGCACATCTGGTTCTCTTGGCGTCGAATGTGCTGGTTTAACTCTTGGATGAAAGCTACAATGGATCTATCCTTCTTGATGCTGACTATCTCCCAGTCTTCATCTCGGCGTCCGCAGATCTGGTAGATAGTGTCCTTGAGGTCTTCTTGATAAGCTTCTCCAATGCGTCCCATGGTGATATGAACTGCCATGCTCTTTCCCAGACTCTAGGTTGGTGCACTGAAAACACTATCTATGGGCTTCGTGATTGGCGCGAATGTCCTTCCCGAAACATGAGCTTGAATCTTCCAGCGCTCCTCTTCAGGCAGAGTGGCGTCGAAGGTCCCGGTGAAGCTTGGTAGTCCGATGTTCAGGTACTTGGTGACTTCCTTCAAGTGAAATCCAAAAGGTGTGCCTTCGCCCGGTTGTGCGTACTTGATCTTTGCATCCGTCATCCTAAAAGAGTAGAAAAGATGAGGAGTTAGAAAATGAGAGGAGAATAGTGGTCTATGGCTTTAACTTAGTGGTCGTGTCCTACAGTCAGCGTGTGCTCTGATACCATCTCTGTAGCGACCCGACCTCAGATGGTCAAGTCTCTGTGCTCTGGTGTCATCCCTGGATCAGTAATGCTGACACCACACAGTACTTCGAAGGATTTATAGCAGAGTAGCAATCACACACTTATTACATCGGTGTCTCAGAGAGAACTTATTACAATAAATATGGCTTAAGGCCATCTAATAACGATAACAGTGGAAGACTTGGAAGATATGTGAGTCCATCAACTCCAACAGCATCACTGAGTATAGAACCACGACCTAAAAGCACCTTACTCGTCGTCTGAAAAGTCTGCAACATGAAAGTTGCAGCCCGAAAACGGGTCAGCACATGGAATATGCTGGCAATGTAACACATAGAGAATAATGAATGATAAGCCTATACTACATGCATATATGGCTGGTGGAAAAGTTCTATGGTTACAGTTTTGCGTAAAGCCAATTTTTCCCTACTGCAAAGGAATAAATTTATTTAACTATCATGGTGGTTGAAACATCGAGAATGGTTGACAGTATTCCGATCCCAATTAAAAGTAATCATTAATAACCCAACAATATTAATTAGAAGTAACATGATGAGATTCACATGATATTCAAGTACTAGATACTCAAGATGTCCATAACCGGGGACACGACTAATCATGATTAGTTTGTACACTCTGCAGAGGTTTGCGCACTTTTCCCCACAAGACTCGATCGCCTCCGTTGGTTTTCTCGCACTGCATGGTGTTTGAGAAACGGATGACCGAGACATAGTCTTTCAGAAGGCTAACACCTTACGTTGTGATAGACCGTACCAACCTACATCCCCTACATCTGCTAGTCTACCACTATAAGAGTTCGCACGACTTAGTCAGCTATGCCAGAGCCCATAATGGCTTGTGGCTGCACACGGAAGTTACTAGCATGAATGATCTTATGATCCCTTTGAGCCTGGGTGGCGGTCCGAAGAAAAACAGGCAAGTCCTGATAGAAACCAGGTGCCTCAATCCACCCAGATGTGTATTTAAGTTGCCACCTTAGATAAACCATTAATTAACAATACTCACATCTGTCATGGATATCACTCACTCAATCCACGTCTACTAGCATAGCATGGCATAATAAGCAAACGTAGAAGTAACTCCCAAAGGTTTCATAAGTAAAACAGGTGATAGGTACTACCTCATCTACTTCCCATCCCACAATTTAATTAGATCCTAATCATGCAGTGTTTGAGGATTGATCTAATGCAATAAAACTGGGTAGTAGAAAAGGTATGATCAAACTGTTACTTGCCTTGCCGAGGATCCGCGAAACCTAGAGCTTCGAAATAACAGGCGGCGCACTCCGGGTGATCTATCGCAGACAAAAAACAAGCATACAATAAGTACTCATCTAATGCATAGGTAAAACTCGAATAAAAGATCTAACCAGAAAGTTCAACTTAAGAACTCCGCTTGCAAAAGGAATCGAATCGAACAAACCAACGGAAAACAAACGGCGAAAGAAAACAATTCGGTTCTAGCAATTTGAATCTAGGTCAAATTTTACCATGGCAAAAACTTGTTTAAGTTGATTAGACGGAACGGCGGTTTCGAAACGAAACTCCAGGCGCTTGAATCACCTGATTCCGATAAACGAGTGAGAAGATAAACTAGAACGAAGATCGGATCGGAGATCGCGATCGCGGAATAAATCCGACGAGAAGAAAAAGAAGAACAGTTGAGCGAACGGACGTTCGTTAACCTAGAAGAATCCGGTGATCACGTTCGTTAGGACGAACGGTCCGGCGAACGGTCTCGAGGCAACTAAATCGGAGAAGAAAACTAATCCCAACTAGGATTTCGGAAAAGAAAACCGAACGAAAAACCGATCTACAAATCCGGAATGGTTTAGCGAAGAACCGGAAAGAAAAACGAATCGGAAGAGAAGAAAAGAATCGGAACGATTAGAAGAAAACGATCCGATGAAAGAGAAAGAGACGCGGCGCGGCTACCTCCGACGAACGGCGGCATTGGGCGGCGGCGGCGAGGTGCGGCGGCGGCGCGGGCGGCGGCGGCGGGTGAGGGGCGCGGGTGTGAGGCGCGGGTGAGGCTTGGGCCTTTGGGTTTGATGGTTTAGAGGGGGTGTGTGTGGGGGTATTTATATTGGGGAGGGGAGGGGTTTACTTGGAGGAGGGATCAAGAATTAGACTAGGAATAGGGAAGGAAAAAGGGAAGGAAAGATCTAGAAACAAAAACGGAATAACGGAAGTAGGTAAAAAGTCCTACTAGGATTTTCCTAAAAGAGGCAACGACGGCGGCTCCTCCTGCGCGCTAGGCGCGCAGCGCGCGATGGCCTGGCTCCTGGTCGGCCGGCTGGCTTGGGCCTTTGGCCCAAGGCGCTGCAGTTTTTTTTTTAAATTCACGAGCATAAAAACACAGAAAAAAACATATCTAACGGGCTCCAAAATTAATAAAATAAATTTTCCCCGACTCCTAAAAATGAGTCGAACAAAATGAACTTTTCTCCGGGCCAAAAATGCAATTTTGAAAACGCGCATTTTCCCTATCCAAATAAAATGCAAATAACTCCGACAAAACCAATGATCCCTTTCTTTCAAAATTTGAGAAAACTCAAATATGAAAATAACGAAATCTCCAACTCTCTCCGAGGGTCCTTGAGTTGCGTGAAATTTCTAGGATCGACAAAATGCAAGAAAAATATGATATGCATGATGATCTAATGTATAACATTCCAAATTGAAAATTTGGGATGTTACATACACGGATTAACTACTGTCCAAAGATGCGTGCATAAATCACAAGTTTTTTTTAATAATTACTGAGGGCGCTCCATGTTGTTATCCAGACGTGCTATGACAAAAATTAATGGCCAGTCAATTTACACGTAGAGTACTAGCACAACACTGCATTTAGGAATTGAATACCTAAATTTAGCCACTCACGAAAAGAATACCTTAATTAATTAGCCACGCGGCGACCTCCACCCAGCAGACAGACAAGCGTGATGTGGCGGCATGCCGAGACAGCAGGGTCGAGGAGCAAAGCTTAGTGCGGCTACCGCCTGAAGTTCGACCTCCACTATCCCGCCATCAACCGCGATGGATGTGCTCGAATCACGCCGCCGCCGACCTCGATGGTTGAGCTCCTCCTATCTCCCGCCACGGAATGAGGATTGACCTCTTATGATGCCGCCACCGCCCACCAACCGAGGGTTGACCTCTTCTCCGGTAGCCACTGCCTAGGTCGCCGTCGCCATCTCTATATGCAGAGCGGCTGTTTTTTTAACGGATATCTGCGGAGCGACTGTTTACACGGTATCTCATCGTAACTCAATTATATGGACATGGTAGTACATCACATACGGTTATGTAACGGCAACCGTGTCTAACCTATGTTGTCTCCTCACACGGTTTGGTGCGGAAATTGTGTGTGATGTTGTAATACCTAACACAAACGACATGTACAGACAGTGTGTCGTATACAACATATATATAGTGCCATTAGTAGTTCCCGACCGTTAGCTTATCTCCACAGTTTCCCCATTTCCCCCAAATCCCTACATAGCCTCCAAATTCCCTCGCGTGGTGCTGACATTGGGGGAATGCGGACGAGTGGTGCTGATGGTTTCGGTGCGGCTGCTCCTGCTCGTATCGCCGCCACGACGGCGGTCGCCGTCGAGCACTTGCCTAAGGTCATCAGAAGGCAGGTGTACTACAGATCCGAATCGTCCTGTCAGGTTCCAATCTATCCTGATCTTTTTTACCATGTCCAAAGTATGGCTCCTTGTTGAATCCGTCCTGAATGACCCCCCCCCCCCAGGAAAGCGATCTGCCGCCGGATCCGGAGCTTGACTCCAGACTCCCGCAACACGAGTTCGACTCTGAGTTTTGCGCTAATGAGAAGTACCAAAAGCTGAGTTGTGTGCACGGGCCCGCTCCCGCTCGACGTGTATGCACGGAGGGATTCGACATTGGCAGGCGGTTTCTTCGTTGCCCCTTAGAGGTTAGTGCTAATTAAGTTCATCATTTTACTTCAGTTAATGCCACCGCTCATCCAGAATACTATTTAACATTGGCAGGGATATGAGGCTTGTGCCTTTGTTAACTGGCTGGATGAAGAACTTTTTCCGCGACCCCCGGAACTTCCTACCCTAGGCCCGGAACTTTCAGCCTAACCAGAAACTTTCCCCAAAATTTCAGCATCAGCCTCTATCACCGTTTTCATCATAACTTTTAGCTCCGAACTCCGATTTGAGTGTTCTTTGGCTCGTTTTGAAGATATCGATATGTCCGAGGTACTCACATTGGTGTTATCACCATTTGAATCCATCAAGTTTTTAGAATTTTGGCATCTTTGCCTAGGCCTTCCACCATATCAACCCCAATACCACCATAGCCTTCCGCAACCTAACCCATTTTGATCCATATAGCATTTCTGGTTACTTGAGTAGTAATTTGAGTCACCTAAGGTGTTTAGACTACTTAGGGACGGTTACTTCTTCATCAACCTCCACCATAACTACCGCATAACCTTGCCCACCATACCTTTCCACCATCTCAACTTAACCCAATTTTGTTTGAGCTTGTCCTAGTTGTGGTTTGTGTCTCCTAAGGTGTTTAGGCTACTTAGGGACGGTAACTTCAACTCCGACACCATGTACAGTCCACCACCATAAACTCCACTTTCGCATTGCGTACTCCAAAACCCATTATTGCATTTCCGCAATCCCATTGAGCTTCCGAAACCACCACCGCATTCTGCTACAACCATTTGACATTTGCCTTGGAGATTTTGAGTTCGTGGTTTTTCCGTTTCCTAAGGTGTTTCGGCTAATTAGGAACGGTTCTACATCAAGAGCACCGCCTCTCATCATTGCCACAGATTCGTCATCAACAACGACCACTTCACCATTTTGACATCCTAACCGTAAGCAAAAACGGTAACCTCTATATCACCTTGGTATCATGGTATCCCATCATTGTACATTCTTCTTGCCATAGTATTGATAACCCCTAGCCCATTTTGCGTCACTTGCCTATCGAAATTAGACATTTGAGTATTGCCGGCGATGTTACTTGTGCACATTAGTGATCATCGATCTACACCTTCCATTGCATACATACCATATCATATTGGTATCATATCATCTCTCGTGTCACAAGATTGTTCCCGCATATACACAATTGCTATCTTGGTTTATGCATTTCACATAAGCGGCCATATAACAAAAAATAATAAGCTTTTAAGCAAGAAAAAGAGAGCAAAGAAGCTTGTAAACAAGTGCCATAGCATCATAACACATTGCATACACTACAAAAAAGACACTTCCGTGATGATACGTGTTTGTCACAGTAGGTCACGTTTTCTGTCATGCATGTACATCCGTGACAAATTTATGACAGAATCAAGATAGTCATACATGTGCTATCGTAGAAGTGTTCCATGACATTACCAAAATTATCATCACGGAAGTGTCCACTTCCATGACGATAAATCGTGCGTCACAGAAGTGCTTTCGTCAAGGGTGACCGACACGTGGCATCCACCGTAACGGAACGCCGTTAAGCTATCGGGTCCGGCTTTGGATCCGATAACCCATTAACAGTCCGGACCAATGGGGATTTTCCACGTGTAAAATCATCATTGGCCGGAGGAAACATGTGTTGCCTCACCGTTGGGACAGATGTCATCCACTCATTGGACATGAGGTGCCTATGATAGGTCGACACGTGGCACGACCCAACAGTGGCCCATTCCGGTGAAAAAGGCCGGCCCAGTAAAAAATAGCAGGGCGGCCCATATAAGGCCTACTTGTGTCAGGTCCATTTAAGCCCACGACTCATATGAGATGTGCCAATTCGGCCCGTCAACGGCCCGTTAAAGATTTGACACCATAGCACCCCATCGTCAGTTCGAGCCCGTTAACAGCCCGCTGTATATTTGGGCTCAATATCGGCCCGATGAGACTTCGGCCTGTTAACGACCCATTCAATGGATGGGCCAATTTTCACGATGTACATCTTTCGGCCTTTTAGCGACCCATTTAAATATTGGGCTAATTTCCGGCCCGGTGTGTCTTTCAGTCTATTGACGACCCATAAAGCAGTTGGGCCATTTGTACTCGGACCTAAGTTTCAGCCTTTTAGCGACCAATTTAAGTGTTGGGCCAATTTCCGGCCCAGTGTGTCTTTCAGCCTGGTGACGGCCCATATATCTGTTGGGCCATTTGTAGTCGGACCTGAGTTTGGCCTTTTAGTGACCCATTTAAGTGTTGGGCCAATTCCCGGCCCTGTGTGCCTTTCAGCCTGTTAACGGACCATAAATGAGTTGGGCCATTTGTAGTCGGACCTGAGTTTTGGCCTTTTAATGGCCCATGCCCTTCATGGTCCAATACCAACCCAGTTTCTCTTTCGGCTTGCTAAAGGCCCACAACACAGTTGGGCCATTTACAATACGACCTGACTTTCGGCCTCTTAGTGGCCCATGCTCTACATGGTCCAGTACAAGCCCGCTGTCTCTTTCGGCCTGCTAAAGGCCCACAGTATAGTTGGGCCATATGTAGCCCGAACTTAGTAACGGCCTGTTAACGGCCCATGAAATCAATTGGGCCCACATGTTGCCCGCTTCGATGCAGCCTGTTAACTACCCGGGAGTTAAGAGGGCCGACCATTAACTTTCGGCCTGGTAACAGCCCATTAACTTAATGGGCCCACTAAAGTTCGTACATGTATTTAGGCCAAATTATATAATTTGAGCCCATTACGCCGAGCAATTATGCACAGGACCAAAACCGATCAAGCAAAGGTACGGCATACAAGGAAAAACGTTGCACATCCAACATATATTACAGGAAATTACATCCACTGGGCAATCAAAGATTGATGCCAGTGCAAATAAATGAACAGAACCTAATGATCTACAACGTCACAATCTGCAACCTCAACATCGATGACGCCCATAAGCATGTGGGCAAGTTCTTGCTGCTTTGCTAATCTCTCTTTGAAAACATTGATCAGTTGTTGTGTCACACGACTCTGCACCTCTGATTCCTCCACCATTTCCATCATTCCTTCAGCCATTAATTGGTTCACAAACATACATTTTTTCCGTTGCATTCGAGACAGAGGATACTGAACAGATTCAGATGGCGATTTTGGCAGGCTTGTATTATTGATAGTGGAGAGTGTCTCGACCACTGCATCATAACATAAATTAGGAGGGGAACCAAACAGATTAATCATGAGTTATTGGCATATTACCTGGCCTAGATTTATTGAAAAGAAACAATGGGGTTGCCTTGTTGTTTTCAGAGTTTGTCTTCTTATCTTCAGCAGCCTGCACCAAATTAAGACACTAGCATTGCTATCATTGGCCAAGTCAGATAATAGGAAAGCAACATTGGCACAATGAACGTTTGGGCAACTAGCCAACACCAAACTAACATAATATGGCACAGCTATCATCAGCCAGGTAAGGTAATACGAAAGCAACATTGACACAAGTATACGGGATCGCAACAGTTTTCGAGGGTAGAGTATTCAACCCAAATTTATTGATTCGACACAAGGGGAGCCAAAGAATATTCTCAAGTATTAGCAGTTGAGTTGTCAATTCAACCACACCTGGATAACTTAATATCTGCAGCAAAGTATTTAGTAGCAAAGAAATATGGAAGTAACGGTAACGGTAGCAAAAGGAATATTTTTGGGTTTTGTAGTAATTGTAACAGTGGCAACGGAAAAGTAACTAAGCAAAGAGCAATATGTGAAAAGCTCGTAGGCATTGGATCGGTGATGGAGAATTATGCCGGATGCGGTTCATCATGTAACAGTCATAACATAGGGTGACACAGAACTAGCTCCAATTCATCAATGTAATGTAGGCATGTATTCCAAATATAGTCATACGTGCTTATGGAAAAGAGCTTGCATGACATCTTTTGTCCTACCCTCCCGTGGCAGCGGGGTCCTAATGAAAACTAAGGGATATTAAGGCCTCCTTTTAATAGAGTACCAGACCAAAGCATTAACACATAGTGAATACATGAACTCCTCAAACTAAGGTCATCACCCAGAGTGCTCCCGATTATTGTCACTTCGGGGTTGCCGGATCATAACACATAGTAGGTGACTATAGACTTGCAAGATAGGATCAAGAACTCAAATATATTCATGAAAACATGATAGGTTCAGATCTGAAATCATGGCACTCGGGCCCTAGTGACAAGCATTAAGTATAGCAAAGTCATAGCAACATCAATCTCAGAACATAGTGGATACTAGGGATCAAACCCTAACAAAACTAACTCGATTACATGATAAATCTCATCCAACCCATCACCATGCAGCAAGCGTACAATGGAATTACTCACGCACGACGGTGAGCATCATGAAATTGGTGATGGAGGATGGTTGATGATGACGATGTCGACGGATTCCCCTCTCCGAAGCCCCAAACGGACTCCAGATCAGCCCTCTTGAGAGAGTTTAGGGCTTGGCTGCGGCTCCGTATCGTAAAACGCGATGAATCTTTCTCTCTGATTTTTTTCTCCCCGAACACTAATATATGGAGTTGGAGTTGAGGTCGGTGGAGCTCCAGGGGGCCCACGAGGCAGGGGGCACGCACAGGGGGGTAGGGCGCGCCCCCACCCTTGTGCCCAGGGTGTGGGCCCCTGGCCTTGATTCTTTCGCCAATATTTTTTCATTTCCAAAAATAATCTCCGTGGAGTTTCAGGTCATTCCGAGAACTTTTGTTTCTGCACATAAATAACACCATGGCAATTCTGCTGAAAACAGCGTCAATCCGGGTTAGTTCCATTCAAATCATGCAAGTTAGAGTCTTCGGAGAGGGAAGCAGGGATTTGTAGAGGTGCCAGGGCTCGATTTTAAAGCAGAGATAAATAATATTTTGGGTGGTATACTTTCATTGTCAACATAACAACCAAGAGATGGCGATATCTTCCATGCTACACACATTATAGGGAGTATAAACTTTATATGTAAATAAGATATATTGTGATATCCCAACAAGTAAACATGTTCCAATCAAGGAACAACATCTCCATGTTCCAACAAGGAACAAACTTCATCTTCACCTGCAACTAACAACGCTATAAGAGGGCTGAGCAAAGCGGTAACATAGCCAAATAACGGTTTGCTAGGACAAGGTGGGTTAGAGGCTTGGTTTAACAATATGGGAGGCATGACAAGCAAGTGGTAGGTATCGCAGCATAGGCATAGCAAAAGAGCGAGCATCTAGCAAACAAAGATAGAAGTGATTTCGAGGGTATGGTCATCTTGCCTGAAATCCCGCAAGGAAGAAGAACGAGTCCATGAAGGAGACAAACGGACGAAGTCGAACAAATCCTCACAAACATGATGTTATCGGAACTAACCCAAAGAGGCAACACCGGAAAGAAGCAAACAACATAGTAAATAACCATCACATAAACATGGCATGATGCACACCCAAGTATGATGCATGTCCGGTTTAAATATGCATGGCATGGCAAAGTGCAACAAACAATACTACAAATTAAGTGGAGCTCAATATGCAACGGGTTGCATATTGACGAAACATCACATGCAATTATTTAGTTCACTTCCGGTTAGGTACTCAAAAATATTAAATGTTGGTTAACATGGCAAGAGGTGAGGCATAAGTAAACTACCTATCTAGGCAAGTTTAAATGAGTCCGGAACAACAAGCAACAAGTCCGGAAAAATCCTCATGTGCATATTTTAGATTTGGTACTGTTCTGCCTAAAACCATATTTTATTGTTTTTAAACAGAAAAATAAAGTTAAACATGTTATTCTATGCATTTTCCTACCCCATTTACATATAAAGTTTATTAAATTCTGAGCTACGGTTAAATAGTTATGAATTAAACCATTTTAACAAGGCATTCAAGCAAATTTAAATAAACAACATTTTAAACATTTTAATTGTTGTTATCATGATGCGGATGACATGTGCAAGTTTTAAGCAATTTTATGAAAATGTTGACAAGAGCATTATGAAGCATTTGTCACCGTGGTGGAAGAAAGGGGTGCCACGGCAACGAATCCAAAAATGATGCCACGGCAACATATCGGTTCCGGTAGCTCATGGAGATACCGGTGCAAAAGGAAGCGTGTCGTGAGCGTGTCATGCAAGATGTTGGGGTGATCCCGGCAACCGGGTTCCCACGGGTTAGTGGCATGGCAAACTAGGAGAAACGTGCAATGACAACTCGAACACAATGCAACCACGCGCATCTCATACAACACATGCATTCGTTCACGGGCGTCGTCTCGGGGTTATACCTTCGAAGCGTGCGTTTTCGAAACGGATCAAGTTCGGAAAGGAAGTAGACGTTCTCACGACGGTCGTGGTGTAAGTAGTTGTACACGGATCTTGTCGGATCCACGACGACGGTAGACGTACATGGTTCGTAGATGTTCGGGTCGACCGTAGAGGAACTTGGCGGTCCATGTAGTCGAACTAGGCGCATCCGAAGTGGTACTTGGCGAATTCCATGCTCGGTGGTCCTTTGACTTGGCGTCAACAGCAACTGGGGCACGATGCAGGGGCGACAGCCGCGGGACTTGGCGCGTGGAGGAGGTTGGTTCCGAGCGGGACTAGCCTGTCCTCTCGGGCTGCTCGCTGGCAAGGTTCAGGTGAGGTCGCCGGCCGGTGGAGCTGCAGCAGAGGATGTCGCGGGGCCGTCGAGAGGAGGCGGGGCTTCTCCTACTGGCTTCTGGCGATGAGCGGCGCGGGAACGAGGACGAGGCATGAGGTCGCGCGAGGTGGAGTTGACAACAGCACACCATGGGAGGCGGAGCTCGCGGAAGGAGGTCAAGAAGAAGGTGCGGCGGTGGGGCGAGGAATGCAGGGCCCACGGGGCGGCTGCGCGCCTGTGGGAGCGAAGCGATGGGTGCGGGCGTGCATGGAGAGGCTCGGGGTTGAGCTACTGACGCTTGACAAAGACGACGCGGAGGACGACGGATGCGGGAGCAGGTGCTCGAGGAGCTCCCCTCCTCGAGCACTCGGGTGACGAGGATTTGTTGAGGAGGAGGCGCGATCGCGGCCTGGTGCTGCAGAGGGAGGTGCGCAGGATCGAGAGGGAGTGAGTGAGATGGGGATCGGGACGAGCGAGGGAGATGGCGGTGCTAGAGGAAGGGATCGATTGAAAGAGAGGGATCAAGGGACAGAGCTAGGGTTATCGGTGCGGCTGGGCTTCAGGAGGGTTGGTGGGCCTAGGAGGCCGACCCAGTAGTGAAGGAAGTGGCCAGAGGCCTGGTTGTTGGGCTCTCACTCTAAAGAAAATAAAAACAAAACCTAGATAAGAAAGAAAAGAAAGAGAGGTTAGGGGTGGAGCTTGCACAGGAGGGTATTTTTTTTCTCAGAGTCACAAAATGAGTTTGACCCAAGAAAATTAGAAGTGGCACGATCGAAAGGTATAAATTCAAACTCATTTGAATTTAATTCAAATGGGTTTGAACTAGGACTTGATAAAAGGAAGGTCAAAAAATGTTGAGAATCTTAGAGGAGCCTCGATAAAAGAGATAATAGTTATTGGCAAAGTTTGGGGAACAAACTTGAAATGGAATGGGCATGGAGTTTATTATGCAAGTGTGTTATGGTTAATTCCAAATAAATGGAATAATTTTATTATAGCTCCCTAAATATTAGGAGGATATGTTATAAAGAGAAGTCAACCTTCCCTAGATTTAAATAGATCAACCATCTATGCAATTTTATTAGTTGAGTTGAGATGCAAAGATTAATGACATGATGGCATGATGACATGATGCAATGCAAAAATAAAAGAGCAAGCACAAAAGAAACACACGGTGATCACGAAATATATGGAAGTCTTCTGGAGCGGCGGTCTTGGGGCGTTACAGGCGTGGCTTAAAGGGGCCCCAGCACGGTCCATCTTCATCAACACGAGACTCAAGACCCTCGCGAGGGGCCAAGCCTCGCGGGGCGGACGACACGGAGCTTCCTCAGGCGCGGCCTCACCAGGCTGGCTCACGAGGAGGCGGAGAGATCAAGGCGGGGTACCTCACGAGGTGCCCATGACACAAGCCATGACGACCAAGGGTGCCAGGCGGGCGCCAGCCCGCGCAGAGTCTCCCTTTCCTCTTTGGTGCAAAGGGGGAAAGCGCAGGCGAGAGGATCAGGTAAAGGCATCCATTTCGATGCAACGAGACCAAGACCAGTCCAACGGTGGGAAGGCGGTCATAGTGGAGCCCAGAACGACGTCACCACAGAGCCTTTGGCAGGCGAGGACCAACTTTAGTCAGGGTAAGTGTACCAGATGTTCCCCTTCAAAATGGCCAATTGTTGGTGCCCTTCCCACTCAATATTTGGGAAGAGGCCCAGGGCCTTTGCCTATAAATAGGACTAGCCACCCCCAGGGTAAGGGGAGGGGATCATATGATCATCTGGCAACAAAGAGAGAGAGAGAGAGAAGGGCGGCTAAACTCCTCCTAGCAGTTCATCGTCCTTGCTAAGAGCAGACCCTCGCGAGGCTGTTCTTCCTTGTATTGTTCATCATCATCATCCCAAGAGGCAATCCACCCACCACAAACTAGAGTAGGGTATTACACCACAATGGTGGCCCGAACTAGTATAAACCTTGTGTCCCTTGTGGTGTTCTTTCTGTAGTTTAGATCTTTGCGAGACGGAGAGGTAGAGGGCGAAGTCTCCGCGCGCACCCCAGAGTTCGGACCTCAAGGGTCTACCGGAACCCGAAATCCGACATTTGGCGCACCAGGTAGGGGTGCGCCGGAATTTGTCTTCCGCCGCTCCGCTCTCCTCCGACCGTCGTGTCCATGTACGACGCACGTCGGGCCCGCGCCGAGCGCCGGGCCGCCATCGCTTCCCGCGTCGCCCAGACGGCTCCCGTCGGTGGGCGTCCTTGTCGTTCCCCGTCGCCCGCCATCAACGCCGCCATCGGCCCGGCGGGGAACGAGCAGCAAGCATCATCTCAGCACCCGTCCGTGCGGCAAGACGGCCGCACCGCCACTCCATCGCTCACACCAGCTGGTTCTTCGTCCCGCGCGTTCCGCGCACCCTTGGAGGCTCGAGCTGCGCTCATCGCGGCGAACGAGCTCCTGCGCTACCGTCCTGTCGACGACGTCTATGAAGAGTGGCTTGACCGCGTCACCGAGCTTGTCCGCGCCGCAGGGGGCTCTCCCGCGCCATCCGTTCCGATGCGTCGCACCCCGCCCCGCGCGGGCAACGAAGCTCCGGGGGCGTACCAGCCGCCTCCCCTTCAAGAAGACGCGATGGCTCCAAGGCGCGCGGCCCCTGGCCGGAACCCGCTCCGTCAGGCACCAGCGCAGCAAGAACGGATCTGCCAAGAAGTCCCTCGTCCGCAAGAAGCTGCCAGGGCGCTCCCTGCTCTGGCACGTCGTGACCCTACTCCCGCTCCCGCGCGTCGAGACCCCTTGCTGCTCCCAGCTGAAGTGCATGGGGACCCGCAAGACCAAGCTCTCCCTCAACCAAAGCCTCCCGTGGCCACCGCAGGCTGCCGTGCCTACACCACCGAGCTGCGTAGCGTCGCGTGGCCCGGCAAGTTCAAGCCAGACCTGCCTCCTCGCTACGACGGCACAACCGACCCTGCAGAGTTCCTCCAGCTCTATGAGCTGGGCATCGAAGCTGCCAGCGGGGATGAAAAGGTCATGGCGAACTGGTTCCCCATGGCACTCAATGAAGGAGCTCGCACCTGGCTCCTAAATCTGGCTCCGGGAACAATCTCTTCCTAGGACCAGATGCGCACCCGCTTCATCGCCAACTTCCAAGGTACTCGCGACTGGCTACCGGCCGTGAGGGACATGCGCCGCATCAAGCAACAACCCGGAGAGACCCTGCAAAAGTACATCCAGTGCTTCAACAGTGCGTGCCTCAAGATCCCCAAGGTGTCCGAGGAGGCCATCAACCCAGCCTTCTCCGACGGTGTGCGCGACGTCAAGATGAAGGAGGAGCTGGCGATGCATGAAGACCTGTGCACCTCCCTGGAGATGTTCAACTTGGCGACCAAGTGCGCCAGGGCTGAGGAAGGACGTCTCTCACTGGCGGGACCTGCCTCGCGAGGGGGACTGGCGGGATCAGCCTCGTGAGGATCGCCCACAAGGCAACGCAGGCCTCCCTCCACTACCGCCTCAGCCAAGGAGGAACGAGGACCGCCATCAAGACGAGGGGGCTGGGGGCTTCCAGGAGCCACGCGCGATCGCCTGCATCCTGGGCGGAGCTCAAGCCCCAGCCTCCCAACGCATCTTCAAGCAGTTTGCCCGCGAAGTGAATGAAGTCCTCCCCAAGCTCGAAGCATCGCGCCCTCTCAGGTGGTCGGCGTGCGCCATCACGTTCAGCTCAGCGGATCAGCTCAAGTGCGCGGCCATAGCCGGAGTCCTCCAGATGCTTTGCTCCCCAGTCATCAGCAACGTACTGGTCACCAGGACCCTCATCGATGGTGGGGCAGGGCTCAACATCCTGTCCGTGGAAACATTCAACAATCTCCAGGTGCCCTATGACCAGCTTCAGCCAACCAAGCCTTTCTCCGGAGTCACCGACGGCTCCACGGTCCCGATTGGGCAGGTCCGCCTCCCTGTCACCTTAGGGGCACGCAACAACTACCGCACCGAGCTCATCGACTTTGACGTCGCCCACATCCGCCTGCCGTACAACGCCATCCTCGGGTACCCGGCGCTGGCCAAGTTCATGGCCGTGACTCACCATGGCTACAACGTCCTCAAGATGCCAGGAAGTGGTGGAGTCATCACGGTGCCATGTGAAGAGAAGGATGCAGTGTGTTCCCTGGAGCGAGCCTTTCAGGCCGCGTCACTGGAAGACCCGGGTCGCGGAAGCAGGAGGCTTCCCGAGACCACCCCCAAGAAGAAGAAGGCATCGTCTGGACCGACCCCTCAGGAGGTGGGCCCCTTAGGGCCCGCGTCTGCCCAAGGGGAACCTCCTTTCATCGCATAGGAAAGCACGCTCGGCGCCCTCCTCAGGCAGGGCTCGGGGGCTGTCCCCTGGAGGGCCACCGACCTGGCCGAGGTCACGAGGGAGGCGCTTGGGCACCACGTGGAGGCGTGTTTCAAAGCACACTTCCCTCAAGAAGGAGCAAGGCAAGGAAGGTCAGACCAGCAGGAGTTCGTCAACAAGGCCGTTCAAGAACTACAGGAGTCAAGAATCATGAGAGGTTGCCGCCGTCTACCGGCTGTGGCTCCCCATCCAGGCGAGGATGGTGGGTTGTGCGTCTGCATCGACGTACCAGGGCACAATCAGGTCGCCACGATGGAGCGCCTCTGGCCCTCGCAAGTGGGGCATTGTGAAGGTCTGCCCCACAGCTACGTTCGCATGCCTTACAGCTTGCCGGGCGCGGCTGCTACGTACCAGCACCTCATGAGGGGCATCATGGAGGCTCAGGAAGACAGGCGTTCCGCAGCCTTGGCGGATGTGGAGATGATTCGCGAGGAGCCACCAGTGCCCCCGGAGCCTCCCGAGGCCCCTGGGCCTGAGGGCTCGTGAGGATCGGCTTCCGCAGCCCACCGAGTCTGCTACACCAACTCCACTTCGTCCTCGACATCTTCAGGTGACATCTTTCGAGTTTGAGCGCTCATCCAGAGCTGCATTATTCCCAGGCCGCGTGGGTCCGTCCCTGTGGCGTGTATCCCTTTTATTTCATGTTGTTAGCTTGCTTTGTTGGGGGCGCCCCTCGGGCTGCATCATCCCCAAGTCGCTCGGGCCTGGCCCAGCGGTGTCTACCTTCCCAGCATCTATTTTAATGAATCCACTCCTTCGCGGCTAACGTGCTTGATCTAGTTGCCTGCTCAACTAACGCCAACTGATGGAATTGCTCCCGTAACGGCACGACGCTTGCACATGGGTCAGTCCCTGCAACGCCGACAAACCTGAATGGCTGAGCTCTGGCCGCGGCAGCCCCGCATGGCGCCACCTCGTCAAGCCTTCAGTGCCTCACCTCCCCTCGGAAGCAACTGACGGCTGGTTGATAATGTCTATGGCAATCCCTTTCTTCCTTCTTTGATGAATCCACAGGACCTCCCAACAGAGCTGCGCCAGGCAAGGCCCTTGCGGCGCCTCCTTCACTCTCGTCCACGCGAACCGCTTGCACGTTAAAGGGGGGGGGTGCCTGAGCATCGCGACTCAGGGCTCCTACTGGCTCTCCAGCCCTCACCCTCTGGCCTTGACCACAGCATCGCGACCTGGCATACCAGCGACGGCTGAGACCAGCTCGAGGGCCGGGACCCGAGGACGTAGAGCAGAAAGGGGAGCAAAGGCGAGAGAGAAGGGGCACGCGAGGACCTCGCCAGGCGATCCCGCTCCTGCCGACGCGCGGACCCGACGACACACCAGGAATAATCCCCGATTATCAAGATAAGTCACCTCTTGGAAGCACCGGCCACCGTAGCACTACCCCCGCACCTAGTGCGATTCCGTATCGGGGACGCCGCTCTCCTTTCTCGCTGAGCGATGGCTGCTTGGGCGCCAAAGGGGACCTCCTGAGCATCGCGACTCAGGGGCTCTTACCGGACCCCGGGTCGTTCACCTCCTGGCCTTGACCACGGCATCGCGACCTGGCATACCAGCGACGGCTGACGCCGCCTTGGGACTGGGACCTGTCGACGCAAAGCACCAAGCCCTCGCGAGGTTAGAAAGGGAGAACTGAGCTAAGACGGAATCAGCAACCCGCACAGCCTTGCAGCAAGGGTTATATATATTAACAAACAGGATCACAGGCATCTTACAAGCCCCCATGGGGCGCATTTTGATTCCTCGTAGGGAACGGATCCAAAGGGAGGCTAACTACGTGCGCCGCCGCAAAAGACGCCATCATCAAGAGCGGGCCGGCAAGCACCGGCGCCAACCCCATCCAGATAAAGTCGGCGACGGCCAGCCGAGCCCGCCCTGCTCCAGGAGCGGTGGCGGTTCGTGGGCTCGTAGCTGTCGTCGCTCGTCTCCGGAGTCGCGAAAGTCTCGCTGGAGTCCCTGGATCCTACGGCGCCTCCGCCGCCTGCGGAGCTGCCAAGGGAGCGGTCGACGGGCCTAGCCCTCACCATGGCAAGGTCCTGGCCGCCTCTCCCGGGGCAGCACTCCAGCCGGCGCCCGTTCGCGTCGAAGACCTTGAAGAACATCACCAAAGCGCCATCATACTCCAGGTGGATTGTGAGGGCACCCCTTGCTCTGCAACCCCGGGCGATCTCGCCCCAGCCTCGAGTCATGAAGACCTCACCCGAAGCAACGACCGCGACCACTGCCTCGGTCGCAGGGGTGCCGCAGTCGGCGTGCTGCAACCATAACTCCAGGAGTCTTCCCTGCGGAATGACGGAGGCGAAGAAGGAAGGAAAGCGAATCCAAGATCGAGGGGGCATGGCAGCATGGAGCATGAACTCGCGGGAGGAGCCCTCGGCGTGGACTCCAGGGGGAACAACCCACACCTTCGTGACCCGTCGGCACCGACGACGGCGCTGGCCGCGGGTGTCGGCATCAACCCCTTCAAGGCCCTCGACGTGGGCATACAAGGGAAGCGGGAACCCTGGCGGAGGCCGCTCGCACCAAGGCCTCGACACCACCTGACGGCCTTCCTCGTCCCGGCCGCGAAGGGCAGGCCGTTTCTTCTGCGGGAGCGGGTCTGGTTCCTCTCGAGGAGCCTTCCCCTTCTCCGCTGCGGAAAACCAGCGAATCGGAGCCATCATAGCAAGGCGGAGCAAGGATCGAGAGGAAGGAGAAGCAAAGAGAGATGGACTGGAAGGTCACGCGCAGTGCCGTACTTATAGCCGGCGAAGGGCAACCGTCGGCCTCCACGATCGCCGGTAATCATGACACGATCTGCATGGAGGGACTTGTCCAATCCGCGCGACCACCGAGGCGTCGTGGGGAAGCGGAGACGCCCACGTCCAATCAACCGCCACGCGGCGCCCAAGGCCGCGGGCTGTTAGGGCTCGCGGTGCTTCGCCCTTGCCCTTTTGCCTCTCAGCACGGCCAAGTCCGGGCGCGCCATGGGCACGGGGGCTACTTTCGGTGTTCTAGGAACGGGGGTCCCCAGACTTGCCTGCCTGCGGCCTGCGGCGTGGCTTAAAGGGGCCCCAGCACGGCCCATCTTCATCAACACGAGACTCAAGACCCTCGCGAGGGGCCAAGCCTCGCGGGGCGGATGACACGGAGCTTCCTCGGGCGTGGCCTCACCAGGCTGGCTCACGAGGAGGCGGAGAGATCAAGGCGGGGTACCTCACGAGGTGCCCATGACGCAAGCCATTACTACCAAGGGTGCCAGGCGGGCGCCAGCCCGCGCAGAGTCTCCCTTTCCTCTTTGGTGCAAAGGGGGCAAGTGCAGGCGAGAGGATCAGGCAAAGGCATCCATTTCGGTGCAACGAGACCAAGACCAGTCCAACGGTGGGAAGGAGGTCATAGTGGAGCCCAGAACGGCGTCACCACAGAGCCTTTGGCAGGCGAGGACCAACTTTAGTCATGATAAGTGTACCAGATGTTCCCCTTCAAAATGGCCAATTGTTGGCGCCCTTCCCGCTCAATATTTGGGAAGAGGCCCAGGGCATTTGCCTATAAATAGGACTAGCCACCCCCAGGGTAAGGGGAGGGGATCATCTGATCATCAGGCAACAAAGAGAGAGAGAGAAGGGCGGCTGAACTCCTCCTAGCAGTTCATCGTCCTTGCTAAGAGCAGACCCTCGCGAGGATATTCTTCCTTGTATTGTTCATAATCATCAGCCCAAGAGGCAATCCACCCACCACAAACTAGAGTAGGGTATTACACCACAATGGTGGCCCGAACTAGTATAAACCTTGTGTCCCTTGTGCTGTTCTTTCTGTAGTTTAGATCTTTGCGAGACAGAGAGGTAGAGGGCGAAGTCTCCGCGCGCACCCCAGAGTTCGAACCTCAAGGGTCTGCCGGAACCCGAAATCCGAGAGAGCGTATCGTCTGCGGGATGCTTCGGATAATCGACTTGAGCCGAACCCATGGAACGCAGCCAGGCTCTGAAGATTCTACGCCTAGTGCCGGACTATATGTTCGTCTCCTTCCTCTGTCCATTTTTGCATATACATTATCTGTCTTTTCTTCCTTTCTTTCTTTCTTTCTTTTTTTCTCAAAACCTTCAAGGGCCAACTTGTGCCTTGCTTGCACACTATTGACGCGCTAACTGCGCTCATTATACCTGGGGGCTTCTTACACAGAAGCTTAATTATTTATCTGGGCTTCATGCCCCGGCACATGTGTTATTCTTCCGCATGTACCTTTTCTTCGCCATTATATGCATCGATATGACTTAAGTTTTGGCCAGGCTGGGTTGCCTGGCTCTTGTATTTATGCCCTATGTTCCCGTTAATTCGGCTAGGGCATAAGGGGAGCACCTCTGCGATTGTTACTGCAGGGTCAGCCGGATGTGTACCTCAGACTGGGTGAAGCCGAAAGCTAGCGTTCTTAAGGGAATATTCGGTCCGTGAACAAAAGATGATTTTTATTTATTTTCCATATGTGCCCCCAGATGTTTTTCCTGCGTCTCTTCTCGCAGTTCGGACATGCACTTTAGGGCATGCATACCCAAGGAAAGGAACCCTTAACGGAACTATTCTCCCTGGAAGATGTCTCTTACTACCCATGTAATATAACATAACTAGTTGGATACTTGTCTGTTCAAGCACTAATGACCCCTACGCCTGGTTTCCATGCATACCCCGGTTCTTATATAACTGAGCGGGTATTCGGATACACTCCGGACTATCGGGTCCCGAGGTTGAAGCAAAAAGGTCTGCCATGAAAAATGATTTACAATCCGGCTAGAAGGAATTATATATGTCACTTTAATTACATAGTCACTTAGACTGACTAAATTCCTCTTCTATACCATCCAACAGGCTGTCTAGCCTACAATCCTGTTGGGAATACTTTGCGGCTAATTCTACTTGCCCGTACACTAAGCTAACGGGGATCTCTTTCCCAATGGGCCCCACAGGTCCGACCTCGGCCATGTGGTTTGGGTCAGCCTTGGTATACCACGTCTTCACCATGGCCCAGGCTTCCCTGGCACCTTGACGGCAGGCTGATATCTTCCATAATCGGAAGCGCCGCCGCGCTCCCTTGAGCTTCTCCGCAAGCTCTCCAATGCCTGCTAGCAGGGAGACGGATGGCCACAAGGCTTGGGCAATACCCTGCATCGCCTGCCGAACTTGTTCGTGCAGTTGTGAAAGCTCGGGTAGAAGATCACCCGCAGACCCGGGCATCTCCTCCGCGGGACGACCCGTCAGCATACCTGCAGACATCAGTTAGCCGGCCTCTTCGCCGAACTCTTTCAAGGGTTTGTTTAATCACTTACTAAAAAATGTCGCGTCGAAGCCGCTTATTCTCCTTCACAGAGTCCGCAAGCTGGGCCCAAACATCTTTCAGTTCCATGCTCAGCTGGGTATTAGCGTCTCGGAGATTATTTTTTTCTTCAAGAACGCGCGATAGCACGCGCTCGCCAGCATTTAGCTGTCGGTCAGCACGTTTCGCATTCCGTGGCACGGCCTCTGGATTTACTCCGGAGTCATCTGCAAAAGCTATAGTTAGACTTGCAGGTACGCCGCACAAATATCTGGTACCTGCCAATTCGTAGCATAAACCCAGTAGTTACCAGCGAGGGTCTTCTTGGACTCCTCTTCTGCGGCAAGTGCGGCCTGAAGCTGGGCTTTGCACTCTTCCAGCTCCTGAGATAATTGGGTATTCTTTTCTGTCAATACCTGCATAAGTCATGATCCTTAAATCAGTTATTCTAACTGCTTCAAGTCTTAGGGGCTACCGATATATATAATCATCAAATTTTCTTACCCATATATCCTTTACATATTGGTCCGTGGCTCTGGCTAGACCATTTTGAGCTGCACGGATGTACGCATCTCCTGAGTTGAACGCATTAAATGCCTCTTGGGAGAAACAAGCGTCACGGAGTACGGCTCGGCGATGCCTGTGATTCATGGCGCTCTCCACTTCGGAATTTGTAGCGGATATCCTATCTACATCCTATGTATACGGAGCATCCAGTGTGTGCCTCGTGTTAGCTTCCGCCTCTGTGTCCGGCCCTGGAGCCCGACTGGTAGAGGCGTGATCGGCGACATCTCCGGATACGATCCGGCGAGTGTTCTTCCTTCGAGGAAACACGGGTGTTATTATGTTTTTAAAGACGACAACCGCGGAGTGAGGTGTAGCATCGTACCTCTGCGAAGACCTCTCCGTCCGGACTGCCTTACTTTTTAGCCTGTCCGGCTTTGGAGCCCCTTGTTGGCGAATCGTCGCGGGCTCGGCATGGCGTCCCGAGGGCCTTCCCTATAAAACACCGTTTGTATACGGTAGGTGAAGTGCATAAAAGAAAATCCTTTTCAAAGGTTGGGACTCTGGTCTCATTTACCTGTGAGGCTGGGAGTAGCCCAGGGTAGTCGGCTGTAATGGCCACCATGGCATCATCATAGCTTAGCTGATAGAAAATCCTATCGATCAGCTCCACGAATATGTCCGGATCCTCCCTGAGTGTGGGGACCCCGACTCATAAGTCGTGATCACCGAATGCACGTGTACAGTAATCCCAGAGATCAATGCTCACTGAACACACAGAAGCTGAATAACAAGAGTCTTACATCCATACATACCGTCTTACACAAATTATGACCATTATGGTCAAGTCTTACATAGATAATGCCTTAAGGGCTGAACATCAAATGAAACACAAGCAGCGGAAATCTTCGTTGATAAGTAGAACCCATGCCATCTGCCTTAACCCTACAGGCATTCTGACTGGGAAGCGTCCTAGTTCGCAAATTCGTCTCCAAAGGATTCTTCCTCGAACTCCTGTTCTTCCATGCCTGGTCAATTAAATAACCAGTGGCACGCCAATGAGTACTTTGAATGTACTCGCAAGCAACCCATGTTTTGGTTCAAGGTACAATAATGCATGACATAGGTAAATTTTTGCGGAAAGCTAGTTTTGGGTGCAATGACATGTTCAACAACTTGTAAGACATGCATCAGGAGAATTTAAGTAAGCATGAGGATAGGTTACAGATATCAACATAAATAGAGAGGGCACCAACCCAACTCAATCATGTCAAGTCCTTGACTTGACCCAAGTAGTTCTTCCCACTTATCCAAACACACACTGGTTTGTAAACATGTGGACGTAGCCCAAGAGCGGTTACCCAACTGTCCTTGACCGTGGACACGGCTATTCGAATAGTTTTACACTCTGCAGAGGCTGCACACTTTACCCACAAGATCCGGGGAGCTTCCGTGTCATCCACGACCCGCGGTACCTCAAGCACCCGGGGTAAGCACCCGATCACTATCTTTCCCTAGACGACACTAACAAGGAGTCCACTCGTTGCTCCGTATCCTCATGATGTACATCATACGAGACTCGCTCGAGATCGTAACATCCAAGAGGGGACACAACGGTGTATCCGGTGCCCTGTGAAAACAGTCATGGCCGCCCTACCTGGCACGACCCCGTCCCGTGAGAGAGCACCAACTCTCCCCCGTCACTAGTAATGCAGGCTTCAAGCTAGTATCGACCTAGGTAATCAATAATGCCCTTTCCCATATAAGGGTAGAGTGCTTGTGCATGTAAGGTTGGAATAACGGTCGCAACTTAAACCAATCCGTTTTCGAAAACAACACACACTTGTCTCGGTACACCACTTCGTCATCAAGTGGTTACCCAACTCATCATCTCCCTCAGGCATAAGTGGCACCCGATGGGGTTTTCGAAAAGTCTTTTGAAAGCACTTTGCCTCCATCACCATGCATATTCCCGTCCCTTTTGCGTAGCACTACTTTTGCATCCTATCTACTCCCACCGGCATAACCCTCATATGGGGGTAGGGTCATGCACAATGCAAGGATCAATGAGGAAGTAACGGAGGTAACCCACCAAAGTGGTTACCACCTCGTCATGATCCCGAAGCAACACTAATAAAGTGCTATATGACATGTATAAAAAGGTTTCAATGACATGGTCAAAGGGCTGCTTGCCTGGCTCAGCAAAGTCTTCTGGGTCTTCAAAGTCTTCTGGTCCAACTCCTTCGTCAGCAACGCAATCTATCGCCGCAAAATAATAACAAGAAAATAAGGCAATAATAAAACAGAAAAACCAAAGTGCTCAGAAAAATGTCAACTCATTTTTGTAAAATACTAGGTTGAAAATTAAGAAGGGGAAAATTCTTAGTTTTGGATTTGGAGTTGCGGAATAGGAGAAATGGATTTTTAGAGGGGAATTTAAATGCCCAAATTTGAATTTAAATTTGAACAGTGCAGAAAATTTGGTTGGATTTGAATGGAAGTTGCACCATTAAATAGATTGCAATATTATAGGAATTTAGGAATTGGAATTATTCCATTTGGACAAATATTTTACCCTGTGGAATTTTTACAAGACAGAAAGAAAAGGAAAAAGAAAAATGGCACTGTGCCACTGGGCCAGAACAGCCGCAGGGCAGCAGGCCCAGCCAACGGGCCTGCCCAGCCGAGCCAGCGCACAGCGCGCGTGCCCGTCCACCCGTTTCAAACCTGACGGGCGGGGCCCGCAGGTCGGACGGGGCGCAGGAATGAGGGAGAGGATGACAGGCGGGGCCCGCCTGGCATCACTAACCCGTGGACAGGGGGGGTCGCGGCGCTCACCGGCGACGATGCAGGCCACGGCGAGCTCCGGCGAGTGCGGGGATGGCTTCAGGGGACTGCCGCACGTCGGGGGGTTGTGGACTTGGCCGGCGGGGGTGCTTGGTTCGCCGACGACGAGGTCCGCGGCGGAGGAGCTTCGTGAGTCGATGGCTCCGGCCGTTTCCGGTGGCTACAGAGAGGGGAAACGAGGGGGAAATGGCTAGGGAGCTGCGGGGAATCCAGATCGAGAGAAAAGGGGGCCGGGGACGGCCCGTACCTCGTGAACTCCGGCGAGCCGAAGCGGCGGAGCTCGAGCTCGATCTCGAGCTCGGGCGGCTCTGGAGGCGAACTAGAGGTGCAGGGGGAGATTTTGGTGGTGCAGAGAGCGGGTGGTGAGGGTGGAAGGGCTCGGGAAGGCCTTATATAGCCGCACGGTGGTCCACCATGGACCTGTGCGCCGGCGAGCTCGTTGCCGTCGCCACGGGTCATGGGGGCCTGGTTGGTTGTGCCTGGGGTGTTCGTGGGGCTCGACTACGCCCAGGGGGAGAAGAGAGGGGGCGGGAACAGGTCAGAGACGCCGCGCGTGTGAGCTCGCCCATTGGAGCGCTCGGGCGGCCGCCGTGTGACACCCAAGTTTTATTTAGATTTTTTTTCGAAAGGTTTTATTTGACTTGAGGGGAGTGATTTAAAAATTTTTCTTCAAGAGGACTCTCCCTCTCATATAATTTCCTTATGGCAAAAGTTTTATTTGGATTCACCCAAGGTCTGCCTTTGGTCTTGGGAGTCCTTGCTCTTCATTTGGGCTTAAGACAAAATGTTTTTTTATTTATTTGAGAAAATAGCCTTTGAAAATCTTTTTGAGAATGCACTATGGCTTTTGGAAAAAAGTCCTTTGCCACTTGCAACTATCCCTCTTGCCATGGCATTGGTGCAAATACTCTCTCCTAACCTTTCTCCCACCTTTGGATCAAGATTTGCATCAAACCCAGCAAGTTGAACCTCCCCATGTGATCATTTCCATTCAAATTCTATTTAAATAAATTTCTGTCTTCTCTTATAGCACTTGGAGTTTTGCAAAGGAACTCCTTCTTCTGTTTTGATTTTTGCCACCAAACCTTTTTCCCCTCCTAGTCGTTTGAACCATCAACCTAGAACTATGAAGATCCACTGGTCTCTAGTTCAAAATTTTCAAATTACATCTGCTGCAAGTTTGGACCAGATTTGTCAAATTTGGTGAAATTCATATCTACACTTCTCCAAAAATTCCACCAAAAATCAGGCAGCCTACTGGAGAAATGAGAAGTCACTCCACCAAAAATCAGCCCAAGGAAAAATCCCTACATGCCTGGATCATTCTGTCGAACACCTTGCATGCACTGTTCAAACACTTTCAGAAAATTCAGTCTTCAGTGTTGATTTCTTCAGTTCAGTTCAGTCACGTGCCCACAGTGCGCTTGGCACGTTGCTCGCCGCCTGGTCTGCTTGTCCAGAGCCCCGCACGCGCGCTTGGCTTCTTCCTGGCGTCGGTGGCGCTCTCACCCAACCACGCCGGCGTGTCTCGCGGCGGCTGAATCGCCGTGGCAGCCAACAGGGAGCAGAACGGCGGCTCAACACCGTTCCGCGCCGCCCAACCCCGCTGATGGCTCCGCGTGGCCATCTCCACGCCAGCGCACGCATGCAGCACAGCCGTCGTGGCGCGACACGCACAGAGCGTGCACTCTGCCGCCGACGTGCCCGCGCTGCTCCGCTCCGTCGAGTTCCCCCAAGACTTCGAGTCCCAGCTTGTTTAACACCAAAACGGACCCAATGGACCTTCACGACGGCGCTCAACGCCTAAACCACCCGACCAATGCTCTGCATCACCGTAATCCCTCGCCGGACTTACCCCGTTCACGGCAACCGCCTCGGGCCGGCTATTTATAGCGCCCCCGAGCCCACTCTCACTCCCGCACGGCTCCACCACCTCACCACACCCCGCCTGGCCACTGGAGGGGCCTCGAGGAGCCCTTCTTCCTCGACTCCGGCCACCTCCGTCCGCCTCAGGCTCCAGCTCAATTCACTTCGGTGAGGCCGTCTCCGGCGCCCATACTTCGTCTAGCTCCCTCTCTAGCTACCAGATCCTTGACTCCCTCCTCAATTTGATCAGTGCAGCTCTCTCCGGCGACCTCCATCCACGCCCGAACCGCCGCCCGCCGGAGCAGGGGCCACCGCCGACGTGGTGCTTCTCGGCGACCACCACCACCACCAACCGACGCGGAATGGCACCCTGAGCACGGAGGTAACCTCCGATCTCTCCGCCTCGCCGTGGATCGCCGCCGGCGATCGCCGCGGCTCTCTCGCGCCAAAGGCGCCGTTCGTTTTCAAACCTGACGGGTGGGACCGCCCCGTCAGATTTCTCTCTTTTTCCGAATCGTTTTCTGAAGGCGTAATCGGGCAGAATACGTCTTCTCCTCTGAGCCGGCGTATTCGAGTCTGAAACGTTTTCTGTTTTTATAATAAAACCCTGGGAAGTTTCTGTTTCATTACAGATGAGTCCCTGGGCAAAAACCCTTATAACTTTTTATCAGAAGCACATTTTTGTTTGATTCTTTTTCTGTTCTCTTCAAAATTTCGTCTAGTTTTTTACCAGATTTATTTGAAAAATATTTGCAATACTTTTTATGCACCTCTCGGTATTCACGTTAGCGCGTATGTTTTCTCTGTACCGTAGATACCGACGGAGGTGACGGGGCCGCAAACTTCACCGAGCTAGGCTCCGACTACTCTGAACCAGGCAAGCATGTTCGAACTTTTGATATGATGACTGTCTTGGCATGTTTGCATGTAGATAGTTTCATGGCATGTGTGAAGCATGCCGATGAACCGTTCATTATGCATTGTTGAGGCAAGCAAGACCGATGATTTCACACGTCGTTGGACGTAAGTATGCAAGGCCATGTGTTGGCATGAAGATGGGTAAGATGGCAGTGTTTTAGCATGCCAGTCTTAGGCCATGCAAGTTATCTTCAGTACCAACCCATATCGGTTGGGTTCATATCCATTTCCTTTCCCTGTACTACCACATGTTTCCCGAAAGGGATATGGTTTAGTAAGTCGCAAACCGCTTTCTTGGTACACACAAAAAAGGAGAGGCCGGGATGATGGTTCCATGGCCCTGGATTAAAGCTAGGCATCCGGTCAGGGGGCATGGGTGTTTCCGGTTGGGACCGAGAGGGGGGCACCCCTTAGAGCGCGCATATATAAATTTGATCCCATGCTATTCGAGATTGTGATCTCCCCGTCTCAATAGTTTTTCTTGGACGATGTTGAGGGTGATTCCTGGCATCGAAGAGTTGGATGGGTGTGTACTGGTTAGCTGTGTTTTCTTCTGAAATACCTAACGGAACTAGTCCTGGTGACTACGGAAATCCGTCGACTGTGGGAAATTTTTGTACAAACTCTGCAGAGCTCTATTTCCTTAAATCATCTTATCTATATCCAATTTCCCTGCTAACAGTCATGTGCCAGTTTGGTGACAGATTACCCGGTGGGACACATGGGCACTAAGACCGGTTAAATGTTTACCCTTGTGGATGGACTAACCCGTTTAATTCCATGAGTTGAATATATTTATGATGAATATATTATTTTCCTTATCAGTCAAAAGCCCTTTATGTGGTGTCGCTCAGACACCCGACTGTGGCATTTCTTTAAAGCCCTTTATGTGGTGTCGCTCAGACGCCCGACTGTGGCATTTCTTTTAAAGCCCTTTATGTGGTGTCGCTCAGACACCCGACTGTGGCATTTCTTTTAAAGCCCTTTATGTGGTGTCGCTCAGACGCCCGACTGTGGCATTTCTTTTAAAGCCCTTTATGTGGTGTCGCTCAGACGCCCGATTGTGGCATTATTATTCCGCATTTTCCGCTCGAGGAGTCTTTCAGACACTCGTTTGGCACCAGTATTATTATTCCGCATTTTCCGCTCGAGGAGTCTTTCAGACACTCGTTTGGCACCAGTATTATTATTCCGCATTTTTCCGCTCGAGGAGTCTTTCAGACACTCGCTTGGCACCCAATATTATTACCTCTATGTCTGATCGTACGGGTTAACTTATTCATGCATTTCATGTTAGCATTTGTTATATCTTACGTCCGAACTGTCTTGCGAGTACTTTCAAAGTACTCACTGGCTTGTTGATTTGGCCAGATGCTGACGAAGGTGATCTCATGGATGAAGAGTTCGATAGTGAATCCGACGCCTAGAGGAGTCCCAGTCAGTCTCGTGCAACCCTGGAATTGGTCACTGTATTATATCCGCTTCCGCTACCCTAATAAATTCATCGAGCCTCACCTCGACGCTCGATGGGATGTTAGTTTGAGTATCCCATATCCACTCCCCACTGTGTTACTCCACCTCTACCATATTTGCGAGTCAGTAGTATGCCACCACTCCCTTGTGTCATTAATCGCCTTTATGTATAATTATTGGCACGCTTGTAATAAATTGTTGAGCATCGTTAGCTCAACCCTATAATATATTTATGCTACTGGCTTATTGTATCAAAAGTTTGTCTGCCAGTGAGGAGGTTTTATCTCAAACTGGATTCTAAAGATTGGTTTCTCAATAAATATTTTTATTGGAAAACCGGTCGTGACAAGCTTGGTATCAGAGCCAGGCTGACTGTAGGAAGCCACTAGGTGCGATCGCTAATCGGTTATTAGCATGATAGAGCTTATTAATGTTTTTGCAATAGTAGCCATTTTTCTGACAGTCAGCATATATTTATGATCTGACCATTCAGGATTTTTGCCTACTTTTGTAGATGGCCGACCGCTGCTGCGAGTCTCAGACCTTCGCCAACGTGCCCGATGGGTTCGTCAAGCTTCTCTCCTTCGTCGTTCAAGTCGCGATGGGGCCGTCTGTGCGCCCAATCGTCACTCTCTGTCAGCACAGAGTCAACGACAGTCTGACTATGCACCAGGCCGTGGTGCAGTTCAAGGGAGGGCGTGGTGAGCTACGCCGCTTCTAGTTCTTGGGGAGAGCCATGCCTACGGAGAAGCATGCCATCCAGATGGCAGCAAGCGAGGCGATAGCGCGTCTCAGGGATGCCCTTCCCGCGATGAAGGCTCGTCGCTACCGCTATCTTCCATGCCATGTGCCCTACACCTGTCACTACGCATTCTCCTGCCACAGAGGAGAACGAGACGAGGCTTTTGAGATGCTTATTGAGTATCTCCGGGCCTTGGAGGCAGCCTTCGACAACTTGGTGGATGACTTTGTGGCCGCCCGCATGGACTCAGTCCACGGTTGTGCCGCCAACAGGAGGGAGCTCCTGCCCACCGCACCGCCACTGACTTTTGTCTCGTCCTCTGCATCCCATGCACCTGCTCGTCGCCTGCCTACCACCGAGGAGTTCAACCGAGCCATTGCGCCCACTCCAGCGCGCACTGCACCGCCACTCGCACCGACTCCAATCCGTGTCATTCCGCCCCTGGCACCCGCTCCATCTACTCGGCGCAGCACTACTCGTATGGAGCCTATTAGCGAGGAAGAAGTCGAGTCCCCGGCTTCTCTACGCCTCACCCTTGGCAGGGCCAAGGACGTCATCAACATCTCCGACTGAGTACGCTTAGCCGCCATGCGTTGCATCGCCATGTAAGATGTTGTGAGTAGTAGCTTGTTTGCGCATCATGTAGGATTTGGAGAAGTGCACTGGCCTAAATAACATGTCAGGGTTATGTACGCATATCCTAAGTGATGTATTGTATAATTATCGCCGCGTGTAAGATACGTAATGACGCCATCCTTCTCTATGCGCAAACCGATTTGTTTTCCCTTGAGTAATCTTGGCTTTAAAAATTTATTTGTCAACCTTGTGCATTATGGGTTTTATCTTTGCAACCCTTCCATTTTCTTATGGGTATTACAAATACTTCCCCAGAGTGAAAAATGTCTCGTCCTTGGACTCGCTCCATGCCAGCTCCACCAGAGGAAGATTACGGCAATCAACCGGGCAACAATTTTGCACGAGGTCAGACAAGTCAACAGGACAGTGAAACGACACTTTCCCAAATGTGCCGCCTTTATGAACAGAGTCAGCAACAACATCGGGAAATGATGAACCAAGTCATTAACATGGGAAATCACCATGGGCAGTATCCGCAGCATTCCAAGTTATTTGAGCTACAGAAGACACGTCCCTCAACATTTTCTCATACTGACAAGCCACTTGAGGCCGAAGACTGGCTTCGCTATATGGAGAGAAAGTTAATTATTGCAAAATGCTCAGACCCAGAAAAGGTACTGCGCACCGCATTATCTCACGGGAGCAGCCGCATCCTGGTGGGAAAATTTTCTGCACATGCATCCCAACAAAAATGATATAACCTGGGATGATTTCAAAGAAGGTTTCCGTGGCGCGCATATTCCTAAGAGTATTATGAAAATCAAGAAAAGAGAGTTCGATGACCTCAAGCAAAGGAACATGACAGTGTCAGATTACAACAGCCAATTTACTCTGTTATCCCGCTACGCCAACGAAGAGCGTATGACTGAAAGCAAGAAAATGGAGAAGTTCCTTGACGGCCTAGTGCCCGCGCTTAAATGCCAACTGGTCATACACACTTTCCCAGATTTTAAGACGCTGGTGGATAAAGCCATTACTCTGGAAAATGAAAGACGCAGTTTGGAAGATATCCGCAAACGAAAAAGGGACCAGACTAACCATGCTCGCAATCATCGAAGTAAGACCGATTTTCAGAAGGGTGGGACACACAAATCATCATCCAACGTCTCACGCCCAACAAAGAATTTTCATGCTAGGGACAAGGAGTTCACATATCGCCCAGGTGTTACTTGTTACGCCTGTGGAGAATAAGGACACTATGCCAAGCAGTGTCCCAAGCCAAGAAGCTCAGCACCAAAGCCGAACAACGGCAACAATAATTCAGCGCCCAAGCGAAACATTTTCAATCCCAACAATAACCACAGGAAAGGTCATCTGAACCACGTGACCAAAGAGGAGGCACAAAATGCTCCGGATATCGTACTCGGTACGTTCCCTGTCAACACAATACCTGCAATGGTTTTGTTTGATTCTGGAGCTTCTCACTCTTTTATTTCGAAAAGTTTTGCTTTGCAAAATAGTTTTTCGATGCTTCCTTTGGAGAAATCCATGATCATCAAGTCCCCTGGGATTCAGCAAGTCACTCAGAATTACTGTCAGGATGTGATTATTGAGTTCAAAGGATTGAAGTTTCACGCCAATCTCATTGTGTTAGAAAATAAAGGACTAGATGTCATCCTAGGGATGGACTGGTTAACCACCAACAAAGGTTTCATTGATTGTTTCAATCGGACCGTGATTCTCACACACCACCATGGTAAGACAATAAGAGTATCCGCCAAAGAAAGGGAAATGCCCAGACAACCACGACTGAACAAGGTGGACATTTCTGAATTAAACAAGGTTCCAGTGGTGTGTGAATTTCTAGACGTATTTCCCGAAGAACTACCAGGCATGCCACCAGACCGAGAGATAGAATTCAGCATTGAGCTAGCACCAGGGACCACCCCCATATACAAGAAACCATACAGAATGGCACCATCCGAGTTAGTTGAACTGAAGAAACAAATAAAGGAATTGCTTGACAAGGGATACATTCGAGCCAGTTCCTCACCATGGGGATCACCAATTTTGTTTGCCAAAAAGAAAGATGGAACACTGCAATTGTGTATTGACTACCGAGCACTCAACATGGTCACGATCAAGAACAAGTACCCGATGCCAAGAATAAATGATTTATTCGATCAACTCGCTAAGGCCAAGGTATTCTCAAAAATCGACCTAAGGTCAGGGTACCATCAATTAAAGGTACGAACAGAAGATATCCCCAAGACAGCTTTCACCTCCAGATATGGACTGTATGAGTTCACAGTAATGCCTTTTGGATTAACAAATGCCCCTGCATATTTTGTTCACCTCATGAACAAAGTATTTATGAAGTTTATGGACAAGTTCGTTGTGGTATTCATCGATGATATTTTAGTATACTCCAAAACACCAGAAGAACACGCTGAACATCTCAGAATTGTACTAGGAGAACTCAGGAAACACCAATTGTACGCCAAGTTCAGCAAGTGTGAATTTTGGTTAAGGCAAGTAGGCTTTCTAGGCCACGTGCTAACCCAAGACGGGATCGCCATGGACCCAGAGAAAGTCAAGGCCGTACTTGGCTGGAAGTCACCAGCCAGCGTAACGGACATACGGAGTTTCTTGGGAATGGCAGGATATTACCGCAGATTTATTGAAGGATTCTCCACCATAGCCAAGCCAATGACGCAGTTGCTCAAGAAAGATAAGAAGTTCGAATGGACAGAAGCCTGTGAGAAAAGTTTCCAAGAGCTAAAACGGAAATTAACAACAACACCAGTATTGATTGTGCCAGACATACACAAGAATTTTGAAGTATATTGTGACGCGTCCAGAAAGGGACTCGGATGCGTATTAATGCAAGAAGGCAAGGTTGTCGCATACGCTTCGATGCAACTTCGCAAGCATGAGGAAAATTATCCCACTCATGACTTAGAAATGGCAGTAGTTATTCATGCACTCAAGGAATGGAGGCATTTCCTACTTGGAAATCGATGTGAAATATATACGGACCATAAAAGTCTCAAATATATTTTCACACAGCCAGAGCTGAATTTAAGGCAACGACGCTGGTTGGAGCTAGTAAAGGATTATGATGTCAGAATCCACTATCATCCTGGAAAAGCAAATGTAGTAGCCGATGCTCTTAGTTGGAACCCCAGCGCCGACAACAACAGTCTGCCCAACTTAAGACCCGAATTCCAACGGGAATTTGCCAGACTCAACTTGTTGATGGTAGCAGAAGGCACCATAACAAACTTGGAGATACAACCCAACCTTGTGCAAAGAATCAAAGAATCCCAGCCGGGTCACCCCAGCATTGAAGGCATCAAAAGAAAGGTGAGTATGGGCAAGGCCTCGGAATTCATCATAGACGAAGAAGGGACACTATGGTACGGAAACAGACTCTGCGTGCCAGACATAGAAGACCTCAAACGGCAAATTCTAGCTGAAGCCCACACCGCTCCATATTCGATCCATCCTGGAGGAACCAAGATGTATAAGGATATCCAGGAAAGATTTTGGTGGCACGGTATGAAGAGGGACATAGCCACCTTCATTGCATGCTGCGACTCTTGTCAACGTATAAAAGCTGAACATCAGAGACCAGCCGGACTACTGCAACCAAATAAAATACCTGAGTGGAAATGGGATGAAATAGGGATGGATTTCATTGTCGGACTACCTCGATCACGACACGGGAATGATGCCATATGGGTTATCACCGACAGGTTGACTAAGGTGGCACATTTCATTCCAGTAAAGACGACCCACACCACTCAGAAGCTTGCCAAGATATCTCTCTCTCGCATAGTTTGTCTGCACGGCGTCCCGAAGACTATAATATCTGACAGAGGAACACAGTTCGTCTCGAGATTCTGGGAGCAGTTACAACAGGCTCTAGGAACTCAACTAGCCTTCAGTACGGCATACCACCCCCAGACAGATGGACAAACAGAACGGGTAAACCAGATTTTAGAGGACATGCTGAGAGCATGTGTCCTCACCTATGGAACCAGTTGGGAAGACAGCCTGCCATACGCCGAGTTCGCGTACAACAACAGTCATCAGGCCAGCCTGCAAATGGCACCATTTGAAGCCTTGTATGGACGAAGATGTGGTACCCCGTTAAATTGGTCAGAGACCGGAGACAGCCGTATCTTCGGCCCAGACATGCTCAAGGAAGCCGAGGAAAAGGTCCAGCTAATCAGAGATCGACTCAAGACCGCCCAAAGCCGACAAAAAAGTTATTACGATCAGAAACATCGTGGGGTCAGCTTTGAACCCGGAGAATTCGTGTATCTATGAGTATCCCCTATGAGAGGGCTACAACGATTCAAGATCAAAGGGAAACTAGCACCAAGGTTCATCGGGCCATTCGGTATATTGGCACGGAGAGGCACTGTAGCCTACCAGCTAGACCTACCTAAGGAACTATCAGATATCCACAACGTATTCCATGTTTCACAATTAAGGAAATACGTGAGCAACCCAGAGAAACAGGTGCCCCATGAGAACCTCGATGTGCAACCAGACCTCACCTATCGGGAACGTCTAGTAAAAATATTAGAGGAGTCTGAAAGGAGGACCCGGCATAAAACCGTCAAATTTTACAAAGTTCAGTGGAGTAATCACACCGAAAGTGAAGCAACGTGGGAAAGAGAGGACTTCCTTCGAACAGAGCATCCACACTTATTTAAGGATCAACTGAAATCTCGGGGACAAGATTTTTCCTAAGGGGGTAGGTGTTGTGACACCCAAGTTTTATTTAGATTTTTTTTCGAAAGGTTTTATTTGACTTGAGGGGAGTGATTTAAAATTTTTTCTTCAAGAGGACTCTCCCTCTCATATAATTTCCTTATGGCAAAAGTTTTATTTGGATTCACCCAAGGTCTGCCTTTGGTCTTGGGAGTCCTTGCTCTTCATTTGGGCTTAAGACAAAATGTTTTTTTATTTATTTGAGAAAGTAGCCTTTGAAAATCTTTTTGAGAATGCACTATGGCTTTTGGAAAAAAGTCCTTTGCCACTTGCAACTATCCCTCTTGCCATGGCATTGGTGCAAATACTCTCTCCTAACCTTTCTCCCACCTTTGGATCAAGATTTGCATCAAACCCAGCAAGTTGAACCTCCCCATGTGATCATTTCCATTCAAATTCTATTTAAATAAATTTCTGTCTTCTCTTATAGCACTTGGAGTTTTGCAAAGGAACTCCTTCTTTTGTTTTGATTTTTGCCACCAAACCTTTTTCCCCTCCTAGTCCTTTGAACCATCAACCTAGAACTATGAAGATCCACTGGTCTCTAGTTCAAAATTTTCAAATTACATCTGCTGCAAGTTTGGACCAGATTTGTCAAATTTGGTGAAATTCATATCTACAATTCTCCAAAAATTCCACCAAAAATCAGGCAGCCTACTGGAGAAATGAGAAGTCACTCCACCAAAAATCAGCCCAAGGAAAAATCCCTACATGCCTGGATCATTCTGTCGAACACCTTGCATGCACTGTTCAAACACTTTCAGAAAATTCAGTCTTCAGTGTTGATTTCTTCAGTTCAGTTCAGTCACGCGCCCACAGTGCGCTTGGCACGTTGCTCGCCGCCTGGTCTGCTTGTCCAGAGCCCCGCACGCGCGCTTGGCTTCTTCCTAGCGTCGGTGGCACTCTGACCCGACCACGCCGGCGTGTCTCGTGGCGGCTGAACCGCCATGGCAGCCAACAGGGAGCAGAACGGCGGCTCAACGCCATTCCGCGCCGCCCAACCCCGCTGATGGCTCCGCTGGCCATCTCCACGCCAGCGCACGCATGCAGCACAGCCGTCGTGGCGCGACACGCACAGAGCGTGCACTCTGCCGCCGACGTGCCCGCGCTGCTCCGTTCCGTCGAGTTCCCCCAAGACTTCGAGTCCCAGCTTGTTTAACACCAAAACGGACCCAATGGACCTTCACGACGGCGCTCAACGCCTAAACCACCCGACCAATGCTCTGCATCACCGTAATCCCTCGCCGGACTTACCCCGTTCACGGCAACCGCCTCGGGCCGGCTATTTATAGCGCCCCCGAGCCCACTCTCACTCCCGCACGGCTCCACCACCTCACCACACCCCGCCTGGCCACTGGAGGGGCCTCGAGGAGCCCTTCTTCCTCGACTCCGGCCACCTCCGTCCGCCTCGGGCTCCAGCTCAATTCACTTCGGTGAGGCCGTCTCCGGCACCCATACTTCGTCCATCTCCCTCTCTAGCTACCAGATCCTTGACTCCCTCCTCAATTTGATCAGTGCAGCTCTCTCCGGCGACCTCCATCCACGCCCGAACCGCCGCCCGCCGGAGCAGGGGCCACCGCCGACGTGGTGCTTCTCGGCGACCACCACCACCACCAACCGACGCAGAATGGCACCCTGAGCACGGAGGTAACCTCTGATCTCTCCGCCTCGCCGTGGATCGCCGCCGGCGATCGCCGCGGCTCTCTGGTGCCAAAGGCGCCGTTCGTTTTCAAACCTGACGGGTGGGACCGCCCCGTCAGATTTCTCTCTTTTTCCGAATCGTTTTCTGAAGGCGTAATCGGGCAGAATACGTCTTCTCCTCTGAGCCGGCGTATTCGAGTCTGAAATGTTTTCTGTTTTTATAATAAAAACCCTGGGAAGTTTCTGTTTCATTACAGATGAGTCCCTGGGCAAAACCCTTATAACTTTTTATCAGAAGCACATTTTTGTTTGATTCTTTTTCTGTTCTCTTCAAAATTTCGTCTAGTTTTTTATCAGATTTATTTGAAAAATATTTGCAATACTTTTTCTGCACCTCTCGGTATTCACGTTAGCGCGTATGTTTTCTCTGTACCGTAGATACCGATGGAGGTGACGGGGCCGCAAACTTCACCGAGCTAGGCTCCGACTACTCTGAACCAGTCAAGCATGTTCGAACTTTTGATATGATGAGTGTCTTGGCATGTTTGCATGTAGATAGTTTCATGGCATGTGTGAAGCATGCCGATGAACCGTTCATTATGCATTGTTGAGGCAAGCAAGCCCGATGATTTCACACGTCGTTGGACGTAAGTATGCAAGGCCATGTGTTGGCATGAAGATGGGTAAGATGGCAGTGTTGTAGCATGCCAGTCTTAGGCCATGCAAGTTATCTTCAGTACCAACCCATATCGGTTGGGTTCATATCCATTTCCTTTCCCTGTACTACCACATGTTTCCCGAAAGGGATATGGTTTAGTAAGTCGCAAACCGCTTTCTTGGTACACACCAAAAAGGAGAGGCCGGTATGATGGTTCCATGGCCTTGGATTAAAGCCAGGCATCCGGTCAGGGGGCATGGGTGTTTCCGGTTGGGACCGAGAGGGGGGCACCCCTTAGAGCGCGCGTATATAAATTTGATCCCATGCTATTCGACATTGTGATCTCCCCGTCTCAATAGTTTTTCTTGGACGATGTTGAGGGTGATTCCTGGCATCGAAGAGTTGGATGGGTGTGTACTGGTTAGCTGTGTTTTCTTCTGAAATACCTAACGGAACTAGTCCTGGTGACTACGGAAATCCGTCGACTGTGTGAAATTTTTGTACAAACTCTGCAGAGCTCTATTTCCTTAAATCATCTTATCTATATCCAATTTCCCTGCTAACAGTCATGTGCCAGTTTGGTGACAGATTACCCGGTGGGACACATGGGCACTAAGACCGGTTAAATGTTTACCCTTGTGGATGGACTAACCCGTTTAATTCCATGAGTTGAATATATTTATGATGAATATATTATTTTCCTTATCAGTCAAAAGCCCTTTATGTGGTGTCGCTCAGACACCCGACTGTGGCATTTCTTTAAAGTCCTTTATGTGGTGTCGCTCAGACGCCTGACTGTGGCATTTCTTTTAAAGCCCTTTATGTGGTGTCGCTCAGACACCCGACTGTGGCATTTCTTTTAAAGCCCTTTATGTGGTGTCGCTCAGACGCCCGACTGTGGCATTTCTTTTAAAGCCCTTTATGTGGTGTCGCTCAGACGCCCGATTGTGGCATTATTATTCCGCATTTTCCGCTCGAGGAGTCTTTCAGACACTCGTTTGGCACCAGTATTATTATTCCGCATTTTCCGCTCGAGGAATTTTTCAGACACTCGTTTGGCACCAGTATTATTATTCCGCATTTTTCCGCTCGTGGAGTCTTTCAGACACTCGCTTGGCACCCAGTATTATTACCTCTATGTCTGATCGTACGGGTTAACTTATTCATGCATTTCATGTTATCATTTGTTATACCTTACGTCCGAACTGTCTTGCGAGTACTTTCAAAGTACTCACTGGCTTGTTGATTTGGCCAGATGCTGACGAAGGTGATCTCATGGATGAAGAGTTCGATAGCAAATCCGACGCCTAGAGGAGTCCCAGTCAGTCTCGTGCAACCCTGGAGTTGGTCACTGTATTATATCCGCTTCCGCTACCCTAATAAATTCATCGAGCCTCACCTCGACGCTCGATGGGATGTTAGTTTGAGTATCCCATATCCACTCCCCACTGTGTTACTCCACCTCTACCATATTTGCGAGTCAGTAGTATGCCACCACTCCCTTGTGTCATTAATCGCCTTTATGTATAATTATTGGCACGCTTGTAATAAATTGTTGAGCATCGTCAGCTCAACCCTGTAATATATTTATGCTACTGGCTTATTGTATCAAAAGTTTGTCTGCCAGTGAGGAGGTTTTATCTCAAACTGGATTCTAAAGATTGGTTTCTCAATAAATATTTTTATTGGAAAACCGGTCGTGACACGCCGCGCGTGCGAGCTGGGGCGAGAGGAGGGAGAAGGAGGAGGGGCCAGGGGCGTGGCGTGCTGCGGACGTCGAGGTGGCCTCGGGGGACACGAGGGGGAGAGCCGAGGTGGCCGGATATGGCTGGAAGGGGGCGGCTACAGTGCGGGAGCGCACTGTAGCGCGCTCCAGAGCATGCAAATGGCTGCCATGGCATTGTTTAAAGGGCAGGGGCGCGTCCACTAGTGTCTAGCAGGTCTAGGGGGGAGTAAAGAAGAGGAGGGGGCATTGGATTCCCTGGATGGCCACTGGAGTGAGGAGGGAGGTGAAGAAGAGGGGGAAACTGGCTGTCCAGAGAGAGGAAGAGGGGGTTTTCACCCCTCAATTATTGAGATAGGGACTTGCCATTGTTACTGGAGGTGAAAGGGGTCTAGGGGGAGCTGTGGTAAAAAGTGGAGCTCACCAAGAATAGTGGAAGGGGTCCAAACAGTGGTTTTTGCAAAATGTCAGAAGGTGTTTGATGTTGGTTTGGTCAAGAAAATGATCTCCAATTGCCATGACACTCCACAGGGTGAAATGACACATATAATTAGGGCCTTCCACCAATTTGGAGCTTAATTGGGCGAAGTTGCCAATGCAACTTTTGTAAACCCTAGAAATGAGCAGAAATGGACTTGTGTAGATCTAGTTGAGCAAATCACTTCTCCTTGATGCACCACTTGGTGTGGTGGCCTCATTGGGTCATGTGAACATGCCCACAAAAGTTGGGGTTAAGGAGAGAAAGTTGGTAGTACAAACTTGATCAAATTTGATTCTGGTCAGAGAGGGTTTTGGGGCATTTTGGTGAACCAAAATGACTCTAGTTGACATGGGCTTTGCAAGGTGATCACAATATGCATTTGTGACTTGCTGGATTTTCCTTGGATTTTTATGAAAATATTTCCTGTAGAAATATCTCAAATCCTTGAAATGGGCAGAAATGGTTTTGGAAGGTTTTGTCCAATACTTTGATCATAACCATGTGTTGAAACTCATATATATGGAAAATATATGTCCATTGAGTTTCCCTAATTTTTCTCAAATATTTTTAAAGCTTATAAAATAATTTTAACCTATTTAAGACCATTTCTGGCCTTAAGAAAAAGTCTTTAAATAAAATAGGAAAATAACTTATAAAATTATATTTTTGTGGTTTCTGGGTATCCTATATCTAATAGGTGTCAAATATATCTTTGGAAATATTTTTACTGCCCTTAATTAAGTATTTGCAGTGAAATCCTCAATCCAGGGGTTTTTGGAAAACTAATTCTTAAAAAAATACTTTTTGGCCAAATTATTTTTGTAAGAAAATACTATATTGCTCTATATACATGGCATGATCATTGGGCAGAAGTTTGGGACAAGGAGATGAATTATAGAAGGTGGAGTAGTTGACTATAAAGAGCACTTGAAAAACCACTCAGAGAAAACCAACTTCAAAATAAAAGCCAATTAATGCAAAAGTTTTTGTTGGTCCAAATTTTCATGCTTTATTAATGCAAATGATATGTTACAAAATGCAGGGTGTGACACTGAGGCCGGGGTCGAGGGCCCGTTCAGGGTCCTCTGGTTGTGGAGGTGGGCTGTTGATCTCCCTTACAGCCTTACGCAGCTCCTGCGATGAAATTACAAGGTAAAATATTTAACTGCAAAAATACGGAACGAGTGGGCATAAAAAGCGGCAGCCTACCAAGCTCGGAGGGTTGTACATGGAGAGTCCATCCTGTGGTTGGATGCGGAGGAACTCTTCTTCCTCTCCCTTGTACAAACCGGACAAGATTTTTGCTAGGGCAGTAGTTGAGTCCGGCCCCTTGCGGCCGCAGCGGGTGGCATCATCTTCCCCGTTGAAATCCCACATAGGGCGGCCTCGATATTGAAGTGGCTGCACCCCCGCATAATGCATATTGGCATAACCTCGGTTATGGTCAATCCTGATTGAGCCAATACCTTTAACCGGCCCATCAGGTAAAGAACGTCTCTATCATCTTTCTCCTCAGGGCTCCGTGGCCGCCAGCTCAGGCACTTCTTCAAGGGAGCATTATCAAACTCGGGAAGGCCGATCCGAATAGGATCTGGAAGGGGGACGTCCTCCATATAAAACCACTATGAAGGCCAGTCTTCAGACGTCTTCTTCAGGGTACCGGATAGGTATCTGGTCCCGGCGATGCACCATACTTTGGCTCCGCCCACTTGATATATTGATCCCCTATGTGTGCGGGGCACAAGGCAGAACAACTTCTTCCACAGCGCGAAATGAGCTTCGTAGCCCAGAAATGGTTCGCAAAGGGCTACGTAGCCAGCAATATGCAGTAGGGAGGCAGGGGTGAGGTTGTGCAACTGTGGGCCGTAGAACTCCAGGAGCCCTCGGAGAAACGGATGGATTGGAAATCTGAGTCCCCTTAACAAATAAGGGACAAGGCATACCCGCTCTCCCTTAGAGGGGTTGGGAAAGCTCTCCGCTTGCTCCCCGCCATTATAGGTGGCGAGGCCGGCTCGAACCGGGACCATATACGCTGGGGGGAGAAATCCCTGGGTCTACAGCTTCACTAATTTGCTGTGCGGGACGAAAAACTTCTCCCAATCTCCGGGCTTAGGGCTGCCGGGGCGAGAAGAGGAGCTGCGCTGGCCGACCATGTTGGGATGGATTTTTTCGGGCGCGCTCCAATGAATGCTCGCTGAGGGAGGATGGTGTGGTTTGGATCTAAGAATCCTCGTCTCTTTAATAGACAATTCGTTCACATAGCTAGGGTGGTAAATGCAAAAACACCCGGGCTCCTCGCATTCGCTTGACACGTGGAAGATGGCCATTATTGGGCGCAGAAGCCGAGAAGCGCAACATTTACAAGAAGCCAGACACTATTTAACAGGTACTCAGAGTTTGGAGGAGAACCCGCCTTGCAATGCCGAAGACAATCTGCGCGCCGGACTCATCGTCATTGAAGCCTGGTTCGGGGGCTACTGAGGGGGTCCTGGATTAGGGGGTATCCGGACAGCCGGACTATATCCTTTGGCCGGACTGTTGGACTATGAAGATACAAGATTGAAGTCTTCGTCTCGTGTCCGGATGGGACTCTCCTTGGCGTGGAAGGCAAGCTTGGCAATACGGATATGTAGATCTCCTTCCTTGTAACCGACTCTGTGTAACCCTAGCCCCCTCCGGTGTCTATATAAACCGGAGGGTTTAGTCCGTAGGACCAAGAACAACAATCATACCATAGGCTAGCTTCTAGGGTTTAGCCTCTTCGATCTCGTGGTAGATCAACTCTTTTAATACCCATATCATCAATATCAATCAAGCAGGCGTAGGGTTTTACCTCCATCGAGAGGGCCCGAACCTGGGTAAAAACATCATGTCCCCTGTCTCCTGTTACCATCCGCCTAGACGCACAGTTCGGGACCCCCTACCCGAGATCCGCCGGTTTTGACACCGACAAGGAGTATCAGGATCCGTAGGTTCGGAGATCCGAACGTAGCTGGTCTTCAATTTAGGAGAAGAAGTGTTCTTCTCTCATTCCTCGACGATCGCCACCACGTGAGTGATCGGTGGGGAGTTGATTTCCCTCTGCTCAGGTTTAAGCCCGATCCGATCATAATCTGTTGAAAACCCTATGGCGGCGATGCGATCTAATAGCTCGTTCAAGGACGAGATGTCTGCCGGATCCATCTTTTCAGAGTGTTCGAGATCGATGCGGAGATGATTTTTAGCGATCATGGGGGGCGCCGTCGGCTTGACGGCCGTGCGGGCGCCCATGGTGAAACCACCGATCTGGAGGACTTGTCCTGAAGTCAGGCTCCTTCCTGAAGTGATATCATTGTTGATGACAAGGCGAGCCATAGATCCCTGTATCGACAACACAATGGAACTCTTAATGAAAGCATCAATGCGGTGTCAAAACCGGCAGATCTCGGGTAGGGGGTCCCGAACTGTGCGTCTGAGGATCAATGGTAACAAGGAACAAAGGGGACACAATGTTTACCCAGGTTCAGGCCCTCTTAAGGGAGGTAAAACCCTACTTCCTGCTTGATTATATTCTATGATTATATGGGTTACAAGAGTTGATCTACCTTGAGATCGTAATGGCTAAACCCTAGTTGTCTAGCCTATGAGAATTCTGATAGCCTCTATGGACTAAACCCTCCGATTTATATACACACCAGAGGGATTTAAGGTTATACAGAGTCAGTTTGCAGAGGAAGGAATAGTACATCCGGACACCAAACTTGTAGTCCACGCATATAGGAGTCCTACAAGGACATAGGAGATTGTCTTCTGCTATTATCTTCACGGCCCATCAGTCCAGCCCGCATAGAATAGGTCGGCCACCCGAGGACCCCCTAATCTAGGACTCCCTCATGGGGTTCCTCTCTTGGTATGAATGGACTGCTTGATGCACTCTCGGCCTATTTAATTGGCGTTTTCTTGGTCCTGGAGGGGTGTTCTTGTAAAAAGACACAAGTCTGCTCGCCTTCTGGTGGCTGCACAAAAATCAAGGGTCGCCTCTGACAAAGTTAATGGTGAGGGGGCCCATCATTATTCGATGGATTGAGGAGTCATTGGAAACCGGATTGTTGAAGTTAGCCGAACAAAGCGAAGATGAGGAACTCGCCTTGCAAGCCGAAGATTTTAGAAGTCGTGGGATGATCGACAGTTATGGGCTTCGGCGTTGAAGGCTAGTTCGGGGGCTAATGCGGGAGTCCTAAATTAGGGGGTCTTCGGAGCGCCGGCCCTTTCGTATGGGCTAGACTATTGGGTCGCATCGTATCCGGATCAAAGGTTTTTTGTGCGCTGGCGTGCACCCCAAGTCGAGAGGGAAGACCTGGAGTTTCCTTGATGTAACCGTCTATCTGTAAACCCTAGCACCCCTGGTGTCTATATAAACTAGGGGGCGTAGTCTATAGAGGCTAGTAGAATGATTACCATCCCACTAGTTAGGGTTTAGTTCCTATGATCTCGTGGTAGATCTACTATGTAACACCTTTATACACAAGCAATATAATCAAGCAGGACGTAGGGTTTTACCTCTTCGAGAGAGCCCGAACCTAGGTAAACATCGTGTCCCACGCCCACTGTTCCCCATCGATCCAAGGTCCACAGTTCCGGACCCCCCACCAAAGATCCACCGGTTTTGACACCGACACCCTCCAAAGACAAAGGGAATATCTTCTTCTTAACTACATCCTCGGATAAACCTACAAGCTTAAACAATCCACAAATTTCATCTATATATATCAAGTGCATATTAGGATGTACTGTTCCATCTCCAACATAAGGATTAGCTAGCAGTTTCTCTAACATACCCGAAGGGATATCATCATAAATAATTTCATTAGGTTCAGTAGGTTGAGGGGCAACTCTTATTGCTTCCGGTCGAGGTGAAGATACCCCGAACAAACCCCTCAAAGGATTGTTTTCCATAGTGACAAGTGACAGTAAATTTCAGCATGTAATATAAATATTTCCATACCAAAGGTGCTTCACTTCCCGGCAACGGCGCCAGAAAAGAGTCTTGATGACCCAAAAGTATAGGGATCAATCGCAGTCCTTTCGAGAAGTAAGGGTGTCAAACCCAACGAGGAGCAAAAGGAAATGACAAGCGGTTCTCAGTAAGGTATTTTTTGCAATCGCTGAAATTATTGGTAACACATAGTTTGGTAGCAAGGTAATTTGTAGCGAGTGGCAGGTAGCAATTGTAAAAAAGGTGCATCAAGGTAGCCCAATCATTTTTAGAGCAAAGGACTGCCAAAACTTTCTCTTGTAGCAAGGAAAGCATTTTTTAGGACACATGGGAATTCATCTAGTCACTTTCATCATGTTTGTTTAATTCGCTTTTGCTACTTTGATAATTTCATATTTCGGTGGACCGGTGCTTGGGCGCTATTCTTACTTGAACAAGCCTCCCACTTATATTACCCCCTCTCGCAAGCATCCTCAACTATGAAAGAAGAATTAAGATAAATCTAACCATATCATGAAACATATGGATCCAACCAGCCCCTTATGGAATATCACATAAACTAGGGTTTAACCTTCTGTTACACTAGCAACCCATCATCTAATTACTACTCCACTGTAACATCCCAAATTTTCAATTTGGAATGTTATACGTAGGTCATTCATGCATATCATATTTTATTTGCATTTCGTTTTGCGATCCTCGAAATTCTAAGCAACTCAAGGACCCTTGGAGAGAGTTGGGGATTTCACGGTTTTCATATTTGAATTTTATCAAATATCGAAACTAGGATCATTTGTTTTATTATTTTTCTCTCTGAAAATATTTCATATGAAAATATAAGAGAGGAGATAATATGACTTCAACAAAATAAATGAAATATAGGAGGAAAAATATTAAAGTCAAATGTTTGATTTTATTCGGATTTTATTGCTATTTTATTTGCATAGGAAAAATATATGCATTTTTCAAAATTGCATTTAGGCCAAGAAAATGTTCACCTTGTTCTAAATATTTAATGTAGACGGTGAAATTTTGTTTTGGTATTTTTAGATTTTTATTTATTTATTTCTAGGATTTATTTTCGGCGGAATATGATTTTTCAAGAAAAAAGGAGAAAGCCCGCCGGACCGAACTGGGTCGCGGCCCAGCTGGCCCAGCCAGCCCCGCGCCGCCATCGTCTCTGAGCCGGACTCCTCGAGGGAGTCCGAGCCACCGCCGCCATGGACTCGCCCCTCCCGCAAGCCGCCTCCCCTCCCCTTTAAAAGCCGGACCCGGGCCCCCCTTGGAGCCCCAAGCTGCCGCACTCTGCCGCACGCCGCCGCACAACGCCGCACGCCGTCGCTCGCCGCCTGCTGCCGCGCCGCCCTCCGCCGCCCCGCGCCACACCCGGTCGTCGCCCGCGCCGCCGCCCGCTTGCCGGAGACCGCTAGAGCCCCGCCGGAGTTCGCAAATCTCGTCGTTCGTTTTTTTTGGTTTAGGTAAAAACCGTCGGTTTTTTTAAAAACCCTAGTTACGTTTTTTTAGATCGGTTCGTTGGTTTTCTCGGTTTAGTTTATTTAGCGGACGTTCGTCCGTACGTTCGTTCTAACGAACGGTTTTTGCCTGTTAGTCACAGACAACGAACGTTCGTTCGTTAGCCTGTTCGTTCGTTTTTTCTTTTTCTCAGTTTTGTCGCGATTATTTTCTATCGCGATTTCTGATCCGAGTTTCGTTTTAGTTTATCTTTTCGCTCGTTTATCGGAATCAGGCAATTCAAGCGCCTAGATCTTCATCTCGAAGCCCTCTTTCTGTTTAACCAACTTTAACAAGATTTTGGTACTGTAAAATTTGACTTTAGTCCAGATTAGTAACCGGATCTTGTTTCTTTTGAAGTTTGTGTTTCGTTGCTCCGTTTGATTTGATTCTTTTTGCAAACTGGAGTTCTTAAGTTTAACTTTCTGGTTAATTCTTCTTATTTGAGTTTTACTCGTGCATATGTGATTGATTGCTTATGTATGCTATTGTTTGTTTGCGATAGAATTCCCGGAGTGCGAAGCGTGCTACTACGAGTCCCTAGGTTTTGCGGATCGTCAGCAAGGCAAGTAACACATTGATCATACTCTTTTCATACCTAGTTTTTATGCATTAGTTCCAATCCCCAAACACTGCATGATTAGGATGTGATTAACCTGTGGGTTGGGAAGTAGTTGATGAGGTAGAACCTATTGCCCTGTTTATTATCAAACCCTTGGGAGTTACTTCTACGTTATGCTTATAATGTCATGCTATGCTCGTAGACGTGGATTGGGTTTGAGTGTATCCATGGCAGATGTGAGATTGTTAATTAATGGTTCAACTTAAGGTGGAAACTTTAATACACATCTAGGTGGATTGCTTGTTTGGGCACCTGGAGAATCCAGTGTTGTCCTAGGATATCCCGGAGTACCCGTGTGTTCATCCTATGGTCCGCCACCCAGGCTCAAAGGGATCTTAAGACTATTCATGCTAGAAACTTCCGTGTGCAGGCACAAGCCATTATGGGCTCTGACATAGTTGAGTATGTTGCATGACCTCTTTCAGTGGTGGGCTAGCAGATGTAGGGGAAAGTAGGTGTAATTGTCCACCCAGAGTAAAGAGTTAGTGTTTCTGAAAGACTGTGGCTCGGTCATCCGTTTCTCAAACACCATGTAGTGCGAGAAATCCAACGGAGGAGATCGAGTCTTGTGGGGAAAAGTGCGCAAACCTCTGCAGAGTGTACAATCTAATCATGGTTAGCCGTGCCCCGGTTATGGACATCTTGAGTATCTAGTACTTGGATTTTCCTATTGTATCTCATCACTCTTAATTAATTTGTTGGGTTGATAATTACTCTTTAATTGGGATTGAGTTTGAGGAACCTTCTCAATGATGTTTCAACCACCATGATAGTTAAATAAAATTTATTCCTTTGTTGTAGGAAAAAAATGGCTTTTCGCAAGAACAATATAACCATATAGCCTCCACCAACCATATATGCATGTAGTGATAGCATTTATCTGTTCATTGCTCTACTGTGTTATATTGCCAGCATATTCCATGTGCTGACCCGTTTTCGGGCTGCAACATATCACGTTGCAGACTTTTCAGACGAGGAGTAAGGTTCGCTAGGTCGTTGTCGTGCAGCTCAGCTATGCCGTTGGAGTTGATGGACTCACTTTATTTTCCAAGCCTTCTGTTGTTATCGTGTTAGATGGCCTTAAGCCATATTTATTTAATAAGTTCTCTTTGGAGACAATCAATGTAATAAGTATGTGATTGCTACTCTGTTATAAATCCTTCGAGTACTGTCTGTGTCAGCATTACCGATCCAGGGATGACACTGAAGCACAGAGACTTGACCGTTTGAGGTCGGGTCGCTACATCCACAATGCCTTCCCTTAGGCCCAAGTATGTGAAATATCATGTAGTCGATGTTCACATGACACCATGATGTAGGGTAGAACCCTAGATGCCCGATCTTTCACGATTGGAGCGGATACTATGAAGAACAGGAAGAACACGAGGGGAAACATGAGAGGAAATCACTCAAACCAACAAGATTCGATTACACATGTGCTAGATCCTCGAAACACAAAGAGATACACGATCCAAAGTCAACAAAGGATATTACATAGGGTAACTAGTTCATATCCATGAGGAGCTCTTGAATCCGTGAGGGATCTTCCCGTGAGGGGTCTTGAATCTGGTGTGGATCTTCTCCATAGAGGTTGCGATCTCTCAATCGAGAAGAACCACAAGGATGAGCAAAGCTCTATCTCAAATGAGCTAAACCTATGCTAACCCTAGAATGGAGGAGGTGGAGGATTATATATAGTCTAGGGCCACGAAGAGGTAAGTGAGGGGCGAAAGGGTACATGGGCTTCAGGCACGAGTGTCTGTGCGCAGGCAGGGACGGAAGTTTTGGGCAGGGCCAGATGTTCCGGGCGCCGGAAGTTCCGGGTAGGTTCCGGCCAGGTTCCAGGCTATCTAGAGAGTTGGCGTGCTTGGGGCTGGTCTGGACTCCAGGGGGCGGAGGTTCCGGACAGTCCGAAAGGTATGGGGGCCGGAAGTTCTGGGCAGAGGACAGAAGTTCCGGGCTTTCGAGAAGCTTGTCCGCGGTTCTTGTTCTTTATCTTCCATGCTTCCCTCGTGGATGGAATAGTTGTTCCTTGGCGCTTGCACTCCTCCTTGACATTCGTGAAGCTCCAACAATACCTATGCATGCACGATGGAGGGTCAAGTAGTATACCATCCTCGAAGGGGTCAAGTGAGCACGTGTAAAGGAGATGATTCACCTTTATGTATGTGAAGTAGATGTCACATGTGTCACTTGCCGAATGAACTCTTGACATGGTGATGTCCGTAGGATGCTCTGCATCAACCCCTCCCCCTTGGGAAAGATCCGACCTCAGATCAAAAACCAAATCACCAAGAGGTGGCGTCGCCATGTAGAAGTAGACGGTCACCAAGTACTGATCATCTTGAAGCTTGAAATAGGCACTCTGCAATGTCGCACCGTCGTGTGGTTCCTTCAAAGGGATTAAGGGCAACAAACACGTGGAAAAAATGTGGTTAGCGTCAGTGCAATACCAATCATTCAAGAGGTGATTCACCCAACAAGTGTTGTCATCAAGCATAGTATATGGTGTGACAAAGGAATGTGACATGTCATGTAAGCATATCAATCGAGCACAAACAAAGATATCATGGGGACAAGCATGTAAATGTGAGGTAGTGATGCAAATATGTGTGACAAGAGAATAAGCATCTACCTCAAGTTCATATCAAGCATTCACAAATTGCTCAATGAAAGGTCTATGGTAGGCATAAGAATCATTCACAACACTAGATAAAATGAAGTGTCTAAACACATGGGTCAAGTGCAAGACAATCCAAGCATAACGTGCATAGGGTGTAGTGAATATAGTATGGTACTCAACACAATAGAAAGAGCAATTTGTTCATCATGTGTGAGGCAATCAAATCAAGCATGTAGGAATCAATGGGACATGGCATGTGTGAAGAAATGACGTTGTTGCAACCAATCATATGATAGGGGCAAGTAATCCAAGAATTGGATGCAACACACAAGGCATATATATCATGAAGCATGGCAATGTGGAAATGATAAGTCGAAGCAAGATCTCTAGCATGTGTGCAAGACGTCAAGATGCAAGCAACACATGAAGTATGATCCACAATATGCATGCTCATGGTTTTGGGTCTCTCGAAAGAGAAGGATATCACCTTGAAAGCATGTCATTGTGCATCCTTCACAATGCCTAAGCACAAGAAAGTGCGATGTAGAATCGTCGTAGTAGAAGGTGGTTCGCTCTCAAGAGCTCGAATGGTCAACTCAAATGAAGTTGAAGTCGACATCGAGTCCAAGTATCCTACACATGCACACAACAAAAGAAACAACATATCCGCATGGTAGATAAACACATCATCCATCATGATGATTCTCATCTTTTGCACATAAACATTAGAATCACAAGTGCATGAATAATATGATGCAACAATGGCGATATTCATAGCACTAGGTATATGGTGCAAATAAGTAAGACAAGCATGCTTCACAAGAAATATGTCAAAATCTCCAAATATATGCGAGAATGCTATGTGGGCAATCTCATTAGCAAGACTAAAAACATTGTTGCACTCAATACATGTCAAATCATCTAGCATGAGAGATAAAACATATGGAGATATATGACAAGAAGCAATATGAATCATGTGCAAAGCATGGTAATGGTTGTCATCAACCTCATGAAGTGATAAAGTATGAATCATTGGTGATGCAACATAAGCAAGAATAGTAATCAAGTTGTTCAAGCTAGTAGTGTGAAGATGCAACATACTAGAGGAAATCATGGCAATCATGTCATGTGTGCAAATAATAAACATAGAGAATGCACATGACATATCGCAAGCATGAACACAAAGCAAGATTGTAGTATCATCATAGGAATGGATCACAAATGGAACATGTCAATAACAAGCAATATCTCCACCAAATTTGCAAATACACATACAAGTAGTAGAATCAATCATCATGTGTAATGCAAAGCATGGGTCAAAAATGCATGGTAAAGGCATATGAATAAGCATGTCATGCAAAGTGAACATGGCAAGATGGGCATAGAATATGTAATGGACAACAACCCATAACCATGTGAGGGACATGTAGAAGAAATGCGCGAGGTCTTTGCGCAAAGAGAGCGGTGGGAAAGACAATCCATGGGATCCCAAGTCATAATTGCTCTCCAGAGCTCTTTTTGTCAACTCATGGGATTGTGAGGTTGACAAGTATTCATGGGTACCTACACAAAAGAGACACAAACCAAAGAAATTATGTGCATGGTAAATTTACACATCATCCATCATGTTGTGTATGTGCACGTGAGAGTTAGCACACGATAGGCATCGCTCAAAGAAATTTTATGCATGGTATAAGAACATGTCATCCATCATGAAAGAATAGTTATTGTGTATAACACGACGGGGACACAAATTGAGAATGCAAGCATATGGCACATCAATAGCATGTTTATTCATGGGGAGCATATTGTGCACATAATTATTGGGATCATGCAATGGATGGGATGAATCAAAATCTCCTAACATGTATGAGGAAACTATGGGGGTCTCCTCATGAGCAATATCGGAAATATCATATGGAGGAAATGGACAACATCCAAAACAATGCACATCCGAAGCTAGGTGGTCATGGCATGGCATATGAGATTAATGATGCAAAGGGAGCATATCAATATCATCACAAGAAAAAGAAATGCCAATAACCATGGGCTTGTCATCTATGCCATATGTGCAAATTGGGTTTATTTCGATGGCATATGCATAGTTACTATGAAGAGATTGCAAATACGACATATGATGGATCTCATGCATATCATATGACAAGTCAAGAGGGTTGTCAAACATGATGTGACCTAAAGAATTGTCGCAAGAAATCCTATGTAACATGGCATCACAACTAATAGACTCCACATGAAAATCATGATACTCATCGTAAATGGGCAAGAAATCATCACATGAGGAAGTCGCACTAGCATGAAGCATGGAAATAGGTTGATCAACATCATGCAAGCAATCAATGTCAAGAATGTCCACTAGTGGTACTAGAGCGTCACCTTCACCTATGTTACCTTGTTCATTCCACTCAAGTGGTGTAGGTGAGGTGGGAAAGACCAAATGGTGGTCATCTTCATCTTGATGGAACCATGTGGGGGTGCATCATATTCCACCATGGCCATCGCCTTGTCCAAAGGGAGGACGAAGTCGTCGAGGATTGGCGCGTCATCATATATGGGAACTAGCACCAAATGAGAAGACACAATAGAGGTAGAGGTCAAATTGGTAGAAATGCAAATGGCCTCACGAGACCAATCAACTATCTCACTCTCTCTATGTGGTGGTTCACTCACTCCCTCAAAATAGGTGCAATCAGTCTCACGTATGGTGGAGTCACTCATCTCACTCAAGTTGTGGGGGTCGTGGCTCTCCTCACATGGGAATTGGGGAAACACATCATATATGGGGCTAGTGGTGAAGTCACTCTCACTCTCAATATGGTGGCACAAGTCACTCAAATCATCACAAAACATCGCCATGGTCGAAGGGAAAATCCCATGCTCAACCATGTCGTCACCGTCATCGTGGATGAAGGCCAAAGATGGCACATCATCACTCTCGCCTCCAAAGCTTGGTCCTCGAATGGATCCGTAGTCGTAGTCGTCCGTGCACCATCTTGAAAAAGAGTCGAAGTAGACTAGGCATCATCAATGCCACAAAGAGGGATGGCGATGAAGTCAAACTTGGGAGTGTCGTCTTGGAGCTCGTCGGGCTTGGACATCTTGGTGGTACTATCCTCATGCTCGATCTCATGGAGCTTGGTCACCAAGAAGTGTGCTTAGGGTGGCAAAGCCTTGGCCTTCATGAGGTCTTGTTCCGCCTTGAGAGCACCAATATAGTTGTCGTTGAGGGACTTGTAGTTCTCGAGGAAGATAGCCTTGGATATGTCGTTGTGAAATCCCATCATGAAGTGGAACTTCATCGAAATGGGGTCATCCATGCCGGCTCGTCGCAAGGCATTCTTCGTCTCCTTGAAGTACGCATCGATGGACTTGGATCCTTGGATGGTGTTCTCCAATTGGCGTAGAAGTTTTTCCGTGTAGGTTGGAGGCACGAACTCTCGCCGCATAGCTCTCTTCGTCTTGGGCCAACTCATGCCGTAGCTCACCGAAGGTGTGTGAAGCCACCATGTTAACGCGTAGTCGTGGAACTTTCTTGTGGCACACTTCACTTGATCTTTGGGAGGAACTTGATGTAGCTTGAGGTAGTCGTCCATTAGGTGCTCCCACTCGAGATAATCCTCGAGTTCATGAGTCCCATAGAAAGGAATTGCATGGTCGGTGTCGAGGTCGTAGTAGCTCGTGGAAGTTGCGGACTTGAGATTGGGGAGCTTCTCATGAGTGTAATCTTGAGGTGCTTGTTGGGAAATGTCGTATGTTCGTAGGTGAAGATGCCTTGAAGTCACTTGGTGAGGATGCCAAAGGAGAGGGTGAAGTCGTCGAGCGGTGGTTGGTGTTGAGCTCTTGACCTTCACGTTCTTGTCGGTGGTGGTGTCAATGCCGATGTGACCTTGCCGAAGATGGTAGCTCGGAAGGATGTGCACTTGAGCGTCTTCTCGAATATGAGGAAGATATCTTGTAGGCCTTGATGAGGGCTTTGATCTCCTCCATTTGAGCATCCATCTTAGCGTCCAAGTTGTTTTTCATGGCACCAAACTCGTCGTTGTTGTTGTAGACCGAAGGAGGTGTGTAATGCCTATCCATCACAAGACTCGAGCAAATGTGAGTAGGATAAAGAGTAGAACTACATCAAATGTACCTTAACCAATGTTGAAGATGGATCAATGATCACTCAATAATGCAACAAGGAAATAGCATAATTGCTACCGGATCTTGTCAATTCTCACACCTACACAAGTAAGGCTTATGGAGTAGCTTGGTGAGGATAGTGGCACAAAAAAATTTGATGCAAAATGTTAGCAAGGGTCAGTAATGTTGAAAGAGATTCATAAATTCGCAAGTGAAACAAGTAGACCAATAGCAATGAATGGCGCACGGAAACGCACACACAGATAGATAAATGGGGTTGTGCAACCAAGGAATGAGCTCAAAATGTGCAATCCACGGAAAATGCTCTTGTTGCACAACGCTAGAGAGACGCTAGCTCGATTGCTCAATAGGTGGATACGACACTTGTGCACAACCTATAAGAGACAAAAATGCAACGACTTCTATCCCAAGTATGCTATTATGTATGATGTTCTGGAGTTCCTCTCAAGATGATCCAAGATGATCGGATATGACAATCTTATCACTACAAAAAAAAGACACATCTGTGACATTTTGGGCCGAACGAAAATCTTTTCTGTCATACTTATGACACTTCTATGACGATAATTGTGACAAAACCTGGTATCATCGTAGATGTGGTGGGGTCCTACTTCTATGACAAAAAACCATGACAGAAAATGGGCTTTTCGTCCTGGGAGGGCCGGAGACGCAGCTGCATGACATTCTTTGGGCCGTCCATGACGAAAAAATCGTGGTAGAAGCGAGGGCGCGGAAAATATCGGGGAGTCCCCGATTACGGTGGGTGGTCGGGGGCCGAGCGATGTGTGTTTCTCTCGTACGCACGCACGTGTGTGCGAGGCGTTGGGCTCTAACTGAACCCAAGTGAGGCGTTGGGCTCTAACTGAACCCGAGCAATTGCACTGCAGGCTACGCGTTACTGAACCCGAGCGATCGACCGATGGCTGTTAACTGAACCCGATCGAGCGATTCCTTCGCTACTGCTGCTAACTAAAGCCGATCGATACTGCCTCTGGATGAACAGTGAGCGTTGCAGGGGGGTTGGATGAATAGTTACCGGTGGGGGTGGATGAACAGGACCCCGTGGCGTTGCCTCTGGATAAATAGTGAGAGTTTCTGGGGGGTTTGGATGAATAGTTCCTGGTGGGTGTGGATGAACAGGACCCCGATCGATCGAGCCGGTTGGGGCTGGATGAACAGGACCCCGTGGAGGGCAGGATGAACAGGACCACCCCGTGGAGGGCAGGATGAACAGTAGATGGTGGAGGGCAGGATGAACAGTAGCCCGTGGAGGGGTGGTTGAATAGGAGCCCGTGGAGAGGGCTGGTTGAACAGTAGCCGGTGGAGTAGCGCGCGGTGGAGGCTGGATGAACAGGAGCCCGTGGATGAACAGTCACAGGTGGAGGCTGGAGGAGGTCGACGGTGGATGAACAGTAGCCCATGGAGGCTAGAGGGGGTCGACGGTGGAGATGAATAGTATCCCGTGGAGTCCCGTTTTGCGGTACGCCACACCCCTCCCGATGAGCAGGACCCCCGTTTCGACCGTAGCGCTCCAACACAAGTCTGTTTCCTCCGTTTTGCGTTACTCCCGATCAACAGGACCCCCGTTTCGACCGTAGGAGGTCCGTTTCCTCCGTTTTGCGGTACGCCAGACCCCTCCCGATGAACAGGATCCCATTTCGAATGTGGCCAGTCAAACACAAGGCCGTTTCCTCCGTTCTGCGGTACGCCAGGCCTCGTTTCCATCGGCTGTTCCGTCCAAGCCCTCCCGATGAACACGACGACGCATTCCGTTCCGACCCAGCCGGTTGGCTCCCCATGAACACGACGACGCTGTTTCTCCGTTCCGACCCAGCCATGTACACGAGCCCTGGCCATACGTATGCGTGAGTAGGCGTTCGAGACCCCGCTCGTATGTACGTACGTGGACGTATTTACTTTCTTGCACCCTGGCCGCTGTACGTACATGCTACGTGCGCGCCTCTACTACGACGCGTGCGCGCCTCTACATCGACCAGTATGTACGTACACGTTCGCGACCAGAATGACAATGCTACATACGCTTTGACCAGGTGGGTCCCGACAGTCACACACTTCCTTGCCTGCGAAGATGTAGCTGGTGGGTCCCAGCAGTCAGGGGGGCGAATCGTTTTTTTTCTTTGGCCGGACGCACTTTTTCGTGGTTTTGTCATGGCAAATGTCCTAGAGAAAGGACTTAGTCGTGGAGCCATCACGACGGGTTAGCTTGAAGGGGTTAAAGCGGACACAAGGACACAGAGAGTTTATACTAGTTCGGCCCCTTCGATGAAGGTAAAAGCCTACGTCTAGTTGTGATGGAATTGATGGGGTTTCGATGACTAGGGAGCAAATAAGCTTCGCCTAAGTTTCGAGTTGTTGTCTGTCCTCCTGAACCGCCGCTGGGTCGTCCCCTTATATACACGGGTGACGCCCGTCGGTTCACAGAGTCCCAACACTGGTTCATATTCGTATCCGGGTTGGTCTCTCCTTATTCCTATCTTATAATACAAGTTTACATACAGATGCCGGTTTACGGCTACAAGTCTTAAACCGACTACGGGCCTCAGTCCCTCATCTATCTTCTTGGGCTTTAACACTCTTGAGCTACTGATGAAGTTAACCCGGCCCAAATAGGCCGGTTTACGCCCAGTAGTAATATCCCCAACATTAGGCCCCAGATTGATTTGAACGGGTTCGTGTCAATCCTTTGCAAAAATTTCCATCTTCAACATCTTCTTGTAGTTGTTGAACCGCCGTGATGTCATCTTCTCCAATTGTTGTAAACCGGAGTGACGTCATCTGTCTTAAAGAAAACATCCCTGACATCTCCTTGTTTAATAGACCCACAACAACCGAGGCGACAGCTCCGCTTCCAAAATTCATGGTTCCTTGATTCACGCGCCTGACACATGTCTTTTTACCTTATAAATAGGACCGAAGGGTCATTTCTTTTCTCCCCTTCGTGCCCTTCCTCTTCGTCTTCCTCGCGTCGCCAGCCTCAGAGCTCCGCCGCCGCCGTGGTCTTCTGCATCGACCTTGGCCGCTGCATCAACCTGAGCGCACCAGAAAACCGCGGCGACCTTCCGCGTCCTCCTCAGCTCTGGTAGGTCTTCTTCTCTTCTCAACATAGATATGTTTTTAGGGTTTCGTGTTCTTGCAGTGTTCATCTCCTGTTCAAATTCATATACCAGCTCCTGGATGCATCTATGAACCCCTGTTCTGTGTAGCGGCAACTTCTATTATCCGCCTTTAGTTTCATGCCCGAAATCATAGATCTCACATATATTTCTGCCCATTGATTCAATACCGTTCTGCTTTGAGCTTTTTGAATATTTCCCTTCTTTTCTAAACTTGCTTATGATCCAATGCTGTAGAGAAATCTTGTGAAACCTGTTTCTGTATATTTATCTATCCGCAACCTCAACTGTTTCAATGCTTTAGATCGGGCGGTTTAACTTGGTGTAGAAAAAATTAACAAACCGGCATATACCATTAGTCCCCTTGTTGAACCGCCAGAACTTCTGTAGCCAAATGCTTCGTAGAACTCCGGTTTAGATATAGTTGTCTGTATATACCAGTATACATTTAATCAACTCATTCTTGAACCGGAATCACCTATTTTGTAGATTTCATCATGGCCAAGCAAGTATACGAGTGCAACTGGGTTCCTTCTCGCGTCACAGAAACTCAACTGAATAATTTAGTCCTGGCCGGCGCTTTAAGCAGCAAAAACGCTATCCATTGGAGGGTCCCTGGTAAAGAATGTCCTCCCACACCTCAAGAGGGAGAGGTTGTCGTTTTCGCAGATCACTTAGCCCGGGGCTTTAATCCGCCTGGTTCTAAATTTTACCGGGATGTCTTAGCCAATTTTCAACTCCGCCCACAAGACACTGGTCCCAACTCTGTTACCAACATATGTCACTTCCAAGTGCTCTGTGAGGTGTTCTTTCAAGATGAACCCACAGTTGAGCTGTTCAGAGACTGCTTCCACCTAAACCGCCGCACGGAGTTTACTGACGGTTCCAATACGTAATTGGGTGGTGTGGCGATTCAGAAAAGAAAAGAGGTCACTTACCCTCACGCTAAACTGCACAGCCACCCCAAAGAGTGGAATCAAACATGGTTCTATTGCAAAGACACCTCCCCTGCTGATGAAAATCCTTTGCATGGCTTTCGTCCGGAGCGGCTTAGCAATACACACCCTTTTCCACAAAGGTTGACTGCCAAGGAGAGAAGAAAATACGCTCCTCAACTGTCCAAGCTCAGAGCCTTCATGGCCAACGGTTTAATAGGAGTTGATCTCGCTCGCCGTTGGATATCGTGGAGCATACTACCCCTTAGTCAGCGCTCCGGTTTGATGTGCTAGTATACTGGCAGTGTCGATGACCCAATGCGACATGTTAACATCCAGCTCACCGACGAAGAAGTCACGGAAGCTGTGAAGAAAATGTTGAACGAACCGGAACACATCTGTGCCCGAATCGGCCTGCTTCCCTTCTGTGCCACCAACAAACCGCCAGCTGTAAGATTTTGATTTTACTTTTTACTGACCCTGTCATTTGCTATATCTGTCCGTTCTTTAATATCAACATCTGTTTAAACAGGGTGATGATCCGTTTTGGAGCAAGAAGCTTCCACAAGAGAAACCAGAGAAACCAGACAAACCGAAAAGAGCAATCCGGCCAAAGACTAAAGTCATGAAGAAGTCTGCTCACAAGAAGAAAACCGCTGCATCTTCTGATCCGGCCGCTGATGATGACGTGGGTAATCCGGACCTTGAGGTAGAGCTTGACTCACTTGGCTTATTTTTCACACGCCTTATTGATGATGATATTTGTCAGGATGATGCCGAAGCTAGCCATGCTGATGCTGCAGAGGTAATTACTCTCTCTTCCGATTCATACCCTTTGCCTTCACTAAAAATCCGTCAGGCAAACCGAAAAGTTAAATTTTCTCATCCTCTTGCTTACTTGGCTCCCAAATTTCTTATAAAGACCCAACAGCACGAAGCTCACCGCACAACCCGACACAGCGGCCAGGTAGTTCCCTCCGCCGGTTTACCGAACAGTCCGGTTTGGAAACGTCGTTCAGAGGTCTCTAATTTGCTTGTGAGTGCTTGTCCTAAAGCGGGCTGTTTTCGTCAACCTCTTAATCCATCTGACTCCGATTATCAGGTTACTTCCCATTCATCCTCTGGCGAGTCATCGGCTACTCAGCTGCCACCGCTCAAAACGGTGCTTGGGTAAGCTATACTTATCATAACTTTTCTGGCGCATTACTTTGCACCATATGCTGCTTTTTGACTTTTATTACTCCTTTCAGGGCCAAGCCTAGGCCGAGCAAGAAAGCCCGCCTGGATAAAGCGACCGAGGAGGACGCCGCCCCTGAACCGGATAAAACACCAGATCTTGAAGCGGCTATTCGCGAAGATATATCCAACGACCCACCACTGCAAGATGATGACATTATTGCTGAAGAAAGGCCTATTGATACCTCAGGCCCTGTCAACTAGCCCCGAAGCCCCATCCAGATTGAGAGATCCACCAGTCCATCCCAGCCTGCTGACAAACCGACTGCCCCAGTGCAAACCGGCGATGCTAAGGATGATGATGTTGTGATTACTGGCATTGGCCGTACAGAGCCAAGCAATCCTGTCGTCTTATCGAAGCATACTGCCAAAGAAGAATTTACCGCCATGGGCAAAGGCAAGTGGAATGTTGATCTGGCGACTTATGCTGCTCTGAATACCCAAGATCTTCATTCCGGCTACCTGAACCGGCTGTATACCAGCCGTGATTATGAAGCTGGTCTGGTGAATATGATGAAAGAAAAATTTGAGGTAACTTCCTTGTGCTTTTTCCTGCTTGGATAGTTCAATCTTGTTAATTCTCCTAGCCCCCAAGGGCCGGTTTAGAATCTTCATTCAAACCGGGACTTGCTAATATAAATTTCCATCCCTCGGAATTCGCTGATGTAGCCCCCAAGGGCCGGTTCAACTTAGTGTAGTTAAACCGGGACTTTAAGTAATTGACATTGCAGCATCAAATTTATTCGAGCAAATAGCCATTAGCCCCCAAGTGCCAAGTTGAATACTTGTATTGATCTTGGGACTTTATAACCAATTCAAAGATGAAGATCAAATATGCATTAGCCCCCAAGTGCCAAGCGCATAACTTGTTATGTGGCTGGTACTTCAATTCTTGCAGTGCTTTCTGAATCATATAACTATCTGTATGCAGGCTGAGTTGAAGACAAAAGAAAACCAAGTCGCCGATCTCCAAGAAAATCTGAAATCCCAACAAGCTGAAACCTCAAAAGCAAAAGAGGAGTTGACCAGCGCTTTGAGCGTCATGGAACAGCTTAAGGAAGACTTCAGGAAGGAGCGGGCGGACTGGGCCACTGAGAAGGCCGCTTTGACTAAGCGAGTTGAAAATGCCAAAGCCGCACTTAAACCGGTGGCAGATGAACTGACCAGCGTAAAGCGTCAAGTACATGCCATGACTGCCGCCATATTTGGTAAACTTTCTTGACTTCTGTAGTAACTCGGCCTTCGTATAATGTGTCCGGTTTGTGAATCCTTTGTAATGTTTGCAGGGACACGCATTGGCCACTTGGGGTTAGATGTGCGGAAGAAGTTGAAAGCTGCCTATACTTTGATAGAGCAATTGTATACTGGCGCGTAGCGGATCATCTCAACTGCATCCCACAACAACCCGGCGCCCACCTAGATCCAAGACACCCTGAAAAGACTATATATGCTTCCTGCCCGGATTGAAGAGCTGAAAAATCTGCTGCTCGAACCGGTGCTATTAATGCCTAAATCCGGGCGAAAACGTGGGTGCCAGATTTTGATCCTATTGAAGTGGCTCAAGGCTACCCCCACTTGAAGGAAGATGGCTCAGAATTCAATGAGGCGGACCTGAGAGCAATAAACTGGGAGGTGCGCCCTCTAGCTTGTCAACTGGTGGAAGAGGCAGACTTATCTCATTATCAAGCCCAATATGATAACCAGAACAAACGAGTGGCTGCACCAATTCCTGAAGCGAAGAATTTGATCCCTCCAATCCGTAAGCATACTTACGCTCGTGATATTGAACCGTCATTGCTGATCCATGATGAAGCTGTCTTTCAAGCCTTAATGGGAATCGACTGGACAACTGTTGATTTCCAGCCACTGGGTAGGGAAGCAGAAGCTGAAGCGGCGCAAGATAACCCGCAACCATCAGACCAGGGCGGTGACCAAGCTTGAACCGGAGGCTGGTTTAAATTGCTTATCTTTTATATTCCGCCGAGAAAACAATGATCTTATTTGGGCACCATGTTGCCCTGTAATAGGATAGCCAATACTCTTGCTTTTGAGATGCCTTCGTGCATAGGTACTGGTACGTACACTTCTTTTGAATAATCAAAACCTTTAATCTATTTTTCCTGCAATCACAAAATCTTAAACTGCCAAGGCGGTTGTACCGTCGGCCGGATTGTGATCTTTGTATATATAAGCAATGAAATTTAGGTACATGATCAAATCTTGTGATACAAAATACCTGCCATCGTTGGGCATGAAGTTGGCTTGGCCAATCTTGAAATGGAGGTGTATAAACCTATACCGTTGAAGGAGAAAGTAGCTCCGGTGTATGTAATGCCGGTTTACCATGTAAGTTGTGCCCGGTTATGATAAAACACCGTGTCATTCCATAATAGGATGTGAGTAGAAAATCAAACCGAGCAAATAGTCTTAGGATTAAAAACGGACCGTGTTCTGTCAATTGACAGTTTGAACCGGTTTAAAAACTTTGTCGGTTTAAAATATGTATCAAAGAAAATATTGAAGCAAAGGCAATGATAAAACCGTTTGCAAAAAGAGGCTTATTTGAGCCGATCAGATGGCGTTACCATGGTCGGACACGACCAAGCCCCCGATAGGCGTAGCTATGGTTCAAGTCAGCCAGGTCCCCAAATGAAATCGTGGCATTTATGCCGATCAAGAGGCGTGGCAATGGTTCGGGTTCGACCAAGACCCCAAGTGATTTTGTGGCCTTAGGCCAATCAAGAGGCGTGACTGGTTCAGACTTGACCATGTCCCCAAGTGATCTGGTGGCTTTCGCCTATCAAAAGGTGTTGCATTGGTTCGGATACGACCAAGCCCCCAAGTGATGTCACAAAGCTTTTGAAAAGCAAAATCAAGGGGTAAAACGGAGGTCGCTTTAAGACAGAACAACTCCTGTGTAACCACTCATGATGTAAAAAGAACAGAGACCCCGCTTTAGCTGAGGCTCCGGTTTATTATATTAATCATAACATATACAGTGCCATAATATGTGCATAGGTAGAGCCGATGGCTCAGGTATAATAAGGCCGAAGATGAGCTATGTTCCATGACCTGTTGGTCTCCTCCTCTGATGTACGTGAGTCTTTATGCTCTTGAATATCGATCAGATAGTATGACCCGTTGTGCAGGTTCTTGCTGACCACGAAAGGTCCCTCCCAAGGTGGGGATAACTTATGCATATCAGTTTGATCTTGGATGAGCCGAAGCACCAAATCTCCCTCTTGAAAGGTTCTGGTTCTAACTCGGCGACTGTGATAACAACAAAGATCCTGTTGGTAAATCGCCGAGCGGGCAGCTGCTATGTCACGCTCTTCATCCAACCGGTCCAAAGCGTCTTGCCGTGCTATCTCGTTATCCGCTTCAACATAAGCCACCACACGAGGTGAGTCATGACGGATATCACTGGGGAGAACTGCCTCCGCTCCGTAAACCATGAAGAACGGTGTGTATCCTGTTGATCTGTTAGGTGTAGTATTGATGCTCCATAACACAGATGGTAACTCTTCTACCCAACAACCCGGTGTTCTCTACAAAGGAACCATAAGCCGGGGTTTGATGCCTCTCAAGATCTCTTGATTAGCCCTTTCTGCTTGACCATTGGACTGTGGGTGGGCTACTGATGAAACGTCAAGCCCGATGTGCTCACGTTTGCAGAACTCCTTCATAGCCCCCTTGGACAAATTGGTACCATTATCTGTGATGATACTGTGTGGAAAGCCAAATCGGAAAATTACTTTTTTGATGAACTGAACCGCCGTGGCCGCATCACACTTGCTAACAGGTTCTGCCTCCACCCACTTTGTAAACTTATCAACCGCTACCATGAGGTGGGTCTTCTTATCCTTGGACCTTTTGAAAGGTCCAACCATATCCAGCCCCCAAGTTGCAAACGGCCAAGTGATCGGAATCATCCGCAATTCTTGAGCCGGCACATGAGCACGTCTTGAAAACTTTTGGCAACTGTCACATCGTCTGACCAGATCCTCCGCATTAGCATGAGCAGTTAACCAATAGAAGCCATGGCGGAACGCTTTAGCCACCAATGATTTTGAACCGGCGTGGTGACCACAATCTCCTTCGTGGATCTCACGCAAAATTTCACAGCCTTCTTCAGGAGACACACAACGTTGAAACGCCCCTGACACACTGCAATGATGCAACCCGCCATTCACAATAGTCATGGACTTGGATCGCCAGATTATCTGTCGGGACAGAGTCTCATCCTCTGGTAACTCGCCCCGGTTCATGTACGCAAGGTAAGGAAGCGTCCAATCCGGAATAACATGAAGAGCTGCCACCAATTGAGCCTCCGTATCAGGAATAGCCAAATCCGCTTCACCAAGGAGCTTGACCGACGGGTTGTGCAGCACATCGAGGAAAACATTGGGCGGGACCAGTTTGCGCTGAGAGCCCAGCCGGCTTAAAGCGTCTGCTGCTTCATTCTTCCGCCGGTCCACGTGGTCCACCTGATAGCCTTTAAAGTGACCTGCAACAGTATCCACCTCACGACGATATGCTGCCATGAGTGGATCCTTGGAATCCCAAGTGCCAGACACCTGTTGAGCCACGAGGTCCGAGTCACCGAAGCACTTAACTCGACTTAAGTTCGTCTCCTTAGCCATCCGGATTCCGTGGAGCAAGGCTTCATACTCAGCTGCATTGTTAGTACAAGGGAACATTAAGCGGAGAACGTAACAAAACTTATCACCTCGTGGGGAAGTTAATACGACTGCAGCCCCCAAGCCCTCCAATTGCCTGGATCCGTCAAAATGGATGGTCCAATATGTGTGATCCGGCTTTTCCTCAGGTGCTTGCAGTTCCGTCCAATCATTGATGAAATCAACAAGTGCTTGAGACTTAACCGCCGTCCGAGGCATGTACTTCAACCCGTGCGGCCCAAGCTCTATAGCCCACTTGGCAATCCGACCAGTCGCTTCCCGGTTCTGGATGATATCGCCCAAGGGAGCAAAACTGACCACCGTAATGGGGTGCCCTTGGAAGTATTGCTTAAGCTTCCGGCTTGCCATAAAGACTCCATATACCAGCTTCTGCCAATGCGGATACCTTTGCTTGGACTCAATAAGTACCTCACTGATATAATAGACCGGACGTTGAACCGGATGCTCCTTGCCTGCCTCTTTTCGCTCCACCACAATAGCCACACTGACCGCACGAGCATTAGCAGCAACATATAGCAGTAACGGCTCCTTGTCAATGGGAGCGGCGAGCACAGGCGGGTTGGCCAGTTGCTGCTTTAAGTCCTCCAGTGCCTTATCAGCAGCAGAACTCCAGATGAATTGATCCGTCTTCTTCAACATCTGATACAAAGGGATTGCCTTCTCACCAAGGCGGCTGATAAACCGGCTCAACGCGGCAATCCGGCCTGCCAGGCATTGAACATCATTGATACACTTCGGTTTAGCCAAGGAAGTGATGGCTGTGATCTTCTCTGGATTAGCCTCGATTCCCCTGTTGGACACTAGAAAACCCAATAACTTTCCTGCCGGTACACCAAAGACACACTTGGCCAGATTAAGCATCATCTTGTACGTCCTCAGGTTATCAAAGGTTTCCTTCAAATCGTCAACCAGAGTCTCCTTCTCCCTTGACTTAACCACGATATCATCCACATAAGCATGTACATTACGGCCAATCTGCTTGTGAAGGCAATTTTGTACACACCGTTGATAAGTTGCCTGGGCACTCTTGAGCCCAAAGGGCATAGATACATAGCAGAAGGCTCCAAAGGGAGTTATGAACGCCGTCTTCTCCTGGTCCTTAACTGCCATTTTGATCTGATGATAGCCAGAATATGCATCCAAAAAACTCAAACGCTCACAACCCGCCATAGCATCAATAATTTGTTCAATACGGGGGAGGGCAAAAGGATCCGCTGGACAAGCCTTATTAAGATCTGTGTAATCCACACACATGCGCCAGGTTCCATTTTTCTTAAGGACCAGCACCGGATTAGCGAGCCACTCAGGGTGGAAAACTTCAATGATAAAGCCAGCTGCCAAGAGCCTGGCCACCTCCTCTCTAATAGCCTTGCGTCTTTCTTCGTTAAACCGGCGGAGGAACTGTTTCACCGGTTTGTACTTAGGATCCACATTAAGAATGTGCTTAGCGAGTCACCTCGGTACACCTGGCATGTCGGAGGGTTTCCATGCAAAGATGTCCCAGTTCTCACGGATGAACTCGATGAGCGCGCTTTCCTATTTCGGATCCAAATTGGCACTGATGCTGAACTGCTTGGACGAATCGCCGGGCACGAAGTCAACAAGCTTAGTCTCCGCTACCGATTTGAATTTCAGGGCCGGATCATGCTCCGTAGTTGGCTTCTTCAACGGAGTCATGTCTGTCGGATCAACATTGTCCTTATAAAATTTCAGCTCCTCGGTGGCACAAACCGACTCTGCGTAGGCCGCATCACCTTCTTCACACTCTAAGGCAACCTTGCGGCTTCCATGAACCGTTATTGTCCCCTTGTGACCCGGCATCTTGAGCTGCAAATACACATAACAGGGTCATGTCATGAACTTGGCGTAAGCCGGCCGCCCAAACAAGGCGTGATATGGACTCTGGATTTTTACCACCTCAAAAGTCAATGTCTCCGACCTGGAATCATGATCATCTCCAAAGGCCACTTCCAGGGCTATCTTACCAACAGGATATGCTGACTTACGAGGTACCACACCATGGAATACCGTATTGGACGGTTTAAGATTTTTATCTGTCAGTCCCATACGACGGAAGGTCTCATAGTACAAGATATTAATACTGCTCCCTCCATCCATGAGTACCTTGGTGAACTTATAACCTCCCACCTGAGGCGCCACCACTAATGCTAGCTGACCCGGATTATCAACCCGGGGAGGGTGATCCTCTCTGCTCCACATGATCGGCTGTTCAGACCAGCGTAGATATTGGGGCACGGCCGGTTCAACAGAATTCACAGCCCTCCTTTGAACCTTCCGGTCTCGCTTGTCCAAACTGGTAGTGAAGACATGATACTGCCCACTATTCAACTGCTTCGGGTGACTCTGGTAACCCGACTGCTGCTGCTGCTGATTGTAACCACCCTGGATATTACTTTGATTGTTATGTCCGCCCGGATTACCATTAAATCCTGAACCGGAATTTCCTCCACCGTAACCTGGCCCGGATCCTGAGCCACCACCGGAGCCGTGATCATACCGGAAAGCGTTAGAATTCTTGAACTCCTGCATAATATAGCAGTCCTTCCAAAGGTGGTTTGCTGGCACCTCCTTCGTCCCATGCTTTGGACAGGGCTGGTTCAACAAATAATTTAAGCGGTCCGGGTTAGGATTAGGCGCTCCACCGCGAGTCGGCGGTTTACCCTTGCGTTGCTGGCCCTTGTCCTGTGCATTGGTATTAGCCACGAAGTCCATGTTGCCATCCGCTTTACGCTTGCCTCCGCCACCATTACCTGTCGGATTATGCTGCTGTCCTCTAGAGTTGCTGTTCTTCTTTCCCTTCCCTGTCTTATCGTCATCAGACTCAGGATCCTTGGTACTATCAGAATCAACATACTTCACTAATGCAGCCATGAGAGTCCCCATATCCGTGCAATGACGCTTCATCCGCCACAACTTCAACTTTAGAGGCCCAAACCGGCAGTTGCCTTCCAGGGTGATAACAGCGGTGTCAACGTTGATGTGGTCCGATGAATGCAAAACTTGCGAGACCTGGCGCACCCAATGAGTCGTCGATTCTCCTTCCTCCTGGACACAGGCAGCTAAGTCCACTATCGACATAGGCTGCTTACATGTATCCTTGAAATTACTGATGAACCGGGCTCGTAACTGGGCCCATGAATTGATAGAATTGGGCGGTAAGCTTTTTAACCAAGTACTGGCCGTTCCTTTGAGCATCATGGTGAAGTACTTCGCACATGCCGCATCACCCACATCAAGCATCTCCATGGCCATCTCGTAGCTCTCCACCCAAGTCTCGGGGGGTTGATCCGCCGTGTAATTTGGTGCCTTGCGCGGGCCCTTGAAATCCTTGGGCAGGCGCACATTGCGTAAAGCGGGGACAAGGCAAGGCACCCCCAAAGCACTAGAAGTAACCCCAGGTTCGACCGAGATGGTTGGAAGAACCGGCGTGAGCTGACGAGCCTGATACTGCGCTGCTAACTCGGCCTCCCTGCGCGCTCGGGCCCGGTCCACCACTTCCTGAGCATTATCAGCACCGACCGCTAGGTTGTCACCATAGGGCGCTCCACGTCGTGCATTGCTCGATACGGCCGGTTCATCCATATGTCTGCTATAGCTCCGGCTTGGACGAGGGGTAGAGTGGATCCGGTCACGGCTGTACGAGTATGCTTCCTGTTGGACCAAAGCTGTCCTAAGAAGCTCTTTGACCCGGCGCGTCTCTACTGCCTGCGGTGAATCACCTTCAATTGGAACGGCCTCCAGCCGCGCAGCAGCTGCAACGAGGTTGTCCATTGGGTTGGAGTAGTGACCCGGAGGTGTTGGAGCAGCCTGAGGTACCACAGTGTTATGATGAGGCAGATCCGTCAAACGGGGCTGAACCGGCGCGCCCGTCCCAGGAGCTTCCGCCCGGTTTACCACCGGTGGATTACTGGTTCCTGCTCCTGGTGTGTTGAAGAGGTCTCTGGCTTCGAAAACCGAAGGCAAACGGGATCGGTACTTCCTTTTCATGACTTCATGTGACGCGTTCTGGTCCAGCATGAGCCTGTAGGCTTGCGCATCTAAAGCGGCCTGCTCTGCCGTCATCCTGGTATTTTCAGCTGCTAGGTCCGCCTTGGCCTGAGTGATCTGTTCCCTCACCTTTGTAATCTCCGCATTGTGGGCGTCCTGATCTGCCAGGTTAGCTTCTGCCATAAGCGCAGCCAACGCATCAAATAGGTCCGATAAAACTTGAGCCGGCGGGCGCACAGAGCCTCCTGCCCCGGCAGCTGTCGCCGCTACTGAACCGGAGGTCATTGCCGCAGCGGTCGAAGAATGAAGTACTGCTTGTGTACCGGCCATGAATATCCCAACCCGGTTGGGCAGATCAAAGGGGTCCGGAATACTGTCGCCATCGGAACAGCCCCCAATCCGTCCATCTTGTAGTTGATACAGAGATTCGGTTTCTCCGGTTGATGATTCGTCGCCAGAGTAAACGACGGTCTCGCCACCAGATTCCGATCCGTCCTCATAACTTCCTCCATGGATGACTCCCACGAAGGCACGCTTCACGGCCAGTTTAGCCTGGGCAGATCGCGCACGCTGAGCCGTTTAGACGAGGTCGGTGCAGATGTCCGGCTCAGGGCCCGGTTCACTGATCTTGCCGATAAAAACGTGTATGCCACCAAAGGGGACCCGGTAACCGTACTCAATTGATCCGGCCTCGGGGCCCCAGCCTGCATCGTCGATGTAGAGCTTGCCGCGATGACTCTTAGTCATCCGGCCCACAGCATAGCCCTCGAGTCCTTCAAAGCGGCCCTCCAAGAACTTGAAACCATCGTGCGGTAGCCCCATGGTGGGCGCCAACTGTCGTGGTTTTGTCATGGCAGATGTCCTAGAGGAAGGACTTAGTTGTGGAGCCATCGCGATGGGTTAGCTTGAAAGGGTTAAAGCGGACACAAGGACGCAGAGAGTTTATACTAGTTCGGCCCCTTCGATGAAGGTAAAAGCCTACGTCTAGTTGTGATGGAATTGATGGGGTTTCGATGACTAGGGAGCAAATAAGCTTCACCGAAGTCTCAAGTTGTTGTCTGTCCTCCTGAACCGCCGCCGGGTCGTCCCCTAATATACACGGGTGACGCCCGTCGGTTCACAGAGTCCCAACACCGGTTCATATTCGTATCCGGGTTGGTCTCTCCTTATTCCTATCTTACAATACAAGTTTACATACAGATGCCGGTTTACGGCTACAAGTCTTAAACCGACTACGGGCCTCAGGCCCTCATCTATCTTCTTGGGCTTTAACCCTCTTGAGCTACTGATGAAGTTAACCCGGCCCAAATAGGCCGGTTTACGCCCAGTAGTAATATCCCCAGCACACTTCCTTGCATGCGAAGATGTAGCTGGTGGGTCCCAGCAGTCAGGGGGAAAATGTTTTTTTCACGAAATACGGTGGCCCGTCTGGTGGGTCCCCGCTGCCAGGTGGAGGAATAATTATTTTGCGCGTAATAAGGAGGCACTTCCTTGCTACGGCCGTGGACCCAGCTATCAGCCTCTCCACGTATAGTCCACGTCCGATGGAAGCCGTTCCTTGACCACGTTGACCACGCCGCGCCGAGAGCACCAAGGCGGTGGACGACGGCAAGGCCTAGGAAGGGGACAACATGGAGCCGGGGAAGACGCGGCAGTGGATGCCCACACGGAGAGGAGTATGAGGGTTCACTGGTTCGCTGCGGTGTGAGGCTCTTGTCGCTGCAGAATAACAGGGGCTGTGGGTGTGTAGAGGGATGGCCTGGCCAGCGATGGGAGTAGTAGGGGGCGGTGAGGCCTCCGCCGCATCGCAGCCGGCCACGGGAGGCAGGAGCACGAGGCACGACCGGCGCTGGTTTGGGCGGCTGGAGCAAGAAGACCAGAGGTTGAAGAAGCACTACGGCCGTTGGATGGACATCGTACGGTCACTGGAGCTAGAATCGTGCATATTGACTAAGTTGACAAAGCCCTCCGTCCCCGTCAACTTAGTACATAAGTCAGTCTGCCACTATACTGGGTCCCAGATAGCAGGGGGAGTATTCATTTTTTTGTGCGTAATAAGGATGCACTTCCTTGCGTGCGAAGATATAGCTGTTGGGTCCGAGCTGTCAGCGGCGGTAACGTTTTTTTTGTGAAATACAGAGGCCCTTTCGGTGGGTCCTAGATGTTAGGTGGAGGAATCATTATTTTGCGCATAATAAGAAGGCTGTCACGCCCAAGATGCGACCCTATCCTAAAGGAACTCTAAGGTCCCACCAAGGATAGAAGCGCATCTTGAAGACGCTTTTGCAAGGTGGATATCATTACATCAACATTACATAATAGTGGGGATACAATCAAGACATACAATGTCACATGAATACAACAATACATCATATACAAGATCAACATCCAACTATGGATGAAACATAAACAGAAACTCAAACGACATCCACCCTGCTAGCCCAGGCTACCGACCAGGAACCTAACCCAAGATCGACGACGAAGAAGAAGAACTCCAACACAAGTAAACATCGCTCTCACGTCATGATCATCGCGTAACCTGTACCTGCAACTGATGTTGTAGTAATCTATGAGCCACAAGGACTCAGCAATCCCATTACCATGGGTATCAAGACTAGCAAAGCTGAATGGGTAAGGAAGGGAGTAAAGTGGTGAGGTTGCAGCAGCGACTAAGCAAGTATGGTGGCTAGCTTACGCAAATAAGAGCGAGAAGAGAAGCAAAGCAAGCGGTCGTCAACTAGTAATGATCAAGAAGTGATCCTGAACTCCTACTTACGTCAGACATAACCCAGGAACCGTGTTCTCCTTAGGATCAACCCCGAAAAGAGACTCTCACGGTTATGCACACGGTTGGTGTATTTTAGAAGAGTTTACTTTAAGTTTACTACAACCGGACATTAACAAATTCCCATCTGCCACATAACCGCGGGAACGGCTTTCGAAAGTTCAAACCCTGCAGGGGTGTCCCAACTTAGCCCATGATAAGCTCTCGCGATCAACGAAGGATATTCCTTCTCCCGGGAAGACCCGATCAGTCTCGGAATCCCGTTTACAAGACATTTCGACAATGGTAAAACAAGACCAGCAAAGCCGCCCGGATGTGCCGACAAATCCCGATAGGAGCTGCACATATCTCGTTCTCAGGGCACACCGGATGAGCCAGACGTCGGGTTGGCATAGACCCTGATTGCCCAGGGGGCGCCGGACATCGCTCGGTTTGGACCAGCACTCGAAGGAGAACCGGCCCGGGGGGGGGGGCTAAAATAAAGATGACCCTCGGGCTCCGGAAAACCCAAGGGAAATAAAAGGGCATAGGTGAGGCAAATGGTAAAACCAATGTTGGGCCTTGCTGGAGGAGTCTTATTCAAAGTGAACTGTCAATGGGGTCCCATAAATCACCCAACCGCGTTAGGGACGCAAAATCCGGGAACATAATACCGATATGAGGGAAACTAGGGCGGCAAGAGTGGAACAAAACACCAGACATAAGGCCGAGCCTTCCACCCTTTACCAAGTATATAGATGCATCAATAATATAAGAGATATTCTGATATCCCAACATAAACATAATCCAATATGGAGCAATCTTCATCTTCACCTGCAACTAGCAACGCTATAAGAGGGGTTGAGCAAAAGCGGTAACATAGCCAAACAACGGTTTGCTAGGAAGGGTGACAAAGGTTAGAGGTTCATGGCAATTAGGGAGGCTGGATAAGCAAGTGGTAGGTAACGCAGCATAGCGATAGAACGAAGCAACTAGCAAAGCAATGATAGTAATGGTATCCAAGGTGACGGTCATCTTGCCTGAAATCCCGCTAGTAAGAAGAACGAGTCCATGAAGAAGATGAAGCCACGAAGACGAACCAAGCGTATACGAACGAATCCTCACGATCGCAACGAAACGGGAACTATCGAGAATAAGCACACAACACGGTAAACACACCACACATGAACAAGGCATGATGCTCAACCAAGTATGATGCATGCCAAGGCTACATGAGGCTACTCATGTCAAGAGATGATGCATACAAGAGCAACACATCAAAGCAAGTTTAAATGAGGCCGGGAACAACATATAGCAATTCCGATAAGTCCTCATATGCAAATTTCGAAATTGGTCCAGATCTGAATAAACCTTATGTTCAAGTTGTTAAAAAGCAATTTAAGATGCACCATGATGATCTACACGAAATTCTAGACAAGTTACATATAAAGTTCATTAGATTCGGAGCTACGGCCTAGAAGATATGAGCAAAACAAGACAAACATGGCATTGATGCAAAATGCATTCAAACATCAAGAAAACACACTCAAAACATGGATGCAACAAGGTAACATGAAACTACATACAAAACTAGGCAATTTTCATATAAATCACACCCAAAACGGAGCAACGATATCAACACATACACCCTATACAAGGTTAAAGGACAAGCTGTTCAGAACAGCAACCAGGCATATTGCAAGCATCAAAACAACATGCTACAGGATATCGACATAAAATAAAAAGGCATGAACATGATTTACAGGTAAAGCATAACAAAACATGAACACTGAGCTAATCCCAGAAATTACTAGAACATGCTCAAAAGGACATGGCAAGATTGCAAATAATAACAGGTTCACAGGGCATGGCAGAAATAACATCAGGTTGCAATGTTTAGAGCTATCAACCAACATGATACATGAACTTATCATGGCAACCAAAGGCATGTCATGAATCTACTAAATTCGTAGAACAAACGTACCTTACTGACCATGAGTCAAAAAGGATCATAAGATATGATGGCTCCCATGTAAACATAGCAAGTTTCATTACAGATTCAGACTTAGTGAAAAACAGAGCATGGCATAAACAGCAGCATGAAGGCAACTTGGCGAGCTCGATTCACTCAACAAAAAGAATTGCATGATACACTAAACATACTACCATCAAGAAGACATGTTCATGAAGATAATAATGGAAAGAACAAGTTCATAGCACGCAAGGATCACTAGCAACGACCTTGGCAAAATTGAATAACATGTAAACAATCTGCCAGGAACATTTTATAGCAAAAGTAGAGCAATATTAAGACATGATAAGGCATTCCATAAATGCAAACAGAGGTACGGATGGATATACCATAACCATATGTTCAAAACATCCTTACTAAACATACTCAAAAGAGGCATGGATCTCACTGTAGCCACATGAATACATGGCATGAAAATAACAGCAGACAAAGACTTGGTAAAATTCTAAGTCTCTGAAATCAGCAACATCATGGAGGCTACTTTGCAAGCTTGAAACAACCAATACATGGCATATCATGAATAAATAGTTGCACCACAGAAAATAGGCATGTTGTAGCTCATAGCACATGTAGAATTTGTGCTCAAAAGAAAATCACACAAAAAGATACAAAAATGACAAATGAGCAAGTTCTGATAAACTACAACAGACAACATTATAGAGCATTCTTGCAACGATGATTAGGGCATCACGATGAACTCAAATGAACATAGCACCATGGAACAAAATGAAGATCACAACCATTTGAACATGTTGATATATCATATGCATGAAACGGAGCAGTGTGCATGGAGTTATGGCATGATCAATAGATCAACATATTATGAAAAACTTCGGGACTTAGCAGTTTTTCACCTCGCAAAACGTGGACTGAGAGGACTCGGGACGGAGGGAACCGGGGAAGGGGCCGGCGTTTGGTGCAACGAATGGGCAGAGCTCGCCGGCAGCGAGCGGGGCCGACGAGGTGCGGGACGGGCAGCGGCGCGCGGGGCCGGCGGGAGGCGCGCGGGAGGCGTCGGAGACACGGGAGGCGCCAGAGTGGAGGCGGGGCCGGCGCCGGAGTGGCGCGCAGGCGGGCGGCGCGGTCGGGCTTCAGCGAGGCTCCGGTGGCCGGAGTCGCGACGTGCGGCGGCGGGCGGACGGCAGCACGGTCGGGCCGACCCGGGCCCCGATGGGCTCGGCGGGCTGCGCCCGGGCCTGGCGGGCCTGCGGAGGAGGAGAGAGGAGGCTGGAGGCGGTGGGCGAAAAATGGCGCGACGGGAGTGGCTGCGGCGGCGGAGGTGCTGAGGTGGCGGCGCGGGATTGGTCGGGCGACGTGGAGGCTGGACATGTCCGGCCGGAGTTGGACGTGTCCGGCGCGCGAGGGGAGCGGGGCTAGGGTTTCATCTGCGGAAAAATCGGGGGGAGGGACTCATTTATAGGTAGAGGGAGCTAGGAGGCTTCAATTGGAGTGTGGTTTTCGGACACGCGATCGTGATCGAACGACCGAGAGGATGGAGGTGGTTAGGGTGGGTTATTGGGCCACTTTGGAGTGGTGTTGGGCTGCACACAAAAGAGGCATTTGCGGCTACCCGGTTAACCGTTGGAGTATCAAGCGACCTCCAAATGGCACGAAACTTGACAGGAAGTCTACCGGTGGTATATCAAGGCCGCTTGACAAACCTCGGTCCATTCCGAGACCGTTTAACACCCGCTCACGAAAAGAGGCAAAAGGGGGCGCCGGAGGACATAGGAGTGCCGGATTGCAAAACGGACAACGGGGAAAATGCTCGGATGCATGAAACGAACACGTATGCGAATGTGATGCACATGATGACATGAGATGAAATGCAGATGATGACATGGCAAAGTGCAACACGCGAGCACATGACATGGCAACGACGGCGAATAACTGGCGAACACCTGGCGCATCAGATCCGGGGTGTTACAAAGGCATTTCCTTGCATGCGGCCGTGGACCCAGTTGTCAGTCTCTTCACGTACAGTCCACTTCAGATGCATGTCGGTCGTTGACCACGTTGACCAGGCCACGCTAAGAGCACCAGGGCGGTGGACGACGGCGAGGCCTAGGAAGGGAATGACACGAAGGCAGGGAAGACTCGGCAGTTGTTTCCCACATGGAGGGGAGTACGACTGTACGAGGGTTTACTGGTTCGTCTGCCGTCGCCGGAGAATAACAGCAGGTGTGGGTGAGTAGAGGGATGGCTAGGCTAGCGATGGGAGTACAGTGGGGCGGTGAGGCCTGTGCGGCAGCACAGCCGGCTGCGGGGAGGAGGGAGTAGGCAGTCCCGCCGGCGCTTGTTTGAGCGGCTGGAGCAGGAAGAGCAGAGATTGAAGAAGCACGACGGCCGTTGGATGGACATCCAACAGTCACTGCTTGTGCGTCAACTTTTTTAAGAAAGCCTCAAATCTATGGAAAACAGCATACAGCTCATCTGCCATTATTTCTAAAAATTTACAACCCATTTGCTAATTCTTAAGGTTTTGTTTGGAGCCCATATTCTTTTTGTTAGCATTACAGCCCATATTGTGGCCACGGTTAAAAAATTATACGAAATGTTGCATATTTCGGTGCGGTTCGAACTGTTTTTAATCCCGGAATTTCGAGTCACATTCAAACTGATTTAAAAAGTAAATGTATATCAATATAATATCCAACAAATTGTCCACGCATAAAAATTAATGCAATTTAAAATCTTGAAATGAAAAAAGAAATTTGAAAGTAATTGTCGGTTTGATGTGTTTTAAAAATGTACAACCCATTTCTCATTACTGATAGGACATTTTCTTGTCCAGCCGAATGAAGCTCTCCTTGTCTTGAAAGATTTGCAGCCCAACAGGCCTGACAAAGCGACTTACTTGGCAAATCACAAAAAAACGGGGCTAGCCATTTTCAAAAAGAAAAAAAAACTACTGGGCTGGTCTGTGGTAAACATAAAAGAGAAGGCTATCTAGACAGGCCAGAGTGACCCGCACAACCTAGTTGACACCCTACTTCCATCAAAAAAAAATTAGATAAATGCCACAACAAATATGGCGATTCATAAAAATGCCACTGCAATTTCCAAACTTTGAAAAATGCCACTGCAATTTTTGCAAACTTTGGAAAATGCCACTGCAATTTGCAAACTTTGAAAAACGCCACTCCAGACTTCGAAAAATGCCACTTGAACTAGCATGAAATGGCATTTTTCAAAGTTTGGGAATTGCAGTGGCATTTCTCGGAAACACCAGATTTGGAGTGGCATTTATCAAATTAACCCAAAACAAAAATAACTGGGTGAGCTGCTGGGTCCCTGGTGTCAGCCGCTCGTTGTCCAAGTCTCTCGTTTATTGACTACGTTGACAATGGCATGGGACCCAGATGTCAGAAATCCATTAGGAGAAGTCATTTTCTTATTGGATTGAAATTAGGAGGCACTTGCTTGCGTACTGCCATGACCTTGGCGGGACCCTGCTGTCATCCTCTCCACGTACAATCATCTCCTGATTGTGTACGTGTCAACTTGGTAGGCCCACAAGTCAGCCTCTAAACCCATGGAGGACAAATACAACCCATTTAAAAAAATAACAGCCCATTCCATACGTTCAAACGGAAAGTTCAACATTCAGAGCAAAGTAACAGGTCTGATCCACATATAGAGTACTGAACTTCCACGTTGACAGCCATCATAGCCAAGTTAACTATCTACTCCCACTAGTACTCTAGTAGCGTACAAGTACTAACTTACTCTTAGCTAACTAGACGATGCCGGCCCCATCTGCGGTACATGCTAAACGCTGGCATCGGCGTCCTCCGCCTCGCCTCGGACTTGCCAGAGGTGCGATAGGGCGCGTTGCTCGCGCATGCTGGCCCTTTCCATGCCGGCGTGGTCCACCGAAGCTTCGGCTTCTAAGCGGGAAACCCACCTGATGAGCTGGTAGTAAAAATTGGCGTCGCGGACGTGTGTGTGCCCGACAGCCTCCAGGGCTATTTGCCGGGCGCCGGCCTCCACATAGTCGGCCCAGGTGCAGGCGCTCTGCTCGCGACTCAGAGCGTCGGTGCGCTGCTGCTCCATGTCCCGCTAGCGGCGCAAATCGGCGAAATGCTGCTCCTCCGCCAAGCGGTCGCGCTCCAACAACTCCTGCTCCTCCGCCAGACGGTCGCGCTCCGACAAGTCCTCGATCTCCGCATTGCCATCTAAAGACCGATAGAATGCCTCCTCCCTCTGTCTGCCTTCCGGTGAAAAACCAAACACTAGTTTCGGCGGTGACTGCCTCCGGCCTCGCCTATCGTGGACGGGCGGGGGCATGGCGGACGTGGCGAGAGAGAGGATAAGTGGCGAGTGACGTCGGGCCGGTGGGGGCTTATGAGGATAGGGCGAGTTGGGTCACGGTGCCACCATAGAAGGCTAGGAAACAGTACTTATAGGCGGAAGGTAGCACGACGGTCATCAGAATTCAATGCATAATTAAGCATGCATGACTTATCGCGCCAGCTTGCCGTGGAAAACTAGAGAAACTGAAATTCTGACTGTGTCGTCCCGTCCCTTCAGTGGTGCGTCTCGTCCGTGTTGGGTCACACGCCGGCATGACGGTCAAACGAGTGCACTCGAATCATCTCCCTCCTTGTCAATAATGATTCCACGGATTTAAAATGCCCGCAACTATTAAAGCGCATCTTTTTTCGCATCAATTAGCTGCCTTAATTACGGCCGGCTGCATGCAGGCACTCAAAATCGCTCGCAGCATGCAACGAGTCGCAGCCGAGGGCATTAGTTGATGAACTTTAGCTGGGAGATAAGGCATTTGCGAACGTTTTTGCCGGCAGTTTCTTTAGATTCGCATGGCATTTTCTTCAGAGCAGCTTGTCAGTTTCTTCAGAGGTAGGCATTTTTATTCAAAAAACTGCCACTTCGGATCTTGCGTCGCAACTAAAACAGCCAGGAGCGCATTAGTAGGCTAGCTAGTGATCGACGAGTAACTTGTAAACACTGAGCGAACAGATATAAGGAACTGTTAATACATCTCAATGATTCACAGATTATATACAAATATGTAGCTCCAAAAGCAAAGATCAGCCACAACTAAAACCAACTAGTATAATTCTCATACATAAGATCAACATGTTAATGCATCTCAATGATTCACAGATCATATACAAATATGTAGCTCCAAAAGCAAAGATCTAGAAAAAACATATGTTCTTCCTACTAACATGGATGCTTCTCTTAGCCAACATTCAGTACAGACTGAAAGAAAATTTTGTTTGTGAAGTCTACAATTCCTCTTGCAAACGTAACTGGTTTCACCAACAGCTGGAACAATGAGAATGAACCACACATGATGGAGGAACATCCAGTGCAATATGATTTGGTCTTCTCTTGATCACACGGCGAGACTATTTTCGGAATACAAACTTTAACTTAGGCAAAATGATGCCCATTATATAATCAGACCAAAGCAATGAAGCACCTAGTGTTGGCCAATAAATAGTACAGTACTACTTTTCTGCAGTCCATGAAGTGACTGTCCAATCTTTCTGTGTCTATTTTCAAATGGCACTGCATGCAGTGACTATACTATTCTCTTGTGCAGTTCAACCAAAATTGCGGTCACTTTGTGTGTTTGCCAAATAGCAACGGGCAGACATCTCTGTCTGCACAAATATCAAGCAGCTAGTAAACATATACCCCACCTTGTATTTTCGGTTTAAACATGTCTCTTCCGCTTAGCATCTGTCATGTTTTGCACTGGACAATTTGATACAGTCATGTTTTGCCCTGGACAATTTCATACTGAATTGATTTGCTTATTCAGAGCAGAAATATAGTGCCTATTCTTCATCAGACGAAGGATATCCATGTTCGTAGTGATGGAAGAGGTGAAATCGATACAACCGAAATTGAGCATCCAATCATCGAATCCTGTCCTGCACCTCCAATGTAGGTCCACCCTGCCAATAAATTCACATGCAAACCACTAGTATTACTATCTAATGACAGTACAAAAATAGTAGCAAGATAGTAGCAAACCATGTACCTTCTTAATGAACAGCTCATAGTGCCACCAATTGGATATAAAGGTTTGAAAGAAAACATGCCCCTAATGTTGAACCAGTTGGACTTTTTGTGAAGTTCCACTAAAATCGAGCATCCCTATTTGCATAGATATTGAAAGTGTGATTACTATAAAAGTGGCACTAGTTGAAGCAGAGACTCACAAATATAAGCATTCCAACTTCTTAATGGTAAAAGGTAGCATGACTGTTTCTAACCACCTGTTTGAAGGAATAAATAAGGCAACAGAGGCTGATGTCAGAAAGGCATATATAGTCCTTTCTGAAAGAATGATCGATTCCTGACCTTTCCTCTTCTTTTAAGCATATTTTGTGCAGTTCAACTAAAATAAAATGCCATCACCGCCTTGACAATTCAATGACACTGTACAAAAGTAAATGACTTAACATTACATCATGATGTCAGGTATGTAGTCGACAGGCATTAGAGACAAACTTACACCTCCTCCGATAACATAATGAACATTAATTTTAACAAAGGTGTGACTAGCTTGACCGAGATAATTTGAGTGAACTGTACACCCTCTGCACCTTAATATAAGACGTTTTCACGGTTCAGCCTAAAGTACCCAAACATCTACTAGTATTTAGAAAAACAGGTAGTAGTTTTCTTGAGCACTGCTACCTCTTGAGCACTGCGTTGGATTTCCTTGAAGAGGAAAGGGTGATGCAGCAGAGTAGAGTAAGTATTCCCCTTAGTTTTTGAGAACCAAGGTATCAATCCAGTAGGAGGCTACGCGCGAGTCCCTCGTACCTACACAAAACAAGTAGCTCAACGCAACCAACGCGATTAGGGGTTTTCAATCCCTTCACGTCACTTACGAGAGTAAGATCTGATAGAGATGATAGATAATATTTTTGGTATTTTTGATATAGAGATGCAAAGTAAGTAAAAGGTGAAGTAAAAGCAAAGCAATAATAAAGTGATTGGAGATTGATATGATGAGAATAGACCCGGGGGCCATAGATTTCACTAGTGGCTTCTCTCAAGAGCATAAGTATTCTACGATGGGTGAACAAATTATTGTTGAGCAATTGACAGAATTGAGCATAGTTATGAGAATATCTAGGCATGATCATGTATATAGGCATCACGTCTGAGACAAGTAGACTAACTCCTGCCTGCATCTATTACTATTACTCCACTTATCGACCGCTATCCAGCATGCTTCTAGAGTATTAAGTTAAAAACAGAGTAACGCCTTAAGCAAGATGACATGATGTAGAGGGATAGTTTCATGCAATATGATAAAAAAACCATCTTGTTATCCTCGATGGCAACAATACAATACATGCCTTGTTGCCCCTACTGTAACTGGGAAAGGACACCACAAGATTGAACCCAAAGCTAAGAACTTCTCCCATTGCAAGAAGAACCAAGCTAGTAGGCCAAACCAAATTGATAATTCAAAGATACTTGCAAAGATAACCAATCATACATAAAAGAATTCAGAGAAGATTCAAATATTATTCATAGATAGACTTGATCATAAACCCATAATTCATCGGTCTCAACAAACACACCGCAAAAGAAGATTACATCGAATAGATCTCCACGAGAGAGGGGGAGAACATTGTATTGAGATCCAAAAGGGGAGAAGAAGCCATCTAGCTACTAACTATGGACCTGGAGGTCTGAGTAAACTACTCACACTTCATCGGAGGGGCTATGATGATGTAGAAGCCCTCCGTGGTGGATGCCCTCTCCGGCGGAGCTCCAGAACAGGCCCCAAGATGGGATCTCGTGGGTACAGAAGATTGCGGCGGTGGAGTTAGGTTTTTGGCTCTGTATCTGATCGTTTGGGGGTACGTAGGTATATATAGGAGGAAGGAGTACGTCGGTGGAGCAAAGGGGGGCCCACGAGGCAGGGGGCGCTCCCTAGGGGGCAGCGCGCCCTCCACCCTCGTGACCGCCTCCCTCCTTTCTTGACGGAGGGTCCAAGTCTCCTAGATCTTATTTGTTGAGAAAATCACGTTCTCTAAGGTTTCATTCCGTTTGGACTCCGTTTGATATTCCGTTTCTTCGAAACACTGAAATAGGCAAAAAACAGCAATTCTGGGTTGGGCCTCCGGTTAATAGGTTAGTCCCAAAAGTAATATAAAAGTGGAAAATAAAGCCCAATATAGTCCAAAACAGTAGATAATATAGCATGGAGCAATCAAAAATTATAGATACGTTGGAGACGTATCAGGCATCCCCAAGCTTAATTCCTGCTCGTCCTCGAGTAGGTAAATGATAAAAAATAATTTTTGATGCGGAGTGCTACTTGGCATAATTTCAATGTAATTCTTCTTAATTGTGGTATTAATATTCAGATCCGAAAGATTCAAGACAAAAGTTCATATTGACATAAAAATAATAATACTTCAAGCATACTAACAAAGCAATTATGTCTTCTCAAAATAACATGGCCAAAGAAAGTTATCCCTACAAAATCATATAGTCTGGCTATGCTCTATCTTCACCACACAAAGTATTTAAATCATGCACAACCCCGATGACAAACCAAGCAATTGTTTCATACTTTTGACATTTTCAAAACTTTTTCGATCTTCACACAATACATGAGCGTGAGACATGGATATAACACCATATGTGGAATAGAATGGTGGTTGTGGAGAAGACAAAAAGAGGGGAAGATAGTCTCACATCAACTAGGCATATCAACGGGCTATGGAGATGTCCATCAATAGATATCAATGTGAGTGAGTAGGGATTGCCATGCAACGGATGCACTAGAGCTATAAGTATATGAAAGCTCAACAAAAGAAACTAAGTGGGTGTGCATCCAACTCGCTTGCTCACGAAGACCTGGGGCCTTTATGGAAGCCCATCATTGGATATACAAGCCAAGTTCTATAATGAAAAATTCCCACTAGTATATGAAAGTGATAAAATGAGAGACTCTCTATCATGAAGATCATGGTGCTACTTTGAAGCACAAGTGTGGTAAAAGGATAATAACATTGTCCCTTCTTTCTTTTTCTTTTTTTTAATTGGGCCTTTTTTTATGGCCTCTTTTTTTCGTCTGGAGTCTCATCCCGACTTGTGGGGGAATCATAGTCTCCATCATCCTTTCCTCACCTGGGACAATGCTCTAAAAATGATGATCATCACACTTTTATTTTTCTTACAACTCAACAATTACAACTCGATACTTAAAACAAAATATGACTCTATATGAATGCCTCCGGCGGTGTGCCGGGATATGCAATGAATCAAGAGTGACATGTATGAAAGAATTATGAAATGTGGCTTTGCCACGAATACGATGTCAACTACATGATCTGCTAGCAATATGACAATGATTGAGCGTGTCATAATAAACGGAATGGTGGAAAGTTGCATGGCAATATATCTCGGAATGGCTATGGAAATGCCATGATGGGTAGGTATGGTGGCTGTTTTGAGGAAGTTATATGGTGGGTGTATGATACCGGCGAAAAGTGTGCGGTATTAGAGAGGCTAGCAATGGTGGAAGGAAGGAAAGTGCGTATAAACCATGGACTCAACATTAGTCATACAGAACTCATATACTTATTGCAAAAATCTAGAAGTAATCAAAGCAAAGTATTACGCGCATGCTCCTAGGGGGATAGATTGGTAGGAAAAGACCATCGCTCGTCCCCGACCGCCACTCATAAGGAAGACAATAAATAAATAAATCATGCTCCGACTTCATCACATAACGATTCACCATACGTGCATGCTATGGGAATCACAAACTCTAACACAAGTATTTCTCAAATTCACAACTACTCAACTAGCATGACTCTAATATTACCATCTTCATATCTCAAAACAATTATCAAGCATCAAACTTTTCTTAGTATTCAACACACTCAAAAGAAAGTTTTACAAATCTTGAATACCAAGCTCATTATTATTATTAAGCAAATCACCATGCTATTTAAGACTCTCAAAATAATCTAAGTGAAGCATGAGAGATCAATAGTTTCTATAAAACAAATCCACCACCGTGCTCTAAAAGATATAAGTGAAGCACTAGAGCAAAACTATATAGCTCAAAAGATATAAGTGAAGCACATAGAGTATTCTATCAAATTTCAATTCATGTATGGCTCTCTCAAAAGGTGTGTACAGCAAGTATGATTGTGGTAGACTAACAAGCAAAGACTCAAATAATACAAGACGCTCCAAGCAAAACACATATCATGTGTTGAATAAAAATATAGCTCCCAGTAAAATTACCGATGGAAGTAGACGAAAGAGGGGATGCCTTCCGGGGCATCCCCAAGCTTTGACTTTTTGGTGTCCTTGGATTATCTTGGGGGTGCCATGGGCATACCCAAGCTTAGGCTCTTGCCACTCCTTGTTCTATAATCCATCAAAAGATTTCACCCAAAACTTGAAAACTTCACAACACAAAACTCAACAGAAATCTCGTGAGCTCCGTTAGCGAAAGAAAACAAAAGACCACTTCAAGATACTATAATGAACTCATTATTTATTTATATTGGTGTTAAACCTACTGTATTCCAACTTCTCTATGGTTTATTAAAAAATTTACTAGCTATAGATTCATCAAAATAAGCAAACAACACACGAAAAACAGAATCTGTCAAAAACAGAACAGTCTGTAGTAATCTGTGACTAACGCAAACTTCTGGAACGCCAAAAAATCTACTAAAATAGGACGACCTAGGCAACTTGTTTATCGATCAGCAGCAATTGGAATCGGTATTTTATCACGTTCTGGTGATTTTTAACAATTGTTTTCGTGAACAGAAAGTTTCTGGAAATTACAGCAAGATCAAATAACTATCATCCAAGAATATCCTATAGGTTTAACTTGGCACAAACACTAACTAAAACATAAAACCACATCTAAACAGAAGGTAGATGGATTATTTATTGGATAACAGCAATATTGGGTTGTCTCCCAACAAGCGCTTTTCTTTAAAGCCTTTTAGCTAGGCATTGATAATTTTAATGATGCTCACATGAAAGACAAGAATTGAAGCGCAAAAAGAGCATCATAAAACACATGACAAACACATATAAGTATAACATACTTCCTATGCATAGGCATTTTATAAGCAAACAAATTATCATAGCAAGCAAAAAATTGGCATATGCAAGGAAGAAGAAAGAGATGATAGCAATCTCAACATGACGAGAGGTAATTTAGTGACATGAAAATTCCTACAACCATATTTTTCCTCTCTAATAATAATTACATGTAGGATCATAAGAAAATTAAAAAATATAGCTATCACATAACATATTCTCAACACGATCCACATGCATGCGAAGTTGACACTCTTCCAAAATAGTGGGATTATCATTAACTAAAGTCATGATTTCTCCAAGTCCACTTTTATCAAAACATTCATAAGATTGAATGTTATCCAAATATGTGGGATCTAAAGTTGACACTCTTCCAAACCCACTTTCAATATTATTGCAAACGCTATTATCAATCTTATATTCGTCATGGGGCTTAAATAAATTTTCAAGATCATAAGAAGAATCCCCTCAATCATGACTATTGGACATAGCAAAACTAGCATCCCCAAGCTTAGGGTTTTGCATATTATTAGCATAATTTACATCAATAGAATTTATAATAAAATCATTGCAATCATGTTTTTTATTCAAAGATCTATCATGAAGCACTTCATCACAATTTTCAGATTTACGGATTTCAGGCAAAAGCTTAAAAAGATAATCTAGTGCATCCAAATCACTAGGAATTGGTTCATCATAATTGGATCTCTTAAAAAGATTGGAAAGCGGATGAGGATCCATAGATATTAGCTTCTCTGTTTAGGAATAAATACTCAACTATTTCAACCAAGCGAGAAAACGAGCCAAGAAAGACATCAAGGCGAACGGAAAAGAGAGGGCAAATAAAACGGCAAGGGTGAAGTGGGGGAGAGGAAAACGAGAGGCAAATGGAAAATAATGTAATGTGAGAGATAAGAAACTGTGATGGGTACTTGGTATGTTGACTTTTGCGTAGACTCCCCGGCAACGGCGCTAGAAATCTTCCTGCTAACTCTTGAGCACTACGTTGGATTACCTTGAAGAGGAAAGGGTGATGCAACAGAGTAGAGTAAGTATTTCCCTCAGTTTTTGAGAACCAAGGTATCAATCCAGTAGGAGGCTACGCGCGAGTCCCTCGTACCTACACAAAACAAATAGCTCAACGCAACCAACGCGACTAGGGGTTGTCAATCCCTTCACGGTCACTTACGAGAGTGAGATCTGATAGAGATGATAGATAATATTTTTGGTATTTTTATATAGAGATGCAAAGTAAAATAAAAGGTAAAGTAAAAGCAAAGCAATAATAAAGTGATTGGAGATTGATAGGATGAGAATAGACCCGGGGTCCATAGATTTCACTAGTGGCTTCTCTCAAGAGCATAAGTGTTCTATGGTGGGTGAACAAATTACTGTTGAGCAATTGACAGAACTGAGCATAGTTATGAGAATGTCTAGACATGATCATGTATATAGGCATCACGTCCGAGACAAGTAGACCTACTCCTTCCTGCATCTACTACTATTACTCCACTCATCGACTGCTATCCAGCATGCATCTAGAGTATTAAGTTAAAAACAGAGTAACGCCTTAAGCAAGATGACATGATGTAGAGGGATAGTTTCATGCAATATGATAAAAACCCCATCTTGTTATCCTCGATGGCAACAATACAATATGTGCCTTGCTTCCCCTACTATCACTGGGAAAAGACACCGGAAGATTGAACCCAAAGCTAAGCACTTCTCCCATTGCAAGAAGAACCAATCTAGTAGGCCAAACCAAACTGATAATTCGAAGAGACTTGCAAAGATAACCAATCATACATAAAAGAATTCAGAGAAGATTCAAATATTGTTCATAGATAGACTTGATCATAAACCCACGATTCATCGGTCTCAACAAACACACCGCAAAAAGAAGATTACATCGAATAGATCTCCATGAGAGAGGGGGGAACATTGTATTGAGATCCAAAAAGAGAGAAGAAGCCATCTAGCTACTAACTATGGACCCGGAAGTCTGAGGTAAACTACTCACACTTCATCGGAGGGGCTATGATGATGTAGAAGCCCCCTGTGGTGGATGCCCTCTCCAGCAGAGCTCCAGAACAGGCCCCAAGATGGGATCTCGTGGGTACAGAAGGTTGCGGCGGTGGAATTAAGTTTTTGGCTCCGTATCTAATCGTTTGGGGGTACGTAGGTATATATAGGAGGAAGGAGTACGTCGGTGGAGCAAAGGGGGGGCCATGAGGCAGGGGGCGCGTCCTCCACCCTCGTGACCGCCTCCCTCCTTTCTTGACGGAGGGTCCAAGTCTCCTGGATCTTATTTGTTGAGAAAATCACGTTCCCGAAGGTTTCATTCCGTTTGGACTCCGTTTGATATTTCGTTTCTTCGAAACACTGAAATAGGCAAAAACAGCAATTCTGGACTGGGCCTCCGGTTAATAGGTTAGTCCCAAAAGTAATATAAAAGTGGAAAATAAAGCCCAATATAGTCTAAAATAGTATATAATATAGCATGGAGCAATCAAAAATTATAGATACGTTGGAGACGTATCAAGCACATATCTGGGAAATCTTGCCACACTTTATTTATGTCCATACGCTAATGCAACACCATTCGAAATTTCGAATACTACAAATATACACTAATCCAGTGGCTAGTGCAACGCTAGAGTAGTTATTTTATTACAGGGTACAGTACAATGCTTTTACTGAACAGATTTCAATAAACTCTGGCACTGGAAGATTTCTATAAGAATTAACAATACAAAATGTAAAGGTAACACGTTTCAGCATTGGTATACTAGTTGTGCATGAGCATTAAACCAAATACAAAAGTCTGAAGGTAACTAGCATTATTAACTAATGACAGTATAAAAAATTGCAAACCTTGTACCTCCAAGGTAAATATCATTTCGAACTCGGGGGGACCTTAAAAATTGCTATCCCGATATTGATAATCGATCAAACATAAAAACTTGATCGAACGAAACAAGAGAACAGCCGGAGGAGGAGGTGCCCACTCTTGACCTTTCCCCTTGTCTTCATAATTTTTTGTGCAGTTTAACCAAAATAAAATGACATCAGCGCCTTGGCATTTTGGTGATACTGTAGAAAAAAATTAACTTATCTCATGAAAGTGAGGTATGTAATCTATAAGCATTAATAGTGCAAAAATCTGAAGGTAGTAACAAGTTTCATCGTTGGTATACTGGTTGTGCAACAGCATTAGAATGCCTTAGCTGAAAAATCTTTAATGCATCCACAATCAACAACTAACCCTGAAATAATCCAGTGACATTAAATGGCATTGCTTAAATTTATCGGTGGCATTAGACTGAGTGCGGCATTAGTCAGTAGCATTGCTTGACTTGATTGCTGGCGTTATACTAACAGCAAAAAAGTGACACTAAGAGCATGGGAGGCCCATTAGGACAGTGGGCGCACCAGTACGATGTACCTCCACGGATGCATAGAGTGGTGAGGGAGGTATGGTTGCCCAGAGCAACAAATATCCAGGCAGCATATGTGGATTACGTCCCATTTTTGTTATGTTTAGCCACCTTTTTCCTATGTGAGGACAACAAACCGATCGACCTAGTCATTCTCTATTGCGTTGTCATGCCTTTCTACCCTTCTTCAACCAAGAGACACGAGACTCATTCCTTAGCTACTGATTTTCCCCTTTTCAACCTAGATGTGGGTACGATGCCTACTTTCTTGGACAGTACAGTCTCCCTTCCTTTCCTTATTCAACCTAGACATGGATTAGTTTGCATGAAGTAGGGTTTCCTTTAATAGTGCAAATTAAGGTTTTCGTCTGCGTGACCAGCAGAGCAGAGGATAGCAAATTGGGAAGATGGTGGAGTGGAAAAGATCCACATGCAGTGACATGGCAGATGGGGCAATAGAACAAGGGTGTGGTTCGAAAAGAGGTAGCATACCTGAGGGTCGGCGCGAAGTGGCTTCGCTCGTGGTCGTCGTCCTCCGCACGCACGACGGGAGCGAGCTTGGGGACGGAGGCCATCCCGCGCGGGCGCTAGGTCCGAGAGGACGACCTTGTCGTCAGTGCGTGACCTCGCTCGCCGACGACGAGTGCGTCAACGCTACACGTCCTTTTCTTCCCCCGCAGATCTGTGACCACCAGTGAGGAGGGAGAGAGAGGCCGTCTTTTTTATGTCTGGAGAGAGGGTGATAGTGTGAGAAGCAAGTGGGCAGCCCTTAGCAAGAAAGCTCTGAAGCTCCAGCCTATATACTAGTAGTACTAGAGGTGGAGTAGTGGTAGGGTAGTTTATATTTTCTCTGCAAACAGTACCAGTTAGTCGTGCTTCAAAACTGAATGGCACGCCATTAAAAAATAAGGTCGAGAAATAATGCGGCACCTCGTGCCAACGCGGCTAGATCGCATTTTGCACGAGAAATTACACACCATGTTTCGTTGGCATGTGGTCCCATTCCAACATGTCAGTGAGAAGACGGCGAGTCCTTTTGTACAATTTCCGAAAGGACGTGTAGGCCGGGGCGCCTCTTCGTGTACCATGGCAAACTGGCAACCGTCCATCGACTCTTCACCTTTCCCTCTCGATTTGGAACTGTTGTCGCACGCTCTTCCTCCCTCCTCCATTTGCCTTCACCCTTCCTTTTGCCATTGTTCGATTGTCTTCTCCATGGAGGGAACAAGCCGAAAACGACCCCGTTATTCTTGCGCCGATCTGAAAGATGACGTGGTGGGGGAACTCATTGATCGGTGCAATGTCATCACCTCGGCTAGCATGGCAGGTTCGTTCAAGAACATTCTCGACTCAACTAATAACATCATTACAAGGAACCCAAGGGTCCAGGAGCGGTTTGATCTCCCCTATCTTCTTCGCTATAAGCCTGTTCGCATGGGCGCGGACGACGGAGGCCTTGCCTTGTGCAAGTTGATGCCGCTTGATAATGATACGTGTGATGTCAAGATGCCATCGCTTAAGGGTAAGTCCTGGGCTGGCGCAAATGGAGATTGGGTTGTTTATATTGGGTACAATTGCGAGTGGGAACTTGTGAATGTGTACACTCGTCAGCGGATTCCACTTCCAAAAATCTTCGAGTGCCTTGAGATTGAGCACATAGATGATCTACGTACGTTCAAATATGATCATGGTGACTGTCGTCTATGGAAGATAGCAATTTCTCGAGTTCCCAGCCGCTCTTGGAATCACAAGAACTATAAAGTTGTTGCTATCTTCGACAAGCTTGTTGTCGTCCTTTGTGGTTCGACTGGATGGATATTGCTCAAAATTCAGTTTCTATACACGGATGTGTACTGTGATGCAATTGAATACGAGGGTCTTGTGTTTGCTTCCACCAATCGTGGCACTGTTTTTGCATGGGATCCTCGTAGTTTCGGTACGTTTGTCTTCCACCGTAATTATAATTGTTTCATCCACATGCATGCGGGTTAGCAAGTTTCCCTTTACTAATTAACCTTCTTCTTGTGTTTCCAAGGTCCTGTGAACGTTCCACCACCTATACTTGAAAAAATTTATAAGCAAGGGGGAGATGACGATGGTGATGATCACGAGCATGAGGAGGAGTAGAACTTATATACTCAGTGGCGCCTGGCAACTAATTCTGATGGATCACCTCTTCTTGTCTGTATACAGTGCACTCAGACTGTTACTACTGAGGAAGCAGGTGTTGTCTCCCATGGTCACCCTCTCCTGACCTATTCCAACACCCGTTGCATGGATACTATTGTGCTAGCGCCAACACCAAACTATCCAATGATGGTGAAAGGCGATCCAGCTGTTATTGACACAACGTTACTACCATTTATGAGAAGCAACTGTATCTATACCTCGGACATTTCGGTGGTTCCCTGCCCTGGTCCTGATATATGTCGCTTCAGCCTGGATGATCAGTCATGCGTTGCTCTCGATATTGACAATAGTTGGCCCTTCCCAAAGCACCTATGGTTCAAAGCAAGCGTTTCCTATGCAGAGGATTGGTTGAGTTGAAGTTCATTTCATTGCTTGTTATTTGTTGTGTGATGAAAACTTTAGTATTTGCTAGAATGTTTTGTTGGAAATAACTATAATCCAACATGCATCCTCGTTGTCGTTGTGCGTTGATGACTTGTTGTATTTAATGAATGGTACATTTCAGTTGCAAATGCATGTCATAGACTCAATTTATGAATGGTTTTCGAGTCACTTCTTGGAGTGTATGTACCGTAGTAGTATAGCCAGCATCCGGTTAGTATATGAAGTTGCCACATCACATAGAGCCAACCTAATATTGGAGTATGCTAGCCCTCCACCGGCGCGCCGCTTCAATGGCGGAGGAAGTGAGAGGTCGCGTGACCTTGTGTCCTGATAGAGGCAAAGGTGTCCCGATGTTTCGATGAGATGGTGGCTATCGTTTCTGTGGGAGTCGACCTTGACGATCCGAATACGAACGTGCGAGATGTCGCGCCTTAGCAATCGCTAAACCAACTTTTGAGGGTTATTGACCACGCCGGAGCACGATCAACCTGACCACGAGGGCCTGTTTCCTGCGAGCAAACGAAGAACAAGCAAGAAACTAAGATTGCAATATGGATATTGCAAATATAAGAGGAAAGCTTTATTAATGAAGATGGGGTTCTGTGACGCCTTGGTCTGGTCGTTGAACACAAACGAAGTACGCGAAGTTGCAGCTATGGCGAACTTTTGATCTAAACAAAACCCAAAGTCTAAACGATGCCCTAGGGGTTGTATATATGGAGGAAGAGGGGGGGGGGGAATTTTGTGGCCCTTGGAGGAGGGGTCCGAAACCCACCCTAACTCTTGTTTCCCCACACATACGGACTCTAAAAACAGCCTATATTGAAGTATTTCGAAATTACATGGGCCTGGCCCAAAAAGAAGGTGACGCAGCACCTAGAATAGCCTCTGGACGAAAATTATGAAGTGGCATCTTGTATATTTCGTCCAAGGCTTCATGCACTCATTATGGTGGCTTCAAAGTCCTGAAATCGTCACTTGAAACTCTGTTCTTGTCTCCCTTGCGCATGCCATCAACTCCATGCTTGTTCTTGCTCCAATGATCATCCTTCTCCAAGCTAGGCCCTTCATTTGTAAGCAAAACAAATGTATCCAATTTAGGCAGCATCATATTCTCATGAACATTAGAATCATTACCAAGAAACGAAAGTACCTGATAATTCAATTGGCGTGCACGAGCTCTAGTAATTGGTCCAGTATGTATAGCAGCAGGGGCTGTGGGTGTAACAATGGTATTGATGTACTCATCATGTCCAGATCTAAGATGCCACGTGTACCAGATGAATGACTCCAAGTTCGACCACCGTGATGCTAGGTGCGAGCCAAGGAACACTGTTGGAGAGACCCCCCTCATAATTTTCCTACATTGGTCGTTGGATTCATAGGATAGAATGCTATAGGATTGTTTTTCCTATGTAATCATGTTTTAATTGGCAATCTAGCATCCACTCCAACTTTTGTTTCACTTCCTTTGTTCCTACGAAGAGAGTACTTGATCCAAACGATGTGCCGCTGCAAGAGCCGCCTATATTTATTAACCATGCTCTAAAAAGGTGGACCAGCTTTGGCTATAGTAGTACTGTACTAGGTTAGTAGGCGACATTACGCTTGGCTCTTCTCCTCTTCCGGAAGTCGAACAATAATGATGGTACTAAAGTAGTACTTCTGGCAATCTGACACCATATGAACTGCTGCACGTCCACCGCTTGTAAGCAAAAGTTTCTCCTCGTGCTGCGAGCCACCGTGCACGCGTTGGCGAGGGAGAAGGCATAGTAAGCAAGCTTCTCGTCGTTTTGTAAGTTGACAGGACACATCAAAGTTATTTATTAGTACTCTCTTCAAAAAGGGTCGACCATGTCCATGGCTACCATCCAGTGCTCTGTCATTGGCCCTGTTTGGATCCCTAAGTTAGAGTTAGTTTTAGTTAGTTGGGACTCAAATAACCCAAAAGTAACCAAACATGATGGGTTAGTTTGGGTTAGTTGGATCTAACCCACCCCCAAAAACTAGCCCACACTAGAGGAGCTTATTTGGGTTAGTTCTCCTTGGCCCACTAGAAAAATTAGTAAAAAAGTTACCCCTCCCATCCAAACAGGGTTCAAAGTAGTCAAATGATTGATAAAGAATATTTATTGTCAATCTAACCCTACCATCCAAACAGCTCTTTGGTTAGAGTTAGTTTAGGGTTAGTTCAAGGTTAGAATCTAACTCTAACCTCTAATTGAGTTAGAGTATTCAAACAGGGCCATTGAGTACGTGCACTATTCACGTGCCATCGAGGAGAAAAAATATTGCGTAGTACTAGGTGCCATCGAAGGGCACGACTCACTTAGCACTGCATATCTCAATTTTCTTGTAGGACACGCCACCTTGATGCTAGATGTCCCGCGTGTCATGGAGGCATATAGTATGATTTTGTAAAATGGAGGCATATAGATGCCCCGCGTGTCGGCAACAGGATGAACAAAGCTCATGTCTTAAATGAAAGAGTGGAAGAACATAGATTCCAGACGACCGAGAAGGGGCTACAAACCTCGGAGTGGAAGAACATATAAAATCAACCAAATCTCTCCACGTTCCTATACCATTCTGGCCCTGTTGGGTTCAACTTTTATCGACGGATTCCGCTGCCGCGCAGCAGAATCTATACCAAAGGGCGAACCCAGCAGAATCTGATTTCAGAAATCCGCTGCCAAAATCTGAACCAAAAGCGGAAGCAGCTCAGGACGTGCTTTCCAAAATCTGATTCCGCTGCGGGCCAAAATCTGGAAAGGCTGTATCAGCTGGTTTGCCAAATAACCTACATATTTTTCACATCAGATTTTCCAAAGCAGATTTTTCACAGCTACTTTTAGAAATCCACAGCCGAACCAAACAAGGCCTCTATAGTATGAGAATAAGTTTTAACGTAAGTCATTGATTCACTCTATCCAATGGTCATAGTTGGAAAATCCAAACAAAACCAAGCATTGGATCGGCTCTTTTTTCGAGATCAACTCTTTTAGCACTTAGATTGTTGCCGCCTGCCCACCTAGCCCACCTATATATCCGGTCCCCCGTGATGACCACAGGAGCTATCCACTCAGATTGTATGTCAAAAAATAAAGGTCAATAACTAATGCGGCACCTCGGGCCAACGCGGCCAGATGGCATTTTGCATGAGAAATTACACACCATGTTTCGTTGACATGTGGTCCCGTTCCAACATGTCAGTGAGAAGACAGCGAGTCCTTTTGTACAATTTCCGAAAGGATGTGTAGGTCGGGGCGCATCTTCGTGTACCGTGGCAAACTAGCAACCGTCCACCGACTCTTCGCCTTTCCCTCTCGATTTGGAACTGTTGTCGCACGCTCTTCATCTCTCCTCCATTTGCCTTCACCCTTCCTTCTGCCATTGTTCGATCGTCTTCTCCATGGAGGGAACAAGCCGGAAACGACCCCGTTATTCTTGCCCCGATCTGAAAGATGACGTGGTGGGGGAACTCATTGATCGGTGCGACGTCATCACCTCGGCTAGCATGGCAGGTTCGTTCAAGAACATTCTCGACTCAACTAATAACATCATTACAAGGAACCCAAGGGTCCAGGAGCAGTTTGATCTCCCCTATCTTCTTCACAGTGACCCTGTTGGCTGGCGCCGGGACGAGGGAAGCCTCGCCTTCTGCAAGTTGACGCCGCTTGATAATGATACGTATGATGTTAAGATGCCATTGCTTGAGGGCAAGGCTTGGGCAGGCGCAAATGGAGATTGGGTTGTTTATATTGGGTACAATTGCGAGTTGGAACTTGTGAATGTGTACACTCGTCAGCGGATTCCACTTCCAAAAATCTCCGAGTGCCCTGAGGTTGAGCACACAGATGATCTACGTACGTTCAAATATGATCATGGTGACTGTCGTCTACGGAAGATAGCAATTTCTCGAGTTCCCAGCCGCTTTTGGAATCACAAGAACTATCAAGTTGTTGCTATCTTCGACAAGCTTGTTGTCGTCCTTTGTGGTTCGACTGGATGGATATTGCTCAAAATTCAGTTTCTATACACGGATGTGTACTGTGATGCAATTGAATACGAGGGTCTTGTGTTTGCTTCCACCACTCGTGGCACTGTTTTTGCATGGGATCCTTGTAGTTTCGGTACATTTGTCTTCCACCGTAATTATAATTGTTTCATCCACATGCATGCGAGTTAGCAAGTTTCCCTTCTCTACTAATTAACCTTCTTCTTGTGTTTCCAAGGTCATCTGAACGTTCCACCGCCTATACTTGAAAAATTTTATAACCAAGGGGGAGATGAAGATGGTGATGATCACGAGCATCAGGACGAGGAGGGCCCATATACTCAGTGCACCTAGCAACTTCCGATGGATCACCCCTTCTTGTTTGTATACAGCCCACTGCTGATGTTACTACTGAGGGAGCGGGTGTTGTCTCCCATGGTCGCACTCTCCGGACCTATTACAACACCCGTTGCATGGTATTCGGGATGGATACTAGTGTACTAGCGCCAACACCTTCTCCCTGGTACAGTATTGATAGTCTTGGAGCAAACTCACTCTTCCTTGGCCAAAACTATCCAACGATGGTGAAAGGCGATCCAACTGCTGTTGACACAACGTTACTACCATTTATGAGAAGCAACTGTATCTATACGTTGGACATTGCGTTGGTTCCCTACCCTGGTCATGATATAGCAGGCCGCTTCAGCCTGGATGATCAGTCCTGCGTTGGTCTCGAGATTGACAGTAGCTGGCTCTTCCCAGAGAATTGCTTGTGGTTCAAAGCAAGTGTTTCCAACGCCAAGGATTGGTTGAGTTGAAGTTCATTTCATTGCTTGTTATTTGTTGTGTTATGAAAACTTTAGTATTTATAATGTATCCTCGTTGTCGTTGTGGGTTGATGACCTGTTGTATGTAATAAAATGATATGCCTGTGATAAACTTACTAAATTTATGAATGGCTATCGAGTCGCTTCTCTGAGTGGGTGCTGCGACAAGGCAAAAAAATATTTTTTGAATACATAATTGTACGTGCATTGCAACAGGTTATCGGATGAGGTCAATCAACAATAGTACACTATTTGTACTAGCTTCACATGCTGCACTATCTCTACGTCTACGTACGTAATACAACAAGTTTTAAACTTGAGACCAGCCACCCATCCTCACAAAGAACACTTTTTAACCTAGCACAGACTCTAGGAAATTTGGCCATAGTGTGAGGTGGGCCACATGTTAATGTGTTCGATGTACGTAACCAGCACCTTGAATCCTCGATATGAGTAGTAGGAGTAGTAGGGTGGCATGGGCCAGACAAGCATTCACGTCCAGGAGTAGGCACACGCCACCAGCACGACTTCCATCTGACACCATATTTCTTGGAGTCCGTTTTACAGTAATCTCTTCAACCTCGTCGTTTATCTAACTCAACCATTGCGCGGCGGGCGAGGTGGGGGTTTGCCAATAGTCAGTTTCCTCAGTTACGGTCCCACTTGTAAGCCAACTCCAATGCACGACCCCAAATGGACCTCCGTTTTGCCCGGATTCTGTCCGTTTGGGTAGGGCAATGGGGTCGTGTCCGGGCCATTTCTCGGATGCGGTGGTCGTGCGTCGAACGCGCGACCGCATCCCGGCCGCGTACATTTTTCTTTGCAAACACATATCTTTTTTTCATCATTGATTTTTTGGTACATGGAAATACAACACCAAAATTTTGACTAGAAAAGCAAGACCAAAGAAAACAAGAACCACAAGAATACATTTTAGAAGATATCCAACTTCCATAACTACTCTTGTAAGTTGGATTAGTGCCTTCTCGATGCATTCATTGTTGATCTGCGGAGGCTCGATCTTGCGTGCTTCTTTCTTCTTCGAGTGTAAAGAAGTAGATGTGTCTAGCCTCTATTCTATCAACAAGTGCACTAGTCTCATCTCTAGCCTCTATGCTAGCTAAAAGTGCTAGAACATCTACTAAATTGCACTCTATCAATATATCATTGTACTCTTCTTCCCAATACCAAAACTTGCATCCATTCTACACAATAAAATTTTAAATTAGCACAACTAGTCTAATCCGAGAGCACAACTGAAGATTTGGTCGAGTTCTTCCTCCTCTTGCCGACACGTGGGACATGCAACATCCAGGTCGTGTCATGCAAGAAAATAGAGTGGTAGGTGAAGCCACGTGATGTGCATATTGGGTTAAACTGCAAATAGAATCTTACTACTCTTGAGTAACTCCAAAAGCGGCCACCGAAGATCTTTATCGGATTTGTTTTTCATCACCAACATGTCAAGGTGAAAGATGTGCAGGTTCAGTGGGTCCTCTTGCGTTTTCACTGACATGTGGGACCGCATATGAGCAAACAGACGATGGGCTCTGCATGTCTGCTGGCTGGCTGAGAAGAGAGATAGAGGAGGGCTGAGCACGGACTCCAGGAAATTTGTTCTACGTACTCGATATAGTGGAGTAACCAGCACCTCGATATAGTGGGGTGGCATGGGCCATAACTAGCATTCATGTCTAGCAGTACGGCACACACCACCCACACGAGTCCCATCCGACACCAATTTTCTTGGAGTCCGTGCTAGCTACAGCCATCTCTTCTCCCTCCCGTTTTCTCAGCCATCGCGCGGTGGGCGGGGTGGGGGTTTGCCCATAGTCGGTTTCCTCAACTGCGGTCCCACTTGTAAGTGAAAATCCAACACAGCACGCATTCCCCCTTGAGCGGCGTGCCAGACAAACCGTGTGGGGGTGCGACGCGAACACGGCAGGCTTTTCCTTTTGAACTTGTAACTTGTAAATTTTGGTTCTGCTCCATGGGGCGACCGATAGATAGAAATAACGATTTTCCCTAGAGTAATGAGAAGTTTGGTTCTGGCGCGGTTCATCCATGGAGTACGTAGGAAATTTGGTAAGATAATTACTAGTAGTACCATATACTACTACATGGATTTGACGGAAAGATAAAGATACATACGGATCCATCAACGACATCCTCACGCCCTAGTGCACCGGGTCACCAACCGACGTGTGAGGAGCAGCGGCGTTGGCGACAAGCTCAACGTGCTTCTGAACAATGCCGTACAAGGTTGCCATGCGGTCCAAGAAGGCCAGCGTCCTATCGTCCTCCTCTTGCATGTAGTAGTCCATGTCGACGATTTGCGCGTAGACGTGGGTGATTATGTCGATGGTGTCTTGCTGCGCCAGGCGCTGCGCGGCGAGCGCGACCTCGAGGTGGACATTCTCCAGCGCGACGGCGGGCAGTCGCAGGGCCACCAGTGCGTTGAAGAGGTTGTCACCATAGAGGCCGTTGAGGGTGGCAGACATCGCAGAGCCTGGGTGCGTGGGCTGGAGGCGTACGTCAAGGTCGTCCGCGAGCTTCTTGACGACGGTGAACTTGTCGAGGAAGCCGACGAGGACCTCGTCGAACACGGAGACGAAGTTGTCGTCCAAGCGGCCCCTCACCCTAGGTCTGTGTCCACATCAGTGCTAGTACTAGTAGTAGTACTACTACCAATGTAGAAGCACTGTACTACCCGTTGGTCAAATTATTACGTGTTGCTCCTCACAGTGAAGTGACAAGACCCTACACCGGAGATGACACCTGAGTATAGGCGCCGTGTTCGGCATACCATAGTCAGCCTCACCGTCTGCAGTCACTATCATCATGGCTGTAGACCTAGCCTACTTACAACTAGCGGTGTTCGACATAATTTCCCGTGCGTAGATGCCCATGCATTGCACGGAACACCAAGATTGGGGGGTGGACGGCGCCTGCAGCGGCCATCGCGCCAGATTATTCCATGGCCTTCTAGATGTGGTGGGGAGGAGATAAGGCTGATTGTGAGAGACAAGGAGTTGTTTGTAAATAGGGAACAAGTGCGGGCATCTTTTTCCAAAACTGGAGAAGTTTGGTTTGTATGCGTCAGATCTAGATCCGACGGCTATTGGTGAAAGATGGCAGGCACAACGTCATCACCAACTCAGGACCTGTTTGATTCGCAGGATTTTGAAAATGCAGGAATAGGACACGGAAATATTACAAGTATCAAACTGATATTACAAATGTTAGGTGTAATGTTGCACCTACGAAGAGGGAATTACTAGGAAGTTTACGTAAGAACTTTCATTACTTTAGGTGGATGCAGCATTATCGTACAAACTAAAATCCACCGCCCTGACAAGTCACTAATGGGCAAATAAGTTTTCAAGTCTCTCGCCACTTGATGTTTCAAAAACAAATTCAGCTTCTGCGGAGACTTTGTCATTTAGGCTTAGACGCTTGCGGTGATCAGCACGCCGTTCATTGTTGCGCCAGAGAATGCCAAATCTCATTACCTTGAGCACACTTGCCTCCAGAACAAAGAACCTGGCCAATTTAATCTCAGATGTGCTGCCTCGATAGTCGATCAAATTAATTTTTGTAAGACAGAGATCAAGGCATTCGATGACATTGTTATAGTGCAGCACATTTTTCACTTTCGGGTCTTTTTTTTATCTGCAAAAGAGGAGAACATATTAGAGCAACTGGCTGTATAAGATTGCCGTGTCATCAATAGGTACCAATATCATTCGCTCATACGATAGGGTTGGCTGGCTAGTGATATTTTTTCACTCTCTCTCTCTCTCTCTCTCTCTCTCTCTCTCTCTCTCTTTCTCTTTCCTCTCATTTACCTAGGAGTACGTGAAGAGCTTGGGCATTTGTTGCCTTCCACTGTGTGGCCGATGCCATAATACGCATCGATGTCAAATCAGAATATTTTGGCACCGCTCTCGCGATGTGAGAGAGTTGGCACCGCTGTGCACACAGACCCACATGTATAAACAAATCAATCAAACCAACTACACCAGCCTCTCACTCTCCCAAACAAGTGTTTTTTTATTGCCTCAGTCCTCTCTCTCTCCCACGCAAGTGTTTTTTCATTGCGTGAGTTAATTTGGCACCGGAGCAAAGTAGGTGATCCAGATTGGGGCACCAGGTGAGAAATGGAGGGGCATCGATGCCAAATGCATCACAAGTGAATTTGGCACGTGTTTTGGCCTACATAGTGGAGGGCCGTTATAGCCCACTTTTGTACTACCTCTTATTTAGTATAAAATTTTGACCGTATATTTTTGTAAGAAAATGCCAATGCATGTCACTAAAAATTACACCATTTGAAATTATGTTCAAATACGAATCCAACGATATAGTTCTTAGTGACATGCATTAACATTTTGTCAGTTAAATCTATGGTTGAATTTTGATATTACAAAATAGGAAGAGTAAACCAGGACGGAGGTAGTACTTGCTCTTATGGTAACCATAGAGTTACTGGAGTAGTCTAAGTTACTTTCCACTATGACTATCCTAGGCTACTATAGTAGTACAACAACAAAAAATGATGCAGGTGATCACGTGAGAAAAAATACTAAAAACATTTCTTTCGGTGCAGTGCGTAGATGCAGTTTTGAACACTACACTTGTCATCGTAATTTGGGAAAATTACGAAAAATTTGAGCTACATTGTTATTACCGTTTACTAATAGGAAATAAGATTCACCTCGATGAGTAGCTTCTCCGTGCACGGAAATCATGTAAGGAATCCAACAACTTGATCCAGATTGGGGCCGATAGATTTTATTGCCAAGATCTTCAATGTGCACATAGACTGGGTCAAGCTTGTGGGAATCATTTTCTGGAAGACGGTCGTAAATACATCAAGAAGAAAATTAAAAATGTGAATTTCAAGAAGACGGAGAAGAAGATGAGTGTTGTACCTGAACGATTACGGATCCAATAAAGAGTTTGGAAAATTTGGCAGACGAGTGCACCAACGCCATCAATTTCGGCGCATCCATGACCCTGATTTTTGTTGGACCTTCTAGATCCGATACAAGCAATCTCTCAAGGAAAGGCGCATTCTCAATGACCATAACGTGGAAAAGCTGGAGTGATCTCTTCCCAATTGATGTCTTGTTGCGGGGCCAGCAAGACACATAAATCCATCGGAGATTCATCGAGGCGATGTGGAGGCTAATGAACCCGTGGATCTGCTCAAGACGAAGGTACTCGAGCGCAGTACAGCTGCGGAGCAGGTGCTCCATAGCCTTCTTCGAGATGACAACGTCGAAGAGGTCGAGCTGCTTGAGTTGAGGGAGAAGAATTGCGGGCGTGACATTAATCTGGGGAAGATAGCAGGAGCTGAAGCTGGTGCGGTGCAGCGTTGGCGCGAGGCGGAGTGCGGACGACGGCAGAGAGCGACATCGTCCAGCTTCAAAGTTGAGCTCCTCGAGCTGATCTAGGGCGGGGGATAAGAACCACTCGTCGAACTTAGGTTGGACCTTGCAGTTGGTACTGAACATGCGGATGTCAAGGCGTCTGGCTGGCCCAGGGTGCGATGAAAGGATCTTGGAGACTGCGGTCATGCGTTTTCAATCCCCGTCACAGAGGCAGCTGTCGATGGTGAGGTTGAGGGGGACACAGCACCAGAGGGGGCGCCGCCGCCGGGAGAGCAGGGTGGTCCGCACGGCAGATTTGGTGGGGAGGAGGCCGATGATGACGAGCAGCATGTCGTCGGGGAGGCTCCTGATGAAGTCTAGGCTCGCCGGATGCGGTTTTGGCTCGAGCCGCCTCTGCTTGTTGGCTTCCTTGCCGTCCGTCTCAACCGGTGGCAACGCTGGTGTACACGTGTGCTGGTGTCTGTTGTGTGCTGGGTGTGCACGAGTGTGTCCTTCTATGCATGCCACCGCGCAGTGGTGAATTGTGCGCGAGTTCGCCCTCCACACAGAAGAAGTGTGTCCTCAATGCGCCCTCAATTTACTAGCGTGCGGGGTGCTACCCCGAGTGGTTTCAACTTTGTTTACTTCACCGCGTGTCAGATGGGCCTCTAGTTTACTTATTTTAATCCACTGCCACATGGGCCAGCACAGGAAGATACAGAACACGAGCTGACAAGGCAGCATGTGGACTGGTTGACCGGTCAACTAAACAATATACGGAGCTATACGCTGACACAATGAGCGTATAATCCGTCGGTATAGAGTGTTCGTGTGACAGGGGAGGCCCGTGAGAGATAGTAGACAGAGAGAGAAAGAGCTACTCCCTCCGTTCGATAATGTAGTTCCAACATTTTTTTTAAAGTCAAACTTTTGAAACTTTGACCAAGTTTATAAAGAAATTACTTATGTCTACAATACCAAAGATAAATTATAGTACGAAGTAAGTACATGTTGTGATGAATCCATGATCTTTCCAGATGTAAATGTTTTTCTCCACATATACCTGGTGAAACTTTTCTGAGGTTTGACTTTTCAAAACATCCATATGCTTATGAACGTGAGAGAGTCCCTGCCTAGAGAGAGAGAGAGAGAGAGAGAGAGAGAGAGAGAGAGAGAGAGAGAGAGAGAATAGAAAGAGTGAGTGAAAAAAGTGTGTGTGCGTGTGTGAAAGAGACATGGACAACACTCAATAAAAGTCAAGAAAAAACGTGTGTGTCTTATGCAAACATATCACAGATGCATCTTCGACAACGGAAGCAAGGTGAGGAGATAGTATGTGGTTGTTTGCAACCGAGAGAGAAAGACCCCCTAGCACGTGGCCAAGAGGGGTCTGACAAACAAGGGAGAGAGGTCGAGAGATACGTACGGAGAAAATGCAGACATGGGGAGGAGAGAGTGTATGTTTGTCATAGAGAGATCCCCTAGAGATCGTGATGGGACTACATGGGTGGGAGATTGAGTGACAAGATGTGTGCGTGATAGAAGATACCCCGAGAGATATCGAGATGGACGTATGGATGGAAGGAGACAATACGTGTGTTCCTGATGGCTAGTGAGAGATAATCACACTTAGGGGGGGTGCTTGCGCCTATGATGGAGTGAGGGATTATGGTACTTATTAGGGGGGTGCGTGTCACATAGAGAGAGAATAAGGGCGGAGATTGTTGGATGGGTCTATATGTATAGTGCGAGCGAGACATGTGTATGTGTGAACCAGGGAGATATAAAGTTTGAGAGAGATTGAGGAGCCCCGATAAGGCTGAGTGGTGCGTCAGATAGCTGAGAGGGGGAAAGAGATATTCCATCCGCTCGATAATGCAGTGCATGTAAATTTTTTAGAAGTCAAACTTTGGAAACTTTGATCAGGTTTACACAAATGTTATTTATATCTTCAATACCAAAGATACATCATACGGAAGTACATCTCATGGTGAATCTAATGGTATATGTTTGCCATTCCAGATGTAATTGTTTTTCTCCACGTACATGGTCAAACTTTGTGATGTTTGACTTTTCAGTAAATCAATATGCTATGGACCGAGGCGAGTGCCTAAGTCAAGAGGGATCAAGTGCGTGTGAAGGAGAATGAGTAAGTGTGCAAAAAGAGTATGTGTGTGAAAGAGAAAGTGACAACAAACGATAAATTAGAGAGAGTGTGTGTTTTTCCGTTTCTTAGGCGAACATATCATGCATGCATCTCCGAGATAGAAAAGCGAGGCGAGGAGATACACGAAGATAGCTAGTGTGTGATTGTTTGCAACGGAGAGAGACACTCCTATAGCACATGTCCAATAGAGGTCTGGCCAACAAGGAACAAAGGTCAAGAGGGACACATGGAGAACATGGACACATGGGGAGGGCGAGAGGGTATGTTTGTGATAGAGAGACCCCATCAAGATCGTGAGGGGACTATATGGGTGGGAGATCGAGGGAGGTGCATGCGCGATAGAAAGATGCCCCGAGAGAAATCGAGACAGACCATGCACATGTTTGTGATGGAGACTAAGATTAGCTAGTCATATACATATAGGGGGACTGCGTGTGCCTACAACTAAGTGAGAGACCATCATACTTGGTTAGCTAGGCATGAGATTGTGTGTGTGTGAGAGAGATGAAGAGAGAACGAGGGAGAGAGATAGAGTTTTAGATGGGCCTATCGAGTGCGAGTGAGATATGCATGTGTATGTGTGACCCAGGTAGATGGAGAGTTTGAGAGAGAGGGGGAAGAGCTCTGAGACGACAAAGTGGTGCGTGAGAGAGTTACGGGCAACGAGCCAAGGAATTTGTGTGCGTACGATGAGTGCACCCAAGATATCTAGCTTGGACTAGAGAATCATACATAGTGTGCGAGAGAGACATATAGATGGAGTATATATGCATGCGAACTAGAAAGACCCCCCACGCACACACACACAAAGAGAGAGAGATGGAGAGAAAGGGAGAGGACCAACAAGGTTTGTGTGTTGGATGCGTGCGACAGAATTGAAGATTGTCGGCGAGAGAGAGAGAGAGATTATGGTACTTATTAGGGGGGTGCGTGTCACATAGAGAGAGAACAAGGGCGGAGATTGTTGGATGGGTCTATATGTATAGTGCGAGCGAGACATGTGTATGTGTGAACCAGGGAGATATAAAGTTTGAGAGAGATTGAGGAGCCCCGATAAGGCTGAGTGGTGCGTCAGATAGCTGAGAGGGGGAAAGAGATATTCCATCCGCTCGATAATGCAGTGCATGTAAATTTTTTAGAAGTCAAACTTTGGAAACTTTGATCAGGTTTACACAAATGTTATTTATATCTTCAATACCAAAGATACATCATACGAAAGTACATCTCATGGTGAATCTAATGGTATATGTTTGCCATTCCAGATGTAATTGTTTTTCTCCACGTACATGGTCAAACTTTGTGATGTTTGACTTTTCAGTAAATCAATATGCTATGGACCGAGGAGAGTGCCTAAGTCGAGAGGGGTCAAGTGCGTGTGAAGGAGAATGAGTAAGTGTGCAAAAAGAGTATGTGTGTGAAAGAGAAAGTGACAACAAACGATAAATTAGAGAGAGTGTGTGTTTTTCCGTTTCTTAGGCGAACATATCATGCATGCATCTCCGAGATAGAAAAGCGAGGCGAGGAGATACACGAAGATAGCTAGTGTGTGATTGTTTGCAACGGAGAGAGACACTCCTATAGCACATGTCCAATAGAGGTCTGGCCAACAAGGAACAAAGGTCGAGAGGGACACATGGAGAACATGGACACATGGGGAGGGCGAGAGGGTATGTTTGTGATAGAGAGACCCCCTCAAGATCGTGAGGGGACTATATGGGTGGGAGATCGAGGGAGGTGCATGCGCGATAGAAAGATGCCCCGAGAGAAATCGAGACAGACCATGCACATGTTTGTGATGGAGACTAAGATTAGCTAGTCATATACATATAGGGGGACTGCGTGTGCCTACAACTAAGTGAGAGACCATCATACTTGGTTAGCTAGGCATGAGATTGTGTGTGTGTGAGAGAGATGAAGAGAGAACGAGGGAGAGAGATAGAGTTTTAGATGGGCCTATCGAGTGCGAGTGAGATATGCATGTGTATGTGTGACCCAGGTAGATGGAGAGTCTGAGAGAGAGGGGGAAGAGCTCTGAGACGAATAAAGTGGTGCGTGAGAGAGTTACGGGCAACGAGCCAAGGAATTTGTGTGCGTACGATGAGTGCACCCAAGATATCTAGCTTGGACTAGAGAATCATACATAGTGTGCGAGAGAGACATATAGATGGAGTATATATGCATGCGAACTAGAAAGACCCCCCCACGCACACACACACAAAGAGAGAGAGATGGAGAGAAAGGGAGAGGACCAACAAGGTTTGTGTGTTGGATGCGTGCGACGGAATTGAAGATTGTCGGCGAGAGAGAGAGAGAGATTATGGTACTTATTAGGGGGGTGCGTGTCACATAGAGAGAGAACAAGGGCGGAGATTGTTGGATGTGTCTATATGTATAGTGCGAGCGAGACATGTGTATGTGTGAACCAGGGAGATATAAAGTTTGAGAGAGATTGAGGAGCCCCGATAAGGCTGAGTGGTGCGTCAGATAGCTGAGAGGGGGAAAGAGATATTCCATCCGCTCGATAATGCAGTGCATGTAAATTTTTTAGAAGTCAAACTTTGGAAACTTTGATCAGGTTTACACAAATGTTATTTATATCTTCAATACCAAAGATACATCATACGAAAGTACATCTCATGGTGAATCTAATGGTATATGTTTGCCATTCCAGATGTAATTGTTTTTCTCCAGTACATGGTCAAACTTTGTGATGTTTGACTTTTCAGTAAATCAATATGCTATGGACCGAGGAGAGTGCCTAAGTCGAGAGGGATCAAGTGCGTGTGAAGGAGAATGAGTAAGTGTGCAAAAAGAGTATGTGTGTGAAAGAGAAAGTGACAACAAACGATAAATTAGAGAGAGTGTGTGTTTTTCCGTTTCTTAGGCGAACATATCATGCATGCATCTCCGAGATAGAAAAGCGAGGCGAGGAGATACACGAAGATAGCTAGTGTGTGATTGTTTGCAACGGAGAGAGACACTCCTATAGCACATGTCCAATAGAGGTCTGGCCAACAAGGAACAAAGGTCGAGAGGGACACATGGAGAACATGGACACATGGGGAGGGCGAGAGGGTATGTTTGTGATAGAGAGACCCCCTCAAGATCGTGAGGGGACTATATGGGTGGGAGATCGAGGGAGGTGCATGCGCGATAGAAAGATGCCCCGAGAGAAATCGAGACAGACCATGCACATGTTTGTGATGGAGACTAAGATTAGCTAGTCATATACATATAGGGGGACTGCGTGTGCCTACAACTAAGTGAGAGACCATCATACTTGGTTAGCTAGGCATGAGATTGTGTGTGTGTGAGAGAGATGAAGAGAGAACGAGGGAGAGAGATAGAGTTTTAGATGGGCCTATCGAGTGCGAGTGAGATATGCATGTGTATGTGTGACCCAGGTAGATGGAGAGTCTGAGAGAGAGGGGGAAGAGCTCTGAGACGACAAAGTGGTGCGTGAGAGAGTTACGGGCAACGAGCCAAGGAATTTGTGTGCGTACGATGAGTGCACCCAAGATATCTAGCTTGGACTAGAGAATCATACATAGTGTGCGAGAGAGACATATAGATGGAGTATATATGCATGCGAACTAGAAAGACCCCCCCACGCACACACACACAAAGAGAGAGAGATGGAGAGAAAGGGAGAGGACCAACAAGGTTTGTGTGTTGGATGCGTGCGACAGAATTGAAGATTGTCGGCGAGAGAGAGAGAGAGATTATGGTACTTATTAGGGGGGTGCGTGTCACATAGAGAGAGAACAAGGGCGGAGATTGTTGGATGTGTCTATATGTATAGTGCGAGCGAGACATGTGTATGTGTGAACCAGGGAGATATAAAGTTTGAGAGAGATTGAGGAGCCCCGATAAGGCTGAGTGGTGCGTCAGATAGCTGAGAGGGGGAAAGAGATATTCCATCCGCTCGATAATGCAGTGCATGTAAATTTTTTAGAAGTCAAACTTTGGAAACTTTGATCAGGTTTACACAAATGTTATTTATATCTTCAATACCAAAGATACATCATACGAAAGTACATCTCATGGTGAATCTAATGGTATATGTTTGCCATTCCAGATGTAATTGTTTTTCTCCAGTACATGGTCAAACTTTGTGATGTTTGACTTTTCAGTAAATCAATATGCTATGGACCGAGGAGAGTGCCTAAGTCGAGAGGGATCAAGTGCGTGTGAAGGAGAATGAGTAAGTGTGCAAAAAGAGTATGTGTGTGAAAGAGAAAGTGACAACAAACGATAAATTAGAGAGAGTGTGTGTTTTTCCGTTTCTTAGGCGAACATATCATGCATGCATCTCCGAGATAGAAAAGCGAGGCGAGGAGATACACGAAGATAGCTAGTGTGTGATTGTTTGCAACGGAGAGAGACACTCCTATAGCACATGTCCAATAGAGGTCTGGCCAACAAGGAACAAAGGTCGAGAGGGACACATGGAGAACATGGACACATGGGGAGGGCGAGAGGGTATGTTTGTGATAGAGAGACCCCCTCAAGATCGTGAGGGGACTATATGGGTGGGAGATCGAGGGAGGTGCATGCGCGATAGAAAGATGCCCCGAGAGAAATCGAGACAGACCATGCACATGTTTGTGATGGAGACTAAGATTAGCTAGTCATATACATATAGGGGGACTGCGTGTGCCTACAACTAAGTGAGAGACCATCATACTTGGTTAGCTAGGCATGAGATTGTGTGTGTGTGAGAGAGATGAAGAGAGAACGAGGGAGAGAGATAGAGTTTTAGATGGGCCTATCGAGTGCGAGTGAGATATGCATGTGTATGTGTGACCCAGGTAGATGGAGAGTCTGAGAGAGAGGGGGAAGAGCTCTGAGACGACAAAGTGGTGCGTGAGAGAGTTACGGGCAACGAGCCAAGGAATTTGTGTGCGTACGATGAGTGCACCCAAGATATCTAGCTTGGACTAGAGAATCATACATAGTGTGCGAGAGAGACATATAGATGGAGTATATATGCATGCGAACTAGAAAGACCCCCCCACGCACACACACACAGAGAGAGAGATGGAGAGAAAGGGAGAGGACCAACAAGGTTTGTGTGTTGGATGCGTGCGACAGAATTGAAGATTGTCGGCGAGAGAGAGAGAGAGATTATGGTACTTATTAGGGGGGTGCGTGTCACATAGAGAGAGAACAAGGGCGGAGATTGTTGGATGTGTCTATATGTATAGTGCGAGCGAGACATGTGTATGTGTGAACCAGGGAGATATAAAGTTTGAGAGAGATTGAGGAGCCCCGATAAGGCTGAGTGGTGCGTCAGATAGCTGAGAGGGGGAAAGAGATATTCCATCCGCTCGATAATGCAGTGCATGTAAATTTTTTAGAAGTCAAACTTTGGAAACTTTGATCAGGTTTACACAAATGTTATTTATATCTTCAATACCAAAGATACATCATACGAAAGTACATCTCATGGTGAATCTAATGGTATATGTTTGCCATTCCAGATGTAATTGTTTTTCTCCAGTACATGGTCAAACTTTGTGATGTTTGACTTTTCAGTAAATCAATATGCTATGGACCGAGGAGAGTGCCTAAGTCGAGAGGGATCAAGTGCGTGTGAAGGAGAATGAGTAAGTGTGCAAAAAGAGTATGTGTGTGAAAGAGAAAGTGACAACAAACGATAAATTAGAGAGAGTGTGTGTTTTTCCGTTTCTTAGGCGAACATATCATGCATGCATCTCCGAGATAGAAAAGCGAGGCGAGGAGATACACGAAGATAGCTAGTGTGTGATTGTTTGCAACGGAGAGAGACACTCCTATAGCACATGTCCAATAGAGGTCTGGCCAACAAGGAACAAAGGTCGAGAGGGACACATGGAGAACATGGACACATGGGGAGGGCGAGAGGGTATGTTTGTGATAGAGAGACCCCCTCAAGATCGTGAGGGGACTATATGGGTGGGAGATCGAGGGAGGTGCATGCGCGATAGAAAGATGCCCCGAGAGAAATCGAGACAGACCATGCACATGTTTGTGATGGAGACTAAGATTAGCTAGTCATATACATATAGGGGGACTGCGTGTGCCTACAACTAAGTGAGAGACCATCATACTTGGTTAGCTAGGCATGAGATTGTGTGTGTGTGAGAGAGATGAAGAGAGAACGAGGGAGAGAGATAGAGTTTTAGATGGGCCTATCGAGTGCGAGTGAGATATGCATGTGTATGTGTGACCCAGGTAGATGGAGAGTCTGAGAGAGAGGGGGAAGAGCTCTGAGACGACAAAGTGGTGCGTGAGAGAGTTACGGGCAACGAGCCAAGGAATTTGTGTGCGTACGATGAGTGCACCCAAGATATCTAGCTTGGACTAGAGAATCATACATAGTGTGCGAGAGAGACATATAGATGGAGTATATATGCATGCGAACTAGAAAGACCCCCCCACGCACACACACACAAAGAGAGAGAGATGGAGAGAAAGGGAGAGGACCAACAAGGTTTGTGTGTTGGATGCGTGCGACAGAATTGAAGATTGTCGGCGAGAGAGAGAGAGAGATTATGGTACTTATTAGGGGGGTGCGTGTCACATAGAGAGAGAACAAGGGCGGAGATTGTTGGATGTGTCTATATGTATAGTGCGAGCGAGACATGTGTATGTGTGAACCAGGGAGATATAAAGTTTGAGAGAGATTGAGGAGCCCCGATAAGGCTGAGTGGTGCGTCAGATAGCTGAGAGGGGGAAAGAGATATTCCATCCGCTCGATAATGCAGTGCATGTAAATTTTTTAGAAGTCAAACTTTGGAAACTTTGATCAGGTTTACACAAATGTTATTTATATCTTCAATACCAAAGATACATCATACGAAAGTACATCTCATGGTGAATCTAATGGTATATGTTTGCCATTCCAGATGTAATTGTTTTTCTCCAGTACATGGTCAAACTTTGTGATGTTTGACTTTTCAGTAAATCAATATGCTATGGACCGAGGAGAGTGCCTAAGTCGAGAGGGATCAAGTGCGTGTGAAGGAGAATGAGTAAGTGTGCAAAAAGAGTATGTGTGTGAAAGAGAAAGTGACAACAAACGATAAATTAGAGAGAGTGTGTGTTTTTCCGTTTCTTAGGCGAACATATCATGCATGCATCTCCGAGATAGAAAAGCGAGGCGAGGAGATACACGAAGATAGCTAGTGTGTGATTGTTTGCAACGGAGAGAGACACTCCTATAGCACATGTCCAATAGAGGTCTGGCCAACAAGGAACAAAGGTCGAGAGGGACACATGGAGAACATGGACACATGGGGAGGGCGAGAGGGTATGTTTGTGATAGAGAGACCCCCTCAAGATCGTGAGGGGACTATATGGGTGGGAGATCGAGGGAGGTGCATGCGCGATAGAAAGATGCCCCGAGAGAAATCGAGACAGACCATGCACATGTTTGTGATGGAGACTAAGATTAGCTAGTCATATACATATAGGGGGACTGCGTGTGCCTACAACTAAGTGAGAGACCATCATACTTGGTTAGCTAGGCATGAGATTGTGTGTGTGTGAGAGAGATGAAGAGAGAACGAGGGAGAGAGATAGAGTTTTAGATGGGCCTATCGAGTGCGAGTGAGATATGCATGTGTATGTGTGACCCAGGTAGATGGAGAGTCTGAGAGAGAGGGGGAAGAGCTCTGAGACGACAAAGTGGTGCGTGAGAGAGTTACGGGCAACGAGCCAAGGAATTTGTGTGCGTACGATGAGTGCACCCAAGATATCTAGCTTGGACTAGAGAATCATACATAGTGTGCGAGAGAGACATATAGATGGAGTATATATGCATGCGAACTAGAAAGACCCCCCCACGCACACACACACAAAGAGAGAGAGATGGAGAGAAAGGGAGAGGACCAACAAGGTTTGTGTGTTGGATGCGTGCGACAGAATTGAAGATTGTCGGCGAGAGAGAGAGAGAGATTATGGTACTTATTAGGGGGGTGCGTGTCACATAGAGAGAGAACAAGGGCGGAGATTGTTGGATGTGTCTATATGTATAGTGCGAGCGAGACATGTGTATGTGTGAACCAGGGAGATATAAAGTTTGAGAGAGATTGAGGAGCCCCGATAAGGCTGAGTGGTGCGTCAGATAGCTGAGAGGGGGAAAGAGATATTCCATCCGCTCGATAATGCAGTGCATGTAAATTTTTTAGAAGTCAAACTTTGGAAACTTTGATCAGGTTTACACAAATGTTATTTATATCTTCAATACCAAAGATACATCATACGAAAGTACATCTCATGGTGAATCTAATGGTATATGTTTGCCATTCCAGATGTAATTGTTTTTCTCCAGTACATGGTCAAACTTTGTGATGTTTGACTTTTCAGTAAATCAATATGCTATGGACCGAGGAGAGTGCCTAAGTCGAGAGGGATCAAGTGCGTGTGAAGGAGAATGAGTAAGTGTGCAAAAAGAGTATGTGTGTGAAAGAGAAAGTGACAACAAACGATAAATTAGAGAGAGTGTGTGTTTTTCCGTTTCTTAGGCGAACATATCATGCATGCATCTCCGAGATAGAAAAGCGAGGCGAGGAGATACACGAAGATAGCTAGTGTGTGATTGTTTGCAACGGAGAGAGACACTCCTATAGCACATGTCCAATAGAGGTCTGGCCAACAAGGAACAAAGGTCGAGAGGGACACATGGAGAACATGGACACATGGGGAGGGCGAGAGGGTATGTTTGTGATAGAGAGACCCCCTCAAGATCGTGAGGGGACTATATGGGTGGGAGATCGAGGGAGGTGCATGCGCGATAGAAAGATGCCCCGAGAGAAATCGAGACAGACCATGCACATGTTTGTGATGGAGACTAAGATTAGCTAGTCATATACATATAGGGGGACTGCGTGTGCCTACAACTAAGTGAGAGACCATCATACTTGGTTAGCTAGGCATGAGATTGTGTGTGTGTGAGAGAGATGAAGAGAGAACGAGGGAGAGAGATAGAGTTTTAGATGGGCCTATCGAGTGCGAGTGAGATATGCATGTGTATGTGTGACCCAGGTAGATGGAGAGTCTGAGAGAGAGGGGGAAGAGCTCTGAGACGACAAAGTGGTGCGTGAGAGAGTTACGGGCAACGAGCCAAGGAATTTGTGTGCGTACGATGAGTGCACCCAAGATATCTAGCTTGGACTAGAGAATCATACATAGTGTGCGAGAGAGACATATAGATGGAGTATATATGCATGCGAACTAGAAAGACCCCCCCACGCACACACACACAAAGAGAGAGAGATGGAGAGAAAGGGAGAGGACCAACAAGGTTTGTGTGTTGGATGCGTGCGACAGAATTGAAGATTGTCGGCGAGAGAGAGAGAGAGATTATGGTACTTATTAGGGGGGTGCGTGTCACATAGAGAGAGAACAAGGGCGGAGATTGTTGGATGTGTCTATATGTATAGTGCGAGCGAGACATGTGTATGTGTGAACCAGGGAGATATAAAGTTTGAGAGAGATTGAGGAGCCCCGATAAGGCTGAGTGGTGCGTCAGATAGCTGAGAGGGGGAAAGAGATATTCCATCCGCTCGATAATGCAGTGCATGTAAATTTTTTAGAAGTCAAACTTTGGAAACTTTGATCAGGTTTACACAAATGTTATTTATATCTTCAATACCAAAGATACATCATACGAAAGTACATCTCATGGTGAATCTAATGGTATATGTTTGCCATTCCAGATGTAATTGTTTTTCTCCAGTACATGGTCAAACTTTGTGATGTTTGACTTTTCAGTAAATCAATATGCTATGGACCGAGGAGAGTGCCTAAGTCGAGAGGGATCAAGTGCGTGTGAAGGAGAATGAGTAAGTGTGCAAAAAGAGTATGTGTGTGAAAGAGAAAGTGACAACAAACGATAAATTAGAGAGAGTGTGTGTTTTTCCGTTTCTTAGGCGAACATATCATGCATGCATCTCCGAGATAGAAAAGCGAGGCGAGGAGATACACGAAGATAGCTAGTGTGTGATTGTTTGCAACGGAGAGAGACACTCCTATAGCACATGTCCAATAGAGGTCTGGCCAACAAGGAACAAAGGTCGAGAGGGACACATGGAGAACATGGACACATGGGGAGGGCGAGAGGGTATGTTTGTGATAGAGAGACCCCCTCAAGATCGTGAGGGGACTATATGGGTGGGAGATCGAGGGAGGTGCATGCGCGATAGAAAGATGCCCCGAGAGAAATCGAGACAGACCATGCACATGTTTGTGATGGAGACTAAGATTAGCTAGTCATATACATATAGGGGGACTGCGTGTGCCTACAACTAAGTGAGAGACCATCATACTTGGTTAGCTAGGCATGAGATTGTGTGTGTGTGAGAGAGATGAAGAGAGAACGAGGGAGAGAGATAGAGTTTTAGATGGGCCTATCGAGTGCGAGTGAGATATGCATGTGTATGTGTGACCCAGGTAGATGGAGAGTCTGAGAGAGAGGGGGAAGAGCTCTGAGACGACAAAGTGGTGCGTGAGAGAGTTACGGGCAACGAGCCAAGGAATTTGTGTGCGTACGATGAGTGCACCCAAGATATCTAGCTTGGACTAGAGAATCATACATAGTGTGCGAGAGAGACATATAGATGGAGTATATATGCATGCGAACTAGAAAGACCCCCCCACGCACACACACACAAAGAGAGAGAGATGGAGAGAAAGGGAGAGGACCAACAAGGTTTGTGTGTTGGATGCGTGCGACAGAATTGAAGATTGTCGGCGAGAGAGAGAGAGAGATTATGGTACTTATTAGGGGGGTGCGTGTCACATAGAGAGAGAACAAGGGCGGAGATTGTTGGATGTGTCTATATGTATAGTGCGAGCGAGACATGTGTATGTGTGAACCAGGGAGATATAAAGTTTGAGAGAGATTGAGGAGCCCCGATAAGGCTGAGTGGTGCGTCAGATAGCTGAGAGGGGGAAAGAGATATTCCATCCGCTCGATAATGCAGTGCATGTAAATTTTTTAGAAGTCAAACTTTGGAAACTTTGATCAGGTTTACACAAATGTTATTTATATCTTCAATACCAAAGATACATCATACGAAAGTACATCTCATGGTGAATCTAATGGTATATGTTTGCCATTCCAGATGTAATTGTTTTTCTCCAGTACATGGTCAAACTTTGTGATGTTTGACTTTTCAGTAAATCAATATGCTATGGACCGAGGAGAGTGCCTAAGTCGAGAGGGATCAAGTGCGTGTGAAGGAGAATGAGTAAGTGTGCAAAAAGAGTATGTGTGTGAAAGAGAAAGTGACAACAAACGATAAATTAGAGAGAGTGTGTGTTTTTCCGTTTCTTAGGCGAACATATCATGCATGCATCTCCGAGATAGAAAAGCGAGGCGAGGAGATACACGAAGATAGCTAGTGTGTGATTGTTTGCAACGGAGAGAGACACTCCTATAGCACATGTCCAATAGAGGTCTGGCCAACAAGGAACAAAGGTCGAGAGGGACACATGGAGAACATGGACACATGGGGAGGGCGAGAGGGTATGTTTGTGATAGAGAGACCCCCTCAAGATCGTGAGGGGACTATATGGGTGGGAGATCGAGGGAGGTGCATGCGCGATAGAAAGATGCCCCGAGAGAAATCGAGACAGACCATGCACATGTTTGTGATGGAGACTAAGATTAGCTAGTCATATACATATAGGGGGACTGCGTGTGCCTACAACTAAGTGAGAGACCATCATACTTGGTTAGCTAGGCATGAGATTGTGTGTGTGTGAGAGAGATGAAGAGAGAACGAGGGAGAGAGATAGAGTTTTAGATGGGCCTATCGAGTGCGAGTGAGATATGCATGTGTATGTGTGACCCAGGTAGATGGAGAGTCTGAGAGAGAGGGGGAAGAGCTCTGAGACGACAAAGTGGTGCGTGAGAGAGTTACGGGCAACGAGCCAAGGAATTTGTGTGCGTACGATGAGTGCACCCAAGATATCTAGCTTGGACTAGAGAATCATACATAGTGTGCGAGAGAGACATATAGATGGAGTATATATGCATGCGAACTAGAAAGACCCCCCCACGCACACACACACAAAGAGAGAGAGATGGAGAGAAAGGGAGAGGACCAACAAGGTTTGTGTGTTGGATGCGTGCGACAGAATTGAAGATTGTCGGCGAGAGAGAGAGAGAGATTATGGTACTTATTAGGGGGGTGCGTGTCACATAGAGAGAGAACAAGGGCGGAGATTGTTGGATGTGTCTATATGTATAGTGCGAGCGAGACATGTGTATGTGTGAACCAGGGAGATATAAAGTTTGAGAGAGATTGAGGAGCCCCGATAAGGCTGAGTGGTGCGTCAGATAGCTGAGAGGGGGAAAGAGATATTCCATCCGCTCGATAATGCAGTGCATGTAAATTTTTTAGAAGTCAAACTTTGGAAACTTTGATCAGGTTTACACAAATGTTATTTATATCTTCAATACCAAAGATACATCATACGAAAGTACATCTCATGGTGAATCTAATGGTATATGTTTGCCATTCCAGATGTAATTGTTTTTCTCCAGTACATGGTCAAACTTTGTGATGTTTGACTTTTCAGTAAATCAATATGCTATGGACCGAGGAGAGTGCCTAAGTCGAGAGGGATCAAGTGCGTGTGAAGGAGAATGAGTAAGTGTGCAAAAAGAGTATGTGTGTGAAAGAGAAAGTGACAACAAACGATAAATTAGAGAGAGTGTGTGTTTTTCCGTTTCTTAGGCGAACATATCATGCATGCATCTCCGAGATAGAAAAGCGAGGCGAGGAGATACACGAAGATAGCTAGTGTGTGATTGTTTGCAACGGAGAGAGACACTCCTATAGCACATGTCCAATAGAGGTCTGGCCAACAAGGAACAAAGGTCGAGAGGGACACATGGAGAACATGGACACATGGGGAGGGCGAGAGGGTATGTTTGTGATAGAGAGACCCCCTCAAGATCGTGAGGGGACTATATGGGTGGGAGATCGAGGGAGGTGCATGCGCGATAGAAAGATGCCCCGAGAGAAATCGAGACAGACCATGCACATGTTTGTGATGGAGACTAAGATTAGCTAGTCATATACATATAGGGGGACTGCGTGTGCCTACAACTAAGTGAGAGACCATCATACTTGGTTAGCTAGGCATGAGATTGTGTGTGTGTGAGAGAGATGAAGAGAGAACGAGGGAGAGAGATAGAGTTTTAGATGGGCCTATCGAGTGCGAGTGAGATATGCATGTGTATGTGTGACCCAGGTAGATGGAGAGTCTGAGAGAGAGGGGGAAGAGCTCTGAGACGACAAAGTGGTGCGTGAGAGAGTTACGGGCAACGAGCCAAGGAATTTGTGTGCGTACGATGAGTGCACCCAAGATATCTAGCTTGGACTAGAGAATCATACATAGTGTGCGAGAGAGACATATAGATGGAGTATATATGCATGCGAACTAGAAAGACCCCCCCACGCACACACACACAAAGAGAGAGAGATGGAGAGAAAGGGAGAGGACCAACAAGGTTTGTGTGTTGGATGCGTGCGACAGAATTGAAGATTGTCGGCGAGAGAGAGAGAGAGATTATGGTACTTATTAGGGGGGTGCGTGTCACATAGAGAGAGAACAAGGGCGGAGATTGTTGGATGTGTCTATATGTATAGTGCGAGCGAGACATGTGTATGTGTGAACCAGGGAGATATAAAGTTTGAGAGAGATTGAGGAGCCCCGATAAGGCTGAGTGGTGCGTCAGATAGCTGAGAGGGGGAAAGAGATATTCCATCCGCTCGATAATGCAGTGCATGTAAATTTTTTAGAAGTCAAACTTTGGAAACTTTGATCAGGTTTACACAAATGTTATTTATATCTTCAATACCAAAGATACATCATACGAAAGTACATCTCATGGTGAATCTAATGGTATATGTTTGCCATTCCAGATGTAATTGTTTTTCTCCAGTACATGGTCAAACTTTGTGATGTTTGACTTTTCAGTAAATCAATATGCTATGGACCGAGGAGAGTGCCTAAGTCGAGAGGGATCAAGTGCGTGTGAAGGAGAATGAGTAAGTGTGCAAAAAGAGTATGTGTGTGAAAGAGAAAGTGACAACAAACGATAAATTAGAGAGAGTGTGTGTTTTTCCGTTTCTTAGGCGAACATATCATGCATGCATCTCCGAGATAGAAAAGCGAGGCGAGGAGATACACGAAGATAGCTAGTGTGTGATTGTTTGCAACGGAGAGAGACACTCCTATAGCACATGTCCAATAGAGGTCTGGCCAACAAGGAACAAAGGTCGAGAGGGACACATGGAGAACATGGACACATGGGGAGGGCGAGAGGGTATGTTTGTGATAGAGAGACCCCCTCAAGATCGTGAGGGGACTATATGGGTGGGAGATCGAGGGAGGTGCATGCGCGATAGAAAGATGCCCCGAGAGAAATCGAGACAGACCATGCACATGTTTGTGATGGAGACTAAGATTAGCTAGTCATATACATATAGGGGGACTGCGTGTGCCTACAACTAAGTGAGAGACCATCATACTTGGTTAGCTAGGCATGAGATTGTGTGTGTGTGAGAGAGATGAAGAGAGAACGAGGGAGAGAGATAGAGTTTTAGATGGGCCTATCGAGTGCGAGTGAGATATGCATGTGTATGTGTGACCCAGGTAGATGGAGAGTCTGAGAGAGAGGGGGAAGAGCTCTGAGACGATAAAGTGGTGCGTGAGAGAGTTACGGGCAACGAGCCAAGGAATTTGTGTGCGTACAATGAGTGCACCCAAGATATCTAGCTTGGACTAGAGAATCATACATAGTGTGCGAGAGAGACATATAGATGGAGTATATATGCATGCGAACTAGAAAGACCCCCCCCCCCACGCACACACACACAAAGAGGGAGAGATGGAGAGAAAGAGAGAGGACCAACAAGGTTTGTGTGTTGGATGCGTGCGACAGAATTGAAGATTGTCGGCGAGAGAGAGAGAGAGAGAGAGAGAGAGAGAGAGAGAGAGAGAGAGAGAGAGAGAGAGAGAGAGAGACAGACAGAGAGAGAGAGAGAGAGAGAGAGAGAGAGAGAGAGCAGGAGTCCGGGAGTGGGGGAGGTCGCGTTTTATGCATCAAAGACTGATATAAACCATGTTTCGATATAAACTTGCATTCAAATATTTAAATTGGAGAACATGTTGTCTGCAACACATGAGACTGATATCAAACAAGTTCATTAATTTGACTTTCAACATGTTCATGGAGTACTATAATACTATAGTACTATAATACTGTACAACATGCTATTCGATTAAGGTGTTCAATTTTGGATTTAGTTCACTATTTTGACCTCGTTAACGAGCTATTTCATTGAATCGAGATATTTCATTTTGGGTTTGATTCTTGTTTTTGAGTGGGTCAACTATTTGTCATATAGTAAATCGCTAGCAACGAGCATGTAAAAACACATTACTCCCGAGCATCATCTCTCCATCTAAAAAGGAAGTGGCAAGCTAATATTTCTAAATTTGATTCGAACCGACTTGGTAAGGTAGACGTGGATGCTCGTTCTCCCAAATTTTGAATGAACCGTTAAACATCCTCTGCTCGGTGGAATTCGCCCGAGCAAATAAATGGGAGACGCGAAATTACCGTCCTATGTGGGAGATGCATTAATTGGCCCGTTGTGCATCAAGGGTAGGTTCGTAACTTCATCCAAGCGCGCCTTCTCCTCGGCCGAAATGACATGTGCCGAATAATTCATAATCCATGGTCGGCAAAACACGCTCTCCTCGCCCGGAATAGCTCGCGCCCACTTTTTCAAAACACGCTCTCCTCGCCCAAAATCGCTCGCGCCCACTATATTTCGAAACACGCCCTCCTCGCCCGAAATCGCTCCCGCCCACTATTTGGGGAGAAGCAAAGTTACTCTACTATCCCCGACCCTCAGTATACAGACCCAAGCCAAGAAGCCTAAAGGCAGGGGTAGAACTGTAACTCCCCCTCACATTTCAGACAAATGCGCTTGTAAAACATAGTTCCACTCCCCTCCCAATTCCCCCCACCCCCATTCATACCTCGTGGGCGCCAAATCACCTTCTCCCCGGAAGCTCCCTTCTCCCGAGCCGCAAAACCTCAGCCCCTCCTCCATGGCGCCCCCCACGGCACCAATTTCATAGCCGCCCTCCTCCCTAATGCCGGAGACGATGTCCATTTGTCGTCGTGCACTAGGCCGTGTGCCTCTTACTCTGTGCTGCTGGAGTTGCCTCGACGACGGCCGCGTGAACCGTACCGGAGCCGATTCACCCCTACCGTTGTTCACGGCACCGGAGCAGCTCCAACTTCGGATCCGTCCAGAGTCCGGGCGCTGCTTCCCCGTAGCTGTCGACCATCGCGACATCGCTGTTTCCCTACTGTCGGTGGCCACCGCAACCGCGCCAGCCTCACCGACTCGGCAGCTGGACCTGCCTACTTCACCATGCCGCCAGATAGGTCGCACCCTCCTCTCAAATCACTTTATTTAGGCGTCAGTTGTCTGGATTTTTATTCTGGGCCAATCGATTCCCAATGGGAAGCAGCACCCCTCGAGGCGGCAGAGCTCCTAGGCTGCCGGTTGGCTGGTCTCTAATGTAAGGGTGTGGGGCCGCAAGTTCGCCGCGGTAGCAGCGCTTAGATGGCTATCTTAGAGTTGCGTGGGTTCAAGGTACTACCGCCGCCGAATCTGGATGACGAGGAGTCTTTATGGATTGGCTCGGGGGCGGCGCAACCACGACAGTGCGGTGGGGCGGGGAGCGGGGTTTTGGCCGAGGCCAGGGACGGCGGAGGCAAGCTGCTCTGCCATTGTTCGCTGGCTCTTCGGGGAAGATTCCTAACAGTGTCAGCCGGGAGGCACAAGACGGCCATCAAGCCATCCGGCGTAGATTGGACAGTACCAAAATAAAATAAAATCGTGTGACCCCAATTTAGTCTCAGTCAACAGACGTGTGACCACTCTCGTACCTTGTTGTTGATCTCTTAGTGTATTTCTTCGGATCAAAGAGATGTGTCATTCTTAACATTATGTGTTATCTGCATCTTCAGCCACACCGTCTTCCGACTCACCGCAGCTGCTCCAACAAGGGAAGCATACATCAGAAGGGAGCTATAGTCCCCACTCAACAGTTCCCTGCATCGAATGCACATGCCCGACATGGACAGCCACAACAACTGCAAGGCCATTGACAAGTCAGCACATGATGCTCACTCCTATGGATGGCGGCCAGATAGGTTGTACCCTCATCTTACTTGTGTGCAACATTTATGGCTTTGTTATTCATCTAAGCATGGAAAATAGATTATCACATTTCACTGTATATTCATGCTGATCTCTTACGGGTCTTGTTCAGGAGTTAACGTTGTTCCATGGTTCAGCTAAGATACTTGTTCTCTAGGTAACGATGTTCCATAGTTATCATCCATCAGCCAATGCTATCCCACAGGCTGGTGATTATAGTATTATACCACTTCTAGTATTGCCTATGTTGTTCTTTAATACTTTTGTGTGCCATCTAGTTAATCTCGAGTACAAATGATACATATTATGTAGCTTTCATCTCTGTTCTCCCTTTAGTTTTTGAGACCTGTTGCTGCTAGTTAAGCCCAGTCCTACTATTTATGTCGTCTCCTACAGGCACTCATTACATAAATCTAACTACTAGTTGTCTTCCATGCATGTCAGATATAATTGCACACACTGATATATCCACAAGAACCTCACGGAGCAATGTAAAGGCCAATAAACTTGATGTCAATGATACCCAATATGATGGAACATGTAAAGGCAGTTCTTCAGAAGACTTGCAGAAAGATGTTGAATCCTCTTCACCCCACAAGGTCCTTGCTCTAACTTGGCCCGTGATATGGGTACAACATGCATATAATGTCCTGGAGTGTATCTACTCTGTTGCAATGCCATGTGCTTAGCATGCTGGTCATGCATGTAAATATGTCATGCCTTCCTGTTTTTCAGTACCTATTCCATTCATGATAACATGTTTTCAAATTCAAGTACTGTCATTCTACTCTATCGCAATGCCATCTGCTTAATTTGGACATCATGCTTCTGAATATCTTATGCGTTGTTATTCATCAGTATGTACTTCATCTGTCTACCATACCATGTTTTTTTACATTGAAGTGTTGTTCTAGTGCTCTGTTGCAATGCCATCTTAGTTTCCCATTCATACACGTGTATGCCGCCTTAGTTTTTTTCTGGACGTATTCTGCTAGCATACAGCTTTACATCCAACTAGTGTTTTTTACTATGTTGTCCTGTCGTATCCCTAGCTCTTACACCATACTCCCTCCGTCCGGATTACATGTTGCCGAAATGGATAAAAAAGGATGTATCTAGAACTGAAATACGCCTAGACCCATCCATTTTTTTACGGATGGAGAGAATACATGTCAATATGTCATGCCTTTCTATTCTTCGGTACCTATTCCATCTCTCTGTTGTAGCATGTTTTATAACTGAAGCACCATTCTTCTATACAAGGCATGCAAGGGGAAGATGACTATGTTAGAATCTGAAGGGTTACAAACCAGGTCTTTGCAAAAGATCCAAATGCCAGGACATAATAAACCAACTCCAGTTTTTATAGATACTGCTCCAGCACAGAGAAACCCAACTCCTACTGATAATAAGCAGATTCCAATGGCCAAAGAACTAGTCCGCTCCAGTCCAGCAAAAATATGTCAACTCCATTCTAAGAAGCGTGTGTGTATCCTTGCATCATGAATTTTATAGCATGCTGATCATATTTTCTACATGTTTCTTACCCATCTCTCTTTTAGAAAATAAGCTTAACAGATAGAAGAATTTCTGCACTGGTATCGTCTGTGAGGAAAGATTCTTGTAGGAATTCTCTGTACTCCAATGCATATGTAAGTACCTATTGTATATCACTATATTTTTACATTAGCATGTATTTTGTTAATCGGCGTGAATCCAACCTTTATCTGATCTAAATTTAGTTGTAGCAAAATGTATGATTAAAGGCCGCAATGTTGATTTTTGTAAGGAAAACTGCCTGGTAGTTTTGCATCCTGAGCTGCATGAGTGTACTATCTCATATAAGTGGGTCTGATTACTTTGGTTCTGCAGTGGGTTTTCAGTGTTCTTTTACTGTGTTGTCCTGTCGTATCCCTAGCTCTTACATCATACTCCCTCCGTCCGGATTACATGTCGCAGAAATGGATAAAACTGGATGTATCTAGAACTGAAATACACCTAGACCCATCCATTTATTTCCGGATGGAGGGAATACATGTCAATATGTCATGCCTTTCTATTCTTCACTACCTATTCCATATCTGTTGTAGCATGTTTTTATAATTGAAGCACCATTCTTCTATATAAGGCATGCAAGGGGAAGATGGCTATGTTAGAATCTGAAGGGTTACAAACCAGGTCTTTGCAAAAGATCCAAACGCCAGGAGATAATAAACCAACTCCATTTTTCATAGATACTGCTCCAGCATAGAGAAACCCAACTCCCACTGATAATAGAATGATTCCAGTGGCCAAAGAACTAGTCCGCTCCAGTCCAGCGAAAGAATGTCAACTCCATTCTAATAAGCGTGTGCGTATCCTCGCACCATGAATTTTTATAGCATTCTGATCAAAAAAATTACATGTTTATAACCCATCTCTCTTTTAGAATATAAGGTTAAATGATAGAAGATTTCCTTCATTGGGATTGTATTCGAGGAAAACATCTTGCGGGAATTCTCTATGCTCCAATGCTGATGTAAGTACCTGCTGTATATCACTATATTTTTACATCAGCATGTATTTTGTTAATCGGCGTGAATCCAACCTTTGTCTAATCTAAAATTAGTTGTAGCAAAATGTTAAAGGCGCCAATGTTGATTTTTGTAAAGAAAACTGCCTGGTAGTTTTGCATACTGAGATGCATGAGTGTACTATCTCATATCATGCACATTACTGAATTGTAGTGCTGCTCTGGTTGCTGATACGTCTCCGTCGTATCTACTTTTCCAAACACTTTTGCCCTTGTTTTGGACTCTAACTTGCATGATTTGAATGGAACTAACCCAGATTGACGCTGCTTTCAGCAGAATTGCCATGGTGTTATTTATGTGCAGAAACAAAAGTTCTCGGAATGACCTGAAACTCCACGGAGATTATTTTTGGAAATGAAAAAATATTGGCGAAAGAATCAAGGCCAGGGGCCCACACCCTGGGCACGAGGGTGGGGGCGCGCCCTACCCCCTGGGCGCGCCCCCTGCCTCGTGGGCCCCCTGGAGCTCCACCGACCTCAACTCCAACTCCATATATTAGTGTTCGGGGAGAAAAAAATCAGAGAGAAAGATTCATCGCGTTTTACGATACGGAGCCGCAGCCAAGCCCTAAACTCTCTCGGGAGGGATGATCTGGAGTCCGTTTGGGGCTCCGGAGAGGGGAATCCGTCGACATCGTCATCATCAACCATCCTCCATCACCAATTTCATGATGCTCACCGTCGTGCGTGAGTAATTCCATTGTAAGCTTGCTGGACGGTGATGGGCTGGATGAGATTTATCATGTAATCGAGTTAGTTTTGTTAGGGTTTGATCCCTAGTATCCACTATGTTCTGAGATTGATGTTGCTATGACTTTGCTATGCTTAATGCTTGTCACTAGGGCCCGAGTGCCATGCTTTCAGATCTGAACCTATTATGTTTTCATGAATATATGTGAGTTCTTGATTCTATCTCGCAAGTCTATAGTCACCTACTATGTGTTATGATCCGGCAACCCCGAAGTGACAATAATCGGGACCACTCCCGGTGATGACCTTAGTTTGAGGAGTTCATGTATTCACTATGTGTTAATGCTTTGGTCCGGTACTCTATTAAAAGGAGGCCTTAATATCCCTTAGTTTCCATTAGGACCCCGCTGCCACGGGAGGGTAGGACAAAAGATGTCATGCAAGTTCTTTTCCATAAGCACGTATGACTATATTCGGAATACATGCCTATATTACATTGATGAATTGGAGCTAGTTCTGTGTCACCCTATGTTATGACTGTTATATGATGAACCGCATCCAGCATAATTCTCCATCACCGATCCAATGCCTACGAGCTTTTCACATGTTGCTCTTTGCTTAGTTACTTTTCCGTTGCCACTGTTACAATTACTACAAAACCCAAAAAAATTACTTTTGCTACCGTTACCGTTACTTCCATATTACTTTGATACTAAATACTTTGCTGCATATATTAAGTTATCCAGGTGTGGTTGAATTGACAACTCAACTGCTAATACTTGAGAATATTATTTGGCTCCCCTTGTGTCGAATCAATAAATTTGGGTTGAATACTTTATTCTCGAAAATTGTTGTGATCCCCTATACTTGTGGGTTTTCAAGACTATTTTCTGGCGCCGTTGTCGGGGAGCATAGCTCTATTCTTTGAGTCACTTGGGATTTATATCTGCTGGTCATTATGAAGAACTTGAAAGACGCGAAAACAAAAATTTATCCCTCAACTACGAGGGGAGGTAAGGAACTGCCATCTAGCTCTGCACTTGATTCACCTTTTGTTTTGAGTAAGCTTGCGACACCTAAACCTGCTTGTGCTATTAATTCTGATATGTCGCATGTTATTGATGATGCTACTTTTTCTATGCATGATACTTATGATGAAACTACTTCTATGCTTGATACTATTGTGCCACTTGGTGAATTTCTTGATGAACAACTTGCTAGGGCCAGACAGAATGAAATTATTGAAACTGATAATATTGATGAAAGTGATGATGAAGATTCTCCCAATAAATATGCATTGCTTGTTGTGCCTGAGGGCTATGTTATGGATGAAGAAACTAAAATAGACTTTCTTGCTTGCAATGATAGAAGTGATCTTAAGAAATTATTAGCTAAACTGAAACAAAAACTCTGAATGCTAGAATGAAATATGATCCTGCTTATGCTACTTCACCTATCTTTGTTACTGATAAGGATTATGAATTCTCCATTGATCCTGATATTATTACTTTGGTTGAGTCTGATCCTTTTTATGGCTATGAATCTGAAACTGTTGTGGCACATCTTACTAAATTAAATGATATAGCCACCCTGTTCACTAATGATGAGAGAACTTGCTACTTTTATATCCTTAAAATATTTACGTTCTCATTAAAGGGTGATGCTAAGATATGGTTTAATTATCTTGATCCTGGTTGTGTGTGTAGTCCCTAGGTTATGATTTATTACTTCTCTGATAAATATTTCCCTGCTCATAAGAAACAAGCTGCTTTAAGGGAAATATACAATTTTGTGCAAATTGAAGAAGAGAGTCTCCCACAAGCTTGGGAGAGGCTTCCCCAGTTACTTAATGCTTTGCCTGATCATCCTCTTAAGAAAAATGAAATACTTGATATCTTTTATAATGGACTAACCGATGCTTCCAGAGACTACCTGGATAGTTGTGCTGGTTCTGTTTTCAGGGAAAGAACACCGGATGAAGCTGAAATTCGATTGAATAATATGTTGACAAATGAAAATAATTGGACACTTCCTGAACCAACTCCTAAGCCAACTCCGAAGAAGAGGGGTGTTCTATTTATCAGTCCTGAAGATATGCAAGAGGCAAAGAAATCTATGAAATAAAAAGGTATAAAAGCTGAAGATGTTAAGAATTTACCTCCTATTGAAGAAATACATGGTATTAATTTACCGCCTGTTGAAGAAACATATGATCTTAATCCCTCACCTATTGAAGAAACTCATGGTCTTGATAGCCCGACACAGGTAGTAAAGGGGCTGTTATTGATTGCAACAAAGGCAACGTCACTTTTCATGTTAATGGTAATGAGCATACGGTGCACTTTCCGAGGAAACAACCTCAAGTCCACAGTATCAATTCTATTGGAAAAATTCGATCGATTATTATTGTGGGTTTTGAATTTACTCTTCCTACTGTCAAAAAGAGATATGATATTATTATTATTGGGGATGTGCATATCCCCGTTGAGGTAATATAGTGTTATTCAAAATTTCTCCGGTTCCATGTTAGTCGGAATGAGTTTGTTAACAAGACTTGATCAACCTTGTTAGTGGATTCCTTTTGATGAGCATGAGATGGATGAAGTTAGAAAGCACAACCTTATGTACCCTCTCTCTACTTTCTGTTAATTAGTTGAAATAAAGTAAAAATAGTATTTTTCTCTCTGTTTTCTGAATTATCCGTGCAATATAAAAATACCCCAAAAATAAAAGTTCTCCAAATGCCCTGCCAATTTAATATGATTTTTTCTGGAATATTTGAGAATATCTGGCACTGAGAACACATCATGGGGAGCTGGCACCTGGCCACGAGGGTCTAGGGCGCGAGCCCTGCTTTGTGGGCCCGCGGTGGCTCCCCTCCACTTATGCCAGCCACCACACACTTCTTCTTCCTCCCAAAAAAATCACCATCCAGCCCAAGCACGAGTTCCAGCTCATTTTGCTGCAATTTTCGATCTCCTTGCTCAAAGCACCTCTCACAAAACTGCTTTGGGGGATTGTTCCTTGGTATGTGACTCCTCCAATGGTCCAATTAGTTTTTGCTCTAGTGCTTTATTCATTGCAAATTTGTGCTGCCTAGGTGACCATGTTCTTGAGCTTGCATGTCAAATTTATATGGTTCCAAGTAGTTCTAATGCATGATATAGGCCCTAGGCACTTGTAGGAGTAGTTGCTATCAATTTTGTTGAGCTTGGTTCACTTTTGTTTGAAGTAACTAAAAATTTCAGAATTTTTCAGAAAACAATGAAGAGATTTTTGAGGGGCTCATCGAGCCAAAGCTCGAAGGAAAAGCAAAGTGAAGAAGCAGAGATGCCCAAATATAATCTGCCTCGCACCGTGGAGGTTCGGCCGTGTGAATGGCCTTCCGATGATTTCTTGAGAGCAGCTGTATGATGATTTTTATGAGTTGGCTGAGAATGCAAGCCTCACTGACTTCCTCCGCGACCAACGCGAACAGTATCTCTTACTCACCAATACTTTTGTGCAAAACTTCTACTATTATCCTAAGGAATCACCTCCTTCAGTAGAGTTTCATTTATATGATGTGGTTAAGAAGATGTCATTATATGAATTTTGCAGGGTTTGTAAAATACCTTTCGAGGGTAGCTTAGAGGAACCACAACACAGAGATATGGACGGGTTTGTTGATACTATTACTGTAGGGGAAACTAGAAATGTTTCCGATGCAAGAATCACTAGCATACATTTTCCTGTTTTATGCTACTTTGCAATATTCGCTAGTCGTTGCTTAATTAGTCGCGGAAACTGTGGAAACCTTAGTGTTCCTGATATTATTATTCTGTTCCATGCCTTATTCCGTGATGACTCTGTTAGTATGGGAGCTATTGTTGCCAAACGGTTAAGTCTGAACCATACAAAGGGCCCCATCTTTGGAGGTGTCTATGCTTCGCGCCTCGCTGCATACTATAACATACCTATTAGACGCTATGAAAAAGAAGAAAAGTTGTTGCCTACTGTTTTTCTAGACTATAAGAGTATGGTAGCACATGATTTTATTGTTAAGAATAGGGAAAGGGCGCTTAAATACAAATTGGTCTTTGATAAACATCACCCTGAGACTATTACCTTGCCTGCTCCTCCCATGTTTGATTTATCTGCAGGCCAGTATCTCGTTCCGCTGGCGGCCATTCACGCCTACCGGAACCCTACATCAGCCATAGAGCCAGAGTCGGAACCACAATTCGATCCTCCACGACGGTCTAATTACCAGTGGGATCCGGAGATGATTGCCAACCAGTGGCAATCAGAGGCTTCTTCTTCTCAGTACGACCCCAACTACAACTTTGGGTATCCGCCGGGCCATCCGTGGCAATAGACCAACTTAGGCCAAAAGCCTAAGCTTGGGGGAGTACGTATTTCCCACTGACATTACATTTATGCTCACACACTCATTGCTAGATGTCGGTGCTCATACTCTTTCATTGTAATATTCATGCTAGTTTATTTTCCTTTTATGCTTTCTTCTTGTGTGTTTGATAAACCTTAAAAAAACTAAAAAAATTAGTTGTAGCTTTTAGCTAGTTTACTTTTCTTGCTGTAGTAGTAATAATTAAAAGAAAACCCAAAAATGTTTCATGTTCTTCTTTTGCTTGTTGGGAGCTTTCCCATGTAAATAGTTTTATTTCTTTTCTTTTCTTTGGGGGTCGATAGGAGAAGACCATGATTAAATTTTTGAAGTGGCTCTCATATGCATTATTGTTGATTTAACCAAGAGCCCATATTGCCTTGACTTCTCCTGTTTATTGAATGCCTGCAAATTCCACCTTAGTCCAATGCACGTGCACTATTATTATTATTCACATCGTTCGGTCGCGCAAGCGAAAGGCAATTATGACGATATATGATGGAATGATTGAGATGAGAGAAGCTGGTATGAACTCGACCTATCTTATTTTTGTAAATATGATTAGTTCATCGTTCTTGATTCAGCCTATTATGAATAAACATGTTTGCAATGACGATTGGAGATTATAGTTGCTTATGCCATGCTTAATTAGCTAGGAGTTTATAATGGTTTACCTTGCGTGCCAAGATGCTATTAAAATGGTTGATAAGTGGTATGATGGGGTGGTATCCTCCTTTGAATGATTCAAGTGACTTGACTTGGCACCTGTTCACGCATGTAGTTGAAACAAAATCAACATAGCCTTCATGATATTTATGTTCATGGTGGATTATATCCTACTCATGCTTGCACTCAATGTTTATTAATTTTAATGCATGTTCATGACTGTTGTCGCTCTCTAGTTGGTCGCTTCCCAGTCTTTTTCTAGCCTTCACTTGTACTAAGAGGGAATACTGCTTGTACATCCAATCCCTTAAACCCCAAAGTTATTCCTTATGAGTCCACCATACCTTCCTATATGCGGTATCTACCTGCCGTTCCAAGTAAATTTGTATGTGCCAAACTCTAAACCTTCAAATGAAATTCTGTTTTGTATGCTCGAATAGCTCATGTATCAACTAGGGATGTCCTTATCTTCCATGCTAGGCGGGTTATTCTCAAGAGGAGTGGACTCCGCTCCTCACTCACGAGAAAATGGCTGGTCACCGTGATGCCCAGTCCCATGCTTTATGCAAATCAAATCAAAATAATTGCAAACAAAACTCCCCCGGGACTGTTGTTAGTTGGAGGCACTCGTTGTTTCGAGCAAGCCATGGATTGATGCTTGTTGGTGGAGGGGGAGTATAAACTTTACCATTCTGGTGTTGTTTTATAATGTGTGTAGCATGGAAGATATCGCCATCTCTTGGTTGTTATGTTGACAATGAAAGTATACCACCCAAAATATTATTTATCTCTGCTTTAAAATCGAGCCCTGGCACCTCTACAAATCCCTGCTTCCCTCTCCAAAGACTCTAACTTGCATGATTTGAATGGAACTAACCCGGATTGACGCTGTTTTCAGCAGAATTGCCATGGTGTTATTTATGTGCAGAAACAAAAGTTCTCGGAATGACCTGAAACTCCACGGAGATTATTTTTGGAAATGAAAAAATATTGGCGAAAGAATCAAGGCCAGGGGCCCACACCCTGGGCACGAGGGTGGGGGCGCGCCCTACCCCCCTGGGCGCGCCCCCTGCCTCGTGGGCCCCCTGGAGCTCCACCGACCTCAACTCCAACTCCATATATTAGTGTTCGGGGAGAAAAAAATCATAGAGAAAGATTCATCGCGTTTTACGATACGGAGCCGCAGCCAAGCCCTAAACTCTCTCAGGAGGGCTGATCTGGAGTCCGTTTGGGGCTTCGGAGAGGGGAATCCGTCGACATCGTCATCATCAACCATCCTCCATCACCAATTTCATGATGCTCACCGTCGTGCGTGAGTAATTCCATTGTAAGCTTGTTGCACGGTGATGGGTTGGATGAGATTTATCATGTAATCGAGTTAGTTTTGTTAGGGTTTGATCCCTAGTATCCACTATGTTCTGAGATTGATGTTGCTATGACTTTGCTATACTTAATGCTTGTCACTAGGGCCCGAGTGCCATGATTTCAGATCTGAACCTATTATGTTTTCATGAATATATTTGAGTTCTTGATCCTATCTTGCAAGTCTATAGTCACCTACTATGTGTTATGATCCGGCAACCCCGAAGTGACAATAATCGGGACCACTCTGGGTGATGACCTTAGTTTGAGGAGTTCATGTATTCACTATGTGTTATTGCTTTGGTCTGGTACTCTATTAAAAGGAGGCCTTAATATCCCTTAGTTTTCATTAGGACCCCGCTGCCACGGGAGGGTAGGACAAAAGATGTCATGCAAGCTCTTTTCCATAAGCACGTATGACTATATTCGGAATACATGCCTACATTACATTGATGAATTGGAGCTAGTTCTGTGTCACCCTATGTTATGACTGTTACATGATGAACCGCATCCGGCATAATTCTCCATCACCGATCCAATGCCTATGAGCTTTTCACATATTGCTCTTTGCTTAGTTACTTTTCCGTTGCCACTGTTACAATTACTACAAAACCCAAAAATATTGCTTTTGCTACCGTTACCGTTACTTCCATATTTCTTTGCTACTAAATACTTTGCTGCAGATATTAAGTTATCCAGGTGTGGTTGAATTGACAACTCAACTGCTAGTACTTGAGAATATTCTTTGGCTCCCCTTGTGTCGAATCAATAAATTTGGGTTGAATACTCTGCCCTCGAAAACTGTTGCGATCCCGTATACTTGTGTTAATGTTGCTTTCGTATTACCTTACCTGGCTGATGATAGCTGTGCCATATTGTGTTAGTTTGGTGTTGGCTAGTTGCCCAAACGTTCGTTGTGCCAATGTTGCTTTCCTATTATCTGACTTGGCCAATGATAGCAATGCTAGTGTCTTAATTTGGTGCAGGCTGCTGAAGATAAGAAGACAAACTCTGAAAACAACAAGGCAACCCCATTGTTTCTTTTCAATAAATCTAGGCCAGGTAATATGCCAATAACTCATGATTAATCTGTTTGGTTCCCCTCCTAATTATGTTATGATGCAGTGGTCGAGACACTCTCCACTATCAATAATACAAGCCTGCCAAAATCGCCATCTGAATCTGTTCAGTATCCTCTGTCTCGAATGCAACAGAAAAAATGTATGTTTGTGAACCAATTAATGGCTGAAGGAATGATGGAAATGGTGGAGGAATCAGAGGTGCAGAGTCGTGTGAGACAACAACTGATCAATGTTTTCAAAGAGAGATTAGCAAAGCAGCAAGAACTTGCCCACATGCTTATGGGCGTCATCGATGTTGAGGTTGCAGATTGTGACGTTGTAGATCGTTAGGTTCTGTTCATTTATTTGCACTGGCATCAATCTTTGATTGCCCAGTGGATGTAATTTCCTGTAATATATGCTGGATGTGCAACGTTTTTCCTTGTATGCCGTACCTTTGCTTGATCGGTTTTGGTCCTGTGCATAATTGCTCGGCGTAATGGGCTCAAATTATCTAATTTGGCCTAAATACATGTACGAACTTTAGTGGGCCCATTAAGTTAATGGGCCGTTACCAGGCCCAAAGTTAATGGTCGGCCCTCTTAACTCCCGGGTCGTTAACAGGCTGCATCGAAGCAGGCAACATGTGGGCCCAATTGATTTCATGGGCCGTTAACAGGCCGTTACTAAGTTCGGGCTACATATGGCCCAACTATACTGTGGGCCTTTTAGCAGGCCGAAAGAGACAACGGGCTTGTACTGGACCATGTAGAGCATGGGCCACTAAGAGGCCGAAAGTCAGGTCGTATTGTAAATGGCCCAACTGTGTTGTGGGCCTTTAGCAAGCCGAAAGAGAAACTGGGTTGGTATTGGACCATGAAGGGCATGGGCCATTAAAAGGCCAAAACTCAGGTCCGACTACAAATGGCCCAACTCATTTATGGTCCGTTAACAGGCTGAAAGGCACACAGGGCCGGGAATTGGCCCAACACTTAAATGGGTCGCTAAAAGGCCAAAACTCAGGTCCGACTACAAATGGCCCAACAGATATATGGGCCGTCACCAGGCTGAAAGACACACTGGGCCGGAAATTGGCCCAACACTTAAATTGGTCGCTAAAAGGCTGAAACTCAGGTCCGAGTACAAATGGCCCAACTGCTTTATGGGCCGTCAATAGGCTGAAAGACACACCGGGCCGGAAATTAGCCCAATATTTAAATGGGTCGCTAAAAGGCCGAAAGATGTACATCGTGAAAATTGGCCCATCCATTGAATGGGTCGTTAACAGGCCGAAGTCTCATCGGGCCGATATTGAGCCCAAATATACAGCGGGCTGTTAACGGGCTCGAACTGATGATGGGGTGCTATGGTGTCAAATCTTTAACGGGTCGTTGACGGGCCGAATTGGCACATCTCATATGAGTCGTGGGCTTAAATGGACCTGACACAAGTAGGCCTTATATGGGCCGCCCTGCTATTTTTTACTGGGCCGGCCTTTTTCACCGGAATGGGCCACTGTTGGGTCGTGCCACCTGTCGACCTATCATAGGCACCTCATGTCCAATGAGTGGATGACATCTGTCCCAACGGTGAGGCAACACATGTTTCCTCCGGCAATTGATGATTTTACACGTGGAAAATCCCCATTGGTCCGGACTGTTAACGGGTTATCGGATTCAAAGCCGGACCCGATAGCTTAACGGCGTTCCGTTATGGTGGATGCCATGTGTCGGTCACCCTTGACGAAAGCACTTCTGTGACGCATGATTTATCGTCATGGAAGTGGACACTTCCGTGATGATAATTTTGGTAATGTCATGGAACACTTCTACGATAGCACATGTATGACTATCTTGATTCTGTCATAAATTTGTCATGGATGTACATGCATGACAGAAAACGTGACCTACTGTGACAAACACGTATCATCACGGAAGTGTCTTTTTTTGTAGTGTATGCAATGTGTTATGATGCTATGGCACTTGTTTACAAGCTTCTTTGCTCTCTTTTTCTTGCTTAAAAGCTTATTCTTTTTTGTTATATGGCCGCTTATGTGAAATGCATAAACCAAGATAGCAATTGTGTATATGCGGGAACAATCTTGTGACACGAGAGATGATATGATACCAATATGATATGGTATGTATGCAATGGAAGGTGTAGATCGATGATCACTAATGTGCACAAGTAACATCGCCGGCAATACTCAAATGTCTAATTTCGATAGGCAAGTGACGCAAAATGGGCTAGGGGTTATCAATACTATGGCAAGAAGAATGTACAATGATGGGATACCATGATACCAAGGTGATATAGAGGTTACCGTTTTTTCTTACGGTTAGGATGTCAAAATGGTGAAGTGGTCGTTGTTGATCACGAATCTGTGGCAATGATGAGAGGCGGTGCTCTTGATGTAGAACCGTTCCTAATTAGCCGAAACACCTTAGGAAACGGAAAAACCACGAACTCAAAATCTCCAAGGCAAATGTCAAATGGTTGTAGCGGAATGCGGTGGTGGTTTCGGAAGCTCAATGGGATTGCGGAAATGCAATAATGGGTTTTGGAGTACGCAATGCGAAAGTGGAGTTTATGGTGGTGGACTGTACATGGTGTCGGAGTTGAAGTTACCGTCCCTAAGTAGCCTAAACACCTTAGGAGACACAAACCACAACTCGGACAAGCTCAAACAAAATTGGGTTAAGTTGAGATGGTGGAAAGGTATGGTGGGCAAGGTTATGCGGTAGTTATGGTGGAGGTTGATGAAGAAGTAACCATCCCTAAGTAGTCTAAACACCTTAGGTGACTCAAATTACTACTCAAGTAACCAGAAATGCTATATGGATCAAAATGGGTTAGGTTGCGGAAGGCTATGGTGGTATTGGGGTTGATATGGTGGAAGGCCTAGGCAAAGATGCCAAAATTCTAAAAACTTGATGGATTCAAATGGTGATAACACCAATGTGAGGATCTCGGGCATATCGATATCTTCAAAACGAGCCAAAGAACACTCAAATCGGAGTTCAGAGCTAAAAGTTATGATGAAAACGGTGATAGAGGCTGATGCTGAAATTTTGGGGAAAGTTTCTGGTTAGGCTGAAAGTTCCGGGCCTAGGGTAGGAAGTTCCGGGGGTCGCGGAAAAAGTCTGGGGGAAGCCGGGGGATTTTGGGTAAACTCTCTGGTTAGCCCGGAAGTTCTGGGGCTAGGACGGAAGTTCCGGGGGAGTCCGGAAGTTCTGGGGGTCGTGGAATTTCTTCCAGGACGAAACCTAAATTCCAGATCTGAGAACGGGGGCGAAAAAACACGATTTCCCGGGGCAAAATTGAGAAGATTTTGTGGACGTAACTGGGGGAAAAGATGGTGAAAGCTAGATCCACTCATAACAAGTCAAATCCATGGATCAAATTCAACAAAGTATCATCAAACCAACAAATCACAAAAAAAATTGGGGGCTATTTTTGGTGGGGATTTTTGAATTTAGGACGAAATCTAGCAAAAAAGGGTAGAAACAGCGGGGGAAGACTCCAAATTCGTGATCAACGTGGTTCCTGATACCAAGATGATGTAGGGTAGAACCCTAGATGCCCGATTTTTCACGATTGGAGCGGATCCCAACAAGATTGATTACACATGTGCTAGATCCTCAAAACACAAAGAGATACACGATCCAAAGCCAACAAAGCACGATACATAGGGTAACTAGTTCATCTCCCTGAGGAGGTCTTGAATGACACTTGGTAAAGGGTGGAAGGCTCGGCCTTATGCCTGGTGTTTTGTTCCACTCTTGCCGCCCTAGTTTCCGTCATATCGGTATTATGTTCCCGGATTTTGCGTCCCTAACGCGGTTGGGTGATTTTTGGGACCCCCCTTGACAGTTCGCTTTGAATAAAGCTTTTCCAGCAAGGCCCAACCTTGGTTTTACCATTTGCCTCAGCCTATTACCTTTTTCCCTTGGGAGTCGCGCATCCTGAGGGTCATCTTCATTTTAAACCCCCGGGCCAATGCTTGTCTAAGTGTTGGTCCAAACTAGAGCACCGTGCGGGACCGTCCCTTGGCAACTTGGGTTATGTTGGTACCTGTACGCTTAGCTTATCCGGTGTTGCCCTGAGAACGAGATATGTGCAACTCCTATCGGGATGTCGGCGCATCAGGCGGTCTTACTGGTCTTGTTTTATTATTGTCGAAATGTCTTGTAGCCGGGATTCCGAGACTGATCGGGTCTTCCCAGGGAGAAGGAATACCCTTCGTTGATCGCGAGAGCTTATCATGGGCTAAGTTGGGACACGCCTGCAGGGTTTGAACTTTCGAAAGTCGTGCTCGCGGTTATGTGGCAGATGGGAATTTGTTAATGTCCGGTTGTACAAAACCCTAAGTTGATCTTAATTAAAATACATCAACCGCATGTCTAACCGTGATGTCTCTTCTCGGCGGAGTCCGGGAAGTGAACACGGTGTTGGAGTTATGCTTGACTTAGGTTGTTCTAGGATCACTTCTTGATCATAGTTCATCGACCGTGCTTTTGCCTTCTCTTCTCGCTCTCTTTTGTGTATGTTAGCCACCATATATGCTAGTCGCTTGCTGCAGCTCCACCTCATACCTTTTACCCTACCTATAAGCTTAAATAGTCTTGATCTCGCGGGTGTGAGATTGCTGAGTCCCCGTGACTCATAGATACTTCCAAAACCAGTTTGCAGGTGCCGATGAAACCGTGCAGGTGACGCACCCGAGCTCAAGGAGGAGCTCGATGAAGATCTTGTTCATTGTGTTGTTTCGTTTCAGTTGATCAGTAGTGGAGCCCAGTCGGGACGATCGGGGATCTGTGTGTCATTTGGGGTAGTCTTCTTTTATTTTGGTTCCGTAGTCGGACCTTGATTGTATCTATTTGATGTAATGCTCTACTCATGTATTGCGTGAAGTGGCGACTGTAAGCCAACTATGTATCTCTTTCCCTTATGTATTACATGGGTTGTGTGAAGATTACCTCACTTGCGACATTGCTTTCAATGCGGTTATGCCTCTAAGTCGTGCTTCGACACGTGGGAGATAGAGCGCATCGAGGGCGTTACAACGCCGTAGGCCGCAGGCAGGCAAGTCTGGGGACCCCCGTTCCCAGAACGCCGACACGCTCCACCAGTCAGAACTTGGTCAATAATGAAGGGACCTTCCCATTTGGGCTCGAGCTTGGTCTTTTTCTTCTCCGGCAGGCGTAGAACTAGTTCGCCAACATTATAAGTTTTGGCCCGTACATCTCTGCTTTGGTATCTTCGAGCCTGTTGCTGATAGAATGCGGAACGGGCTTTGGCCACGTCACGCTCCTCCTCCAGGGTGTCCAGACAGTCCTGCCGATCGAGCTCGGCTTCTCTTTCTTCGTACATGTGCACTCGAGGTGAGTCTTGAATTATGTCGCAGGGCAGAACCGCCTCAGCGCCGTACACCATAAAGAAGGGTGTGTATCCGGTAGTACAATTCGGCGTGGTCCGCAACCCCCAGAGTACGGAGTCGAGCTCCTCTACCCAGTGCGTATTAGATTCCTTTAAGGACCGCACTAATCTGGGTTTGATGCCCCTCATGATAAGACCATTTGCTCGCTCAACTTGACCTTTAGTTTGTGGGTGATAGACAGAAGCATAATCGAGCTTGGTGCCCATGTTGCTGCACCAGAGTTTTACCTCGTCGGCCGTGAAGTTCGTGCTGTTGTCAGTGATGATGCTGTGGGTGTTGGGGAACGTTGCAGAAAACAAAAAAATTTCCTACGGTTTCACCAAGATCCATCTATGAGTTCATCTAGCAACAAGTTTTCAGATTCATCTACATACCTTTGTAGATCGCGTGCGGAAGCGTTCAAAAGAACGGGGATGAAGTAGTCGTACACGACGTGATCCAAATCACCGGAGATCCTAGCGCCGAACGGACGGCACCTCCGCGTTCAACACACGTACGGTCAGCGTAACGTCTCCTCCTTGTTGATCCAGCAAGGGGAGAGGAGAGGTTGAGGAAGATGGCTCCAGCAGCAGCACGACGGCGTGGTGGTGATGGAGCTGCAGTACTCCGGCAGGGCTTCGCCGACCTCTATGGAGGAGGAGGAGGTGTTGGAGAGGGAGAGGGAGGCGCCAAGGCAAAGGGTGCGGCTGCCCCCCTCCCCTCCCCCTTTTATATAGGCCTCTTGGGGGGGGGGGCGGCCCTGGGAGATCTGATCTCCCAAGGGGGCGGCGGCCAGGGAGGATTTCCTTCCCCCCAAGGCACCTAGGAGGTGCCTTCCACTTGTGGGACTCTTCCCCTTTGGAACCCTAGGCGCATGGGCCTCTTGGGGCTGGTTCCCCTTGGCCCATGTAGGCCAAGGCGCACCCTCTACAGCCCATGTGCCCCCCCGAGGTAGGTGGCCCCACCCGGTGGACCCCCGGGACCCTTCTGGTGGTCCCGGTACAATACCGGTGACCCCAAAACTTGTCCCGATGGCCAAAACAACACTTCCCATATATAATTCTTTACCTCCGGACCATTTTGAAACTCCTCGTAACGTCCGGGATCTCATCCGGGACTCCGAACAACATTCCGATTACTGCATATACATATCCCTACAACCCTAGCGTCACCGAACCTTAAGTGTGTAGACCCTACGGGTTCGGGAGACATGCAGACATGACCGAGACGGCTCTCGGGCAATAACCAACAGCGGGATCTGGATACCCATGTTGGCTCCCACATGCTCCATGATGATCTCATCGGATGAACCACGATGTTGAGGATTCAAGCAACCCCGTATGCAATTCCCTCTGTCAATCGATATGTTACTTGCCCGAGATTCGATCGTTGGTATCCCAATACCTCGTTCAATCTCGTTACCGGCAAGTCACTTTACTCGTACCGTAATGCATGATCCAGTGACCAAACACTTGGTCACATTGAGCTCATAATGATGATGCATTACCGAGTGGGCCCGGTGATACCTCTCCGTCAAGCGGAGTGACAAATCCCAGTCTCGATCCATGTTAACCCAACAGACACTTTCGGAGATACCCGTAGTATACCTTTATAGTCACCCAGTTACGTTGTGACGTTTGGCACACCCAAAGCACTCCTACGATATCCGGGAGTTACACGATCTCATGGTCTAAGGAAAGGATACTTGACATTGGAAAACTCTAGCAAACGAACTATGCGATCTTATGCTATGTTTAGGATTGGGTCTCGTCCATCACATCATTCTCCTAATGAGGTGATCTCGTTATCATTGACATCCAATGCCCATAGTCAGGAAACCATGACTATCTATTGATCAACGAGCTAGTCAACTAGAGGCTTACTAGGGACATGTTGGTGTCTGTTATTCACACATGTACGGATAACACAATTATAACATGAATAAAGACAATTATCATGAACAAGGAAATATAATAATAATTCTTTTATTGTTGCCTCTAGGGCATATTTCCGACAGTGGGGGACGCCATAACGTTGTACAACCCCGGATATGAAGTCTATCACCGGTCCGGATTCGGTCATTTTAACAGGTTTGGCTTCTATCCATTTGGTGAATTTATCCACAATGACCAGTAAGTATTTTTTCTTATGGGTTCCCCCCTTAAGGGGTCCAACCATGTCAAGCCCCCAGACCACGAAGGGCTAGGTAATGGGGATTGTTTGGAGGGCGGTAGGTGGCATATGGCTTTGGTTTGCAAAAAGCTGGCAACCGACGCAGCGTTGGACCAAGTCCTGTGCATCTGCCCGGGCCATCGACCAATAAAAACCAGTACGGAAGGCCTTGCTTACAAGGGCCCGGGCTACGGCGTGATGGCCGCCGAGTCTGGCATGAATTTCTGTCAGAAGTTTCCGCCCTTCCTCTTCGGAGATGCACCTTTGAAGGACTCCGGTAGTGCTTTTCTTGTAAAGCTCTCCCTCATGGACCCTGTAGGATTTAGATCGCCGCACTATGCAGCATGCCTCATTTTGGTCCTCGGAAAGTTCCTGCCTAGTTAGGTAGGCCAGGAAAGGTTCTGTCCATGGGGCGATGATGACCATTATTACATGGGCTGAAGATGTTATTTCGGTGGCAGGGCCTCCGATTATGTCAGAGTTTTCGGTGTCGGGCATTGTGGCTGGGTCCAGATTATTGTTACCGGCGTCCCCTTCCCATACCACGGATGGCTTAAACAGCTTCTTCAAGAAGATATTGGGTGGGACCGCATCGCGTTTTGCGCCAATGCGGGCAAGGATATCCGCCGCCTGATTGTTTTCCCGAGCCACATGGTGGAATTCAAGCCCCTCGAACCGAGCTGACATCTTGAGTACGGCGTTGCGATAGGCCGCCATTTTCGGATCCTTAGCATCGAAGTCTCCATTTATTTGGGATATTGCGAGGTTCGAATCCTCGCGCACCTCCAGGCGTTGAATGCCCATGGAAACTGCCATCCGAAGACTAGGGCCTCGTATTCGGCTGCGTTGTTGGAGTCTGTATACATTATCTGGAGTACGTATTGAACTGTATCTCCGGTTGGGGATGTCAGGACGACGCCAGCCCCCAGACCAGCCAGCATTTTGGAGTCGTCGAAGTGCATGATCCAATTGGCGTATGCGCCGTACTCTTTAGGGAGTTCGGCTTCCGTCCATTCAGCGACAAAGTCGGCCAATACTTGCGACTTAATGGCTCGTCGGGGTTTGTATGTTATGTCGAACGAGAGGAGCTCAATGGCCCATTTGGATATCCGGCCCGTGGCGTCGAGGTTGTTTATAATATCGTTAAGTGGCACTTCCGAGGCTACTGTAATTGAACACTCTTGAAAGTAGTGTCGCAGCTTCCGGGATGCCATGAATACCGCATAGGCTATCTTTTGATAATGCAGGTACCGTGATTTGCATGGAGTGAGGACAGTGGATACATAATATACCGGCTTTTGAAGGGGTATTTGTGTCCGTCCGTTTCTCGTTCGACGACGAGCAATGCGCTTACAACCTGATGAGTTGCCGCGGTGTACAACAGTATTGGTTCGCCGATGTTTGGTGCGGCCAGGATTGGATTGGTTGCCGGTATGGCTTTTATTTCTTCCAATCCGGCTGTGGCGGCATCCATCCACTCAAAGTGTTCGGTGCGCCGAAGGAGGCGATAAAGAGGTAATGCCTTTTCTCCTAAGCGGGAGATAAAGCGGCTTTGAGCCGCCACGCATCCAGTTAATTTCTGGATTTGTTTGAGGTCTGTTGGGATAGCCAACTATGATAGAGCTCGGATTTTGGCCGGATTTGCTTCAATTCCTCTACTGGAGACAATGAAGCCCAGTAGCTTTCCGGCCGGTACGCCGAAAACGCATTTTTTCCGGATTGAGCTTGATGTCGTATGTTCGGAGGTTGTCGAACGTGAGCCTCAAGTCGTCTATTAGAGAGTCGACGTGTTTGGTTTTAATGACCACATCATCTACGTATGCCTCCACTGTTTTGCCGATCTGTTTTTCCAGACAGGTCTGAATCATGCGCTGATATGTCGCGCCGGCGTTTTTGAGCCCAAAAGGCATTGTGTTGAAACAGAAGGGGCCGTATGGTGTGATGAATGCCGTTGCGGCTTGGTCGAACTCCGCCATCTTGATTTGGTGGTAGACGGAGTATGCGTCGAGGAAACACAGTGAATCGTGTCCTGCAGTAGCATCGATGATTTGGTCGATGCGGGGGAGGGGGAACGGATCCTTTGGGCAGGCCTTGTTGAGGTCCTTGAAATCGACACATAGGCGCCAGGATTTGTCCTTCTTTGGTACCATCACCAGGTTTGCTAGCCAGTCCGGGTGTTTTATTTCTCTAATGAATCCGGCCTCCAATAACTTGGCTAGTTCCTCTCCCATAGCTTGTCTCTTGGGTTCAGAGAAATGCCGAAGAGCCTGCTTGACCGGCTTGAATCCTTTTAGGATATTAAGGCTGTGTTCGGCCAGCCTGCGTGGGATTCCTGGCATATCTGAGGGATGGCAGGCGAATACGTCCCAATTCTCGCGTAGGAACTCTCGTAGTGCGGCGTCCACGACGGGGTTTAACTGTGCCCCGATGGAGGCTGTATTTGTAGGGTCCGTTGGGTGGACTTGGAATTTGACTATTTCATCCGCTGGTTTAAAAGGGGTGGACTTGGATCTTTTGTCAAGTATCACGTCGTCCCTGTCCATTGTGGAGCGTAGCACAGTTAATTCCTCAGCCGCAAGGGCTTCGGATAATGCCTCGAGGGCCAATGCGGCTGTTTTGTTTTCGGCGCGGAGTGCTGTGTCCGGATCACTAGCGAGAGTGATGATTCCGTTGGGTCCGGGCATTTTGAGCTTCATGTACCCGTAATGGGGCATAGCTTGGAAGATCATGAATGCCTCCCGCCCTAAAAGGGCGTGGTATCCGCTACTGAACGAGGCCACTTGGAATGTAATTTCTTCGGACATATAGTTCTCCGTCGTGCCGAATACCACATCTAGTGTGATTTTTCCAGCACAACGTGCTTCCTGACTGGGGATGATTCCTCTGAAGGTTGTGTTGCTTTGCTCAATGCGGTTCCAGTCTATTTCCATTTTTTGAAGGGTTTCCTCATAGATGAGGTTTAATCCACTGCCGCCGTCCATGAGTACTTTGGTGAGTCGACAGCCGTCCACAATTGGACTGAGGACCAGTGCAGCTGGTGCCCGGGTTGTTCGGAATTTAGGTTCATCACTGGCATTGAAGGTAATAGCCGTGTCACTCCATGGATTTATAGTTGCCACATGGCAGATTTCGGCAAGGCTGCGGAGGGTTCGCTTGCGCCTACTATTTGATGTGAAGGTCTCAGAGAATGTTAATACTGTATTGTTATCCCCGGGATGGCCACCTGCCGGAGTACCCAACATGCTCTAAGGCTGTGTCTTGGTATGGTATCCGCTGTACTATGAATTTTGCAGGGTCCGTTGAGCCATCCCTCCAATACGGTTCCGCGCCCTATAGAGGGTTTTTGCTTCTTTGTGATTAACTCGGGTGTCTTATGATAATGCACCCTTTTATTTCAGACTGGGTGTATATTCGGAGCCGGATTATCCAAAAATTTCGTTTTGGTTTTTCCAGGCGCTTTCCATCGCACAATATTTTCGTACTATGGACGCCAAGTCAGCGAAGCATGATATGTCACGGCGACTTATGGCATGTAGGATTCCCTAGTCCGTGCGATTATTGCAGAAAAATGAGACTGCGTCTTCCTCGCGTCAGTCCTTAACCTTGTTCATCACCAGGAGGAATCTGGCCTAATAATTATGTACTATTTCCTGGGGCTCTTGCCTGATGTTGGAAAGATCGCTTATGTTTGGGTGGGTGGGTGTGTCACGCCCAAGATGCGACCCTATCCTAAAGGAACTCGAAGGTCTCACCAAGGATAGAAGCACATCTTGAAGACGCTTTTGCAAGGTGGATATCATTACATCAACATTACCTAATAGTGGGGATACAACCACGACATACAATGTCACATGAATACAACAATATCATACAAGAGATCAACATCCGACTACGGATGAAACATAAACAGAAACTCAAACGACATCCACCCTGCTAGCCCAGGCTGCCGACCCGGAACCTATCCCAAGATCGACGACGAAGAAGAAGAAATCCAACACAAGTAATCACCGCTCTCACGTCAAGATCATCGCATAACCTGTACCTGCAACTGTTGGTGTAGTAATATGTGAACCACGAGGACTCAGCAATCCCATTACCATGGGTATCAAGACTAGCAAAGCTTAATGGGTAAGGAAGGGGTAAAGTGGTGAGGTTGCAGCAGCGGCTAAGCAAGATATGGTGGCTAACTTACGCAAATAAGAGCGAGAAGAGAAGCAAAGCAAGCGGTTTTCAACTAGTGATGATCAAGAAGTGATCCTGAACTCCTACTTACGTCAAACATAACCCAGAAACCGTGTTCTCCTCTCGAACGACCCCAAAAAGAGACACTCACGGTTACGCACACGGTTGGTGTATTTTAGAAGAGTTTACTTTAAGTTTACTACAACCGGACATTAACAAATTCCCATCTGCCACATAACCGCGGGCACGGCTTTCGAAAGTTCAAACCCTGCAGGGGTGTCCCAACTTAGCCCATGATAAGATCTCGCGATCAATGAAGGATATTCCTTCTCCCAGGAAGACCCGATCAGTCTCGGAATCCCCTTTACAAGACATTTCGACAATGGTAAAACAAGACCAGGAAGACCGCCCGATGTGTCGACAATCCCGATAGGAGTCGCATGTATCTCGTTCTCAGGACACACTGAATAAGCTAAGCGTACAGGTACCGATGTAACCCAAGTGGCCAAGGGATGGTCCCGCACGGTGCTCTAGTTTGGACCAACACTTGGACAAGCATTGGCCCGGGGGGGGGGGGCTAAATAAAGATGACCCTCGAGAGAGCGACTCCCAAGGGAAAAGTAGGTGGTGGTGAGGCAAATGGTAAAACCAAGGTTGGGCCTTGCTGGAGGAGTTTTATTCAAAGCGAACTGTCAAGGGGGTCCCATAAATCACCCAACCGCGTTAGGGACGCAAAATCCGGGAACATAATACCGATATGACAGAAACTAGGGCGGCAAGAGTGGAACAAAACACCAGGCATAAGGCCGAGCCTTCCTCCCTTTACCATGTATATAGATGCATTAATAATATAAGAGATATTGTGATATCCCAACATAAACATAATCCAACATGGAGCAATCTTCATCTTCACCTGCAACTAGCAACGCTATAAGAGGGGCTGAGCAAAGCGGTAACATAGCCAAACAACGGTTTGCTAGGAAGGGTGACAAAGGTTAGAGGATCATGGCAATTTGGGAGGCTTGATAAGCAAGTGGTAGGTAACGCAGCATAGCGATAGAACGAAGCAACTAGCATAGCAATGATAGTAATGAGATCCAAGGTGACGGTCATCTTGCCTGAGATCCCGCAAGGAAGAATAACGAGTCCATGAAGAAGATGAAGTCACGAAGACGAACCAAACGTAGGCGAACGAATCCTCACGATCGCAACAAAACGGGAACTATCGAGAAGAAGCACACAACATGGTAAACACACCACACATGAACAAGGCATGATGCTCAACCAAGTATGATGCACGACAAGGCTACATAAAGCTAGTTGAGGGAGTCCTGGATTAGGGGGTGTTCGGATAGCCGGACTATACCTTCAGCCGGACTCCCGGACTATGAAGATACAAGATTGAAGACTTCGTCCCGTGTCCGGAAGGGACTTTCCTTGGCGTGGAAGGCAAGCTTGGCGATGCGGATATTCAAGATCTCCTACCATTGTAACCGACTTTGTGTAACCCTAACCCTATCCGGTATCTATATAAACCAGAGGGTTCTAGTCCGTAGGACAACTTCATCATACAACAACCATACCATAGGCTAGCTTCTAGGGTTTAGCCTCCTTGATCTCGTGGTAGATCTACTCTTGTACTACCCATATCATCAATATTAATCAAGCAGGAAGTAGGGTTTTACCTCCATCGAGAGGGCCCGAACCTGGGTAAACTTCGTGTCCCTTGTCTCCTGTTACCATCCGGCCTTGACGCACAGTTCGGGACCCCCTACCCGAGATCCGCCGGTTTTGACACCGACATTGGTGCTTTCATTGAGAGTTCCTCTATGTCGTCGCTTTCAAGCCCGATGGCTCCTTTGATCATCAACGACGATGCGGTCCAGGGTGAAACTTTTCTCCCCGGACAGATCTTCGTCTTCGGCGGCTTCGCGCTGCGGGCCAACTCGCTTGGCCACCTGGAGCAGATCGAAAGCTGCGCCCCTGGCCATCAGGTCAGGTTTGGAAGCTTAAACTACACGGAAAACATCCGCGGGGATTTGATCTTCGATAGACTCGAGCCACAGCCAAGTGCGCCGCACCTTCTCGAGGGGCATGATCTAGCTCTGCCACCGAATAGTGCCCTGGAGGCCGCACACGCACCGGTTCCGACCCTTAATTCGGAGCCTATTGTGCCAATCGAGGATGAGCGGTTGGACGTCACCTCGGGGGTTGCGATCTCAAAGGCGATCGAGCCGAACGCCAACACCATACTCTGCATGAACCGTGACTCCGAGGATCCGGATTCCGAACCCCCCGTGCCCCTGCCGATCGAATCTGATTGGGCACCGATAATGGAGTTCACCGCCGCGGACATCTTTCAGCACTCGCCCTTCGGCGACATCTTGAATTCTCTAAAGTCTCTCTCTTTATCAGGAGAGCCTTGGCTGGACTACGGTCAGCGAGGATGGGATACGGACGATGAAGATATTCAAAGCCCACCCACCACCCACTTGGTAGCCACTGTCGACAATTTGAACGACGTGCTCAACTTCGACTCCACAGACATCGACAGCATGGACGACGATGCAGGAGATACAGATGAACCAACGCCCATAGGGCATTAGTCAGCCACCTCATCTCATGATGTGTACATGGTGGATACCCCTAAAGGAAGCGACAACGAGGAAAAAAGGGATGGAACGGGGGACCGATCCCTCAAAAAGCAATCAAAGCGTCGGCGTAAACGCCGACCCAAGCCCCGCCTCGATAAAGACCCAGCCATAGAGTAGGATGAGCCGGTAGACGACGAGCAGGCCTTAGAGCAACCATCCGAACAGGGCAACACGGATAGAGAAACCGAACATCCCTCCCCCGGCGAAAATGGCACTCCAGACGACCTCACGCCGGATAAACCCACGAAGCAGAAGAATCTCCACAAGAGGCTCGTTGCAACAGCACGCAGCCTGAAAAAGCAGAAGCGAAAGCTAAAATCGGCGGAAGATGCACTCAGGATCAGATGGAGCAAAGTAATCAATACTGCAGATAAATACGGCGACAGTCGCTGCACTAAAAGCTATCCGAAGAGAAAGCTGCTGCCTGAATTCGACGAAGAGGCCTTAGAGCCCTCGCATTCAAAAAATAAGAAAGCCACACGGTCGGATAGACGACCCCATGGCCAGCATAAAGCGGCAAGAGGCGCCGCACTTAAGCCGGCGTGCGACCCACTTAAGGATTCACATCACAACCCAACCAGGTCCATTTACGGGCCAAGAAAGCAAGCTCTCGTAAGCAATGCAATAAAGCCACTATCAGAATCCGGCACACCCAAATACAGGGGCGCCGCACATCCCCTATGTTTCATCGATGAGGTCCTGGACTATGAATTTCCAGAGGGATTCAAACCCGTAAGCATAGAGGCATATGATGGAACAACAGACCCTGGAGTCTGGATCGAGGATTATATGCTCCACATACATATGGCTAGAGGAGATGACCTCCACGCCATAAAATACTTACCCCTTAAGCTTAAAGGGCCAGCCCGGCATTGGCTTAAAAGCCTTCCTAAAAACACAATCGGAAGTTGGGAAGAGCTCGAGGACGCTTTCTGAGCAAATTTTCAAGGGACCTATGTCCGCCCTCTGGATGCAGACGATCTTAGTCACATAACTCAACAGCCCGGAGAATCAGCTCGGCAATTCTGGAATAGATTCCTCACTAAAAAGAATCAGATAGTCGACTGTCCGGACGCCGAAGCCTTAGCAGCTTTCAGGCATAACGTCCGAGACGAATGGCTCGCCAGACACCTCGACCAAGAAAAGCCAAGAACAATGGCCGCACTGACAAGCCTCATGACCCGCTTTTGTGCGGGAGAGGACAGTTGGTTGGCAAGATGCAGCACCAGCGACCCAAGTACATCCGAAACTAGGGATGGAAACGGAAAACCGCGACACAATAAGGACCGTCGCCGGACTAAGGAAAAAAGTCCGAAGAGCACGACAGTCAACACCGGATTCAAAAGCTCACGACAGAATCAGACAAAGCCGTCCCTCCAGGATAACAGGGATGATCCATCCAACCTAAACAAAATCCTGGATAGGATATGTCAAATACACAGTACTCCCGGGAAGCCTGCTAACCATACCCACAGAGATTGTTGGGTTTTCAAACAATCCGGCAGACTCAACGCCGAACACAAGGGGCTCGACACACCAAACGAAGACGAGGACGAACCCCAAAAGCAGAGCACCAGGAAACAAAAAACTTCCCACAAGAAGTAAAAACAGTAAACTTGCTTCACATAACAAAACGTGCGGCGCCCATAAAGGTACGCACCACACGACCCATCCCAAAGGGGTCCCGCCACTGGTTGTCAAAACCAATCATCTTCGATCAGCTGGATTATTCTAGAAGTATCAGGAACGTAGGCTGGACTACCTTGGTACTCGATCCAATAATTGGCGGACTCTAGTTTTCAAATGTCCTAATGGACGGCGGCAGTGGACTAAACCTGATATATCAGGACACAATCCATCACATGGGGATAAACCCAACAAGAATCCGCCACAGCAAAACCTCCTTTCAAGGGGTAGCGCCCGGTCCAGACACCCATTGCATGGGTTTTATCCGGCTTGAAGTTATATTCGGCTCTACCGATAACTTCCGCTGCGAAAGGCTGACTTTCCACATCGTCCCATTCTCAAGTCGCTATCAAGCACTGCTGGGACGCGAAGCTTTCGCCCTCTTTAACGCAATACCGCATTACGCATCTCTTACGCTGAAAATGCCCAGTCCACGAGGCATCATCTCCTTGAAGGGGAAGCATTAAGTGAGCCCCCCCCTCGAGCGGAGGATTATGCGGCCGCTTTAAACAGCCCCACAATACAATGGCTTCACCAGCCAGAACATCCGAACAGGTCATTAAAACCACGGACACGGATGGACGAGTCCGGCACAAAAGTATCGTTGATAAAGGCTTAGTGGCCATATAACCCCGCACTAGGGGCTCCGCACATATACAATAAGAGACAATAAAGCTCAATTTTACATATTTTACTTTATACCTTGTTTATTTTAAACTTTCGTTCGACACGACCCATTTTCAACTCAGTTCCTCTCTTTTATAGATGAACGTCGTGCGGCGCCCGTCCAGGATACGGCACAACGGAGACACATGCGCAGACGTGCAGTAGGGACCCGTTCTAAGGATTCTTTTTAGATTAAGAACCTGCGTAAACCTTTTTTTACTGTCTCTTGTTGCTACATCTCCCCTGGTTTTCTCTGATATAATCAAGGAGGAGGCTGGCGTCTTGGCATGTGGCCATGTCAGAATTTTTGCGCGTACCTGGACACTAGGGGCTTTTTAATAAAGAGTGTTGTTTTGCCTGCACTCATAAAGACCGAACACCTTAGGGAGAGTTCGACGTCGCGAGTTTTGGCATTATATGCATCAGCTCCGAATCATGTCTTTGGTCAAATGTTGGGTTGCCCGGCTCCTGTGTTCGGCCACCTTACGTTCCGCTCTATCGGCTAAGGTAGCACCAGGAGAACTAGTGCAATTGTGCCCCGGTTAGGCCGGATGAGCACCTCAGTAGAGAAAGCCGAAAACTGACTGTCATGATGCAGCGCGAGACTGGTCAGCCACTCGATGACCTACCAGAATCTATAGGATTCCTCCGCTTTAACGAAGGGCCGTTTCCCGGCCAGGCACATACGCACCCCGAACTCGGGCGAGCGCAGTCGCCACCAGGGGCTACCTAAATAGTCCCATTGTCAAGCTCCTATGGCTAAGTGAAAGTGTTAAAGCATTATAGTCCAGTTGCCTAGCCCGCTGCGCTATCACCTCCTTTGTAGGACCAAGACGTTGGATTAAGTGTGAAAACGCGTCTTCTGCGAGCAACCCCGCACTATGTGCGTGGGGACTGAAGCCAACGACTGCCATCTTTCAGATTTTGTATATAAAACGGCCGCACAGGAGGTGTTCCCAATACTTGGAAGCACAAGTATAAAAGGCTACTCCAATCTACCAAAATATTATTACATATGCTATCATAACATAGCATCCTTTGAGCACTGCGTCTCTATTACACGAGCGCCTTCAAGGACTTCCTGAAAATAGTGCTCGGAGGGTACTCGGCTTTCGTCCGAATCGTGGGACGCAACAACGGTGGTCTCCATCTCTGCCCAGTATGTCTTGACATGGGCAAGAGCCATCCGTGCGCCCTCTATGCGTGCTGACCTCTTCATCGCATTGATACGCGGCACCCCGTCAAGGAATTGCTGCACCAAGCTGAAATAACTCTTCGGTGCCGATCTCCCTGGCCACAGATGACCCATGACGTAATTCATGGCGAGTCCGGACAGCCTATTCAGTTCGGCCCAATGAGCCAGACGGTCGTCCACTGCCAGTGGACGCTCTGGATTGTGGAACTGTGACCAGAAAAGCTTTTCCACTTCATGATCTTTTTGATCTCGAAAGTGTTCGGTCGCATCAGCAGCACTTGCTGCCAAATCCAGATAGGTGTCCTCCACACTCCACATCTGGTCCAACGGAGCAAACTTCGGATCGCAATACTTCCTCCGCAGCATAAAGGGCTTTCCAACTGCAATCTGTTCGACCTGACGCAGCTCCTCCTTCGCAGCTCTCATCGCAGAGCGAGCGTCCTTGGCATCGGCAACGGCCTTCTCTAAGTCCGTCGGTCTCGCCCGGTCTTCTTTCTCAAGAAGTTTGCAATAGTCTGCAGCGCTCTTTAATTTCACAGCCATCTCGGCCATCTCCTCCTTGCTTCGGCAGTGAGTAGCCTGTTCGGCTCTCAGCTCTTCAAGGGCTTTCTCGGCAGCCGCATCGCTTTTTCTGGCTTGTTCCTTAGCTCGGGCAAGTTCTGCCCTGAGACTCACCACGGCGGCCGCACCATCTGCGTCAAGCACACACATTGTAAGTCACTGGCATGAAGCTCCTCTTACCTGATGACCGCCCGAGGAATTACATACCTTGAGCCTCATCAAGCCGCTTGTTGACAAGCATGATGTCGGCATCTGCCACGTCCAGTTGCCGCTTTAGTTCGGCAAAATCATCAGTTCGGCTTGATTCCGGACACCTCGCCACCTACATTCAAAGGCGACACCTTAGACCTGGGATTATGATCCTCTGCGCGCCATCACTTCTTGACGACACACAGAGTCTCATGGGCTACTATCTACACAGGGCGCATCTTACTTATGCGCAACTGACAAAAGTGTACACTATCTAACGTACCTCAAAACCTGTCAGTAAACTTCTGACGGCCTCATGCAACCCGCTTTTTGCGGATGAAACCCTTTCAATCACCATGCCCATCAATGCACACTGCTCCTCTGAGATGGAAGCTCGCCCCAGCAGAATCTTTAGCTCCTCCGGTCGAGCACCAGATGGTGCCAGATGTGTCCTATGGCCTCTTTCGAAGGCCGGAAGCGGAGAACCTTGGGGGGCCACATAGCTATCTTCCGCCCCTGCCGGATTCGGAGAAACCCTCCGCGACGACACCTCAGGATCGCCCGCCTCGCTAGGCGGCACGGCAGTAGGAGGCGTTCCGCTCTCCATCATCTCCGGAAGAAGATCCCCCGAAGACGAGCTCTGCTGAGAAGGGCTGAGGTCCGAGCTACAAGGTAAAATTTCGGTTAATCTTCTCAGACATAAAGCAAGGATTTCTCTCATCCCTCAAAAGGAAAATCTTTCTCTACTTATGGCTCACTGGAGGGCTGATCCCTTTGAGGGCATAGTTCGGCCGAGGAACTCCCCGGCGTCGGACCCTCTGACGAGGATTTTTCCCCCCGCTTCGAGGCTATGGTCTCCGGGTCATCAGAGGCGGCCCTCTTCTTCCCCTTAGGAGAGGAATCATCGGTTCCTCCCTTTGGAACAACCTCCTTCGAGGAGGTCGTAGTTTCCTTGTCCTCCCCCTCACTTCCCTCCAAAGGCATTATTTTCAACATCCCGACAAGCACGGGATCCGCCCTGGTCTCAGGAAGGGGAGCCGGACACCTGATCAGCTTTGCTTTCGCTATCCACTCCTGTTTAAAAAGGACAGCTCTTTAGGGGCGAATTTATGACGATTATATGGATAACGAGTCCGGGCACAAGGTTACTTACTTGAGTATCCTGGCGATTCCAGCTTAAACCTGCATCCTCGGTCAAATCCGGACACATTGCTTGTGATCCGAAGAACAATTTGTACATCTCCATGGGCGTTGCGCCCATAAAATGTTGGAGAACTCGTGGTCCCTCCGGATTAAACTCCCACAAACTAAGGGAGCGACGTTTGCCGGGCAGGGTTCGGCGGATTAGCATAACTTGCATCACTTTGACCAAGCTGAGGTCTCTTTCCAAGAGGTCCCTGATTCTGCCCTGCAACAAAGGCACGTCCTGAGATGGCCCCTAGTCTAGGCCTTTATTGACCAATGACCCGAGCTGTTGTGGGGGACCCGAGCGAAAGGCAGGCGGCGCCACCCATTTGGTGCCCCTGGGAGCGGTGATATAGAACCACTCCCGTTGCCATAAGCCGAGCTCCTCTTGAAAGGAGCCCTTGGGCCAGGGTGCATCAGCATTCTTACTTATAACAGCACCTCCGGTCATCTTGCCTGAGATCCCGCAAGGAAGAAGAACGAGTCCATGAAGAAGATGAAGCCACGAAGACGAACCAAATGTAGACGAACGAATCCTCACGATCGCAACAAAACGGGAACTATCGAGAAGAAGCACACAACATGATAAACACACCACACATGAAAAAGGCATGATGCTCAACCAAGTATGATGCATGACAAGGCTACATGAAACTACTCATGGAAAGAGATGATGCATATAAGAGCAACACATCAGAGCAAGTTTAAATGAGGCCGGGAACAACATATAACAATTCCGGTAAGTCCTCATATGCAAATTTCGAAATTGGTCCAGATCTGAATAAACATTATGTTAAAGTTGTTAATAAGCAAGTTAAGATGCACCACGATGATCTACACGAAATTCTAGTCAAGTTACATATCAAGTTCATTAGCTTCGGAGCTATGGCCTAAAAGATATGAGCAAAACAAGTTAAACATGGCATTGATGCAAAATGCATTCAAACATCAAGCACACACCTCAAAACATGGATGCAACAAGGTAACATGAAGCTAAATGCAAAACTAAGCAAGTTTCATATAGATCACACTCAAAACGGAGCAACTGTTCAACACATACACTCTACAAGTTTAAAGGACAAGCTGTCCAAAACAACAACTAGGCATATTGCTAGCACGAAAACAACAAGCTACAGGATCTCAACATGAAAGAAAAGGCATGTTCATGATGTACAGGTAAACCATAATGAAACATGAACACTGAGCTAACTCCAGAAACTTCCAGAATATGCTCAAAAAGACATGGCAAGATTGCAAATAAAAACAGGTTCACAGACTTAGCAGAATTCATAGGACATGGCAGAAACAACATCAGGTTGCAATGTTTAGAGCTACCAAACAACATGCTACGGGAACTTATCATGGCAACCAAAGGCATATAACTCATCTACTAATTGCATAAAACAAAAGTCCCTTACTGACCATGAGCCAAAAATGCACAGAAGGTATCATGACACCCATGTAAACATAGCAAGGTTCGTTACAGATTCAGACTTGGTGAAAATAACAGAGCATGGCATAAACAGAATTATGAAGGCATCTTTGCGAGCTTGATTCACCCATCTCTAGGCATTGAATGACAAGATAAGGATAGCATCAGCAAGAAGGCATGTTCATGAAGCTAACCATGGAAAGAACAAGTTCATAGCATGCAAGGATCAACTATAACAACCTTGGCAAAATTGATTGACAAGTAAACAATCTGCCAGGAACATTTTACAGCAAATGTAGAGCAAGATTAATACATGCTATAACACTCCATAAATGCAAACAGAGGAAAGGATGGATAGATAATAACCATATGTCCAAAACATCCTTACTGAACATACTAAAAAGAGGCATGGATCTCACTGTAGCAACATGAATACATGGCATGAAAATAACAGCAGGGAAAGACTGTAAATCTAAGTCACTGAAATCAACAACATCACGGAGGCTACTTTGCAAGCTTGAAACAATCAATACATGGCATATCATGAATAATGGATTGCACCACAGCAAAGTCGGCATGTTGTAGTACATAACACATGTAGACTTCATGCTCAAAAGAAAATCACACAAAAAGATGCAAAAATAACAAATGAACATGTTCGGATAATAGACAGCAGTTAACATCATATAGCACTCTTGCCACGATGATTAGGGCATTAAGATGAACTCAAATGAACAGGGAACAATGGAACAAAATGGAGAGCACATCAGTATGAACATTTCTATATATTACACGCACAAAACTAAGCTACACGCATGGAGATATGGCATGATGTACAGAGCAACCTAATGCAATTTTCAGGGACTTCAGGAAAATCGGGGTCAACCTCGGGTTCATGCGGAAATCGATGCGGCGGTGGATCTCGCCGGAGACGAGGCAGAGGCGGTGCGGGGAGGCGCCGGTGAGCCCGCAGGGCCCCGGTGGGGCGGAGGAAGGCGAGGGAGAGTTCCCTCCGGCCGGATCTCGCCGGATCCGGACTGGAGCGGACGCGGGGCGGCGCGGCAGGGCGGTCGGCGACGGGAGGTCGGGCGGCGCGGGCAGAGGAGATCCGGCGGCGGGGTGGAGGACGCCGCAGGGTGGCGGATGGGCGCCGGCGGGGGCGGTGGAGATGGCCAGGCGGCAGGGATCCGGCGCGGGAGGCGCGGGTCCGCGCAGGAGGCGGCGGTCGGCGGCTCGGGCCTGGAGGGCCTGCTGCGGGTGCGGGTTGGCTGGGGCGCGGCGGCGGACACGTCCGACGCCGTCCAGACATGTCCGGCGCGGAGAGATGAGCGGGGCTAGGGTTTGGACCCGAGATTTCGGAGGGGGAGGTGTTTTTATAAGTAGAGGGAGCTAGGAGGCTCCAAATGGAGAGCGGTTTACGGCCACGCGATCATGATCGAACGACCGAGAGCATGGAGGGGGTTAGGATGGGTTATTGGGCCACTTTGGAGGTGTGTTGGGGTGCAACACAAAGAGGGCTTTAGGGTTACCCGGTTAACCGTCGGAGTATCAAACGACCTCCAAATGGTCCGAAACTTGACAGGAAGTCTACTGGTGTTATACCAAGGCCGCTTGGCAAACCTTGGTCCATTCCGAGAAAGTTTAACACCCGCTCACGAAAATAGGCAAAAGGGGGCGCCGGAGGACATAGGAGTGTCGGATTGCAAAACGGACAACGGGGAAAATGCTCGGATGCATGAGACGAACACGTATGCAAAATGAGATGCACATGATGACATGATATGAAATGAAGATGATGACATGATATGAAATGAAGATGATGACATGGCAAAGTGCAACACGCGAGCACATGATATGGCAACGACGGCGAATAACTAGCGGACACCTGGCGCATCAGATCCGTGGCGTTACAGGGTGGAATTGAGTCCGAACCCTTACCCGATCTGAGACCCAGGGGCCGAAGAGTTTCCAATCTTGGAAGTTCGGGTTCTGGGATGTTGCCCGATAAGTCTGGCCCGCTGCCTGACTCTAGGTTCGGGGCTTGGGTGATGTCCTCCCGTAAACGGGTGTCCGGCTCGGAGAGCTCAAGAATCCAGACATAGTTAGTCCTCAAGATAGAGGAAGAATCACCGCATTGTTCCTCCACCACCGCAATATGATGGGTGACCGGTGGAGAGTTAATCTCCCTTTGATCGGGTTTAAGCCCAATCCGATCATAGTCCGTAGTGACTCCCAAGGAGGCGATGCGATCCAAGAGCTCGTTTAGGGAAGAGAGGTCCATTGGATCCATCTGCTCGACAAGTTCCAAGTTGACGTGGAGGCTGTTCTCGATGACCCGAGGAGTCATCATCGGTGCAGCAGCCGAACATGCGGTCATGGTGAAACCGCCTAGCCGGAGAGTTTGGCCGACAGCCAAGGCTCCCACGGCGGTAATGTTGTCTTTAAGGACGAGACGAGACATCCTTCCTTGTGGTGACGGCACAGTGGAACTCTCAATAAAGCACCAATGTCGGTGTTAAAACCGGCGGATCTCGGGTAGGGGGTCCCGAACTGTGCGTCTAGGCGGATGGTAACAGGAGACACGGGACACGATGTATTTACCCAGTTTCGGGCCCTCTCGATGGAGGTAATACCCTACTCTTTCTTGATTGATATTGATGATATGGGTATTACAAGAGTTGATATACCACGAGATTGAAGAGGCTAAACCCTAGAAGCTAGCCTATGGTATGATTGTTGTTCTTGGTCCTACGGACTAAACCCTCCAGTTTATATAGACACCGGAGGGGGCTAGGGTTACACAGAGTCGGTTACAAGGAAGGAGATCTACATATCCGTATTGCCAAGCTTGCCTTCCACGCCAAGGAGAGTCCCATCCGGACACGGGACGAAGTCTTCAATCTTGTATCTTCATAGTCCAACAGTCCGGCTGTCCGGATACCCCCTAATCCAGGACTCCCTCATTCCTCCTTTGTAGGAAACCCCACGTCCCCCAAGCTTAGGGTCAGACTTAGGGTCCGGGGAGCATTTGGATCTTCCCGGACCCGAACCGGTGACCTCGGAGATTTTACCAACTCCGAACACAATCTTGGGCAGGGATTCAAGTTTTAACCCACCCGCCCACCACAATCAATACTCTCCAAGCAATTCAGGCCCTCCTGACATATACGACCTAATGTATGTACGACAACAACCTCAAGAAATGGTCCATCACTTTTGGGCCAGGTTTTTACTTGTCAAAAACAAGATCAAAGATTGCTGCGATGACGATGCGGTCTCGGTTTTTCATCAGAACTACACCGATGAGGGAATTAAGAATGCCCTCGACCGTCGTCGCATACAGAATTTTATGGAACTATCACACATAGTACGGAAGTAATGCTCGATGGAAAGTACATGGAAGGCCCAAAAAACCCAATTGGAACCTACTGCCTTTGAGCAGAGCACTGCTCGGGCAAAACGGGTGCACCCTTACGAGGCATCCGATCATGAGTTCATTGGCAAGAGAAATAAACCCCTTACAGGACATAGGCCGTTCTTGACGACCTCCTCGACAAGCCATGTCAGATACATGCCATGCTGAGCACCGAACCAACTCATAGCCTTCGGGCGTGTTGGGTACTCCGGCAGGTGGCTAAAAGCGGCAAGGCTATCCTCACCATTGCTACTCCGGAGAAATACTCTCCGAAGAACAACGACGTTAGTGTCTTCACGGTCTTCAAGACCTTCTCCTCAAATAATTGGCGTAAAAGGGCATTCCACGACCTCGCCGAAATTAACCAAGCAAACACAATGAGCCCATGGAACGACGCGGTAATAACTTTCACCGCTGAAGATGAACCAAGGGCTCGATCAGTCCGAGCACCTGCCGCCTTGGTCTTAAACCCAATTGTGGACGGCTTTTGACTTACCAAAGTGCTCATGGACGACGGTAGTGGACTTAACCTCATCTACGAGGACACGCTCGACAAAATGCATATTGATAGAGCACGCGTCGAGCAAATTAGGAGAAAAACTAGCAGGGTGCGTGGAAGCTTTGAGCCGCTTCATCTCCAAATTAGGAGAAAAGGCATTATCACTATATAGACTGCTTAGACACATTGACCACTTCGAATGGATGGAGGCATCTATAGCCGGATTGGAAGAAATAAAAACCTTGTTAGCAGGCAACCCAATCCTAGCCGCCCCGAGTGTTGGCAAGCCTATGTTGCTTTACATATCAGCGACTCACCAAGTAGTGAGCACCGTACTCGTCGTCGAGCGAGAGGAGGAGGGACATAAATTCCCCATCCAGAAACCAGCATACTATGTATCGGTGGTCCTTACACCATGCAAATCCCGATACCCTCACTATCAAAAGAAGCTTACGCAGTCTTTATGGCATCCCGCATGCTCCGACACTATTTTCAAGAGTGTCCGATCATGGTTGCATCCGAAGTACCACTCAATGACATTATAAATAATAGGGATGCCACCGGTCGCATAACTAAATGGGCCATTGAGCTCTTACCATTTGAAATCACGTACAAGCTGCGCCAAGCTATTAAATCTCAGGTGCTGGTCGATTTCGTCGCCGAGTGGACGGAAGCCGAGCTCCCTAAAGAGTACAGTTCATACTCCAACTGGATCATGTACTTCGATGGCTCTAAAATGCTAGCCGGACTGGGAGCCGGTGTCATCTTGACATCCCCAACAGGGGACACAATCCGCTACATGCTTCAGATTATGTATACAAACTCCAACAATGCAGCCGAATACGAGGCATTCCTACATGGTCTCCGAATGGCCGTCTCGATGGGCATACAACGCCTAGAGGTGTGCGGTGATTCAAACCTCGCCATATCCTAGATAAATGGAGAGTTTGATGCAAAAGATCCCAAAATGGCGGCGTATCGAAATGCCGTACCGAACATATCAGCTTGATTCGAGGGGCTCGAGTTTCATCATGTTGCTCGAGACAGTAACCAGGAAGCAGACATCCTTGCTCGGATGGGTGCCAAGCACGATCCCGTCCCGTCTAATACCTTTGTGGAAAGGCTCTTTAGGCCATTCGTGCTATGGCAGGACGAGAGCGGAAATACTAGTTCGGACCTAATAACACCCCCAGCAGCCGAACAAGATACAAGTATCATCGGGGGTTCGGATACCGAAGTAACACCCTATGCTCATGAAATCATGGCCATTATTGCTCAATGGACCGAACCCTTCTTGGCCTACCTTAATAGGAAGGAGCTTCCTGATGATCAAAACGAGGCCCGTCGCATAGTTCGACGTTCTAAACCCTACAAAGTTCACGAAGGTGAACTGTACAAGAAAAGTACTACGGGAGTCCGTCGAAGGTGCATCTCCGAAGAGGAGGGACGACAACTCTTGGCTGAAATACATGCTGGTCTGGGCGGCCATCACGCTGCAGCTCGGGCTCTTGTAAGCAAGGCCTTCCGGACAGGTTTCTTCTGGCCGACGGCCCGAGCAGACGCACAAGCCCTTTTGCAACATTACGTAGGATGTCAGCTCTTCGCCAATCAAAGTCACATGCCTCCAACTGCTCTACGAACAATCCCTATCACATGGCCTTTTGTAGTCTGGGGTCTAGATATGGTCGGACCCCTTAACGGAGGAAGCCACAAAAATAAATATTTACTGGTCATGGTGGATAAATTCACTAAGTGGATAGAGGCCAAACCAGTGAAAATGGATGAAGTAGGGCCAGTGATCGACTTTATATCCGGCGTGGTACACCGTTATGGTGTCCTGCACAGCATCATCACTGATAACGACTCCAATTTCACAGCCGACGGGGTAAAAACTGGTGGGCTAACTTGGGCATTAAGCTCGATTATGCATCCGTCTACCACCCTCAAACTAACGGTCGGGTTGAATGGGTCAATGGCCTGATAATGAGCGGCATTAACCCCAGACTGGTGCGCTCCCTACAGGAGTAAGATAAGCATTGGGTTGAGGAACTTGATTCCGTGCTCTGGGGGCGGCAAACTACGCCTAATTGAACGACCGAATACACACCTTTCTTCATGGTGTACATCGCATAAGCTATTTTGCCCTGCGATATTATTCATGACTCACCTCGAGTGCGCATGTGTGAAGAGCGAGAAGCCGAGCTCGATCGGCAGGATGACCTAGATGACCTTGAAGAAGAGCGTGATATTGCGAAGGCCCGTTCTGCATTCTATCAGCAATAGGCCAGGCGATACCAAAGAAGAGAAGTGCCAGAAAAGACATACAACGTCGGCGATCTTGTTTTACGTCTCCCATAGAAGAAGAAGGATAATCTCAAACTAAAATGGGAGGGCCCCTTCATCATAGATGAAATTCTCATAGGAGGAGCCTATCGCCTTCGCAATGCATCGGATAATCGCCTTGAGCCGAATCCATGGAACGTGTCTCGGCTTCTGCGGGTTTACCATAGTTTGGCCACCCCCTTAATGTTTCTTTGACTAGGCTCCTTTATTTTCTCCTCTTCTTTCTTTTCCTTCTTTTTCCTTTTTTCCTTTTTTATATATCCCAGTGTATGTTCGGAACTACCGAACTATCAGGGGTACACATCTTTAAATGTATACACCCCACTATGACTTGGGGCTTCTTTTATGAATCCTCTTACTAAAAGCTTATAGCTTACATTGCCTATGTCGTTTGTTATATACAATTCGTTGCCATTATATGCACCTCTATGACTTAAGTTTTTGCCAAGCTGGGTTGCCTCGCTCCTGTGTTTATACCCTACGTTCCCGATTGTTTGGCTAGGGTGCAAAGGGAGCACCTCTGCGAGTGTTACAACTGGGTAATCCAGACCTGCACCTCAGATGGGTGAAGCCGAAAGCTAGCATTCTTATGGGAATAACTGGTCAGCAAGCAATGACAGAATGTATACGTTTCTGTAACTCTTCTCAGAAGGGAAAATATAAGGGGTTGGCTCCCCATAATTCGAATCGAATCCTAGGCACACATAATTAAGCATGCCAACCCAAGGAAAGGAATCCTAACGGAACTATTTTCCTTGGAAGATGTTTCTTATGTTAAATAAGTAATATAACATAACTCCCTAAACAAAAATTGGTCTATTTGAGCAATATGGCCGGATTACCTGGTTTCCGGACATAATGAATGTTTTTTACATGGTATCTAGAAACACTCCACCTTCCTTGTTCGGAGATTGAAGCCGAAGGCCTACGATGACAATTTTTTTGATATGTTCGGTTGGAGATAAGGTTGATCATAAAGTACATTGATACATTGAATCAAATGCCTACTCCTTATCTATGCCATCTATAAGACTGTCTAAACTACAGTCTTCTGACAGAGTTTAAAAGTCAAGTGTATTGTGCAGAGCCAAATTATGAGGATGAATAAGTAAGCATGGTTAAACCGGAGAGTATTGCTGGGTTAAGCAGGCTATGAAGCACATGATGGCGGTTTAAACAGGGCCTAATGTTATATGGTGGATCACGGTTTACAGTATAAGCCGCCATGGCAGTTATGGTACTTCAAATCTATTAGTGAAAATTTTGCTAAGTGATGGAAAAACAAATTTCACAGACTGGAGCTATGATTGTGGATCTATAGCAGTTCAGAAAAGACAGTAAATTCTAAACCTAAGGTGGCGGCAGCAGAAAAGTTCGGGTGCTTTCACTACTGGAATCAGCTAATTTGCCATCTGCCAGCTCTTTGCCGTCCGCTAGCTGACGGCAAAGCAGCTCTTTGCCATCAGCTACCAAAAAGCGGACGGCAATCTTTGCCGTCTGCTGGCGGATGGCAAAGAATCTTTGCCGTCTACTGGCGGACGGCAAAGAGAGAGGTGGCCCCACCCCCCGCCCGTTTGGGAAAAACTTAACGGGCCACCTCTTTGCCGTCCGCCAGCTGACGGCAAAGAGGCAAAGTGGCGGACGGCAAAGAGAGGCACTATCTTTGCCGTCTGCTGGCGGACGGCAAAGAGGGAGGTGGCCCCCACCCCCCGCCCGTTTGGGAAAAACTTAACGGGCCACCTCTTTGCCGTCCGCCAGCTGACGGCAAAGAGGCAAAGTGGCGGACGGCAAAGAGAGACACTATCTAACGGCCCGTGCCCCCCGCCCGCCTCTCTGTTCTCAACACCCGTCCCGCCCCGCGCCCCACCACGCACCCCCGCCGCCGCCGCCCGCCACCCGCCGCCGCCTCTTGCCCCCGCCGCCGCGCGCCGCCGCCCCGGCCCCCACCGCCCCGTTGCCCCCCCCGCCGCCCCGGTGCCCCAGCCCCCCGTCGGCCGGGCGCCCCAGCCCCCCGCCGCCCCGGCGCCCCGCCGCCCCGCGCCCCACCGCACCGGGCCCGGCCCCCCGACGCCCCAGGCCGCCCCGCGCCCCGGCCAGCTCCTCCACCGCCCCGCCCCCTCCTCCACCGGCGCTGGAGAAGGTGAGCCCCGGCCTCCTTTTTCTGTTTTTTTCTGTTTTTTTTCTTTTTAGTTTTAGTTTAGATTTAGTTTTAGGTTTAGTTTTAGGTTTAGTTTTAGTTTAGTTTTAGGTTTAGGTTTAGTTTTTTTTCCTTTTTTCTGTTTTATTTGTTTTAGGTTTATGTTTAGTTTAGATTTAGTTTTAGTTTTAGTTTTAGGTTTAGTTTAGTTTGAGGAAAGAAGAAGAAGAAGAGAAAAAGAGGAGAGGAGGAGAAGAAGAGAGGAAGAAGAAGAAGAAGAGGAGGAGGAGAAGAAAAAAGAAGAATAGGAAAAAGAAGAAGAAAAAAGAGGAGAGGAGGAGAAGAAGAAGAGGAAAAAGGAAAGGAGGAGGAAGAAGAAGAAGAAGAAGAAGAAGAAGAAGAAGAAGAAGAAGAAGAAGAAGGGAAAAAAGGAAGAAAAGGAAGAAAAGGAAGAAGAAGAAAAGGAAAAAAAGAGGAAAAACCCCCGACACGGCACCCCGACCCGACACGGCACCCCGACCCGACACCGCACCCCGACCCCGACCCGGCACCCCGACCCCTAGACCCCGACCCCGACACCCCGACCCCGACCCCGACACCCCGACCCCGACCCCGACACCCCGACCCCGAGCCTGACCCGACACCCCGACCCCGACACGGACACGGCACCCCGACCCCAACCCGACACCCCGACCCCGAGACCCCGACCCCGACACCGACACGACACCCCGACACCGACACCCTGACACCACACCCACCTTTACCCCGACACCGACACGGCACCCCGACCCCGACCCGGCACCCCGACCAGACACCCCGACCCCGAGAGCCCGACCCCGAGCCTGACCCGACACCCCGACCCCGAGACCCCGACCCCGAGACCCCGGGCCTGACCCGACACCCCGACCCCGACACTGACACGGCACCCCGACCCCGACCCGGCACCCCGACCCGACACCCCGACCCCGAGACCCTGACCCCGACCGCGAGTCGGACCCGACACCCCGACCCCGACACCGACACGGCACCCCGACCCCGACCCGGCACCCCGACCCGACACCCCGACCCCGAGACCCCGACCCCGACACGGCACCCCGACACCGACAAGGCACCCCGACCACCGACACCTCCCGAAAATGAAGGTGTTCTTTGGCCTTCCAGAGGCCGACGGGGTCATATATTTGTGAATTATTAGTTAGGTCATATATTTTTCGATTTAGTTATGAAAAACATCATATATAATTGTGTTGATCGTGTAGTTTTAAATGTGCAGTTGTTTCATCGCTGCGAGGTTTGGTGTTCGACGACCTCGCCGTGCGTTTGACGAGCTCTGCCCCTTCGTTCGTGGGTGAGCACAAATGACAAGTCCTCCTCCCCCATTAATTATTTGATCTATTCCGATGAAACTTGATAGCTAGCTATATATGTGTCTTGAATCATCAGTATGCGTAACCAATATGTGTCTCCCGTTCGAAAGCGTCATAGTTATAAATATGCATGCATTTGCATATTTATAACCTTGATTCTTTCGAATTGTCCAACGCTATCCATGGACAGCCCGAGTATGTGTAGATTGGGTTCGTTTTCCCATATGCTTTGCTCCGGATCCGACGCATAAATTTCGTCAGTGCCTCCCCTGTTGTTCTCCGGGTACACATCCTCTCTGTTTATTGCAGAGACGTGTATCAGGAGAACAGCGGGGAGGTGCTGCCGAAATTTTGCGTCGGATCCGGAGCATACCATGGGAAAATGAACCCAATCTACACATACACGGGTGGGATTAGGATCTATCATTACCTATTAGAGTGTAGGTTGCATGGACGTAATAAAATTGACAAAGTAGATCAACTGATGAATATATACATGGTGAATTACGTATATAATTGTTGTGTGTCCAGTAGCTCTGAAAGTCAAGATGAGTGACCGTGCTTGGATGTATACCGGTCACACTGGTCAGAACAAATGGAGCGCTGAATGGTTCACAAAAACTAAGGGGTTTGTGCAAGCCGCATTTGCAAATGGCCAAAAGAAAACCTGGTGCCCCTGTTTCCGGTGCGGCAATTGGGAAAAGAAGACAGAGGCTGAAATGGGCAAACACCTGCAGAAGAGTGGTTTTACGCCCGATTATACGGTGTGGACATTTCATGGTGAGTCTGCCCAACGTGACCGAGCTGAGGTGGATCGTCGTCGCACTGACGAGCATGGTACCGGGATGGAAAACATGGTGCAAGGCTATGATGATGCTCGGGATTCGGACGAGGAGATGGAGGAATCTGCAAAGGCCTTCAATGAAATGTTGGAGTCTTCGAAACGTCCGCTACACGAGCACACTGAGCTTTGTCAGTTGGATGCCATCTCACAAGTAATGGCTCTGAAGGCTCAGTTCAACTTGGGCAGAGAATGCTATGACGCAATTATGACAGTATTTAGATGCTTTCTACCCAAAGGCCATGTAATGCCTGCAAACCTGTACCAGTCGGACAAAATCCTCCGTGCACTGAAGATGCCCTATGAGAAGATACATGCCTGTGAGAAAGGATGTGCCTTATTTAGGCTTGGCTATGCGGACTTGAACTATTGTCCCATTTGCAAGTCTTCCAGGTATATTGTGGTAGACAACGGTATGGGTGAGAAGACACAGACCAAAATCCCCGTTAGTGTTCTTCGGTATATGCCAATCATACCAAGACTTCAACGTCTTTTCATGGTCGAAGAGACGGCCAGACAGATGACATGGCACAAAACAGGCAAAAGAACCGAACTAGATGCAGATGGGAATCTGATGATGGTACACACATCGGATGGTGTTGCGTGGAAAAAGTTTGCTGAATTACATGCTGACAAAGCGGCAGATCCGAGGCATCCTCGAGTCGGCATCAGCACGGATGGGTTCAGTGTGTTTGGTATGACGGCAGCCCAATACAGTTGTTGGCCCGTATTTGTCTTTCCACTCAATCTCCCCCCCGGACAGATTATGCAAAGGAAGAACATTTTCCTGACGTTGATAATTCCAGGACCCAACTATCCGGGCAAAAATATGAATGTGTACATGCAGCCGCTTAAGGACGAATTGCAAGAAGCCTGGGATAATGGGTTCAAGACATACGACGCCTTTAGCAAACGGAACTTCATAATGCGTGTCTGGTACATGTACTCGACGCATGACTTGCCGGCGTATGCGCTATTCGTTGGCTGGTGTGTGCATGGAAGGTTCCCGTGCCCCACATGCAAGGGAGCTCTTGAGTTTCGTTGGCTTCAGGCCGGTCGCAAGTTTTCTTGCTTCGACATGCATAGACAGTTCCTGGATCCTCGCCATAAGTTCAGGAAAGACAAGAAGAACTTCATCAGGGGTAGAGTTGTCAAAAACTCTGCACCACCTGCATTGACAGGCCAACAGACCCTGGATCAGTTAAACGCTCTCGAGCCAGATCCACAACGTTCAGGGTACTTCAAGGGGTATAATACTAAGCACGCGTGGACTCACAAAACATGCTTATGGGATCTGCCTTACTTCAAAGACCTCCTTTGCCCACACAACATCGACGTGATGCACACTGAGAAGAATATCGCTGAGGCACTTTTTGGTACATTGTTCGGCATAGATGGGAAGTCAAAGGATAATACTAAGGCTAGAGTCGATCTGGAGGCGCTATGTGATAGGCCGTTACAAAACATGAAAGAACCGAAAGGAAAGCAGAACTGGACAAAGCCAAAGGCATGGTTCAATCTTGGAAGGCCAGCTATGAGGGAAATTCTCTTGTGGGTGCAACAACAGTTGATGTTCCCCGATGGGTATGCAGCGAATCTAAAGAGGGGAGCGAATCTTGATAAACTGAAGATATTTGGTCTCAAGAGTCATGATTGGCACATATGGATTGAGCGGGTAATGCCGGTGATGTTGCGTGGCTTCATCCCTGAGGATGAATGGCTAGTACTGGCAGAACTCAGCTATTTCTTCCGTGTTCTTTGTGCGAAAGAACTATCGCCTGGCGTGCTAGAAGAAATGGAAGAGTTGGCGCCGGAGTTGATCTGCAAGTTAGAGAAGATCTTTCCACCGGGCTTCTTTAATCCAATGCAGCATTTGATTTTGCATCTCCCGACCGAGGCAAGATTGGGCGGGCCCGTGCAAAATCGTTGGTGCTACCCAACTGAGAGGATGCAGAAGACGCTTCGAGAAAAATGTAAAAATAAACGTAGAATTGAAGCATCGATGGCTGAGGCATTCATCACAGAGGAGGCGGCAAACTTCGTAACAGCGCACTACGAAGCCAAAAATCATCATTTGCATAATCCGAAGCCTCGGTACAATGCTGACGAGCCTAAAAAAGGTGGATCCAACCTCAGCCTATTCAAAGGGAATCTCGCAGCAGCTAGTGTTTCACATCCAGTATCTTTGGATAACGAAGAATGGCGGACCATTTCGTTGTATATCTTCAACAACCTGATAGAAGTGCGGTCGTACATCGAGTAAGTTCTCGGTACATTGTTTCGCAACTTCTATTTCCTTTGAACTACTCTTATTCCTGGATATGTCATACAGTCGATACGTCACCATATTCTCGTATGGAGCGGAGATCCAAAAGGATTCCGTCCAAGAGTATGAGCTTCTCGCAAAGCAAGGAGGTGGCTATCCCGGTTTCATCTCTTGGTTCAAACAAACGGTAATTTCTATTAGATCAAGGCGCGTCAGTCGAGCTCCGCTCCTGAGATAAGGCCTCGTGAATGGCCAGTGCAACTCGCCATCAAGGTTAGTGATACCTACTCAGTTATCTTTCTCCATTACATTGTGTGCGCTTCCATCAATGATTACAAATTGTCATGTGAGTGGTGTTGCAGGCTGCTATACAGAGTGAGAGAGATAGAACAGAGAAACTTCTGGCGGAGGCGGCGGAGAGGCAGCGGGAGTTGGAGGAGAGGACGGCAAAGATGATGGAGGAGGAGAGGGCACGGAATGACATGCAGGCAAGGGCCATGTACGAGCTCCTTGTGGTAAGTTTCTTCTGCAGATTAGCCAAAACATTCATGTAGTGTTTGTCTCATTACTAACTAGTATGACTGAGTCGTCAAAACCAAATGTGCAGTCTGTGTGCGAGAAGGCAGGTCAGACCGCTCCGCCGATGCCAGTGATTGCTCCTGGGACCACGGTGAGTTTTATTTGAAAGGACATTACTTGCTAGTCTTAACATTTGAGTGTCATCATGCTAACAAGACATTGGAAATGATCTTTGGTGCAGCGTAACTCCAGACAAGCATCGCACGATCCTTCTCCAGCTACCGACACGAGCCACCACGCTCCTACACCTCCTGGATCTTGGTAAGTTTATCTAGTGTTTTGCTTAACACATGCATAAAGACCTAGACTTAGCTTTATTTCCTCCAATGCTTACCATAATGACCTAGACTTAGCTTCTTCTCCTCCAAAATGACTTAATAAGCTTACTGACCTCCAAAACCATCCATTTTACCTAAGTTAGCTCTAAAACGATCTGTACTTAGCTTACTTATGTCAAAAATTGCATAATTAGCTTAGTTAGCTCATAGACGATCCATTTTACCTAAGTTAGCTCTAAAATGACCCATTTCACCTAAGTTAGCTCATAAATGATCCATTTCACCCAAGTTTGCTCAAAAAGATCCATTTCAACTAAATTAGCTCATAAATGATCCATTTCACCTAAGTTAGCTCAAAAACGATCCATTTCAACTAAATTAGCTAAAAAATGATCCATTTCAACAAAGTTAGCTAAAAAACGATCCATTTCAACTAAGTTAGCTCAAAAACGATCCATTTGACCTAAGTGAGCTAAAAAACGATCCATTTCACCTTAGTTGCCTAAAAAACGATCCATTTCACCTAAGTGAGCTAAAAAAGATCCATTTCTAACTTTCTTATTTTGCCATTTTGCAGATTTCATTATGTGCTGGATGGAGTGCTTGTTCTACTCTTCTTGTTCTTGTCTTCTCATTCTAGTCACCTTAGCTAGAGTGCTTGTTTATGTATGGATGGAACTTCTTTATGTATGAAATGATGGATGGAACTTGTTTATGTATGAAATGATGGATGGAACTTGCTTATGTAATATGTACGGATGGAACTTGCTTATGGACTTGCTTATGAATGCCTGTGAAATATATCTATATGTCATATATATTTTCTGTGCAAATTGTGGGATTTAATAAAAAACAGAAAAAAAACCAAATATGCAGGCTCTTTGCCGTCAGCAGCGGACGGCAAAGAGCTCTTTGCCGTCAGCAGCGGACGGCAAAGAGGCCACGTGGCAGGCAGCTGTGCTTCCTGGGAGGCTGACCAATTTGGCCAGTTTGCCATTAGTGGCAGACGGCAAAGACTTTGCCATCAGTGGCAGACGGCAAAGACTTTGCCATCAGTGGCAGACGGCAAAGACCTGCCGTTAGCCACTTAACGGACTGACAGCGCAATTATTGCCGTCCGCTCTCTTTGCCGTCCGCCGTGCACTCTTTGCCGTCTGCGGCGGACGGCAAAGACTTTGCCATCAGTGGCGGACGGCAAAGTAGCTGTTTACTGTAGCCAACGTTGCCGGAGCCTTTTGCCGTCCGCAGCTGACGGCAAAGGCCTTTGCCGTCCGCTATTCATGCCTTTGCCGTCCGCCATGGCAGACGGCAAAGTAGCTGATTCCTGTAGTGTTTGATGGGATTTTCTAAGGAGAGGAAGTATTTTGATGTTAAAAACGAATGCTAAACTACTACCGCATAAGTTTCATATCATGTTCACATCAGAGGCTACTCGAGCTAAAGGAGAAGATGAAGAACGGCGAAGAACACTGATGAACAAGGCTAACCCTAATGCAGATCTGAGGTACAAAGAGATGAATACTTACAGATGCAGATGGACTGCGGTGGAGCGCCGACGTTCTCTGGACCCGCCAGGTTGATGCAGCGGCCTGAGTTGGTGAAGCGGACGGAGGAGGACGGCGGCGGAGCCCGAGGCTGCAGAGGAGTCGCGAGAGGAAGACGAAGACAAGGAGGCAGGGGGGAATGAAAAGGACCCGCCCCTATTTATAAGAGGATGGATACAAGGCATGCGCGGGAATCGAGGAGGCCGAAATCATCATACAGCTATATGGACGCCTCGATTGGATCAGTTAAAGATATTCTGGACCCCGTGCAAAATTAATGTGAGATGATGTCATGGCGGGTTAAGGAGGTTCTGCGAGCTGTCGTCATGGCGGTTTATAGCAAATTTGCGGAAAGGATGATGCAAGATTTTGACAAGTCAGGTACTGAAGATTGATCTGAACAAGTTCAAATCAACCTGGGGCCTAATGTTGGGGATATAACTATTGGGTATGAACTGCCCAGGAGGGGACAGGTTATACCACTAGCGACTTATCAATGAAGACGATGGGTCATAGCAAGCCTATTGACGGCCCAAGACCCAGAGGTGACTTGAGGCCCAAGAGGATGAACCGCCACATGTATAACTTGTATTGTAAGGCAAGCTTAGTTAGTCACCTAGCCGGACACGTTGTGTATGAGCCGGCCGGGAGTTTGTAAGGCGTCGGGCATCAACCTGTGTATATAAAGGGGTGACCCAGCGACGGATTAACTCAAGAAACAAGAGATCGAGAACTAGGTCAATCATATTCGCTCCCTAGTAATTGAAACCCAAGCAATACAATCCCAAACTGGAGTAGGCCTTTACCTCCACCGCGAGGGGCTGAATCAGTATAAACTCTTTGTGTCCTTTGTCCTAATTAACCCCTTTAAGCTAACCTAGTTGTGATGGCTCTATGACTAAGTCCTTCCGCTAGGACATCGGCCGTGTCAAGTCCACGACATGCCTCCTCCAGGGCGCGGGCACAAGCCTCCCGAGAAGCTGCAAGAGACTCCCCGGCCTCAGCACAGGAGCGCTCGTGCCGCAAACGCCCGAGGTTGATAGTGACCTTCAGTTGGCACCATTCATGCGCCAGGTGGAGGCCTTCCGCCTCGAGTTGCATGTCTACATCGGCAAGCTCTGCCCCAAGGCGGCCTAGCACGCTCATTGATTCCTGAAGAAAGTCATGACGAACGGCACTACGCCCAAGTTCGAGCTCCAACGCTTGCCCAGGCCCTTCCTCCCCACCCCGGTCTGCCGGGGAGGCGCGAGACGACTCATCCATCTTGGCGGGGGACTGGTTGTCGGAGCTCCTTCAACCGCTCCCCAGGCCTTGGCATGGCGTGGTCTAGTCCCATTGCTTGAAGATGGAGCTGTCGCGTGGATCACCCAACCACCGGCAAGAACCAGAGGGGGAGCCCTCGGCACAGCCTTCGTGCCCCAAAGGTCGCTCCGGAAGAAGGACACCGGGAGCGTAGGCCCGCGACACCCACCGGCGGCCTCGGCTCATGAGCGGACACCACCTCACGCGCAGCCGCCCGGCTTGGGAGGCCGGTGTTGCAACTGGACCAGAGGCCTCCGGAGGTCATGCTCCGGACGAGTTCACCCCCGTGATGGAAGGGATTTTGAGGGGCGAAAGTCAGGAAATGACGCGATATGCGAGAATCAAGGAGGGCAAGGTACTTACTCATCCACGACAATCCACTTCCTCTTTTTCAAGGCTAGTGGAACAGAGCCGCAGCGGTTCCCGAGCCCCTTCCTCTTGCGGGATACCCCGAGGTCTGGGAGGGGCACGCCGCAGGCCAGCCCTTCATGGCGAGGGCGGCGGCCGCGTCTAGGTGCGGGGCCCCTGCCATGCCGCTTCCGGGAGCATTCCGTGGCACCTGCCCTCCAGCGGCCAGCTCGGGAGCATTCGGCGATGCTTGCTCCCCCGCGACCACCTCAGGAGCGCACATCACGGGAGCCACCAAGATTTGGGTTTTTGTGAGGCCCCTCGTGGTCCTCGGGGAGCAGCCCCCACTCATCGAAGCGCGGCAGGGCACCCCTTGGTAGGGAGCACATCATGCGCTGGGTCACCCGTCAGGAGCTGGAGCACTATGCACAACGTCTTGGAGGGGAGCGAAGGCACTTGGAGCCTCATGGGGTCGTCGGGGCCGGTTAAGGCCCACATCGGGCGAGAATTGCACTGGAGCGGAGCAATGTGCCACCGGATGAACTCCCTCACCACCGTCGTCGTCGTCACCCTGCCTCCCTCAGCTTGGCCATCATGGACAAGATATGCGCGAGCCGTCGGTCGACGAGCTCTGCGTGTCCTCAGCCGGAACTCGGCTCCGCCGGCGCCAATGGGAAGAGCAGGGGCTGCGCACGGTAGCGTCCACATACACCCATTGCTTGAGAAACCCCCTCGCATCCGGGCGGAGCGTGAAGTCGATGCCGGAACCAACTGTCGCCACCACTGCCTGGAACGACACACACCCCGAGCATTTTCTATTGTCGACCAAGTGGAGTGAGATGAAATGGCAGAGCAATGCCCACGAAGGCCTCACACAAATAGGCAAAGGCGGAGAGGACGATGATGGATCTGGGATCCAGATGCAGCGCATGGATCTGGTAGTGCGAAAGCACGACATTTAAGAAGTAGGAGAACAAAGGCAGCAAGCCGTAGAATGGAGATGAAGGGGGATTTTGGTGGCCTCCATATCAACCAAGGCCTAGGAGGCGGGCCAGACCATCGTCGCCTTCCACTCATTGGAATCAGCGGCAAGGGCCTGCCGGACCTTGTCCCGCCCCTCCCGGTTGATCACCGTGGACTGGTCCAGCGCTTGTTCCGACCCCGACGAAGGCTCCGTGGTTGCACGGGCTTTCCCCTTCTTCGACCTGGGAGCCATGGCAGCGAGGTGAATTGGAGCTGGCGAGGAATCTGGCAAAGGAGGCCCAAGCTCACAGGAAAGAGGGGGAGCAGAAGGCGAGCACAACGGGAAATGATGGATGGGCCACGTATGCCGGGCAGTTGTCAAGTCTGGCAGTTGCCGAGGCAGCACGGGGAAGTGGAGATGCCCACATCCCATCAAGCGCCACACATCGGCTCAGTCCGCGGGCGATTGAGGCCCGCGATGCTTCGCCCTTGCCCTTTGGCTTCGCCCCGAAGCCAAGTTCAAGCGCGCCTTGGGCCGGGGGCTACTGTCGGCATTCTGGGAACCAGGGTACCCAGACTTGCCTGCCTACAGCCCATGGTGTGGCTCCATCGACGTCCTGGTATGGCCCATCTTCATCACCTTCAATACAAGACCCTTGTGAGGGGCCAAGCCTCGCGAGGCAGACAACATCAAGACCTCCGGATGGAGCGGCCTCCCCGGGCTGGCTCTTGAGGAGCGGAGATTTCTATGTAGGTGCCCACCTCATGAGGTTGAGGTGATGCCAGCCATGACGACCAAGGCCAGGCCGGCGCCAGAGGGCGTAGAGGAGCAGGTTTCCTCTTTGGTGCTAAGGAGGCAAGCACAGGCACAGGGTCCCAAGGAATCAACCAAAGGTTTCCATTCCCGTGCAACTAGACCAAGACCGCCAGGACGGAAGGATGGATGTCATCACCGGGCCCACCGCGACGCCACAACCAGAAGCTTTGCACGTGAAGACCACCTTTCGTCAGGATAGGATGTAATACTTGTCCCCCTTCAAAATTGGCCACTTTGGGATCCCTTCCCACCTTCGTTTGGGGAATAGCACCGAGGCCACTATAAATATAGCTTAGCCACCACCATAGGAGGGGAGAGACCTCATTAGCTCACACCCACACTAGAACATACCCCGTGAGGTTGTTCTCCTATTGTACTAGTTCATCCTCAGCCCCTCGCGAGGCTAATCCACCACAAAGCAGGAGTAGGGTTTTACACCGCAAGGTGTTCTGAACCTGGGTAAACTGTTGTGTCCCTTGTCTTTCTTGTTCATCGAGCTAGGCTGTGGGGGTAGAAAACTGGTTAGCTGAAGAGGTTGAGTTCTTCGCAGACGCCCCAGAGTTCGAACCTTCCTTGTGTCCGCGGAGCCCTGAATCTGACAAAAGGTTTCAGCCAGACACGTAGAAATATAGGGGCTTATAATTTCGCCTCCCAACATATTCACCTCAAGGGTGATGTCAACAATAATAACTCACGACCACTCATATCCAACTCGATATATGTGCCTAGATCTTTCTCCACCAGATGATGCTTGCAAAAGTGAAAAATAAAAAGGAGTAGAAGAGAATACTATTGATCTTGCATAAAAAGTAAATAGATAAAAATAAATGATAGGCCCTTCGAAGAGGGAAGCAGAGGTTGTCATGCACTTTTTATTTTTCAATGCACAAGCTCTCAGTGCAAAAGAGCGACACGTTATATTGCCCCTTGTGATAGCAACCTTGCTTATGCAGTCTGTCGCCTTTATTACTTTGCCATCAAAAGTTCGTACAACGCTTATTTTCCCTTACACTAAAAGATCATACATATTTAGAAGCAAATTTATTGCCTTATGCACCAATGACAACTTACTTGAAGGATCTTATTCAATCCATAGGTAGGTACAGTGGACTCTCATAACTTGAAATTGGGTTTGAGATTTTTGGATGCACAAGTAGAATCTCTAATTGGTGTGAATTTTTGGCTAGCAAAGATACTGGGCAAGCACCACACGTTGGAGGATCTATGAAAATATAACTTCTATGTGAATATGAACAAACATAAATCATTACGTTGTCTTCCTTGTCCAACGTCAACAATTGGCATAAAATACTTAATGGGGGCTCACAATCATAAAAGATGTCCAAGATGGTATATTTGCATGTGAATCTTCTCTTCCCTTATTAATTTCTTTCATGAATTGCATCATTGACCAATGCTATGTTTGTCAACTTTCAATAAATTTTACTACTTACACTCTTTCTTATGTAATGTCATTACTTTCCATAAGATTAACATATGATCTTTTTCATTATTTTATTTATTTTGATTGAAACATAAAAGTAAAGAAGCAAAAACTCAAACTAATCTTTAATATATAACTCTCAACTCGATTACATGAATAGATAGATCACGAAGCTAGCACTCGAAAATAGATCATACTAAACTTTTATTCAACTAAATCATGATATAACTAAGGATCAAATAAAATAGGTAAAGAATAAAAGTGGTGGTGATACGATACCGGGGCACCTCCCCCAAGCTTGGCATAAGCCAAGGGGAGTGCCCATAACCGTCTACTCAAGTCTCCTTCTTTAGCGATGGTGGTGGTGATGATGAAATGGCATTCTTCCTCTCTAGCTTACTTTTGAGGATAAAATTTCCCTCCCTCAAATCATCATTTTCTTGCTCCAGCATCAATATCCTATTGCATAATGCCTCCTTGCTTTCCTGCAGAAAACGGGATGGGATAAATTGGATCTTAAATTTGTTTACTTTGTTTGGGAGACTTGACTTCTTGAATTCCACGTGCATACCCCAGGTTGAGGTAGTGGAACTTCATCTTCATCTAAGATGGCATCCTCCAACTCCTCCAAGTCAGTATGTTCCTCCTCATCTGTGGACCATAGGTAGTGTCGGTGCAACGAACATGCACTTTTGTTGACTGAGCTCACATACAGGCGTACTAACAATCATACATTCAGCACCAACGCACAACACAAGGCTAAGCCAGAGAAGCCGCTCTTCGTGAGTACAAGGAGCGTATCAAGAAGACCAAGCCAATCATACAAGTCAAGGATTCCAAGAGAAGTGTCCCTTGCCGGCTAGGTGAGGTCGGCAAGGTCGATACAACAAGCAGGAGTGAGTCCGAACCGCGCCAGCCGCATGTCCGAGGGAACCGGAGACCGCAAGGTGCACCCCTCCAAGAAGGCCCAGCAAGCCCTGCCCCTGGCAAGCACAGGCCAGATTACCAGCGCTCCACCGCATCGCAATGCTAGTCACTTACCGATGCGGTGTCGAGCCCCCCAAGCAGCTGAGTGGCTCTCATTAGATGCGTGGCGGCCTGCTCGAAGACAGATCACACCCATTTGACACCCATCTAAGGGCGTGTCAAGATGATAAGCAAAGCTAGCTAAGCGAAGATATAAGCCTGTCGGGATGCACCCCCGTGCACCACCTAAGGTAGCATTTATGGCATTTTTTCCTAAGTACCAAAGTTAGGTATGATAGCACTGTTAGGTATCTAATCGCAAGATAATGTCTGTTTTGCCACTGTGGTGAGACGTCTCCAACGTATCTATAATTTATGAAGTATTCATGCTGTTACATTATCATTCTAGGATCTTTTACAATCATTTTATAGCAACTTTATATCATTTTTTGGGACTAACCTATTGCCATAGTGCCCAGTGCCAGTTGCTATTTTTTGCTTGTTTTTTACATTGCAGAAAATCGATACCAAATGGAGTCCAAACGCAGCAAAACTTTTTGGAGAATTTTTATGGACCACAAGACACAACTTGGGACGGAGAAGTACCAGAGGGGTGCACCGAGGGGGGCACAACCCACCTGGGCGCGCCTGGGAGCCCAGGCGCGCCCTGGTGGGTTGTGGCCACCTCGGTGGCCTCCCGCACCGCCTGTTTGCCCTATAAATTCCCAAATATTACAAAAACCCTAGGGGAGTCGATAGATCAGAAGTTACGCCACCGCAGACCTCTGTAGCCAAGAAAAACCAATCTAGAGCCTGTTCCGGCACCCTACCGGAGGGGGAAATCATCACCGGTGGCCATCTTCATCATTCCGGAGGTCACCATGATGAGGAGGGAGTAGTCCACCCTCGGAGCTGAGGGTTTGCACCAGTAGCTATGTATTTAATCTCTTCCTCTCTCTCGTGTTGTTGAGATGTCACGATCTTGATGTATCGTGGGCTTTATTAATATAGTTGGATCATATGGTGTTTTCCCCTCTCTATCTTGTTGTGAATTGAGTTTTCGTATTGAGATTTTGGTTTATCGGATTGAATACTTTTATGGATTTGAGAGCACTTGATGTATGTCTTGCTATGAATATCCATGGTGACAATGAGGTATCATATTGATTCACTTGATATGTGTTTTGGCACTCAACTCGCGGATTCCCGAGGTGACATTGGGGCAATCTATGCATCGGGGTTGATGCATGTTCTCGTCTCTGTTTCTTCGGTAGAAATCTTGGGCCAGTCTTTGAGGTTCTTTGTGTTGGATTGAGTATTATGAATCTGATATTGTTTGATGCGTATCATATAATTAACTCATGGATACCTTTGGTGACATTGGAGTATCTAGGTGACACTAGAGTTGGTTGATGTGTATCGTATGGCGTTGTTTTAGTATGAACTCTTGGATTGATCGAACGGAAAGAATAACTTTGCGTTATTTTAGTACGAACTCTTGAATAGATCGAATGGAAAGAATAACTTTAAGGTGATTTCGTACCCTACAAACAATTTCTTCTTATGTTCTCCTCTAGATAAGAACTTTGGAGTGATTCTTCATCACACGTTGAGAGATTGCACTAGCGAAAGTATGGACCCTAGGCCTCATTTTCAAGCATTGCAATACCGTTTGTGCTCACTTTTTTTATTTGCTACCTTGCTGTTTTTTATTGTTCCTATTACAAAATTCAATATCTACTATCATTACTACACTTATATCACCATCTCTTCATCGAACTAGTGCACCTATACAATTTACCATTGTATTTGGTGTGTTGGGGACACAAGAGACTTTTTGTTATTCGGTTGCAGGGATGTTTCAGAGAGACCATCTTCATCCTACGCCTCCCATGGATTGATAAACCTTAGGTCATCCACTTGAGGGAAAATTGCTACTCTCCTACAAAACTCTGCGCGTGGAGACCCAACACGAGTCTACAAGAATAAAATTGCATAGTAGACATCAAGCTCTTTTCTGGCGCCGTTGCCGGGGAGGTGAGTGCTTGAAGGTATATATTTACATATTGCAATTGGATCTTAGAGTTTCTTGTGTTATCACTAGTTTATTTTATAAAAAGAAAACTACAAAAAACGGAATTGAGGTGGTCTCATATTATTCATCTTTATCATGTCTTTCTTGAAAATGATGGAAAGGAAAACTGTGCTCAATTGATAGAAGAAGAATTCTATAAAATGTTTGCCATAGATGATGAGAATGATTGCAATGTTGTTACTATGAATTCGTTGAATATCCATGATGCTAATGATATGCAAAGCCATAAGCTTGGGAACGCTATGCTTGACGAGGATGATATTTTTAGTCCCCCAAGCTATGATAAGAAAATTTATTATGATGAAAGCATGCCTACTATTTATGATGATTATAGTGATGAAAGTGGGTTTGGAAGAGTGTCAACTCTAGGTACTATTGATCCCACTATTTCGGAGGGTATTGAATCTTCTTGTTATAATTATGAAAATGGATTTGGAGAGGTCATGACTTTATTTAGTGATGAATCCACAATTCTATAAGAGGTTTCAATTGACTATGATAAAAAAGTTGCTATCTATGATGATTATGGTGATGACATGTATGCTATATTGAATAATGATAACCCTGAAACTTGTCATCATGATTTTAATTTTCAATCACGTGATAGCTATTTTGTTGAGTTTGCTCCCACTACTATTCATGAGAATAAATTTTCTTATGTGGAGAGTAATAAAATTTCTATGTCTATGGATCATGAAAAAAAATGCTTTGTGTGATAGTCATATTGTTGAATTCATTCATTATGCTACTGAAAATTATTATGAGAGAGGAACATATACTTTTACATATCTCAATAATTTCAAGTTTCCTCTCTATGTGTTGAAAGTTTTGAAGTTGCACTTGTTTTGCCTTCCTATGCTAGTTGACTCTTGTTCCCATAAGTTGTTTGCTCAAAAAATCCCTATGCATAGGAAGTGGGTTAGGCTTAAATGTGCTTTCCATTTGTTTCATGATGCTCTTGTTATGTTTAATTTCTTATCTTTTATGTGAGCATCATAGAAGTCATCATGCGTAGATAAAAAGGCATTAAAGAAAAGCGCTTGTTCGGAGACAACCCAACGCTCATACCTACTGTTTTTATGTGTTCACATGATTAAATTTCTGTATTAATCATGTTTTGTAGCTTTTGTTTCAATAACGTGCCAAGTAAAGCCTTTGGGATAGTGTGGATGATAGTTGACTTGATTCTGTGCAAAACCAGAAAGTTTTGCTTCCAGTAACAAAATTGTTTAAGTTCACTGGAACGTGATAAATTCTTGAATTTTTTAAATATGATTTATATACAAATTACCTACGTTTTCCTAATTTTTAAGAATTTTTGGAGTAGCAGAAGTATGGTAGTTTTCTAGATCATTACAGATTGTTCTGTTTTGACAAATTCTGTTTTCTATGCATAGTTTGCTTGTTTTCTAGTTTCTATGGCTTATATTGCTTAATATAAATTGTGGAAATGATAAGGTACAGTAGGAATTGTGTGAGAACAATTATGTATCTTGTCTTTGACAGTACCAAAGTGAATGGTTTGCTCTTTATCATACTAACCCATCTCACGAAGTTCCGTTAAGTTTTGTGTGATTGAAGTTTTTTCAAGTTTTGGGTGAGATACGATATGAGGAGAATAAGGAGTGAAAAGACCCTAAGCTTGGGGATGCCCAAGGCACTCCCAAGTTAATATTCAAAGAAGATCCAAGCAACTAAGCTTGGGGATGCCCTGGAAGGCATCCCCTCTTTCGTCTCCAACATTATCGGTGACCTCACTTCGAGCTATATTTTTATTCGTCACATGATATGTGTTTTGCTTGGAGCGTCATTTTGTTTTATTTGTATTTTCTTGCTGCTATTTAGAATAATGTTTAGCATCTTTCATTTTAATAAAAATGTGAAGGATAGCCTTTACCATGCTTATTTTGCAAATCTATATGTTGCTGTTTGAAAAGAGAAAGGTTTCTGTAATTGTGTGAATTCTTCTGGAAAGTCAGAACGTGATAAATTCTTGAAAACAACATGCTATCATAAATTTTATACAGTGTGGTAAACTTTCAGAATTTTTGGAGTTATACAAGTATGAATCTAATTGCATTCTTTACAGACTGTCCTGTGTTGACAGATTGTTGTTATGTTTGCATTCTTTGCATATGTTTTCTTGTTTAGTGATTCTATTTGAGGATAGGAGTATTAAATATGCATAGGCATTTAGTATGCAATGTTAAATTATAATTTTAGTGATTCGTTATAGTTATAGTAGAGAATGATAAGGTATTGCATTGATTTATACTAACATATTTCACGAGTTCTTCTTGAGTTTTGTCTGGATGAAGTATTTAAGATTTAGGGAAACCGTGATATAAAAGGAAGTAAGGAGACACAAAAGCTCAAGCTTGGGGATGCCCAAGGCATCCCAAGATAATATTTAAAGAAGTCTCAAGCATCTAAGCTTGGGGATTCCTCGGTAGGCATCCCACCTTTCTTCATCAACTATTATTGGTTAGCCTCGGTTGAGCCTAAGTTTTTCCTTCTTCACATGATGTGTGCTATTCTTGGAATGTCACTTTGTTTTGTTTAGCTTCATATTTTGGTAAAATACTTAGATCTGAAAGTTTTTAAATTTGATAGAGTCCTCAAATACTACCCTTTTTACTTAACTACTCGCTTGATCTTCAATTATATCTTTTTGGAGTAGTTTGTCATTTACTCTAGTGCTTCACTTATATCCTATGAGTAAATTGTTGAATGAATTGAATGTCATGAAGTTGAAATTATGTTCATATCATGACTAGTATTAGCTTCACATTGGGTGTAAAAAGTGAAATATTTTGAAGCTTGACAATCACAATATTGGTCATACAAGCAATTCATGAATGATTAGTATAAGGAAGAGAACTTTGACATGCAAATATATTATGTTGGACATCTTCTATGATTGTGAATACCCATTAATTATTTTCAAACTTGATAAAGTTGGTTGAAGTTGGACAAGGAAGACAACCTAATGAGTTATGGTTGTGTATATTTGCATAAAGTTATATTGTCATGGATCCTCCAACATGTGATGTTTGCCTAGGATCTTTTGCTGGCCAAAAATCCGTACTAAGTAGAGATACTACATGTGTCCACCATACCTACCTATGGATTGAATAAGATCCTTCAAGTAAGTTTTCATCGGTGCATAAGCAATAAAAATTGCTCCTAAATATGTTTGATCTTTTATTGTAAGGAAAAATTGAGCGTTGTACGAACTTGTGATGGCAAAGTAATAAAAGCGATGGACTGCATAATAAAGGTTGCTATCATAAGGGGCAATATAATGTGACGTTCCTTTGCATTAAGAGCTCGGGCATCCAAATAAAAAGCACATGACAACCTCTGCTTCCCTCTACGAAGGGCCTATCTTTTACTTTTCAGTACTTACTTTTATGCAAGAGTCAATAGTATGCATTCTCATTTCAACCTCAATTATTCTCTAGTTGGCAAGCATCATGTGGTGGGGAAAGATCTAGGCACATATGGCCAGTCGAATATATTTGTTCATGATTTATTATTGTTGATAATCATCTCTATGATAAGTAAGTTGGGAGGCGAAACGTTAAGCCCCTATCTTTCTATGTGTTTGATGGATGTCATTTGTTCTAAGAATATGCTTTGAGTACTAGCAATCATAGAAGACTATATGATGATTGAGTATGTGGAGCTCTTGCTTAGATTTTGTTGAATAAGTTGAATTGCAATTGCTTGGTGACTGAGAACATAGGTTGTTGAGTTTCAAGAGAATTCATTGTTTGAACCTTAACATGTGAATTGGTTGCTACTTTAACATGAGAAGTTTTATGAGAAAGAATTGTTGTTATGATGCTAGGAGAAGTGACTGAAATTATCATTGATCAAACTTATGCACTTTGCTAGCATACACACTTCATAAAGTATTTCTTTTATCATTTACCTACTCGAGGACGAGTAGGAATTAAGCTTGGGGATGTTGATATGTCTCCAACTTATCTATAATTTATGAAGTATTCATGTTATTATATTATCATTCTTGGATCTTTTACAATCATTTTATAGCAACTTCATATCACTTTTTTTGGACCAACCTATAGACATAGTGCTGAGTGCCAGTTGATGTTTTTTGCTTGTTTTTTACATCACAAAAAATCAATACCAAACGGAGTCCAAACGCAGCAAAACTTTTTGGAGAATTTTTATGGACCAGAAGACACAGCTTGGGCCAAAGAAGTACCAGAGGGGTGCCCCGAGGGGGCACAACCGACGAGGGCACGCCTGGGGTGCCCACCTCGGTGGCCTCCCGCACGACCTCTTCACGCTATAAATTCCCAAATATTCCAAAAACCCTAGGGGAGTTGATATATCAGAAGTTCCGCCGCCACAGGCCCCTGTAGCCACAAAAAACAATCTAGACCCCGTTCCGGCACCCTGCCGGAGGAGGAAATCATCACCGGTGGCCATCTTCATCATCGAGGAGGTCACTATGATTATGAGGGATTAGTCCACCCTCGGGGCTGAGGGTTTATACCAGTAGCTATGTGTTTAATCTCTCTCTCTCTCTCTCTCTCTCGTGTTCTTGAGTTGTCACAATCTTGATGTATTGCGGGCTTTGTTAATATAGTTGGATCATATGGTGTTTCCCCCTCTCTATCTTGTTCTGAATTGAGTTTTCGCTTTGAGATTTTGTTTTATCGGATTGAATACTTTTTTGGATTTGAGATCACTTGTTGTATGTCTTGCTATGAATACCCGTGGTGACAATGGGGTATCATATTGATTCACTTGATATGTCTTTTGGCACACAACTCGTGGATTCCCCAGGTGACATGGGGTAATCTATGCATAGGGGTTGATGCACGTTCTTGTCTTTGTTTCTCCGGTAGAAATCTTGGGGCACTCTTGGAGGTTCTTTGTGTTGTATTGAGTATTATGAATTTGATATTGTTTGATGCGTATTGTATAATTAACTCATGGATACTTGTGGTGACATTGGAGTATCTAGGTGACATTAGAGTTGGTTGATGCGTACCATATGGTGTTATTTCAGTACTGACTCTTGGATAGATCGAACGGAAAGAATAACTTTGGAGTGATTATTCATCACACGTTGAGGGTTGCTTATATGATCCAGTTAGATTAGCATTGTTGAGAGATTGCACTATCGAAAGTATGGACCCTAGGCCTCAATTTCAAGCATTGCAATACCGTTTGTGCTCACTTTTGTTACTTGCTACCTTGCTGGTTTTTATTGTTCCTATTACAAAATTCAATATCTACTATCATTACTACACTTATATCGCCATCTCTTCATCAAACTAGTGCACCTATACAATTTACCATTGTATTTGGTATGTTGGGGACACAAGAGACTTTTTGTTCTTCAGTTGCAGGGTTGTTTGAGAGAGACCATCTTCATCCTACGCCTCCCACGGATTGATAAACCTTAGGTCATCAACTTGAGGGAAACTTGCTACTGTCCTACAAAACTCTGCGCTTGGAGGCCCAACACGAGTCTACAAGAATAATGTTCCATAGTAGACATCATGTGGTTACCCATTGGGCTATAAAAGGAGGTCCAAGGCAACCTAGAGGAGGATTCAGACCCTCTCTCATTTGTACTCGCATACCAGCTCCCCGGAGGCCACCTTGCCGGCTTGAGCGCTGCATGTTGTTGTGTTCCTTCATCCGATCAACCCAAGCAGGAGTAGGGCTTTTTGCTTCTCAGCGGGCCGAACCTAGATAAAATGACCAGAGTCTCTTCGTTGTGTTGTGCCATGGCCTCCGCTCTTTGTCCAGCGTGATCTCCCATTGCCGAACCACAAGGGGCTCATGGCCCCATAGGTGATCGTCTCCACCCATGACATCTTTGGCGCACCAGGTAGGGGGGATCGCTTGTGCAAACCCAAAGTTGTGAACAACGCGTCAATCTTCATCATCATCATTTCCGTCCATGGTGCCTACGAAGAAGCCCGGTGCCACCGCACATCCCTCCACTTCGAAGGCCCCCTCACATGCGTCCACAGACACCATAGGCGCCGCAGTGGCATTGGGTGAGGCGGGTGTCGCAGGCGGCACCACCGTTGTGTCCCCCGCGGCTGAAGCTGGAGCAGAAAATGCTGGGGATGGACAACATCAATAGCATCCTGGCAAGCTTGGCCCGGAAGCTGCGGGTGGAGGAAACGCCCTGTCTCCACCTCCCCGGCGAACTAGCAGACGCAGTCGAAACAACGACACCCACTCCGGCGGAAGCCGCGATCCTCCAGTTGCGCTCACTACGGGCGCGGCTACGAGGCGCAAACCTTGCCCAGTATGAGACGCGAAGGGCGGAGCGCCGAACACGGTCGTCGAGCCCCAAGCCCGGCCTACTCACCACTAGACCGCCTTGGCGATTGGTTCATGATACGTCTCCAACGTATCTATAATTTTTGATTGTTCCATGCTATTATATTATATGTTTTGGATGTTTAATGGGATTTATTATACACTTTTATATTATTATTGGGACTAACCTACTAACCGAAGGCCCAGTGCAAATTGCTGTTTTTTTGCCTATTTCATGTTTCGCAGAAAAGGAAAATCAAACGGAATCCAAACGGAATGAAACTTTCAGAGGAATTATTTTTGGAACAAACGCAATCTAGGAGACTTGGAGTGGGCGTCAAGCAAGCAACGAGGAAGCCATGGGGCAGAGAGGCGCGCCCACGGGGGGTAGGCCCGCCCCCACCCTCGTGGGCCGCTCGTGGCTCAACCGACCTACTTCTTTCGCCTATATATACTCATGTACCTTGAAAACATCCGGGAGCACCATGAAACCCTATTTCCACCGCCGCAACCTTTTGTACCCATGAGATCCCATCTTGGGGCCTTTTCTGGCGCTCTGCCGGAGGGGGAATCGATCACGGAGGGCTTCTACATCAACACCATAGCCTCTCCAATGATGGGTGAGTAGTTTACCACAGACCTTCGGGTCCATAGTTATTAGCTAGATGGCTTCTTCTCTCTCTTTGGATCTCAATACAAAGTTCTCCTCGATTCTCTTGGAGATCAATTCGATGTAATTCTTTTTGAGGTGTGTTTGTCGAGATCCGATGAATTGTGGGTTTATGATCAAGATTATCTATGAACAATATTTGGTTCTTCTCTGAATTCTTGCATGTATGATTTGTTATCTTTGCAAGTCTCTTCGAATTATCAGTTTGGTTTGGCCTACTAGATTGATCTTTCTTGCCATGGGAGAAGTGCTTAGCTTTGGGTTCAATCTTGCGGTGTCCTTTACCAGTGATAGCAGGAGCAGCAAGGCACGTATTGTATTGTTGCCATCGAGGATAAAAAGATGGGGTTTATATCATATTGCTTGAGTTTATCCCTCTACATCATGTCATCTTGCCTAATGCGTTACTCTGTTCTTATGAACTTAATACTCTAGATGCATGCTGGATAGCGGTCGATGTGTGGAGTAATAGTAGTATATGTAGAATCGTTTCGGTCTACTTTTCACGGATGTGATGCCTATATACATGATCATGCCTAGATATTCTCATAACTGTGTGTTTTTTATCAATTGCTCGACAGTAATTTGTTCACCCACCGTAAATTATGCTATCTTGAGAGAAGCCACTAGTGAAACCTATGTCCCCCAGGTCTATCTTCCATCATATTATTTTACTATCAATTTACTATTTCTTTCGTTATTTATTTTGCAATCTTTACTTTCCAATCTATAACATAAAAATACCAAAAATATTTATCTTATTATCTCTATCTGATCTCACTTTTGCAAGTGGCCATGAAGGGATTGACAACCCCTTTATCGTGTTTGTTGCAAGGTTCTTATTTGTTTGTGTAGGTACGAGGCGACTTGCATGTAACCTCCTACTGGATTGATACCTTGGTTCTCAAAAACTGAGGGAAATACTTACGCTACTTTGCTGCATCACCCTTTCCTCTTCAAGGTAAAACGAACGCATGCTCAAGAGGTAGCAGTTCACAGTGACAAGAACGCGGCAATGCTCCTGATGGTTCTACCAGAAGTCGAGCAACGTCGCGGTCTGCCTCATTAGCCATGCCAAGCACAGCCGCGGAAGCAATGATGCGGGCCCAACTCCTATTGAACTTTACACCAAACGGATGTCAATATGGATGAATGGAGGGCCACCATCCAGGGCTCGATTGGCTTTGCTGAGGCTAGTAAATCACAGCATGTAGAGCCGTCACGATGTCGGCGAACGGCGACGGTGGCCCAAGACGTTGGCCATGTTGAGGGGGCTACACCAACGGTGCAATCCCCTCCACGACAGCATGTCTAGTGGCCGCCTCAATGAACCTCACGAGTCGACGAGCTCGACGAGACATCGATGGCTTCATATGGCCCGCAAACCCGTCAAGATCAGCGGTGAGTTCTGGAACACCGGCGGAAGGAAGATGCATGCGTCACCATAGAGCAACACTGAGAGGCATGCTGTCAATCCGACAGGCGCAATCACCCAGATGATGACGAGCCCGCACCCAGTGCTGGCGGGTACTTGCCTTTTGAGGTTGGGTGCCCTGCCTCCACTAGTGAGCTGTGGCAGGTCCGCTGGCCATCTTCCCGAGTCTTCAAGCCTAAACTACCAGAGAAGTACGACGGAAAGTTAAACCCGACAGAGTTTTTGAGCATTTACAGAATTGATGTTGAAGCCGCTTGAGGCAGAGCTGAGAAGGTGCTCACCAACTATTTCCCTTTGGCACTTAAGCTAAATGTGAGATCATGGCTGATGCACCTGGCGAAAACTCCATTTCATCATGGGCTGACTTGTGCAATGAGTTTGTTGGTGCCTTCATAGGTGGCCATAAAGAGCCTGGACTGCCCACCGACTTGCAGGTCCTTCAGCAGAAGGAAGGGGAGGATCTGCGTAAGTATATACAGAGGTTCAGTCGAGTGCACTGTCACATTCCGGAGATACACCCAACAGCCGTGGTTGCCGCATTCCATTCGAACATGTGCAACCGAAGGATGGCGGCCAAGATGAATGTCCGGCTGCCCAAGACCGTCAACGAGTTGTACACCTTGGCGGATAAGTGTGCTCGGGCTGAAGAACGAAGGCGATTCCCCGGGGAGCAGGCTGGCATCGAGGTTGATTGAGACGATGATGACGGTGCCACCAACCTGAAGAAGAGGAATTGGAGGTGCAATAAGAAGCGCAAAAAGAAGGTAGTGTTGGCTGTGGAGAGCTCTGGCAATCTTAGTGCTGGCAAAAAGGCTAAGACCGAGACCCCCAGCAAGGGAGCTGCCACGTGCACTGATTGCTAGGAGGCCGTAGTAGTAGAGAAAGCTGGGCAAGCCGACGGGCCATACTGCAAGGTCCACCACACCAAAGGCCATGGTCTCCAAGAGTGTCATCAAGTTGAGCACCTTGTTAAGAAGCAAAAGGCTGAATATGAGAAACGCGACAGGGAGAGAGGCCAAGAGGGTGTTGGCGGGAAAGGCCATGGTGGTAGAGGAGGCCACCACGGCAAGACCCCGCGGCAGAAGCACAAATCCTCTAGAGGCCACGAAAGTAAAGAAGGAGGTGACGGGAGTGATGAGAGGAAAAAGAAGAAACCGGCGAACAAGAATTCAAGAAGGCAATCGAAGCTATGTGCATTGACGGGGGTGCATCCTTGCACTCTCTCATCGGAAGCTCAAGCAAAGGGCATGTGAGGTAATGTCGTGGAGCCAACTGCGGATTCCCGAAGGCCACTTAAATGGCCCCGCACGCCTATCATCTTTGACGAAGAGGATCACCCTCACCGCACTACTGCGGTAGGGTGTTTGCCGTTGTTGGTTTCCGCAACAATCTGCAACCTCAAGGTAACAAAGATGCTAGTTGACGGTGGGGCTAGGCTGAACTTGATCTCCGCTAAAGTGGTAGGCGAGCTGCAGATCCCTGATGAAGAACTCAAAGACACGGGTATACATTATAGGGAATGAACCCCGACAGGAGCCGACCGAATGGGAAGGTCACATTGCCTATGACATTTGGCAGGGATTTGAACTACCGGACCGAGAGGGTCGTGTTTGACATTGTTGAACTTGCTTTGACTTACAATGGGATTCTAGGTCGTCCAGCTCTGGCAAAGATCATGGCAACATCCCATTATGCCTACAACACCTTGAAGATGCCAGGGCCGATGGGTATCATTTCCATCCCGTCAGATAAGAAGGATGCGATGATATGTGTGGACAAGATGTATCAGGCGCGGTAGCAGCTGAGGCAGCTGAAGCCCCATCTCCCACCAAGAAAACAAAGAAGGTGAAGAAGGCTAACAAGGATGCTACCAAGGACTCCGGGAAGCGTGCCTCTATGGAGTGCGCTGCGCTTGTTGATGACCTGCCGGAGAGTTCCACTAGCAAGAGGCCCAATGTTGTTTCACCTGCTGTGAAGAGGGTTCCAGCAAGGCTGGATGGTGCTGACGGTACATTCACCATCAGTGCCACCCTTGATGACAAATAGGAAAGCGCGCTTGTTGCCTTCTTGCGGGCGAATGTCGATGTGTTTGCTTGGCAACCATTTGACATCCCCGGTGTTCCCAGAGAGGTAATCGAGCACCACCTTGCTATCTGTCCTCATGCCCGGCCCATCAAGCAGAAGTTCAGAAAGAAGCTTTAGAGCGGTAGTAGTTTATTGCCAAGGAAATCAAGAAACCTGAAGGAGCTGGTTTGGTTACAGGGGTGCTGCATCCAACTTGGTTAGCAAATCCAGTGGTAGTGCGCAAGGCAAACATGAAATGGAGGCTCTGCATTGATTTCATGGACTTGAACAAATCATGTCCAAAAGACCATTCCCCCCGCCGCGCATCGATCAAATTGTTTATTCCACTTCTAGATGTGATTTGCTATCCTTCTTGGATGCATACTCTGGGTTCCATCAGATATTTATGTCCAAGGAAGGTGAAGATAAGACCACGTTCATACCTCCATGTGGCACGTACTGCTTTGTACGAATGACTTCCGGGTTAAACAACGCATGATCCACTTTTGCAAGGGCAGTATAGGTTGGTTTCGACCCCTAGCTCCATAGGAATATAGAAGCTTATATGGATTACATAGTGTTCAAGACCAAGGACAGAACAACACTCATTCAAGATTTGGAAGAGACCTTTGCAAACATGCGCAAGATCAATTTGAAGCTAAACCCTGAGAAGTATGTGCTTGGCGTCCCATCCAGCAAGCCCCTTGGTTTCTTTGTGTCCCAACGGGGGATAGAGGCCAACTCTAACAAGATCAGAGCGATCGAGCAAATACAAGCGCCCAAGACTATCAAAGACGTAAGGTGTTTTACTAGGTGCGTTGCCGCACTAAGTAGGTTCATCTCCAAGTCTGCCGAGCGCACCTTGCCTTTCTTCAAAATCATGAAGAAGGCAAGCCCGATGAAGTGGACCCCAAAAGCAGAAGCAGCACTGCAAGACTTGAAAGCTTACCTTTCCTCTGCTCCCACCTTAGTTGCGTGTAACTACAAGAGTTGATGTTTCTATACTTAGCTGCAACGAATCAAGTGGTTAGTGCAACGCTGGTGGCGCAGCGAGAAGTGGATGAGGAAGCAGCCACAGCAACTATACCCTCCAAAGATGGAACCGGACCAACGGTGACAGAACTTGACACATACCAGGGGGAGGCGGGGCAAGCCAGCGAAGGCGATCCTAAAACTACGACAAGTAAGAAAGTGGTTCAACGACCAGTGTACTTTGTTAGATCCCTGTTGTAGCGAGCTAGATCAAGGTATTCTGTAGTGCAAAAGCTGATCTTTGGCCTTATCATGGCCTTGAGGAAACTGCGCCACGACTTCCAAGCCCACGAGATCACAGTTGTCACCCGTTTTCCACTACAGCGCAAATTGAGGAACCCTAAAGCCACATGTGGAATAGTCGAGTGAGCACTCGAGTTGTCAAGCTTTGGCTTAAAGTATGAGAGCACCTCAACTATTCAGAGCAGGGCATTGGCATAGTTCATTGCAGAATGGACGCCCACCCCGGATGAAGAAGTACCAAAAACGGTTCTCCCTGTCAAAGAAGCATCTCAGGAGTGGATCATGTATTTTGATGGTGCTTTCTCGCTGCAGGGCACCGGATCCGGCGTGCTCCTTATCGCACCCACCGGGGAGCATCTCAAATATGTGGTTCGAATGCACTTTCCCCGGACAAAGGCCACAAACAACACTGCTGAGTATGAGGGTCTCCTTGCCGGACTCAGAATTACATTGGAGTTGGGAATTAAGAAACTGATTATCCATGGAGATTCTCAACTAGTAGTGAGGAAAGTCAACAAAGATTATTAGAGTCCGTTGATGGAGGCATACGAGGAAGAGGTGAGGAAGTTGGAAGAGCACTTTGATGGATTACAAGCAGAGCACGTGCCACGAGCAGAAAATGGCGTTGCTGATCACTTGTCAAATTGCCCGCGCAAAAGCTCTCTCTGGAACCAGGGACTTTTGTCCTCCATCTAACTCAACCATCAATATCCCCCTCAACGATGGCCAAAAAAAGGAGAAAGTTGAACCCCGACAAGCAGTTCCCTGCAGAACTCCCCTAAGCTGCTGGTAGAGAGGCTGGCGGGGGTAACCCCACTTCGGTTGGTGAGCAACACCCTCCTGTAGAACCACAAGTTCTTGCGGTAGAAGAGAGCGCTCCCACGAACGAGGGGGTGGCTAGTCCTTGTTGTCGATCCACAGGATCCTACCTGGGCGCATCACATAGTCCGTTTCCTTCAAATAGGAGAACTTCCCGAAGAGCAAGAAGAAGCTGAAAAGGTAGCCCGATGGTACAGTATGTACGAGTTTGTCATTGACATTCTATACAGAAAGAGGCCAAATGGGGTGAAATTGAGGTGCACCTGCCGGGAAGATGGGCTCAAGTTGTTGGTAGAGATACATGGGGGTATGTGTGGCTCTCACGTTGGATCAAGAGCCCTGGTCGGAAAAGCCTTCCGATAGGGTTTCTACTGGCCCACAGCCCTCCAGGATGCGACTGAGCTAGTCACCAAGTGTGAAGCCTGCGAGTTCCATTCCAAAAACACTCATCAACCAACTCAAGCTCTCCAGACGACCCCTTTATCGTGGCCATTCTCGGTCTGGGGGCTCGATATATTGGGCCCCTTCCCCCGTGCTACCAGGGGCTTTGAATTCTTGTATGTTGCAACCAACAAGTTTACAAAGTGGCCCAAGGCAGAGTCAGTGAGGAAGGTGACCGCACAATCAGCTATCAAGTTATTGAAAGGATTGGTGTGACATTTTGGAGTACCCAGCAGAGTGATCACTGATAACGGCACCCAGTTCACGAGCCGCGCCTTCATTGAGTACATCCAAAGCCTTGGGAGCAAGGTCTCCTTTGCCTCTGTTGCTCATCCCCGGAGCAATGCGCAAGCTATGAGGATGAACACTGAAGTGTTGCGTGGGCTCAAGACAAGAACTTTTGATAAGTTCAAAAATGTGGCGGGCGCTAGATTGATGAGCTGCCGGTGGTTCTTTGGTCCCTCCGGACGACACCAAATCGAGCTACCGACCAGACTCCCTTCTCCCTAGTGTATGGGGCGGAAGCAGTGCTCCCCACGGAACTCATATAGAGTCACGTCGAGTACTTGCCTACAATGAGGTAGAGCAAGAGAAGCTTCGGCATGATGATGCCGTGCTCATCGAGGAAGATCGTCTCCGGGCCGCGGCGCATGCTGCACGCTACCAGCAAGCCCTGCGCCGCTATCATAGTTGCAGGATTCATGCCCGGAGTCTTGAGGAAGGTGACCTTCTCCTTAGTTGTGTTCAATCTGCCAAGGGTTCCAACAAGTTGAGGCCGAAGTGGGAAGGCCCTTACCAGGTAGTACAAGTCACCAGACCTGGTGCAGTCCGTCTGGAGACGGAAGATGGCATTAAAATGCAAAACTCATGGAATATTGAGCATCTTCAAAAGTTATACCCATAGGATGCGGCTGCCGGGCTCAGCCCCCGGCAACCACTTTTTGTACAAGCCTTGCCGATGCGCATTTAACACTTTGTAGAAAGCCAGGCGCAGACCCTGTGCAAAGATAATAAAACGAAGTGCTGGCGCCTATAACTTGCATGCATGTTTATTTAAGTATGAATTTGCTATGGTCATGAAATCATGTAGATCGTGTGCTGCTTTTCCCCCTGTACTAACAAAAGGACCCTGCCGCGGACAAAACTCCCCAATGGGAAGAAGTGAGAACAAGCTGGTGTATCGATCCCCGGCAGCATAAAGCAGATAAGTTCCCCTAGCCATCCATAGTATACCCCTATATAAAAAAGCTTGTGCGTAGAAAAACCTTGTCACCCTCAACATCTATGCTACCATCCTTTGATTCGAAGAATTACTTTAGTCGGGATGGTTGCAGTAGCATTTGGAAAAGGGTTGACGAGGGGCCAGTTCCATTCCATGCTCCTAACCCATCAGGCCGGGCCCTGCGACAACAACGGGAGGGACCGACAAAGTGTCTTGCCGGAAAACCTTGTTTACTTGGAAATATTGTGGAGTCATTCCTCAGCATGGAGATGATACATGCACAAGCACCCGACAATCATATTTTTTCATTAATACATGGATAAACAAGTAGAAACCATACAGGGTACAAATATGGATGGATGATTACATAATTGAAACTGAAGTTTGGCACATGCCTACATCTTTTAGATTGCAAAAAAGATAAGTTCCCCGTGCCTTTATTGTCCCTCTCCTCCTAGGGGCTATAGTGGGAGGTGAAGGGGCCAAAAGGAGTGCCTGTGCAGAAGCCCAGCCTGATCCCGGCAAAGACCGCGGGACGTAGCCTTACAAGATCGGGAGGGCGGGGACGAAGCCAGAAGGGCGGAAGGAGCAGCCAGGCGATGCCTTGGTCACCACCGTCAGGGCCAGAGGAACATTGCAAGAGGGACACCGGCAGGGAAGACGAAGCCGGAGTCCACGGGAAGCTTGCCAGAGTCCACCTGGAGGAGGCGGAGGCATCCACACCCACCCCCCCCCGGCAAATCGCTCTGCCGGGGAGAAGACCAGGTGCAGATGATGGTGCTACTGGCGCCTAGTTGACGGTGACGGGGCGTCCGACGCTCAGCTGGAGTTTGAGCCGCCGTCCTCCCGCTCGGCGCCGTCGTCTTCGCTGTCAGTGTCCTCTTTGTCGTTGTCGCTCGAAGAGGAGCTTTCGTCGTTAGTCTAGCTTTCCGTGCAGCACCCTAAGCGAGCAGCCAAACGCCCAAAGACCTTGATGGAGAGCAGATCTGCATCCATTAACTTAAAATGGAGGACGTGCCCCATCGCCAAGCTATGGGCACGTGCGTAAGTTTTTCAGCCGCAACAGAGAAGCATCATGTGAGGTGCACGCAACTCAACGTCCGCCTGTATGTTGCCATTACAACAAACCCTCCTGTGCAACTTCAACCTGTGTGGCTGTTCAACATCCATTACCCTTGCAAGAGTGGTAGGAAGCCGAAGGCATCTGCATGGGGGCTCGTGCAGCATGACTATGAACTCTAGCAGCGTGTCCCCGACGTGGACCTCCATTGGAGCCAGGGCGGCTGGTGGAGTGGCGACCAGGGCGCCACCACGTCCTCCCCAGCCCCGAGAGCCTCGTCGACCGCGTTCGCATCCTGCAGCATTACCTTGTGTGCTGGATTCTGCCCCTGCGTCCCTAGTGGGGGCAGGGATGCGTTGCCGAGAAGAGGCCCTCGTCGCCACCTTCGGAGCACGACGGCGCCCTCTCCCCCTTACCATGATGGAAGAGGAGCACAAGAAGAAGAAGGAGATGCGTTGGTGAGTCCTTTCACCCACCTCTGCGCTCCCTTTTTATAAGCGAAGTGTGGTAGGAGGTTGGCTCCCCACAACCATGCGGCAACCGCCATGATTAACCAATCCGGTCCATCAGCGTCACTAGCAACGTCCAGGATCACAGACCGCCCTCCCGCGCCTATCCGCAGTGCTGAGCTTTCTGCCATGGCACTCATTCCCACGCCCTGCGCATCCGCCACCAACCCTGCGCAATGCATGCAGCGTACATGGTGGAAACGACAGCGGTAGTGGGATGAGTAAAATGGCAGTCACCTCCCCGTGAATGTGGGCGACCCACAGACCATTACGTGGGTAGCCCCATGACGTTCAACACGACTCGCGGGAGAACCGAGAACCGATTCCCGCCGCGGCATATCAGGGAGGACATCAATCCCGCCGCGGCATGGTCTAGGTACCCTCCTGTGCATTTGTTAGGGCCTACCCCAATGAGGCCCAGCGACACGTATGGGCCCGGGGGCTCTTGTCGGTGCAACGAACATGCGCGTTTGTTGACCGAGCTCACATACATGCGTACTAACAATCATACATTTAGCACCAACGCACAACACAAGGCTAAGCCAGAGAATCCACTCTTTGTGAGATCAAGGAGCGTGTCAAGAAGACCAAGACAAGCATACAAGTCAAGGATACCAAGAGAAATGTCCCTTGCCGGCCAGGCGAGGCCGGCAAGGTCGATACAACAAGCAGGAGTGAGTCCAAACCGCGACAGCCACACCTTCAGGGGAACCAGAGACTGCAAGGTGCGCCCTTCCAAGAAGGCCTGGCAAGCCCTGCCCACGACAAACGTAGGCCAGATTGCCACCACTCCACTGCATCGGAACGCTAGTCACTCGTCGATGCGGTGTCAAGCCCCCAAGGCAGCTGAGTGGCTCTCATTAGATGCGTGGCGGCTTGCTCGAAGACAGATCATGCCCATTTGACACCCATCTAAGGGTGTGTCAAGGTGATAAGAAAAGGTAGCTAAGCGGTGATATAAGCTTGCCGGGGATGCACCCCCGTGCGCCACCTAAGGTAGCATTTATGGAATTTTGTCCTAAGTGCCAGAGTTAGGTATGATAGCACCGTTAGCTATCTAATCGCAAGATAATGTCTGTTTTGCCACTGTGGTTACCCCTTGGGCTATAAAAGGAGGTACAAGGCAACCTAGAGGAGGATTTAGACCCTCTCTCACTTGTACTCACATAGCAGCTCCCCCGAGGCCACCTTGCCGGGCTTGAGCGCTGCGTGTTGTTGTGTTCCTCCATCCAATCCACCCAAGCAGGAGTAGGGTTTTACGCTTCTCAGTGGCCCGAACCTGTGTAAAATGACCAAAGTCTCTTCGATGTGTTGTGTGGTGCCCACCGCTCTTTGTGCAACATTATATCCCCCTTGCCGAACTGCAAGGGGCTCATCGCCCCATAGGTGATCGTCTACACCCACGACAGGTAGGGATAAATATCCCCAGTGATCCTTGGATCTGCAACATAGTGGGAAACATAGCTCTCTCCATCTGAATCTTGTGACGACATACTTTCAGATCTGCTAGAAAAATAGCACGAAACAAGAAAAGAGGATATTTCCATGATGCGGTGGTCAAATCATCTAGGGGTACGTATATATAAAAAAATTATCTTGGGAAACAAGTATACCATAGGAAAACAAAGTAGGGAAGGTTCTCGACGGGCCCACTACCCACCAGGGCACACCAGGAGGGGCAGGCGCGCCCTGGTGCCTAGTGGGCACCTGGGTTGCATTCTCTGGTGTTTCTTCTTCTTATTTGTTTTCTAATATTCCAAAACTGACAAAAAATATTTTTACAGAATTTTTTGAGTCGGTTTACTTACCGTATCACGTACCTCTTCCTTTTCAGGGTTCTGAAGTGCTCTTGAAGGTCTCTTTTATGTATTCCTCCGGTGTCATGGTTCAAATAATGTTAGTTTCAACATTAAGAGGTGTACCTGAAATATAGTGCTTAATTCTTTGTCCATTGACTACCTTCGGATTAGTGCCTTTGGCATTATTGATCTTAATAGCTCCAGAGCGATAAACTTCTTCAATGATATATGGCCCTTCCCACTTGGAGAGGAGTTTTCTTGCAAAAAATCTAAAACGAGAATTGTACAATAGAACATACTCACCCACTTTCAATTCTCGCTTTTGGATTCTTTTGTCATGCCATATCTTTTAACTTTTACTCTGAACAATTTGGCATTTTCATAGGCTTGGGTTCTCCATTCATCTAATGAGCTAATATAAAATAACCTCTTTTCACTGGCAAGTTTGAAATCATAATTGAGTTCTTTAATTGCCCAATATGCCTTATGTTCTATCTCAAGAGGCAAATGACAAGCTTTTCCATAAATCTTTAATATGGAGACATACCCATAGGATTTTTATAAGTTGTTCTATAATCCCAAAGTGCATCATCAAGTTTCTTAGACCAATTCTTTCGAGATCTATTGACAGTTTTTTGGAAAATTAATTTTATTTTGTCTATCGCTCAACTCAACTTGACCACTAGATTGAGGGTGATAAGGGGATGCAATTCTATGGTTGACATCATGTTTAGCAAGCAATTTACGAAAAACACCATGAATAAAATGTAAACCACCATCAGTCATTAAATATCTAGGGACCCCAAACCTAATAACTCTAGGTTTAGCATCTTTATTTTCCATAAGGTATTTAATACTAGCATGATCGGTGTGAACAGTTACTTTAGAATCGACTATGTAAGATCTGAATTTATCACAAGCAAACAAAACTACTAAAAATTCTTTCTGAGTAGTAGCATAATTTATTTGAGCACCATCTAGAGTCTTACTAGCATAAAGGATAACATTTAATTTCTGATCAACTCTCTGTACAACACCAACAACATAATCACTAGCATCACACATGATTTCAAAAGTTAAGTTCCAATCAGGTGCTTGAACAATAGGTGCAGAATTGAAGGCTTTCTAAGAGTTTCAAACGCTTCTACGCAATCATCATAAAAAACAAATGGAATGTCTTTTTGCAAGAGATTAATAATAGGCCTAGACATTTTTAGAGAAGTCTTTAATAAACCTCCTACAGAAACCAACATGACCAAGGAAACTTCTTATAACTTTAATATCTTTAGGACATGGCATTTTATCAGTTGCGTCAACTATAGCTTTATCTACCTCAATACCTCGTTCAGAAATTTTGTGCCCCAAGACAATACCTTCATTCACCATAAAGTAGCACTTCTTCCAATTCAAGACAAGGTTAGTTTGTTCACATCTCTGCAAAAATCGATCAAGGTTGCTTATGCAATCATCAAAACAAGTTCCATAAATGGAAAAATCATCCATGAAAACCTCAACAATCTTTTCACAAAACTCAGAGAATATAGCTGTAGCGACTCAACCTGAGACGGTCAAGTCTCTGTGCTTAAGTGTCATCCCTGGATCGGTATGCTGACACACACAGTACTCGAGGATTTATAATAGAGGTAAATCACATGTATAAAGTAACGTAAATACTATTACCTCAATCCAAATAGCGGAAGTAACAACAAGGTTGTGGATTCCCATCAACACCAACGGCAAAGTTGAGTGTAGAAATCGTAACCCTAACGTATCACTTACTCGTCGTAAGATTCCTACAACATGAGACGTCGCAGCCACAAAGGGTCAATACATTGAATGTACTGGCAAATTCACGCCATAGGATAATGATGAATAATAGCTATCACTACACGCATATTTGGTTGGTGGAGGCTCTATGGATAACCAGATACTCAAGATGTCCATAACCGAGGACACGGCTAACCATGATTAGTTTGTACACTCTGCAGAGGTTTGCGCACTTTTCCCCACAAGACTCGATCTCCTCCGTTGGATTTCTCGCACTACAAGGTGTTTGAGAAACGGATGACCGAGACACACTATTTCAGAAGCATTAACTCTTTACTCTTGGTGGACAGTTACACCTACTTTCCCCTACATCTGCTATCCCACCACTGAAAGAGGTCATGCAACAAACTCAACTATGCTAGAGCCCATAATAGCTTGTGGCTGCACACGGAAGTTTCTAGTATGAACAATCTTATGATCCCTTTGAGCCTGGGTGGCATTCCATAGGGTGATCACACGGGTACTCCGGGATCCCCTTGTCCAAGCACTGGGTTCTCTAGGTGCCCGGGAAAACCACTAGGTGATCCAAGGTGCCCCAACCAATCCACCCAGATGTGTATTAAAGTAGCCACCTTAAGTTAACCATTAATGATAACTCTCACATCTGTCATGAATACACTCCACCAATCCACGTCTACGAGCATAGCAGAGCAATATAAGCATTACGTAGTAGTAACTCCCAAGGTTTGAATGCAGGACAATAGGTTCCTACCTCATCAACTACTTCCCAATACCCACATGTTATCAAAACCTACTCATGCAATGTTTGAGGGGTGAAACTAATGCATAAAAACTAGGTAATAAATGGGATATGATCAAAGTGTGAACTTGCCTCGTACTTTTGATGAATATGTTTCGCACTCATAACTCCTTATAGTTCTACTCGTCACACTCCGGTCAATCTATCGTAAGCAAGCAATAGTAACCACACATAAGCAATCATGCAAAAGAATCGAAGAAAAGATCTCGGGAAACTTCAAAACAAGCATTTAACTCTTGCAATAGAAAACGACTTCTAACAGTACCAAAATTAAGTGGATTTGGCCTTATCAGAAAGTTTAGGTCAAGAGCTTTCATTTGCAAAAAGAATCAACTAAATCGGAGTTATACAACTCAAGTTATGATCAAACGAAGTTCAAATACAAAAACTATTTGAGTTCAAATTTTAAACTTTCAAAAATATGTTTAAGTTGTTTTACTGGATAGAGGGGATTGTAACGAAGAAGTGGGCATTGGTTTCGTTGGATTTGGACAAACGGTGTAAAAGTTACGAAGATGTGAAAACAAGGACTAATGTGTAAACAAAATAATCACAGATAGGTCCCTTGCCGAAATTAAAAAAAAGGAAAAGACTAAATAACAAACGTTCGTTGCCGAACACTAACGAACGATTTAGTTCGCTGTGAAGGGGTAAAATGCGAGCGTTCACCGAATAGGACTAACTAAAAGGAAAACCGATCTAAAAAGAAAACCAGTTCGGGCTTTTTGCGGTTTTTAACACTTGGGGCGGTTTTCGGGGAAGTCCGGCGAGCGGCGGCGGCGTGGCGGCGCGGGGTGGTGGCGGCGAGGCGCGGGGGCAGTGGTGGCGGGCGCAGGCGGCGGCGAGTCGGTGGCGGGGCGCGGGCCGGCGGCGAGTCGGCAGCGGGGCGCGGGCGGCGGCTGGCTATGGTTAGGGTTCGGCGTCTCGGCGAGGCGGGCATGGGCGGCTCAGGGTCGGGCCTTTAAAAAGGCTGGCCCGACAGGGTCCGGCTCGGGCATGTTTCAAAGTCGGTTGCCCCTTTTTTCCTTTTTTAAAAACAGAGACAAACAAAAAATAATAAAACAAAAGAAAATAAAAAAAATTATATAGGCATATAATATATCCAAATTTTCAGAAAAAGATTTCCTAGAGTGTGAACATTTTTCTAACTTCAAATAAAATCCACAAAAATTCAAATAAAGCAAAGAGTCCTACTGCTACAATAAAACCCAACAAAAATCATTTTAAAAATACCAAAATGATTTCAAATTTATTTCTCTCAAATTTTCTATTGTCGGGAATCATGTTACCCTATTTTCCATATATTTTTTTTTTGGAGAAAAAAATATTTGAATAAAATCCAAATAACTCCAAATTGAAAATAATTTTCAAAAGGGATTTTCAATTTGATTCTTCGAAACTCCCGACTCAGATTTCATATGTTTTGAAGAAGTCATTTTATCTTCTCTCATGAAAATCATTGAGTTGCATGAAGTTATGAATTGAAAATATTTCCGAATGAAATTCAAATCTTTTCAAAACCATTTTTCATTTAATTAAATGGAAGAAGTCATGTCATCTTCTCTCTAGGGTTTTATGATGAAATGAATTTGAATTCACGGAGATTACAAATGCAAAATGAAATTTTGGTAAAGTCATTTTATTCCCTCTCACTTAACTTTCAAAAAGTCTCGAATTTCACTCAATCAATCACACAACAATCAAACAAACAATCAATCTATTTATTTATTATAACATTCCAAAATTTAGAATTTTGGGATGTTACAAACCTACCACCCTTAAAATGAATCTCGTCCTCGAGATTCGGAGAGGCTAGAAAGAAATAGGTTAGGTTTGGGGGTCTTCTCAAAATCCATCAATCGCCATAGGGGGTATGGGGTGCTACCACCCTTAGAAACATCGTTACGGTCCCATCAATACTTATATACTCCATCGTTATTCTTGACAGGGCCGGTTGATACGTCTCCGCTGTATCTACTTTTCCGTCGTCATCATCAACCATCCTCCATCACCAATTTCATGATGCTCACCGCCCTGCATGAGTAATTCCATCGTAGGCTTGCTGGACGGTGATGGGTTGGATGAGATTTATCATGTAATCGAGTTAGTTTTGTTAGGGTTTGATCCCTAGTATCCACTATCTTATGAGATTGATGTTGCTATGACTTTGCTGTGCTTAATGCTTGTCACTAGGGCCTGAGTGCCATGATTTCAGATCTGAACCTATTATGTTTTCATGAATATATCTGAGTTCTTGATCCTATGTTGCAAGTCTATAGTCACCTACTATGTGTTATGATCCGGCAACCCCGAAGTGACAATAATCGGGACCACTCCCGGTGATGACCATAGTTTGAGGAGTTCATGTATTCACTATGTGTTAATGCTTTGGTCCGGTACTCTGTTAAAAGGAGGCCTTAATATCCCTTAGTTTCCATTAGGACCCCGCTGCCACGGGAGGGTAGGACAAAAGATGTCATGCAAGTTCTTTTCCATAAGCACGTATGACTATATTCGGAATACATGCCTACATTACATTGATGAATTGGAGCTAGTTCTGTGTCACCCTATGTTATGACTGTTACATGATGAACCGCATCCGGCATAATTCTCCATCACCGATCCAATGCCTACGAGCTTTTCACATATTGTTCTTTGCTTATTTTATTTTCCGTTGCTACTCTTACAATCACTACAAAACCCAAAAATATTACTTTGCTACTGTTACCATTACTTCCATATTACTTTGGTACTAAATACTTTGCTGGAGATACTAAGTTATCCAGGTGTGGTTGAATTGACAACTCAACTGCTAATACTTGAGAATATACTTTGGCTCCCCTTGTGTCGAATCAATAAATTTGGGTTGAATACACTACCCTCGAAAACTGTTGCGATCCCCTATACTTGTGGGTTATCAAGACTATTTTCTGGCGCCGTTGCCGGGGAGCATAGCTCTATTCTTTGGGTCACTTGGGATTTATATCTGCTGGTCACTATGAAGAACTTGAAAGACGAGAAAACAGAAATTTATCCCTCAACTACGAGGGGAGGTAAGGAACTGCCATCTAGCTCTGCACTTGATTCACCTTCTGTTTTGAGTAAGCTTGTGACACCTAAACCTACTTCTGCTATTAATTCTGATATGTCGCATGTTATTGATGATGCCACTTCTGCTATGCATGATACTTATGATGAAACTACTTCTATGTTTGATACTACTGTGCCACTTAGTGAATTTCTTGATGAACAACTTGCTAGGGCTAGAGAGCTTGAAATTATTGAAACTGATAATAATGATGAAAGTGATGATGAAGGCTCTCCCAATAAATATGAATTGCCTGTTCTGCCTGAGGGCTATGTTATGGATGAAGAAACTAAAAGAGACTTTCTTGCTTGCAATGATAGAAGTGATCTTATGAAATTATTAGCTAAGCTTAAACAAAAAACTCTGAATGCTAGAATGGAATACGATCCTGCTTATGCTACTTCACCTATCTTCGTTACTGATAAGAATTATGAATTCTCTATTGATCTTGATATAATTACTTTGGTTGAGTCTGATCGTTTTTATGGCTATGAATCTGAAACTGTTGTGGCACATCTTACTAAATTAAATGATATAGCCACCCTATTCACTAATGATGAGAGAACTCACTACTTTTATATCCTTAAAATATTTCCGTTCTCATTAAAGGGTGATGCTAAGATATGGTTTAGTTCTCTTGATCCTGGTTGTGTGCGTAGTCCCCATGATATGATTTATACTTCTCTGCTAAATATTTCCCCGCTCATAAGAAACAAGCTGCTTTAAGGGATATATATAATTTTGTGCAAAATGAAGAAGAGAGTCTCCCACAAGCTTGGGGGAGGCTTCTCCAATTACTTAATGCTTTGCCTATCATCCTCTTAAGAAAAATGAAATACTTGATATCTTTTATAATGGACTAACCGATGCTTCCAGAGATTACCTGGATAGTTGTGCTGGTTCTGTTTTCAGAGAAAGAATACCGGATGATGCTGAAATTCTATTGAATAATATGTTGACCAATGAAAATAATTGGACACTTCCTGAGCCAACTCCTGAGCGTATTCCTAAGCCAACTCCGAAGAAGAGGGGTGTTCTATTTCTCAGTCTTGAAGATATGCAAGAGCCAAAGAAATCTATGAAAGAAAAGGGTATAAAAGCTGAAGACGTTAAGAATTTGCCTCCTATTGAAGAAATACATGGTCTTAATTTACCGCCTGTCGAAGAAACATATGATCTTAATCCCTACCCTATTGAAAAAACACATGGTCTTGATAACCCGACATAGGTAGTAAAGGTAAATTCTCTCTATAGATATGATAAAGCTGAGATCCCTCCTACTAAGTTTGCTAGCCAATGTTTGGATGAGTTTGATAACTTTATGGTTAAGCAAGAAGATTTTAATGCTTATTTTGGTAGACAATTAAAACAAAATGCTTATATGATTGAACACTTGAGTCATTATATGGCTAATGTTAAAGGTGAACTTAAACTCATTAGTAAACATGCTTCTATGGTTACCACTCAAGTAGAACAAGTACTTAAAGCTCAGAATGATTTGCTCAATGAATTAGATAGTAAGAACAATGACTTTGCTGTTAGAGTGGCTACTAGAACTGGTAAAATGACTCAGGAACCTTTGTATCCTGAAGGCCACCCTAAGAGAATTGAGCAAGATTCTCAGAGAAATAATTTAGATGCACCTAGTCCTTCTAAAAAGAAGAAAAAGAAAAATGATAGGACTTTGCATGCTTCTAGTGAACCTATTGCTGAAACACCTGAGAATCCAAATGATATTTCTATTTCTGATGCTGAAACACAATCTGGTAATGAACATGAACCTTAGTGATAATTTTAATGATGATGTTCATGATGATGCTTAACCTAGCAATAATGATGTAGAAATTGAACCTACTATTGATCTTGATAACCCACAATCAAAGGATCAACATTATGATAAGAGAGACTTTGTTGCTAGGAAGAACGGTAAAGAAAGAGAACCATGGGTTCAGAAACCCATGCCTTTTCCTCCCAAACTATCCAAGAAAAAGGATGATGAGGATTTTGAGCGCTTTGCTGAAATGATTAGACCTATCTTTTTGTGTATGCGAGTAACTGATATGCTCAAAATGAATCCTTATGCTCAGTACATGAAAGAAATTGTTACTAATAAAAGAAAGATACCGGAAGCTGAAATTTCCACCATGCTTGCTAATTACAATTTCAAGGGTGGAATACCTAAGAAGTTAGGAGATCCAGGAGAACCTACTATACCATGCTCCATTAAAAGAAACTATGTTAAAACTGCTTTATGTGATCTTGGAGCTGGTGTTAGTGTTATGCCTCTCTCTTTATATCGTAGACTTGATTTGAAAAAGTTGACACCTACTGAAATATCTTTGCAAATGGTTGATAAATCAACTACTATACCTATCGGTATTTGTGAGGATGTGCCTGTTGTGGTTGCAAACGTTGCTATTTTAACGGACTTTGTTATTCTTGATATTCCCGAGGATGGTAGTATGTCTATTATTCTTGGAAGACCCTTTTTGAATACTGCAGGGGCTGTTATTGATTGCAACAAAGGCAATGTCAGTTTTCATGTTAATGGTAATGAGCATACGGTACACTTTCCGAGGAAACAACCTCAAGTCCAGAGTATCAATTCTATTGGAAAAATTCCATCGATTATTTTTGGAGGTTTTGAATTTCCTCTTCCTACTGTCCAAAAAAGATATGATATTCTTATTATTGGGGATGTGCATATCCCCGTTGAGGTAACATAGTGTTATTCGAAATTTCTCCGGTTCCATGTTAGTCGGAATGAGTTTGTTAACAAAACTTGATCAACCTTGTTAGTGGATTCCTTTTGATGAGCATGAGATGGATGAAGTTAGAAAGCACAACCTTCTGTACCCTTTCTCTACTTTCTGTTATTTAGTTGAAATAAAGTAAAAATAGTATTTTTATGTCTGTTTTCTGAATTATCCGTGCAACATAAAAAAACTCCGAAAATAAAAGTTCTCCAAATGCCCTGCGAATTTAATATGATTTTTTCTAGAATATTTGAGAATATCTGGCACTGAGAACACATCAGGGGGAGCTGGCACCTGGCCATGAGGGTCCAGGGCGCGCCCACCCCCTGGGCGCGCCCCCTGCCTCGTGGGCCCACGGTCGCTCCCCTCCACTTATTCCTGCACCCACACACTTCTTCTTCCTCCCAAAAAATCACCATCCAGCTCAAGCACGAGTTCTAGCTCATTTTGCTGCGATTTTCGATCTCCTTGCTCAAATCACCTCTCACAAAACTGATTGGAGGGATTGTTCCTTGGTATGTGACTCCTCCATTGGTCCAATTAGTTTTTGTTGTGGTGCTTTATTCATTGCAAATTTGTGCTGCCTAGGTGACCATGTTCTTGAGCTTGCATGTCAAATTTATATGGTTCCAAGTAGTTCTAATGCATGATATAGGCTCTAGGCACTTGTAGAAGTAGTTGCTATCAATTTTGTTGAGCTTGGTTCACTTTTATTTTGAAGTTACTAAAAATTTCAGAAATTTTTAGAGGAAGAAATATGCTTAGGAAAATGTACCAAGGTGGTTCTTCAAGGAAGCAAGGACCCAGGCTTGCAATGCGTGACGCTGATGATGAGCCACCAAGGAACGCTCCAGTGCGGCCTTGTGAATGGCCTTCAGAGAACTTCATGGATCGAGCAGGAATTAAGGACAAATTTAACGCATAAAAACGCTGATCTTGTGAGCTTCGAGGCAGAAAAGTGCCCCTAGTACCACTATCTCACTATTTCCTTTGTGAGGAGGTTTGAATTTTCATCTTCACACAATTCTCAAACTGTCCTGTTTGATCTTTATGAAAATTCTTATACTATGGATTTAGAGGATTTTACCACTGCTTGCAAACTTCCACAATGGGGTAGTGCTAGTGAACCTCGCAAATATGAATTTAGAGATTTTCTTGCTGGTATAACTGTGGGGGAATCTAGAGACATAGCACAAGCTACCATAGGGAGCATTCATTTTCCTGCTATACATTATTTTGCTCTCTTCATAGGTAGGTGCATAAATGGTAAGGATGAAGCATGTCACATGTGTGTCCCTGACCTCGGTATTCTTAGGAGTGCTGTGTTAGGAGATAAATCTTATAATTTGGGAGCCATTGTTGCACGTAGGTTGCATCATAATAGATTTAATGGAGATTTCTTTGGTGGAATTTATGCAACCCGTATAGCTAATTTTCTTGGTATAACCATACGTGAGGATGATATTGAGTTGCCTCCTGCTTATTTGGATTATGAGGCTACGGTTCTTCATCATTTTGTTGAGAGGAACGATCAGTTCCTCCAGTACCGACTAATCTTTGACAGACGACGCACCTATCACGTCGCCCTCCCTGCTTCTACTTTCTTTGACTTTCAGGCAAAGGGGAAATATTACATAACCAGAGAGGAGGCGGAAGAGTATAAGAGGAGGGCTGAGATAGCTCGCCTCCAAGCTGCAGCACACGATGCAATGACTGTTGCATCTCAGTACGACCCCAACTACAACTTTGGATATCCGCGAGGCCATCCGTGGCACTAAACTAACTTTGGCCAAAAGCCTTAGCTTGGGGGAGTACGTATTCCCACCGACATTACATTTATGTTCACACACACTCATTGCTAGATGTCGATGCTCATACTTTTTCACTATAATATCCATGCTAGTTTTTTTCCTTTTTATGCTTTCTTCTTGTGTGTTTTATAAACTTTAAGAAAAAAATTAGTATTAGCTTTTAGTTAGTTTACTTTTCATGTTGTAGTAGTAATAATTAAAAGAAAACCCAAAAAGATTTCCTGTTCTTCTTTTGCTTGTTGGGAGCTTTCCCGTGTAAATAGTTTTATTTCTTTTCTTTTCTTTGGGGGTTGATAGGAGAAGACCATGGTTAAATTGTTGAAGTGACTCTTATATGCATTATTGTTGATTTAACCAAGAGCCCATATTGCCTTGTCTTCTCCTATTTATTGAATGCTCACAGATTCTAGCTTAATCCAATGCACGTGCACTATTATTATTATTCACAACGTTCGGTCGTGCAAGTGAAAGGCAATTATGACAATATATGATGGACTGATTGAGATGAGAGAAGCTGGTATGAACTCAACCTCTCTTGTTTTTGTAAATATGATTAGTTCATCGTTCCTGATTCAACATATTATGAATAAACATGTTTGCAATGACAATTGGAGATTATAGTTTCTCATGCCATGCTTGATCAACTATGAGTTATAATGGTTTACCTTGCGTGCCAACATGCTATTAAGATGGTTGTGATGTGGTATAGTAGGGTGGTATCCTCCTTTGAATGATTCAAGTGACTTGACTTGGTACATGTTCACACATGTAGTTGAAACAAATCAACATAGGCTTCATGATATTTATGTTCATGGTGGATTATATCCTACTCATGCTTGCACTCAATGTTTATTAATTTTAATGCATCTTCATGACTGTTGTCGCTCTCTAGTTGGTCGCTTCCCAGTCTTTTGCTAGCCTTCACTTGTACTAAGCGGGAATACTACTTGTGCATCCAATCCCTTAAACCCCAAAGTTATGCCATATGAGTCCATTATACAATCCTATATGCGGTATCTACCTACCGTTCCAAGTAAATTTGTATGTGCCAAACTCTAAACCTTCAAATGAAATTCTATTTTATATGCTCGAATAGCTCATGTATCAACTAGGGCTGTCTGTATATTCCATGCTAGGCGGGTTATTCTCAAGAGGAGTGGACTCCACTCCTCACTCACGAGAAAATGGCTGGTCATCGGGATGCCCAGTCCCATGCTTTATGCAAATCAAATCAAAATAATTGCAAACAGAACTCCCCCTGGGACTTTTGTTAGTTGGAGTCACTCGTTGTTTCGAGCAAGCCATGGATTGATGTTTGTTGGTGGAGGGGGAGTATAAACTTTACCATTCTGTTTGGGAACCGCCTATAATCTGTGTAGCATGGAAGATATCACCATCTCTCGGCTGTTATGTTGACAATGAAAGTATGCCACTCAAAATATTATTTACCTCTGCTTTAAAATCGAGCTCTGGCACCTCTACAAATCCCTGCTTCCCTCTGCGAAGGGCCTATCCATTTACTTTTATGTTGAGTCATCACCCTCTTATTAAAAAGCACTAGCTGGAGAGTACCCAGTCATTTGCATCCATTACTATTAATTTATATTGGGTATGACTATGACTGGATCTCTTTTACCATGACTTACAATGTTTAGTCAGTCCTTGATCTTTAAAGGTGCTCTGCATTTATGTTTTGCGGTCTCAGAAAGGGCTAGCGAGATACCATCCTGTTATATCATATTATGATAGTTTTGAGAAAGTGTTGTCATCCGAGATTTATTATTATTGCTCGCTAGTTGATTATGCCATTGATATGAGTAAACATGAGACCTAAGTGTTATTGTGAATATGGTTAGTCATAATCTTTGCTGAAAAGTTGAATGCTGGCTTTACATATTTACAACAACAAGAGAAAACAGAGTTTGTAAAAGTTTTTCTTTATCACTTTCAGTTTATCAACTGAATTGCTTGAGGACAAGCAAAGGTTTAAGCTTGGGGGAGTTGATACGTCTCCGTCATATCTACTTTTCCAAACACTGTTGCCCTTGTTTGGGACTCTAACTCGCATGATTTGAATGGAACTAACCCGGACTGACGCTGTTTTCAGCAGACTTTCCATGGTGTAATTTATGTGCAGAAACAAAAGTTGTCGGAATGACCTGAAACTCCACGAACTTATTTTTGGAAAATATTAAAAATATTGGAGAAAGAATCAAGGCCAGGGGCCCACCACCTGTCCACGAGGGTGGGGGCGCGCCTGCCCCCCTTGGGCGCGCCCCCTGCCTCGTGGGCCCCCTGTTGCTCCACCGACCTCAACTCCAACTCCATATATGTAACATCCCAAATTTTCAATTTGGAATGATATACATTAGATCGTCATTGCATATCATATTTTATTTGCTTTTGGTTTTGATCCAAGAAATTCTACGCAACTCAAGGACCCACGGAGAGAGTTGGGGATTTCGTTATTTTCATATTTGAGTTTTCTCAAATTTTGAGAATAGGATCATTTGATTTTAATTATTTTATCATCAATAATTTCTATTACAAAAAAATATGAGAGAGGGAATAAAATGACTTTCCCAAAATAAATAAATATTGAGGATTTAATAATAAAATCAAATAAGATTTTATGTCGGAGTTTTTCGCTATTTTATTTGAATTTAGGAAAAATACACGTTTCCCAAAATTGCATTTAGGCCCCAAATAAATGTTCACTTTGTCGGGCTTGATTTTAGAAGTCGGGAAAAATTTATTTCGGCATTTTTGGAGTTCGTTTAGTATTTCTTTTCTTTGTTTTTCTGCGCATAATTATTTAAGAAAAACACAACCGACCTATGGGCCGTGTCCGACCCGGACTCTAGGCCCGATCGGGCTTTATAAGCCCGGAGCCCAGCCCGGGAGCCTCCCCACCCAAACCCTAGTGCCCCAGCCCCGCCGCCCTAGCGCCGCCGCCCACGCCCAACGCCGCCCGCGTCGCCGCCTGCGCCGCCGTCGCCGGAGCCGCCGCCCGCCGCCTCGCCGATCCGCCGCCCGAGGTTCTTCGTTTTCTGCGCCGCCGGTTTTCTCGAAAAACCGTTCGGTTTTTCGTCGGTTTTTTTATTTCCGTTTTTTTATTTACTTAGATCAGTTTTTATTCGGTTTAGGTTAATTAGCGAGCGTTCGCTCGTTCGTTCCTTTTAACAAACGTGTTCGTCGTTTCTATCTAGATAACGAACATTCGTTCGTTAATCTGTTCGTCGTTTTTCTTTTTCTCGGATTTTCCGCGATTATTTCTGATCCGATTTTTGTTTTAGTATAACTTTTCGCTCGTTTATCGGAATCAGGCGATTCAAGCGCCCGGAGTTTCGTCTCAAAACCCTCTATCCATTTAACCAACTTAAACAAGTTTTTGCTTCTATAAAATTTGACTTAGATCCAGATTAGTAGAACGAAGTTGTTTTCTCTCGCCGTTTGACTTTCGTTGTTTCGTTCGATTTGATTATTTTTGCAAACCGGAGTTCTTAAGTTGAACTTTCTGGTTAGATCTCTTATTTGAGTTTTACCTGTGCATTAGATTGAGTACTTATTGTATGCTTGTTTGTTTGTCTGCGATTGAATACCTGGAGTGCGCCGCCTGTTACTTCGAATCTCTAGGTTTCGCGGATCATCAGCAAGGCAAGTAACACTTTGATCATACCTGTTTTACTACCCAGTTTTGTTGCATTAGACCAATCCTCAAACATTGCATGATTAGGATCTAATTAAATTGTGGGATGGGAAGTAGTTGAGGTAGTACCTATTACATGTTTTATTATCAAACCTTTGGGAGTTACTTCTACGTTTGCTTATTATGCCATGCTATGCTAGTAGACGTGGATTGGGTGAGTGATATTCCATGACAGATGTGAGTTTGTTAATAAATGGTTTATCTAATGTGGCAACTTAAACACACATCTGGGTGGATTGAGGTACCTGGGTTTCCAGGATTTGCTGTTGTTTTTCTTTATGGACCGCCACCTAGGCCCAAAGGGATCATGAGATTATTCATACTAGAAACTTCCGTGTGCAGCCACAAGCCATTATGGGCTCTGGCATAGTTGATTAAGTCGTGCGAACTCTTACAGGGTAGACTAGCAAATGTAGGGGAAAGTAGGTGTACCGGTCTATCCATCGTAAGGTCCTAGCGCTTATGAAAAACTATGTCTCGGTCATCCGTTTCTCAAACACCATGTAGTGCGAGAAATCCAACAGAGGCGATTGAGTCTTGTGGGGAAAAGTGTGCAAACCTCTACAGAGTGTACAAACTAATCATGGTTAGCCGTGTCCCCGGTTATGGACGTTTTGAGTATCTAGTACTTGGATATCATGTGAATCTCATCATGTTACTTTAATTAACATTGTTGGGTTTTAATGATGATTACTTTAATGGGGATTGAGGATGTTGTCAACCATTCTCAATGTTTTACAACCACCATGATAGTTAAATAAATTTTATTCCTTTGCAGTAGGGAACAATTGGCTTTACGCAAAACTGTAACCATAGAGCTTTCCACCAGCCATATATGCATGTAGTATAGGCTTAATCTTTCATTACTCTCTATGTGTTACATTGCCAGCATATTCCATGTGCTGACCCGTTTTTGGGCTGCAACATTTCATGTTGCAGACTTTTCAGACGACGAGTAAGGTGCCTTTAGGTCGTGGTTCTATACTCAGTGATGCCGTTGGAGTTGATGGCCTCACTTATCTTCCAAGCCTTCCGTTGTTATCGTTATTAGATGGCCTTAAGCCATATTTATTGTAATAATTCTCTTTTGAGACATTCGATGTAATAAGTGTGTGATTGCTACTCTGTTATAAATCCTTCAAGTACTGTCTGGTGTCAGCATTACTGATCCAGGGATGACACCTGAGCACAGAGATCAGACTGTTTGAGGCCTGGTCGCTACAAATATGGTATCAGAGCACACGCTGACTGTAGGACATGACCACTAAGCTAAAACCCTAGATCACTACTCTCTTCTCATTTCTGACTCCTCATCTTTTCTACTCTTTTAGGATGACGGAAGCGAGGATTAAGTTCACCCAGTCGGATGAAGAAACACCTTTTGGACGACACCTGAAAGAAGTCACCAAGTATTTGAACATCGGAATACCAAGCTTCACCGAGACCTACAACGCCACTTTACCTGAAGAGGAGCGTTGGAAGATTCAAGCTCAAGTTCCAGGAAGGACGTTCGCGCCAGTCACGGAGCCCATAGAGTGTGTTTTCAATGCACCAATCTGGAGTCTGGGAAAGAGCACGGCAGCTCACATAACCATGGTACGCATTGGAGAAGTCTACCAAGAAGACCTCAAGGATACTATCTACCAGATTTGCGGACGCCGAGATGAACAATGGGAGATAGTTAGCACCAAGAAGGATAGATCCATTGCAGCTTTCATCCAAGAGTTAAACCAGCACATTCGACGCTAGGAGAACCAGATGTGCGCAGACATGATGGAGTTGAAGAAAGCAAAAGCCAAGATTATTGAGCTAGAAGGAGAACTGAAGGCCACTCGCAAGGACTACATGGATGAGATAGTAGCTCTAGTGAGACAAAACGATGATCTTAAGGAGAAGATTGAAGAACTCATGGGGAATTCAGCACCCGTAGGAGAAGATGAAGATTGCACCTGTCCAGAGAACTACATCATCATCGACGACACCGATTCCGATCCTAGTGATGATGATTTCGAAGACGAAGCTGGAGCAGATATCATGGAGTCTTCATCGGAGCAGTTTTTCTAGTAGACTACCATAACAGTAGTAGTGTTCCACCATGTACATAGTATAGTCCACGCACTTTTGCGATAGTTATAGACCGATTGTATGCCCTTGTTTGATTGAATGAAGTGATTTTGTGTGCATTTGCCTCATGTGCATTTGGGTAGTGTTTTCTCTTTAGACCTCATTCTATTCTTAATTCTCGTCTTTTCTAAAACCCTCAGATGCCTCCGAGACGTGACAATGGATTTGCTTTCCCACCGGAACTCACTCAGTTGATCCAGCAGCAGAATGCTTTGATGCAGTTGTTAGTCCAGAACCAGAACAACAACAACAACAACAACAACCCACCGCCGCCACCACCTATTGATCACTTAACCCGTTTTCTTAGGCTAAATCCACCAGTGTTCTCCAGTAGCACCAAGCCGATAGTAGCAGATGATTGGCTCCGCAAGACAGGGAGGGAGTTGACCACTGTAGGATGTACAGATGGGGAAAAGGTGAAATTTGCTGCACATCAGCTTGAAGGACCCGCAGCAGCATGGTGGGAGAATTTTACAACCACTTACCCTGTAGACACTGTCACATGGGATCAGTTTCAGCAAGCTTTCCGTACTGCCCATGTTTCAGCAGGAGCTATGGCCATGAAGAAGCATGCGTTTCGTAACTTGCTCCAAGGAGGACGGACAGTTGGCCAATATGTGGATGACTTTAGTAAGCTAGCACGTTATGCCCCAGATGACGTTGCTACGGATGCAGCTAAGCAGGAGAAGTTTCCGGAAGGACTGAATGACGAGCTGAGCATGCAGTTGATGGTAGCAAGTTTCAACAACTACCAGGAGCTGGTAGATTGTGCTATTATGATTGAAGGGAAGCAGCAGCAGATTGAAAACCGCAAGAGGAAGTATGGACAGGGGAAGTACAACTCAGGAGCTCAGCAGAAGCCCCGTCTTACCCCTAAACTGTGCGTTCATTTTCAGCATACCCATGGAGGAGGTAGCTCGCACAACCATAATGGCCCCAAGAATGGTAATGGGAATGGAGGAAGCAACGGCCAGAACTGTACCACCCCATCAACCCCAGCCAAGAGAGACCTGAGCCAAATCACCTGTTTTAAGTGTCAGAAGACTGGACATTATGCCAATGAATGTCCTGAAGGCCAAAATGGCAATGGAAGCTCTGGAAAGAAGCCGAACCCTTTCAAAAGGGGACAGGTGAACCACGTTAGTGTGGAGGAGGTTGAAGCTCAGCCTGATGCAGTAATAGGTCAGTTTTTGGTTAAGTCATTTACTGCACTCGTTCTATTTGATACTGGTGCATCGCATTCATACATATCAAGGGGATTTGTGGATAAGTATAGCCTGCCCACTAGGATTCTTAAAACACCTATGCTAGTAAGCTCACCAGGAGCAGAGTATATGGCCAGTCAAGGATGTTTTCAAGTGCCATTAAGTATAGGAAGGCATGTTTTCCCTACGGATTTAATTATTCTGGAATCCCAAGGTTTGGATGTAATTCTCGGTATGGATTGGCTGTCGATGTATGGGGGAAACATCGATTGCGCCAGTAAGACAATTTTTCTCACAACGCCAGAAGGAAGAAGGATCAAGTATGTATCCCGGCATGTGCCAAACAGGACACAAGTAAATTCCTTATAAGGAGTTGTGCAGGAGGAAGTACCAGCGGTAAAGGATTTCCCTAACGTATTTCCAGAAGAGTTGCCAGGCATGCCACCGAATAGAGATATTGAGTTTTTGATTGAGCTTTTGCCAGGCACATGGCCAATATCGAAGAGACCATACAGGATGCCCGCAAAGGATTTGGTGGAGATTAAGAAGCAGATTAAGGAGTTACTGGATAAAGGTTACATTCGCCCAAGTTCTTCGCCTTGGGGATCACCAGTACTTCTAGTGGAGAAAAAGGATGGATAATTAAGGATGGTTGTTGATTACCGCGGATTGAATGAAGTAACGATCAAGAACAAGTACCCACTACCGATGATCAATGATCTGTTCGATCGGTTGCAAGGAGCTAAAGTGTTTTCCAAAATCGATTTGCGATCAGGGTACCATCAGTTGAAGATTCGAGAGCAGGACATACCTAAGACAGCATTCACCACAAGATATGGGTTGTATGAGTATACCGTTATGTCATTTGGTCTGACTAACGCACCTGCCTATTTTATGAACATGATGAACAAGGTGTTTACGGAGTTTTTGGATAAGTTCGTCGTAGTGTTCATTGATGATATTCTGGTTTACTCGAAGAATGAAGAGGAACATAAAGAACATTTGCGTTTGGTACTGGAGAAGCTCAGAGAACATCAGTTATATGCCAAGTTCGGCAAATGTGAGTTTTGGTTGAAGGAAGTAGGATTCGTCGGACACGTTATATCCGAAGAAGGAATAGCAGTTGATCCCACAAAGGTTATCACTGTGACCAACTGGGAAGCACCAACAACAGTTGGAGAGATCCGGAGTTTCCTTGGACTCGCAGGATACTACCGGAGATTTATTGAGAACTTCTCGAAGATTGCAAAGCCTATGACGGAGTTGTTGAAGAAGGATACCAAGTTCATATGGACTGAGGAGTGTGAGGCTAGCTTCCAGGAGTTGAAGAAACGTTTGGTTACCTCACCAGTGTTGATTTTGCCAGACCAGACCAAGGATTATGAGGTATATTGCGACGCTTCATGTCGAGGACTAGGAGCAGTGCTTATGCAGGAGGGAAGAGTTGTTTCGTACGCTTCACGACAACTGAAGCCTCACGAATTAAATTATGCCACACATGATTTGGAGTTAGCAGCCGTAGTGTATGCATTGAAAACATGGAGACATTTCCTCATTGGAAACCATTATGAGGTGTACACGGATCACAAGAGTTTGAAGTTCATTTTCACGCAGAAGGAGTTAAACCTCAGACAAAGGAGATGGTTGGAGCTCATCAAGGATTATGATATGAGATTGCATTACCATCCCGGAAAGGCTAATGTAGTAGCTGACGCATTTAGTCGTAAGAGCCATGCCAACACACTAATGACGTGAGAAATACCAAAGGAGTTAGCCGAGGATCTTTGTGAGCTATGTTTGGAAATAGTTCCGAGAGGCTATGTAGCAGCATTGGAGATTCAGTCAACTTTGATGGATAGAATCAGAGAAGCTCAAAAGACTGACAATGAGATTGCTTCGATAAAGGAGAAAATGAGCGAAGGAACGGCTAAAGGATTTCGCGAGGATGAGCACGACACCCTATGGTTTGAAGACCGTGTCTATGTGCCCAATGACCCAGAGATCAGGAAGTTGATTCTGCAAGAGGCGCATGATTCACCGTATTCGATTCACCCCGGAAATACCAAGATGTATTTGGATTTGAATGATATTTTCTGGTGGACCGGAATGAAGAAAGATATTGCAGAGTACATAACAGTTTGTGATGTATGTCAGAGAGTAAAGGCAGAACATCATAAGCCAGCAGGATTGTTACAGCCATTGCCGATACACGAATGGAAGTGAGCTAGGCATGGATTTTATCACGGGATTACCAAGGACTCATTCCGGCTATGACTCGACTTGGGTTATAGTGGATCGGTTGACGAAGGTAGCTCATTTCATCCCGGTAAAGACCACTTACACCAGTGCTAAGTTGGCAAAGATATACATGACCAGGATAGTATGTCTGCATGGAGTTCCGAGGAGTATCGTATCAGATAGAGGAACCCAGTTTACCTCAAAGTTCTGGAAGCAGTTGCACGAAACTTTGGGTACCAGGCTAGAGTTCAGTACAACTTTTCATCCACAGACAGATGGACAGACCGAGAGAGTCAATCAGATTTTGGAGGATATGCTGAGAGCTTGTGCGCTAGATTATGGATCTAGTTGGGACGACAATTTGCCATATGCAGAGTTCTCTTACAACAACAGTTACCAAGCCAGCTTGAAAATGGCCCCTTTCGAAGCCTTGTACGGAAGGAGGTGCAGGACGCCGTTGTCGTGGGACGAAGTTGGAGACCGCCAGTTGTTTGGACCTGATTTGATTAAGGAGTCTGAACAGAAGGTGAAGTTGATTCGCGATACGCTCAAGGTAGCACAGTCCAGGCAGAAGAGCTACGCAGATTCTAAACGCAAGGAGACAGTTTACGAAGTCGGAGACAGAGTTTATCTTCGAGTATCTCCAGTACAAGGAATTAAGCATTTTGGAGTTAAGGGAAAGTTAGCGCCACGATTTGTAGGACCATACCAAGTTTTGGAACGTATGGGAGAAGTGGCATACAAGTTGGAATTGCCCGAAGGATTGTCAGGAGTTCATGATGTGTTCCACGTTTCTCAGTTGAAGAAGTGCCACACAGAAATGGCTGACATACCCTTGAGAGACACAATGCCGTTGGAAGCAATTCAGTTGGATAACAATTTGACCTATGAGGAGAAACCAGTTAAGATTCTCGAGTTTGCCAGCCGAGTCACCCGCAGCAAGGTTACCAAGTTTTGTAAGGTTCAGTGGAGCCACCACACGAAGGATGAAGCCACCTGGGAATGAGAGGAAGATTTGCTCAAGGACCACCCTCACCTATTTTCTAGCCAACCCGAATCTCAAGGGCGAGATTCATCTTAAGGGGGGTAGGTTTGTAACATCCCAAATTTTCAATTTGGAATGTTATACATTAGAACATCATTGCATATCATCTTTTATTTTCTTTTGGTTTTGATCCAAGAAATTCTACGCAACTCAAGGACCCACGGAGAGAGTTGGGGATTTCGTTATTTTCATATTTGAGTTCTCTCAAATTTTGAGAATAGGATCATTTGATTTTAATTATTTTACCATCAATAATTTCTATTACAAAAATATGAGAGAGGGAATAAAATGACTTTCCCAAAATAAAGAAATTTTGAGGATTTAATAATAAAATCAAATAAGATTTTATGTCGGAGTTTTTCGCTATTTTATTTGAATTTAGGAAAAATACGCGTTTTCCAAAATTGCATTTAGGCCCCAAATAAATGTTCACTTTCTCCGTCTTGATTTTAGAAGTTGGGGAAAATTTATTTCGGGATTTTTGGAGTCCGTTTAGTATTACTTTTCTTTGTTTTTCTGCGCGTAATTATTTAAAAAAAACGCAACCGACCTACGGGCCGTGTCCGACCCGGACTCTAGGCCCGATCGGGCTTTATAAGCCGGTAGCCCAGCCCGGGAGCCTCCCCACCCAAATCCTAGCGCCCGAGCCCCACCGCCCTAGCGCCGTCGCCCGCACCCGATGCTGCCCGCGCCGCCGCCCGCCGCGCCGCCGTCGCCGGAGCCGCCGCCCGCCGCCTCGCCGATCCGCCGCCCGAGGTGCCTCGTTTTCCGCACTACCGGTTTTCTCGAAAAAACCGTTCGGTTTTTCATCGTTTTTTTATTTCCGTTTTTTTATTTATTTAGATCGGTTTTTATTCGGTTTAGGTTAATTAGCGAGCGTTCGCTCGTTCGTTCGTTTTAACGAACGTGTTTGTCGTTTAGATCCAGATAATGAACGTTCATTCGTTAATTTGTTCGTCGTTTTTCTTTTTCTCGGATTTTCCACGATTATTTCTGATCGCGATTTCTGATCCGATTTTCGTTTTAGTATAACTTTTCGCTCGTTTATCGGAATCAGGCGATTCAAGCGCCTGGAGTTTCGTCTCGAAACCCTCTATCCGTTTAACCAACTTAAACAAGTATTTGCTTCTGTAAAATTTGACTTAGATCCAGATTAGTAGAACAAAGTTGTTTTCTTTCACCGTTTGACTTTCGTTGTTTCGTTCGATTTGATTCTTTTTTCAAACCGGAGTTCTTAAGTTGAACTTTCTGGTTAGATCTCTTATTTGAGTTTTACCTGTGCATTAGATTGAGTACTTATTGTATGCTTGTTTGTTTGTCTGCGATTGAATACCCGGAGTGCGCCGCCTGTTACTTCGAATCTCTAGGTTTCGCGGATCATCAGCAAGGCAAGTAACACTTTGATCATACCTGTTTTACTACCCAGTTTTGTTGCATTAGACCAATCCTCAAACATTGCATGATTAGGATCTAATTAAATTGTGGGATGGGAAGTAGTTGAGGTAGTACCTATTACATGTTTTATTATCAAACCTTTGGGAGTTACTTCTACGTTTGCTTATTATGCCATGCTATGCTAGTAGACGTGGATTGGGTGAGTGATATTCCATGACAGATGTGAGTTTGTTAATAAATGGTTTATCTAATGTGGCAACTTAAACACACATCTGGGTGGATTGAGGTACCTGGGTTTCCAGGATTTGCTGTTGTTTTTCTTTATGGACCGCCACCTAAGCCCAAAGGGATCATGAGATTATTCATACTAGAAACTTCCGTGTGCAGCCACAAGCCATTATGGGCTCTGGCATAGTTGATTAAGTCGTGCGAACTCTTACAGGGTAGACTAGCAAATGTAGGGGAAAGTAGGTGTACCGGTCTATCCATCGTAAGGTCCTAGCGCTTATGAAAAACTATGTCTCGGTCATCCGTTTCTCAAACACCATGTAGTGCGAGAAATCCAACAGAGGCGATTGAGTCTTGTGGGGAAAAGTGTGCAAACCTCTACAGAGTGTACAAACTAATCATGGTTAGCCGTGTCCCCGGTTATGGACGTTTTGAGTATCTAGTACTTGGATATCATGTGAATCTCATCATGTTACTTTAATTAACATTGTTGGGTTTTAATGATGATTACTTTAATGGGGATTGAGGATGTTGTCAACCATTCTCAATGTTTTACAACCACCATGATAGTTAAATAAATTTTATTCCTTTGCAGTAGGGAACAATTGGCTTTACGCAAAACTGTAACCATAGAGCTTTCCACCAGCCATATATGCATGTAGTATAGGCTTAATCTTTCATTACTCTCTATGTGTTACATTGCCAGCATATTCCATGTGCTGACCCGTTTTCGGGCTGCAACATTTCATGTATTATAGATCCGCTGCCAAGCCCTAAAATCTCTCAGGAGGGCTGATCTGGAATCCGTTCGGGGCTCTAGAGAGGGGAATCCGTCGTCATCATCAACCATCCTCCATCACCAATTTCATGATGCTCACCGCCGTGCGTGAGTAACTCCATCGTAGGATTGCTGGACGATGATGGGTTGGATGAGATTTATCATGTAATCGAGTTAGTTTTGTTAGTGTTTGATCCCTAGTATCCACTATGTTATGAGATTGATGTTGCTATGACTTTGCTGTGCTTAATGCTTGTCACTAGGGCCTGAGTGCCATGATTTCAGATCTGAACCTATTATGTTTTCATGAATATATCTGAGTTCTTGATCCTATGTTGCAAGTCTATAGTCACCTACTATGTGTTATGATCCGACAACCCCAAAGTGACAATAATCGGGACCACTCCCGGTGATGACCATAGTTTGAGTTCATGTATTCACTATGTGTTAATGCTTTGGTCCGGTACTCTATTAAAAGGAGGCCTTAATATCCCTTAGTTTCCATTAGGACCCCGCTGCCACGGGAGGGTAGGACAAAAGATGTCATGCAAGTTCTTTTCCATAAGGACGTATGACTATATTCGGAATACATGCCTACATTACATTGATGAATTGGAGCTAGATCTGTGTCACCCTATGTTATGACTGTTACATGATGAACCGCATCCGGCATAATTCTCCATCACCGATCCAATGCCTACGAGCTTTTCACATATTGTTCTTTGCTTATTTACTTTTCTGGTGCTACTGTTACAATCACTACAAAACCCAAAAATATTACTTTGCTACCGTTACCATTACTTCCATATTACTTTGGTACTAAATACTTTGCTGCAGATACTAAGTTATCCAGGTATGTTTGAATTGACAACTCAACTGCTAATACTTGAGAATATTCTTTGGCTCCCCTTGTGTCGAATCAATAAATTTGGGTTGAATACTCTACCCTCGAAAACTGTTGCGATCCCCTATAATTGTGGGTATCACCGGTCTTTTCAGATGTTCAGTATAATTCCTTCTTTGTGCTCTCCCGGTAGTGGCATAACCTTGACCGCAATTCTTCTACCCTTTCATCTTGGTACGGTTCTTCTGGGACTCGGCCTTCTTATCTGATGGGTCTGGCGCCAATACTAAACAACTATCGATATCTCTTGGTGGTCAACAATTTATGGTTTTTCCTGCAGGAAATGGGTCTGGGTTGAACCTCACCGTATATCCTACGGTTGGCAACAGCTGTCTTGTACAAGGGAAAATACTTATACCATTCTAAGGTTCAAACAAGGGTTTGATCATCGTCTCTCTACTATAGGTAGGTCACTCAGATTTACCATCCCATATATCAAGGCGAATAATAAGAGTAAGTCGGTATGGTGATCAATCCACCCTGCACCCAAATCATTACCTCGTATATGGTTTAGCGAATCTCACATTCTAACACTCAGTCATCTTCACAAGCATTGCAGAATTTCTCTTGTCGACGAACCAAGTTCGGATAATCCATTGATTCTACAAGCCAGATAAACCATCTATCGTTCCTTTACAGCTCTCAGGTTTTGCGTTACTCCTATAAGATCGTCTATCGATAAAATTGTATCCTCTTCCAGGGTTTTTCCTTCAGCAAGAATGTGCTTGCTTCTTGGCAGGTCCTGGGGCCTATGGGTTATGGCCCATCTCATCACTTGTAAACCTTGAACTCATCATCGGGGCAACTGATCATTATTCCAACATCCAGCTTCCAGGCATTCTTAAATCCATCCAATTGTATTGTCTTCCTTCCTTCTATTGGTACCAGACTAAGACGTGATTACTCAGACTCATCATGGAGTTGCAATGGCTCCATATTACCAACATTATACCTCCTTTATATCCAACAATACCTCATACCTTCATACTCTTGGGGTATCCCACATATCGAGATAAAACTCGTACTTATTTTGTCCATGGTCAATTTTGTGGAATATCATTATCCTTCTCAGGGGTCAAGTGTCCTCACAGGGGAATGTCGTCCATCTATGCATGGCACTTCTTCAACTGGGAATCGTGAAACACATCATGAACTCCTGACAGTCCTTCGGGTATCTCCAATTTGTAGGCCACTTCTCCCATACGCTCCAAAACTCGGTATGGTCCTACAAATCTCAGGGCTAACTTTCCCTTAACTCCAAATCGTTTAACTCCTCGCAGAGGTGACACACAAAGATATGCTCTATCTCCGATTTCATAGACTACCTCCTTGCGTTTTGATTCTGCATAACTCTTCTACCTGGACTGAGCTACCTTCATTCTATATCGAGTCAACTTAACCTTCTCTTCTGAATCTTTGATCAAATCTGGTCCAAACAACTGATGGTCTCCAACTTCATCCCATATCAACGGTGTCCTGCACCTTCTCCCATACAAAGCTTCGAAAGGGGCCATCTTCAACTGGCTTGGTAACTGTTGTTGTATGAGAACTCCGCATAAGGCAAATTATCATCCCAACTAGATCCATAATCTAGCGCACAAGCTCTCAACATGTCCTCCAGAATCTGATTGACTCTCTTGCTCTGTCCATCTGTCCGCGGATGAAAGGTTGTACTAAACTCTAGCCTGGTCCCCAAAGTCTAATGCAACTGATGCCAAAACTTTGAAGTGAACTGTGTTCCTCTATTTGATACGATGGTCCTCGGAACTCCATGCAGACATACGATCCTGATCATATATATCTTGGCGAACTTTGCACTTGTATAAGTGGTTTTCACTGGGATAAAGTGAGCCACTTTGGTCAAACGATCCACTACTACCCAAATAGAATCATACCCTGACCGGGTCCTGGGTAATCTGATGATGAAATCCATGCCAAGTTTGTCCCACTTCCATTCGGGTATCGACATAGGCTGAAGTGATCCTGCTGGCTTCTGATGTTCTGCCTTCACTCTCTGACATACATCACATACTGCTACGTACTCGGCAATATCCTTCTTCATACCTGTCCACCAGAAACACTCCTTCAAATCAAAATGCATCTTGGTGTTTCTGGGGTGAATCGAGTATGGCGAATCGTGGGCCTCCTGAAGTATTAACTTCCTGATCTCTGCATTATTGGGTACATATACACGGTCCTCAAACCATAAGGTTTCATGCTCATCCTCACGAAAACCTTTGGCTTTTCCTTTGCTCATTTTCTCCTTTATCTCAGCAATCTCTTTGTCATCCTTTTGTGCTACTCGAAGCTTTCCCACTAATGTTCACTGAAACTCTATTGCTGCAATAAAACTTATGGGGACTATCTCCAAACGAAGCTCCCTGAGATCTTCGGCCAGCTCATTTGGTAATTCTCCGCTTATGAGGGTATTCGTCCTGGTGTTCTTTATGGTTGTGTCCTATTTCTCCATAGAGCTTGCAGGCACAAGGTTTCTTCATATAATTTCCATAAGGCTTCAATTCCTGGGACATAGGCCGAGATTTTAGCAAAGTCAACTTAAATTCCTTCCAAGTGGTTACTCCTTGCCATCCATTGATGGTTTGGTACATCCTCCACCAAGTAGCAGCACCTCTTTCAAAACACTGAAGATCATGCTGGGTCATGTCCTTTCCGGCTATAGTGTTGTTCTCCATATGATCCTCCATGTTTTGAATCCATCGGTCTGTCTCCAATTGCCTCATCGGTCCAGAAAATACAAGCTCATCTCCATTCATCCTCTATTGGGTCTAGGGTTTTGGGGTGAGAGAGAGAGATAGAGAGGGATACACACAATGCAAACGATTGTTTTGAAAAGACTGATTTTACTTTGTGGTTGTCGGAAAAAACATCAAACAAATGATAGCTCACAATCATCACATCTAACGAAGGTATATAACAGGGTTTTTGGTCTTCTAAAGGTCAATAAGTCTTCAAAGTCACCAAACTCTTCAGGTCTTGTTCATGTCTCCGATGGCTTCTTCCGATAATGCTTATCCTTCTCAAGTTCCTCTGCCAGATGTCTGTTGACGCGAAGTCTCTAGTGACAGCCTGTAATATTTATGGAGTTGCCTTCCAAACTTCTGGGTTTCAATATCCTTGGCATGAGCCATGGTCCTACTCTCCTTTAGTTCCTGACAAATCTCCAGTATCTCGAGGTTTTAGCTCCTCCAGCTTGGCTACTTTTAGCTTCTGGTTCCCGAGTTCTTCACGAATTGCGTCCTTGTCAAAAATGACTTCCTAAAGGTCCCTCTAAAATTCTTCATGTAATACACCAGATCCCGGCGATGCACCAGCTAAGGTTAAAACTGCATCCTTTGCTGACAGATGCTCCATCAGCCTTCTACCATCCAATCCTTCCATGCATCTGCATGCTTAACTCCGCACGGTGACAATAACATAAGCGGGCAATAACACCATGGTTAGCCGTGTCTATGCCCATGTTACTGCCATGGGCTTTCATTCCATAATTGATATCTCCTGTCTTAGGGTTTTATAGACAAAAACTTTGAGTTCTAATGCTCCATGTTCCGGTCTTTCTCCGATACACCTTGATCTCGGGTATTGACGATTCCATAGTCTGCCAAGTTCCTTAAGGGGTGCCTTCATAGGTCATACAAATCTGGAAAATTTTACAGGGCCTTCAAATTCTCCTAGTCTTCGTAGTCTTCAACCGTTGTAGTTTCCATTATTATAATACACGGTAAAATCCTCTTCATTTCGAAGTGGTCTTAGTTGTCCGATATCTTGTACTTCTTGGAGTAGTCTCATCAGCCGAATCTTCATGTAGTCAAAAGGGGAAAGGGGTATAGTCTCACTAAAAGGGAACATTTGATAAAGCTCACAAAAGAAGAGAGGTAAAAGATCTTTTGAAAGTAAAGCTTGTAGAGAAAATATTTCCTATGGGCTCGCCAGTTTCTAGGGGTCACGTCCTACAGTCAACATGTGCTCTGATACCATCTTGTAGCGACCCGATCCCAGACAGTCAAGTCTCTGTGCTTAAGTGTCAGCCCTGGATTGGTATGCTGACACACACAGCACTCGAGGATCTATAACAAAGGTAAATCACATGTATAAAGTAACGTAAATACTATTACCTCAATCCAAATAGCGGAAGTAACAACAAAGTTGTGGATTCCCATCAACACCAACGGCAAAGTTGAGTGTAGAAATCATAACCCTAACGTATCACTTACACGTCGTAAGATCCCTGCAACATGAGACGTTGCAGCTACAAAGGGTCAGTACATTGAATGTACTGGCAAATTCACACCATAGGATAACGATGAATAATAGCTATGACTACATGCATATTTGGGTGGCGGAGGCTCTATGGTTAACAATGTTTTTGCGAAAAGCCAATTTTTCCCTACTGCAAAGGAATATATTTTATTTAACTACAAAGTTGGTTGAAAAACATTGAGAAGGTTCCTCCAACTCAATCCCAAATTAATAATCATCAACCCAACAAATTAATTAATTAGAGTGATGAGATCAACATGATAATCCAAGAACCAGATACTCAAGATGTCCATAACCGGGGACACGGCTAACCATGTTTAGTTTGTATAGTCTGTAGAGGTTTGCGCACTTTTCCCCACAAGACTCGATCTCCTCTATTGGATTTCTCGCACTACAAGGTGTTTGAGAAACGGATGACCGAGACACAGTCTTTCAGAAGCATTAACTCTTTAGTCTGGGTGGACAGTTACACCTACTTTCCCCTACATCTGCTAGCCCACCACTGAAAGAGGTCATGCAACATACTCAACTATGCTAGAGCCCATAATAGCTTGTGGCTGCACACGGAAGTTTCTAGCATGAACAATCTTATGATCCCTTTGAGCCTGGGTGGCATTCCATAAGGTGATCACACAGGTACTCCAGGATCCCCTTGGGCAAGCATTGGGTTCTCCAGGTGCCCAGGCAAACCACTGGGTGCTCCAGGGTGCCCCAACCAATCCACCCATATGTGTATTAAAGTAGCCACCTTAAGTTAACCATTAATGATAACTTTTACATCTGTCATGAATACACCCCACCAATCCACGTCTACGAGCATAGCAGAGTAGTATAAGCATAACGTAGTAGTAACTCCCAAGGTTTGAATGCAGGACAATAGGTTCCTACCTCATCAACTACTTCCCAATACCCACATGTTACCAAAACCTACTCATGCAATGTTTGAGGGGGTGAAACTAATGCATAAAAACTGGGTAATAAAGGGGATATGATCAAAGTGTGAACTTGCCTCGTACTGTTGATGAAGATGTTTCGCACTCATAACTCCTGATAGTTCTACTCGTCACACTCTGGTCAATCTATCGTAAGCAAGCAATAGTAACCACACATAAGCAATCATGCAAAAGAATAGAAGAAAAGATCTCGAAAAACTTCAAAAACAAGCATTTAACTCTTGCAACAGAAATCGACTTCTAACAGTACCGAAATTGAGTGGATTTGGCCTTATCAAAAAGTTTAGGTCAAGCGCTTTAATTTGCAAAAAGAATCGACTAAATCAGAGTTATAAAACTCAAGTTATGATCAAACAAAGTTCAAATACAAAACTATTTGAATTCAAATTTTAAACTTTCAAAAATTTGTTTAAGTTCTTTTACTAGATAGAGGGGATCATAATGAAGTAGTGGGTGTTGGTTTCATTTGATTTGGACAAACAGTGTAAAAGTTACGAAGATTTGAAGAACAAGGACTAATTTGTAAAGAAAATAATCACAGATAGGTCCCTGACCGAAATTAAAAAGAAAGAGGAAAATACTAAATAACGAACGTTCATTACCGAACACTAACGAACGAATTCGTTCCGCTACGAAGGGGTAGACAGCGAACGTTCACCGAATAGGACTAACTAAAAGGAAAACCGATCTAAAAAGAAAACCGGTTCAGGCTTTTTGCGGTTTTACCGTTTGGGGCAGTTTTCGGCGAAAAACTGGCGGCGAAGTCCGGTGAGGCGGGCGGCGGCGAAGTCCGGCGAGCGGCGGCGGTGTGGCGACGCGGGGTGGTGGCGGCGCGGCGCGGGGGCAACGATGAGTCGGCGGCCGGGCGCGAGCGCTGGCGGCGGCGAGTCGGCAGCGGGGCGCGAGCGGCGGCTGGCAAGGGTTAGGGTTCAGCATCTCGGCGAGGCGGGCATGGGCGGCTCGGGGTCGGGCCTTTAAAAAGGCTGGCCCAGCGGGGTCCGGCTCGGGCATGTTTCAAAGTCGGTTGCCCCTTTTTTCTTTTTTTTTAAACACAAACAAACGAAAAATAATAAAACAAAAAATAATTAAAACTTATATAGGCATGTAATATATCATTTTTTTTGGAAAAAGAGTTCCTACAGCGTGAACATTTTTCTAACTTCAAATAAAATCCACAAAAATTCGAATAAAGCAAAGTGTGCTACTGCTACAATAAAACCCAATAAAAATCATTTTAAAAATACCAAAATGATTTCAAATTTATTTATCTCCAATTTTCTATTGTAGGGAATCATGTTACCCTATTTTCCATATATTTTATTTTTAGAGAAAAATAATTTGAATAAAATCCAAATAACTCCAAATTGAAAATAATTTTCAAAAGGGATTTTCAATTTGATTCTTCGAAACTCCGAACTCATATTTCATATGTTTTGAAGAAGTCATTTTATCTTCTCTCATGAAAATCATTGAGTTGCATGAAGTTTATGAATTGGAAATATTTCCTAATGAAATTCAAATCTTTTCAAAACCCTTTTTAATTTAATTAAATCGAAGAAGTCATGTCATCTTCTCTCTAGGGTTTTATGATGAAATGAATTTGAATTCACAGAGATTACAAATGCAAAGTGAAAGTTTGGGAAAGTCCTTATATTCCCTCTCATTTAACTTTCAAAAAGTTTCGAATTTCACTCAATCAATCACACAACAATCAAACAAACAATCAATCTATTTATTTATTATAACATTCCAAAATTTAGAATTTTGGAATGTTACACTAGCAGTCAAGCATCTTTGAAAGGTAACAGGTGCAGTCATAAACCAAAATGCGTACGTCTATAAGCGTAAGTTCCAAAAGGGCAAGTAAAAGTGGTTTTCTCTTGACCAGGTTGCGATACAGGTATTTGAGAGAAACTAGAATATCCATCAAGAAAATAGAAGTGTGTATGCTTAGATAATCTTTCTAACATTTGATCAATAATAGGCAAAGGGTACTGATATTTTCTAGCGGCTTTGTTTAATTTTCTAAAATCAATTACCATTCTATAGCCAGTCACAATTATTAGTGGAATAAGTTCATTTTTATCATTAGGAACTACAATAATAGCTCTTTCTTAGGGACACAGTGAACATGACTTACACATTGATAACCCACAAGTATAGGGGACCGCAACAGTTTTTGAGGGTAGAGTATCAACCCAAATTTATAGATTCGACACAAGGGGAGCCAAAGAATATTTGAAGGTATTAGCAGCTGAGTTGTCAATTCAACAACATTGTGTCGTGGAATTGTCACGGCAGATGTCCTTAGTGTCAGGACTTAGTCACAAGGCCAACGCATCTATGCGGTAGCTTGAAGGGGTTGGTCGGAATCGAGAGATGCAAGGCGGATCATCACACCAAGACGAGGATTTAGACAGCTTCGGGCCCCGGGAAACATCATCCGGTAATAACCCTACATGCTGTTTGTGGCTAGGTCTCATTATGATCATGAGGGAGTCGCCGTAAGCCGGCTATCCTCTTTGTGTCTAGCCCTAGATATTCTTTCTTGTTGCTTGTCCCTCTTTGGGGAGCCCTGCCCCTATTTATATAAGTTAGAGGGGCGGGTTACATATGGAGTCCTAGTAGGACTAGGACTAGTCTATCTTTTCTTACAAGTTGAATACAAGTCCGGGTCTTGCTTCCTCGTAAAGGAAATATTCGTCATCCCTTTTCTCTTAAGCCGGCCTACCATAACGTAAGCCGGCCTTCTGGGCCTTGAGCCTCCTGGGCCCCCGGGTCTTGTCGCTCCTCTGATCCGCTTGCCAGGTCACCCATAAGTCACCAGGATCGGGCGGGCCACTTAGTGTGTCGTCCAGTCAGGGCGGGTCATTAGTGAGTCGCCAAGTCCGGCTGGGTTATACATATAGCCGGGTCATACCACGGGGTATATCCCCGACATTAGTCCCCAAGTTTAGCTTGGATTTATCCATGGTAAACTTATGCCGCAAAATAAACACAAGAACAAATTTGACAGTTTGTGCTCCGGGTTAAGAATTCTTGTAAACCGGCACCTGAACATCCTTAAGTCCTTGTCCTTTCCTTCTTCTAGAAAATCCGGGTCAATAGACCAGCTTCACAATCAATTTTCTTGTAGAAGAAATATTGTAAACAAAGAATCCATTTGAGTCGGCTTCCAAAGCGCCGGCTTAAAAAGTATAGGTCTTGAAATACTCATCTGGTTTTCAACCGGCATAAAGATGTAGATCTTGCCGAGTTATAATTTCCAAAATCTCCGGGTTATAAAAAACTGATGATGCCGAGTCATAATTGTTGTTGACACCGGGTCATGTAATTGATCTTCCTGATTTGCTCAAAGCTGAGAATTTGAAGATGTTCCTTCTTTATATGCATAATACCTGTAGCCCCCAAGAGCCGGGTTGTCATGCTTGCAGAAACCTGGGACTTGTAATTGCCTTATGCTCATAAAAATTTCAACCAGTGTAGCCCCCAAGGGCCGGGTCATTATGCAATAATGAGCAGGGACTTTGTAGATATAACCATGTAAATTTGAACAGCAATGTGTAGCCCCCAAGGGCTGGCTTAGTAAGATAATACTGAGCTGGGACTTTGTATATAATTGATAATAACATCATATAATATAGTCTCCACCAGGGGGCTTGAATCCACGTCCACAAGGTTAAGAGCTTTGTACTCCACCAACTGAATAGACGGGCCGTTCAATATAATGGATTAATGCTTGTGTACCTTGAATTTCTGACAGGAGCAATTGGTAGCCCCCAAGGGCCAACTCATTTAGAATGTGATGAGTCGGGTCTTCAATAAGTTGAGCAAAAAATGACTTTGCATTAGCCCCCAAGTGCCATGGTGCATGCTGGCAGTGACATGTGACTTGCATATTTGAGATAATCTCAATCTGAATAATGTAGCCCCCAAGTGCCGGGTCGTAAGCCTGCAGCGACTCGGGACTATTCCTTCCATTGTAGAATAAATCATATCCATTGATAAACATAATAGACGTTGCGCTAAAGCGACTTTGAAAACCTCAATCATAACACTGGTTATTGATAATCACAATAGAAATCCAGCCATGTTGGCTATTCTAGATTTGAATAATACAATCCGGTATGAAAAACTCAATCATTCAATATTATCATGAAAATCCAGGCAGTTTTGGCTATTAAAGATTTGAATACCTCATCGGTTGACAAGTAAATCCTGAGTTTAAATACCTGGCGGCTCTTGGCCGATGATGACTTAATGCGCATTCATTGTAAGCCCGAATTTTTGTAACCCGGTGGCCTATAGCTCTTGAAAAAATCAATAATTGATAACCCTTTTGAGACACCAATTTCAGTGAAGAGCTTGGACTGAAGCATTTATATAAGTCATAATTCTGCAAACTCTGCACAGAGTTTAAACAACATATGCCCTGGCGACTTAACGTCAAGAGCCAGGGCGGGTAACCACCCAAATGTAGTCTTACCCTGCACATAAGTAGATCACAGGAACCCTTGGCGGTTTACCGCAGGGCGGGTCATAATACCTCACATATAACCACTGTGATATTGAATTTGTACTGCCGGTTTACATGACCTGTGCAGTGAGGGTGAGAACCCAATTCTGTAAAAGCCGGCACATATGATGTTTGTTATGTGCTGACAACTTTATTGACCAAGGTTAAGCCGGTGGAATCAAAGCCACTCCCTAGATGCTTTCAAATATGATCAAAAAAGTCTCAAGACAAAGTCAAATAACTGCGATTGCAAAAAACTGTACAAGAAACAAACAAAATTTTGAGGCTTCAGATTCGAATACGATAAGTAAACCGTTCCAAAGGGGTTAAGCTAAGATTCAAATACGATCATATAGCCCCCAGTGGCTTTGGCGATGCCGATCAAGAGGGTATCGACAGCTATGTTCTCTTTGGTTCGAATACGACCTATGTTTGAACAGGAAGCCCCCAAATGACCTTAAGAGTTGTTTAGCGACGCTGATTCGAATACGATCCACGTCGATTCCCAAAGGGGTTGAGCTATGATTCGGATACGATCAAGAAGCCCCCAAGTGGGTTCGGCAGTTTGCCAATCAAAAGGGTATGACAGCTATGTTCTCTTTGGTTGGAATACGACCTATGTTTGAACAGGAAGACCCCAAGTGACCATATATTAGCATTGCATCGATCAAGAAGGTACCGACAGCTATGCTCGATGAGCAGGAAGCCCCCAAGTGACCATAATAAGATAAGCCGTAAGGCAGGATACCTATGTTTGCACCGCGCATCATGGCAGCAAGTTATTTTTGGCAACTTTTAATTTTTCTTAGAACTCGAACTTGAGAGAGATTAATTCTTTTTGAACCGAAACTTGAAACCGGATTTGAAAGCTTCAAAAATTTGTGAGGGACAAATTTACCTTGAGCCGGATTTTGAACCGGATTTGAGAGCTTCAAAAATTTGTGGGGGACAAATTTATCCTGGGCCGACTTTTGAACCGGATTTGAGAGCTTTAGTGCTTTGTGGGAGAAAGATGTCTCTTGAACCGGATTTTAAACCAGAGTCCTTATTTGGAGCCGGAAATCTTCTGACGACTGTTAAATTTTCATCGATCTAGCAGTAATCTCCGGTGTCCGGGTTATTTTTTCCTTCAATTACCCGGAGTTCTTGAATTCATTGAAACCGGCTAATTTTGTCGAGTCATACCATTGTAGCCCCGGAGTCTCAAGATGACTCGAGGAGTTGGCTTCAGATTCTCCATATTTGACCATAGCAGAAGGTATACATCATTGGCGTTGATAGCGCGATGTGAATCCGCAGAAGGTTGAGGTGACTGTGGCGGGTTATAAATGATCCTGTATGAGCCATGTCAGCAACTCGGCCAATGGTTCCTTCCGACTGGCTGTTTAAGTTAACCAAACTGTAGCGGCGATGACTTGTGCACCTGCCCATTGAACCATCCAGTGCAGACGGCGGCTAATAATATATGATAATTTGCCTCTAATTTGTTGGAAGAAAACCGGGCTTCCCAAGTAGTGACTTGCTCATACTCAATAAACAGCTCATCCAGACAAGTGCGGCTCGGTGTGTCGATGTAGACCAGGCCGCGAGAGACGGACGGTAAAGACGACCGTAATATCAGAGGCGGCATAGACTGTTGAATCGGCCGTGGCGTTGTAAGCCGGTGCGGATGGGCAAGTTGTCCTCCTTGTTGTAAGTCGGCGTGGTCGCGAGAGACAGCCACGATGTTGTAAGCCGGTGCCGGAGTCCGTTGAGTAATGACGACCACCTGCGCCAAAAGATGTTGGCGTGCCTCCATCTCCGCGGTATAATATCACTTGTTGTCATAAATAATTGCCCTGCATAAACAATATTGCAGACCAAGGCAAAGATAAACTTGTTTTTTGACAAAAATAACATGTTCTAATAAAATAAACTTAGATGGATATCACCTATTTTGTTCGGATGATGGATGATCCATTCAACGTGACAGGGGCGGCTCAACGCAGCGGGGGCGGCTCACATATGTCCATTGGACAGCTTGTGTGAGCAGACATGGCTTTGATTTGTTGAGATATATGTCAGAGTCAACCTACGACATTTAGAAGATGAAGAAGACGCGTGAGTCGGCCGCGACATTCTAAGCCGTGTGGACAAATGAGTTGGTCGTGCGCTCGTACGGTTGAGTCGGCGCGGGCATGGTCAGATGAACTGACTGCAGGTGTGGTCCCGGTGAGTTGATGTAACCCGGATCACGGGGGCAGCGGCTCATACACATGTCCTTCGAATAGCAAGGCACAGACGAACGCCGGTGCAAAAAGTTGCTAACACGTGCTGCGCCCCCATGGTAAAACACCAGCTTTGTAATAAATAACTTTGTCCTGCAGATGACAACCCCGTATGGCAGAGTTGTTGTTTCACAAAAAAATAACAAGCACTGATAAAAAATAAATTAAAGAATATCACCTGATGCCTTTGAATAACCGACGATCTTGTCATTTCTGCCGGACAACAGATGGCCTTTGCTTGGACAAAAGTTTTACTCACGGTGGAACTAGTACTTCGCCTAGTCTGATATTTGATAAACCAAGTAGTAGAACCAGTGCCAGAGTGTAGCAGCACTATTGATTTCTCCACCACATGATCTCCTTTTAGAAACCTTCTTTGAAATCAATACGGCTGCAGGCCGGCTCACTAGGGGGAGCGACGCAAGGCTGGGCTCAAGGCCGCGGCAACCTGTGACAGAAGCGGAAGGGAGGGCCGGCCACGGAGGCGGAAGCAGCCGGCGACTTAACGAGGGTGGCCCGGAACAACGTCTGAGATGAGTGCGAGCGCATGGCAGAGCGGTGGGTCAACTGCCGGTGGCTCACGACGGCTCAGAACAGCAGCTCGGAGGCGGTGTGCAACAAAGACGGCTCACGGTGATGCGGCGGCGGAGACAAAGTGCGGCGCAAGCGGCCGGGCAGCTCGAAGCGGAGACCGGCCCCGCACGACTGCGTCGATGAAGGCGGCTCGAGGGGCGAGTGAGGCCATCAGGGGCGGCTTGACGCTGCGTTTCAAATCACAGCGACGGAGGATGCAGGAGCCGGCCGGTGCACCGGAGACAGCGAGCGCGCGGGAGGCAACCAGTGGAGACGAAGGCGGCTCGAGGCCTCAGAGGCGGGTCGACGAGGTGGTTTGACCAGGCGGCGTCTTCGCGGGGCGCGGCGGCTCAACAACAGCTCGGAGCTGGAGGTGGCGGCGGCGACTTGGCCATAGTCGAGGCGCGACCGGCGAGTTGGAGGCGCTGCTGCTCGTCTCAGCCGCGGAGGTAGCAGGCACTCGAGGCAAGGTGAAGGCGAAGACGGAATAGCGTAGCGAGGCATGGACCACAGCCGTAGAGGAGAAATCCGAGTCGTCGAGGCGGTTCCGAAGTGAGGCGAGGCTGCGTGGCCACAGTAGTTTGAAGAATCCAGGCCGTACCTGTCTCTGGATCCACTGGTAGTAATTCATCTCTTCCAATTGGACTCAGGTTTTGGTTTCCTTTGTCTTGTACCCAGAATCACGTGTGTGGCTCCTTTTCCTTTTTTCTTTTTTGGAATTCTTTCCATCGCTAGAGTCAATCTCCATTGGATCAAGTAATAATATTTTAGAAATCAACATCTATGCTCGTCGAGGGTGAGTCGAAGCAGGAGGCTGGAATTTAATAAATCACCTTGGAACAGACATCGGGAGGTGGATTGGCCACAACCCGACGGATCGGACATAACCACCACCGCAGAATTCTTCCTGCCCGTCTGTAACGCCCTCGATGCGGCTATATCTCCCACGTGTCGAAGCACGACTTAGAGGCATAACCGCATTGAAAGCAATGTCGCAAGTGAGGTAATCTTCACACAACCCATGTAATACATAAGGGAAAGAGATACATAGTTGGCTTACAATCGCCACTTCACACAATACATAAATAAACATCCATCATCCAGATTACACTCAAGGTCCGACTACGGAACCAAAATGAAAGAAGACTACCCCAAATGCTACACAGATCCCCGATCGTTCCAACTGGGCTCCACTACTGATCATCAGGAAAAGACACATAGTAACGACCACGTTCCTCGTCGAACTCCCACTTGAGCTCGGTTGCATCATCTGCACTGGCATCGTTGGCACCTGCAACTGTTTTGGTAGAATCTGTGAGTCACGGGGACTCAGCAATCTCACACCTGCGAGATCAAGACTATTTAAGCTTAAAGGTAGGAGAAGGTAGTGAGGTGGATCTGCAGCAAGCGACTAGCATATATGGTGGCTACATTCGCAAAAGAGAGCGAGAAGAGAAGCAAAGCACGGTCGTGAAGCTAGAAGTGATCAAGAAGTGATCCTAGAACAACCTACGTCAAACATAACTCCAACACCGTGTTCACTTCCCGGACTCCGCTGAGAAGAGACCATCACGGTTACACACACGGTTGATGTGTTTTAATTAAGGTCAACTTCGGGTTTTCTACAACCGGACATCAACAAATTCCCATCTGCCTCATAACCGCGGGCACGGCTTTCGAAAGATAATACCCTGCAGGGGTGTCCCAACTTAGCCCATTATAAGCTCTCACGGTCAACGAAGGATATTCCTTCTACCGGGAAGACCCGATCAGCCTCGGAATCCCGGACTACAAGACATTTCGTCAATGGTAAAACAAGACCAGCAAGACCACCCGACTGTGCCGACAAATCCCGATAGGAGCTGCACATATCTCGTTCTCAGGGCACACCGGATAAGCGAAGCGTACAGGTACCAACGTGACCCAAGTTTCCTAGGGACGGTCCCGCACGGTGCTCTAGTTTGGACCAGCACTCAGAGGAGCACTGGCCCGGGGGTTAAAATAAAGATGACCCTCGGGCTCGCGAAAACCCGGGGGGAAAGGCTTAGGTGGCAAATGGTAAAACCTAAGTTGGGCCTTGCTGGAGGAGTCTTATTCAAAGCGAACTGTCAAGGGGGTCCCATAAATCACCCAACCGTGTAAGGAATGCAAAATCAAGGAACATAACACCGGTATGACGGAAACTAGGGTGGCAAGAGTGGAACAAAACACCAGGCATAAGGCCGAGCCTTCCACCCTTTACCAAGTATATAGATGCATTAATTAAATAAGAGATATTGTGATATCACAAGATAATCATGTTCCAACATGGAACAAACTTCATCTTCACCTGCAACTAGCAACACTATAAGAGGGGCTGAGCAAAGCGGTAACATAGCCAATCAACGGTTTGCTAGGACATGGTGGGTTAGAGGTTTGTCATGGCAATATGGGTGGCATGATATAGCAAGTGGTAGGTATCACAGCATAGGCATAGCAAAAGAGCGAGCATCTAGCAAGCAAAGATAGAAGTGATTTCGAGGGTATGGTCATCTTGCCTGCATGGTTCTTAGAGTTGTCGAAGGCTTGATCCTCGTAAGTGTTCTCAACAGGTTCCTTGTTCACGTACTCTTCTCCCGGATCTACCCAAAACAAGAACACAAGCAAAGGAATAACTATCAACCACGATGCAATGCGCAAGCAACATGATGCAAAACATGGCATGATATGCGAGATGTGCTATGCAATGCATATGCGTGCTCCGGAAGGAAAAGATGAACAAGGCATAATCTTGGCAAACCAAGTATGCCACTGGAAAGGTGAGGTGATTTCGGTTGAAATTGATATAAAGATCACCGGAATCGGATGCACGGTTTGCAAATGACAAGCAAAACAAGAATGACATATTTCTGCGTTTAACAACATGATGCCACTTAGCATGCAATAAGAAATTAAGCTACTGCACCAAAACATATCAGCAAAGCATATGGCAGTGATCTACTCAAGAAGCTTGACAAAAGATTAACACTGAGCTACGGCTAAATCACAACATAACAGGTTCAAACAAGCATGGCGAAAGTGCAAAATATGTCAGTTTCACAGACTTGGTGAAAATACTATCATGCCAGAAATTAACATCAGGATGACATGTTTAGAGCAAGGAAACAACATGCTACAGGAATATGACTTAGAAAAATATGGCATGGCATGAATCTACTCAAAGCATTGAACAAAAGTCCCTTACTGACCATGAGCCAAAAATGACCAGAAAATATAATAGCACCCATGTCAATTAAGCAAGTTCCGTTACAGTTTTCAGACTTAGCAGAAAACTGGACATGTCAAAACAGATAGCAAGTAGGCATGTTTACGAGCTCGATGCACTCACTACAGAGCATTGCATGATAAACTAAGCATACAACCATCAAGAAGACATGGCATAAAGGCTAGACATGGCAAGGACAACATCATAGCATGCAAGGATCAACTACAACAAGCTTGGCAAAATCGAATAACATGTAAACAATCTGCCAGTAACATTTTATAGCAAAAGTAGAGCTCGATTGACTCAAGCTATGGCACTCCATAATTACAAACAAAGGCATGGATGGATATAACAAATCCATATGTTCAAAACACCCTTACTGATCATGCTCAAAATGGGCATAGATCTCTCTGTAACAACATGAACACATAACATAAAAATAACAGCAAGACATGATTTAGTGAAATTACTAAGTCCCTGAAATCAGCAACAATATGATCCCTAGTTTGCATGCTTGGGCTAGTCACCACAAAGATCACAAAAATACATGGCATACACCCCTGTAACGATGGCATGGCATATCACAAAACACATGTAGGACTCCAGTTCATAGGATGCACACATCAATCATGGCAAAAATGACAAAAGTGCAAGTTCTGATAAGAATCTGTAACTAACATCACATAGCCCTCTTCTAACAGTATTTCGGGCACCAATATGAGCTCAAATGAAAATGATGCAATGAGATGAAACGAGGCGAACAATTCGGTATGCTATACGCCCAAAACGGATCCACGGGTGCAAAGTTATGATGCGATAAACTTGGATAAAAAAATATGCAGATCCGAGGACTTGGAGGATTTCGGGGTCAACCTCGTTCTAGATCTAGGGTTCATCGCACGGGCACACACTCCGAGGAGCTCCGGCGAGGTCGAAGCGGCTCCGGCGAGGAAGAAGAGGCGGCGGGGAGGCCGGAAGAGCGCGGAGGAGGCGCCGGCGGGGTCGGGGACGGCGGGGCCGGGTCCGTCCCGGCCGGATCCGGGCTGGGCGGCGGTGTGCCGAGGCGGGAGGCGCGCCGGCGAGGTAGATCGACGGCGGCGGCGGACGTTGGTGGCGGCGGCAGGTCGACGGGGACGGCGGGGCGAGCGCGGCTCCTGGCGGCGCGGAGGGAGCCGAGGGGCTCGGGCGCGGGGAGGGCCGGCGCTGGGCCTCGCGGGCCTGGCGCGGCCGACGGCGATGTGGGGCGCGGCCCGCCACGTGGCGGCGCGCGGTTGGACGGGCGGCGGCAAATGGACGCGTCCGGTCCGATCCGGACGTGTCCGGCGGCGGAGGAGGGATTTCGTCTAGGGTTTGCCCGAAAATTTCGGGAGGGAGCTATATTTATAGGTAGGAGGGGCTAGGAGGCTCCAAATTGAGCACGGTTTTCGGCCACGCGATCGTGATCAAACGGCCTAGAGGAATGGAGTGACTTATATGGGTTATTGGGCTGTTTTGGAGGGGTTTTGGGCTGCAACCCACAAGAGGCCTTCTCGGTTACCCGGTTAACCGTTGGAGTATCAAACAACCTCCAAATGACCCGAAACTTGACAAGCGGTCTACCGGTGGTATACCAAGGCCGCTTGGAAAACCTCGATCCATTTCGAGACCGTTTATCACCCGCACACGAAAAAAGGTAAAAGGGGGCGCCGGAGGACGTAGGAGCGTCAGATTGCAAAACGGACAACGGGGAAAAGGCTCGGATGCATAAGACGAACACGTATGCGAATGCGATGCACATGATGACATGACATGAAATGCATGACAAGGACAAAATGCAAAATGAAGGAAAACCCAACCACGGAGGGAATATGATATCACATTGCCGAAAATGGCAAGAGTTGGAGCTACAAATATGGCAAGTTACATCCGGGGTGTTACAACACTCCACCACTACGAGAGGATCTCGTCCCGAGATCTAGGACTGAAAGAACTCCGGATATTCGGAACGGAGGTGGTCCTCGCGCTCCCAGGTGGCTTCTCGGTCTGAATAGTGTGACCACTTCACTTTCAGGAATTTGATGGACTTGTTGCAAGTCTTGCGCTCAGTTTCTTCAAGAATGGCAACGGGATGCTCATGATAAGACAAATCTTCTTGAAGATTAATCTCTTCGAAGTTGATGGTGTGCTCAGGCGTCTTGAAGAACTTGCGAAGCTGTGACATGTGGAACACATCGTGCACATTTGCAAAGTTGGGGGGAAGCTCAAGTTGATAGGCGAGATCGCCTCTTTTGCCGACAATCTTGAGAGGACCGACGTATCTAGGGGCAAGTTTCCCTTTGATACCGAAGCGACGAGTGCCTTTCATTGGAGAGACGCGGAGGTAGACATGGTCTCCGATCTCGAAAGCCAAATCACGGTGTTTGCTATCATAATAGCTCTTCTGGCGCGATTGAGCGGCTTTGAGATTCTCATGAATGACTTTACACATATCTTCAGCCTCTGTGATCAAGTCGTTGCCAAGAAGTTGGCGTTCACCCGTCTCTAACCAATTGAGAGGAGTACGACACTTTCTGCCATAGAGAATATCGAATGGGGCTTTGCCCGAGCTCGCTTGAAAGCTGTTGTTGTAAGAGAACTCAGCATATGGAAGACAATCCTCCCACTTCATGCCAAAAGAGATAACACAAGCCCTGAGCATATCTTCAAGAATTTGGTTGACACGCTCGACTTGTCCACTAGTTTGAGGATGGAAAGCTGTGCCGAAGCGAATGTTTGTGCCCATGGCCTTCTGAAAAGAATCCCAAAACTTGGAGGTAAAGATGCTGCCACGGTCTGAAGAAATCAATTGTGGAATGCCATGCAAGGAGACAATTCTGGAGGTGTAAAGCTGTGCCAGCTGCGCTGCTGTGATAGACTCTTTGATAGGAAGAAAATGAGCCACTTTAGTGAGCTTGTCGATGACGACGAAGATGGCATCATTTCCACGCTTGGACTTAGGGAAACCAGTCACGAAGTCCATTTCGATATGATCAAACTTCCATTCTGGAATAGCAAGAGGTTGGAGGAGACCAGCTGGTCGTTGGTGTTCTGCTTTCACCCTTCGACAAACATCACATTCATTCACGAATTGAACAATTTCTCGCTTCATTCGAGTCCACCAATACGACTGCTTGAGGTCATGGTACATCTTCGTACTTCCAGGATGAATGGATAGGAGTGAATTGTGAGCCTCGTTCATAATGACTTTACGAAGATCACCCTTAGGAACGACAATCCGGTCCTCGAAGAAAAGAGTATCTCTATCATCAACGCGATAGCACTTGTATTTTGAAATGCCCTTGTCAATACCACGTTTCACCTTCTTCACCATGGTATCCAGGAGTTGAGCCTCACGAATTTTATCTTCCAAAGTAGGGGGGACTATGAGGTTGGCAAGAAAGCCTTGAGGAACAACTTGGAGATTCAATTTGCGGAAAGCTTCACAAAGATCCGATTGTAAGGGCTTGAGGATTAAGCTGTTGCAATAAGCCTTCCTGCTCAAAGCATCTACAATCACATTGGCCTTGCCTGGAGTATATTCAATACTCGGATTATACTCTTGAATCATTTCGACCCACCGAGTTTGCCTGAGGTTGAGGTTGGGTTGAGTGAAAATGTACTTGAGACTCTTGTGATCGGTGAATATGTCCACTTTCCTTCCCAACAAGAGATGTCTCCATGTTATCAACGCATGGACAACTGCCGCCAACTCAAGATTGTGAGTGGGGTAGTTCTTTTCATTGGGCTTCAACTGACGAGAGGTATAGGCCACAACCTTCTTCTCTTGCATTAAGACAGCACCGAGACCTTGAAGAGAAGCATCACAGAAAACTTCATAAGGCTTCGATTCGTCAGGAGGAGTCAAAACTGGAGCAGTGACGAGTTTCTCTTTGATAGCGTTGAAAGCAATGTCACACTCAGGAGACCAGACATACTTCACATGCTTCTGGAGGAGGTTGGAAAGAGGCTTTGCAATCTTTGAGAAATTCTCAATGAATCTTCGGCAATAGCTTGCAAGTCCAAGAAAACTGCGAAGCTGCTTGACATTCTGAGGAGGTTCCCAATTCAAAATTGCAGACACCCTCTCAGGATTAATAGCAATGCCCTTGGCAGAGATGATATGCCCAAGATAAAGAACTTCATCAAGCCAAAATTCACATTTGGAGAACTTCGCATAGAATTGATACTCTCTGAGCTTGTCAAGCACCAATCGCAAATGTTTGGCATGATCCTTCTTATTCTTGGAGAAGACCAATATATCATCGAGATAGACCAAGACGAATTCGTTGGTGTAGGGGCTGAAGATGAAGTTCATCATGCGAGAGAATGTTGGAGGAGCATTGACAAGGCCGAAAGACATGACAGTATATTCATAAGAACCAAAGCTTGTTCTGAATTCGTTCTTGGGAATATCTTCTTCACGAATGCGAATTTGATGATAACCCATACGAAGGTCAAGCTTGGAGAACACTTTAGCACCTTTAAGTTGCTCGAATAGCTCATTGATGTTGGGAAGTGGGTACTTGTTCTTGATTGTCTTCTTGTTCAATGGACGGTAATCGACGCAAAGTCGGTCCGTGCCATCCTTCTTCTGGACAAAAAGAACACCACAACCCCAAGGAGATGAACTCGGTCTGATCAGACCCAGACGCTCTTGTTCATCGAGTTGTTTCTTCAATTCCTTCAACTCTTTTGGCCCAAGCTTGTATGGACGCTTGCAAACGGGTTCCGTGCCAGGCTCAAGATCAATAACGAATTCGACTGGCCGGTGAGGAGGCATACCCGGAAGCTCTTCTGGAAAGACATCTTGGTACTCACAAACGACTGGAATCTGAGAGATTGCGTCTAGCTCGCCCTTCTCATTGAGAGAAAATAACCTTATGGTTTCGTCACGAGCGGCATAGATGATCACATCCTCAGAAGAGTGAGTCAATTGAATTTCCCTGGCAGCACAATCAAGTTGAGCCTTGTGCTTAGAAAGCCAGTCCATCCCGAGAATTAGATCAATATTAGAGTCGCCAAGAACCATTGGAGAAGATAGAAATTTGTAGTCGCCCATCTTGATAGAGACATTAGGAACTATCGAGTTTGCTCTCATTGACTTCCCCGGAGAAATAACACCCAAAGGTTTATCCAGGTAAGACCAAGAAAAATCATTCTTTGCAAAGAACAATCTTGACATGAAACAATGCGATGCACTAGTATCAAATAAGACTTTTGCAGGAATATCATTAACTGAGAGATTACCCATGATCACTTCAGAAGAATCCTTCGCTTGAGCTGCATTCATCATGTTCACATTGGCATGTTTAGGATTATGCTTGACCACTGCATTGCTGGAAGATCTCACAGGAGGAGGAGGCGGAAGGCGCCTTTGGTTGAAGCACTTGTTCGCATAGTGACCCGTTTGCTGACATTTGTTACAAGTCACCTCTGAGAGCGGATGGTGATAAGGAGCATTTGGCCTTGGAGCTTAGTTCTGAGACTTGTTCTAATAGCCAGGGTTGGGTGGGTGGGAAGATCCACGACCACCTGAGTTCTTCTGCTGGTAAGGCTGACGGAACGGAGGAGGAGGAGGCAACCAGAACTTCTGTTGCTTGGCCGCCACTAGTGAGGAAGAAGAGGACTGAACTGCGTCCCTGACTCTCTTCTTAGAAGCCTCACACTTAAGCTGGGCAGCCTCTTGTTTCAGTGCCATGTTGTAGAATTCATCATACTTTTTCGGCTCAAAAAGCACGAGAGCTAGTTGCAGATCTTCTCTGAGGCCACGCCTGAATTGGTAAATCATGCTCTTCTCATCAGGGATGTCTTGCTTAGCAAAACGAGAGAGCTTCTGGAACTGAGTGTTGTATTGATACACAGACATGTTGCCTTGCTTGAGATTGCGGAACTCCTCACGCTTACTCTCAACAACACTTTCTGGAATGTGATGAGCTTTGAAATCACGGCGGAAATCATCCCAGGTAATCACACGACCTCCTCTGGAATCTTTGTATTGCTGGTACCACTCAGCAGCTTGATCCTTGAGTTGAAAAGAGGCAAACTTGACAAAGTCCTCAGGTCTGACATTGCTACATTCGAAATGCTTGTTGATGTCCACGAGCCAATCATCGGTGTCTGTGGCCTCGACACAGTAGCTGAAAGTCTTTGGCTGATTTGCAAGGAACTGATTGAGGGTAGCAAAATGCGGCTGATTGTTGCCTTGGCCTTGATTTCCCTGATTACCTTGCCCTTGGTTGCGATCTTGCAAGAGCTGAATCATAATCTGAGCGTTGGCATTGGTGGCTGTCATCAAGGCTTGCCATGCCTCCGGAGGCGGAGGTGGTGGCGGAGGGTTAGCCTGACTTCCTTCATTGCGTTCCGGATTCTGACGCGTTGGCGGAGCCATCTTGAAGAGGGTGACATCCATTAGCATCTTAAAAGACATATATTCAAGCTGAATCAAAGGATCGAAATTGCAACATATAGTCTTCACAATAAACATTCGAACAAGAATGAATGAATGAATTCCAAAGTAAAGCATCACACTTCCATAAGCTGAGAAGCCATTTAGATAAAGGTATGGAATCACCATCTGCCTTCGAAACAACTCGAATATCACAACTGAAAACAAAACAAAGGATTGGCTTGTAGAATAAGCCGGAACAAACACATGATAGAGATTTCGCCCAAAGTGTTCGTGGTGGGGCCCACACGGGCACGGCGTACAGCGGACGTCACGAATGACAAACAAGACGTCCCCGAATCAGCATAGCCAAGGATTCTTTAAGACGCCTCGCGACCACTGTAAATCGGCCGTGAATAGGTGGACCACTAGCACGTTAGGCCCCAATCTCAAATCATACATCTGTCGGAAAGATATCCTATAAGCTATTAGAATTCCCACTTATAAACTCCCGAAACTTTCTGGTTATGCAATCAGGTGTTGGGGATACAGGGGACACAAAATATATCACCCAAACTAACAATACCTAGATCCAGCTGTATCCATCCTTCAACACATAACCAAGAAACCCTCGGAAATCGTTTACCTCAACCTTCGAAAAGCATCCGTTATACGAGTTATGGCAATACTCCTGCACTCGCCTCAGTGCTGGGTTATCGGGGTTATCTCACCAACAACTGTACAAAAGAGATTTTCGATGTCGGCGAAACTCAGGTATTCCAGAACTGCAAAGATAAAATTGTGACGACAACACCTCGGAGCTCAACTCCCCGGGACACTGCCAGAACCCCTAAATGTCAGGAGGCACCAAGAACAATGTTCTCGTCAAAAAACCATCGGAACGATTCTAAGATACCCGCGTGATCCTAAATTTTTTTTAGTGAAATTTGAGGAGAGGAGAGTCAAAACTTCTACGTCAGGAGGCCTCACCAGAGCGACGAAGGGACTGGGAAGTAAAAAGAATCCTACTCTCCGATATATATAATCCTAAGACTCAAAACATTTTTTTCTAGACTCAACAACGCCAGCGATTCGATCAAGCAGGGGGGGCTCCTAAGTCGGGGATGGCTCTGATTACCAACTTGTAACGCCCTCGATGCGGCTATGTCTCCCACGTGTTGAAGCACGACTTAGAGGCATAACTGCATTGAAAGAAATGTCGCAAGTGAGGTAATCTTCACACAACCCATGTAATACATAAGGGAAAGAGATACATAGTTGGCTTACAGTCGCCACTTCACACAATACATAAATAAACATCCATCATCCAGATTACACTCAAGGTCCGACTACGGAACCAAAATGAAAGAATACTACCCCAAATGCTACACAGATCCCCGATCGTTCCAACTGGGCTCCACTACTGATCATCAGGAAAAGACACATAGTAACGACCACGTTCCTCGTCGAACTCCCACTTGAGCTCGGTTGCGTCATCTGCACTGGCATCGTTGGCACCTGCAACTGTTTTCGTAGAATCTGTGAGTCACGGGGACTCAACAATCTCACACCCGCGAGATCAAGACTATTTAAGCTTAAAGGTAGGAGAAGGTAGTGAGGTGGAGCTGCAGCAAGCGACTAGCATATATGGTGGCTACATTCGCAAAAGAGAGCGAGAAGAGACGCAAAGCATGGTCGTGAAGCTAGAAGTGATCAAGAAGTGATCCTAGAACAACCTATGTCAAACATAACTCCAACACCGTGTTCACTTCCCGGAATCCGCTGAGAAGAGACCATCACGGTTACACACACGGTTGATGTGTTTTAATTAAGGTCAACTTCACGTTTTCTACAACCGAACATCAACAAATTCCCATCTACCTCATAACCGCGGGCACGGCTTTCGAAAGATAATACCCTGCAGGGGTGTCCCAACTTAGCCCATTATAAGCTCTCACGGTCAACGAAGGATATTCCTTCTACCGGGAAGACCCGATCAGCCTCGGAATCCCGGACTACAAGACATTTCGACAATGGTAAAACAAGACCAGCAAGACCACCCGACTGTGCCGACAAATCCCGATAGGAGCTGCACATATCTCGTTCTCAGGGCACACCGGATAAGCGAAGCGTACAGGTACCAACGTGGCCCAAGTTGCCTAGGGACGGTCCCGCACGGTGCTCTAGTTTGGACCAGCACTCAGAGGAGCACTGGCCCGGGGGTTAAAATAAAGATGACCCTCGGGCTCGCGAAAACCCGGGGGAAAAGGCTTAGGTGGCAAATGGTAAAACCAAAGTTGGGCCTTGCTGGAGGAGTCTTATTCAAAGCGAACTGTCAAGGGGGTCCCATAAATCACCCAACCGTGTAAGGAATGCAAAGTCAAGGAACATAACACTGGTATGACGGAAACTAGGGTGGCAAGAGTGGTACAAAACACCAGGCATAAGGCCGAGCCTTCCACCCTTTACCAAGTATATAGATGCATTAATTAAATAAGAGATATTGTGATATCCCAAGATAATCATGTTCCAACATGGAACAAACTTCATCTTCACCTGCAACTAGCAACGCTATAAGAGGGGCTGAGCAAAGCGGTAACATAGCCAATCAACGGTTTGCTAGGACATGGTGGGTTAGAGGTTTGTCATGGCAATATGGGTGGCATGATATAGCAAGTGGTAGGTATCACAGCATAGGCATAGCAAAAGAGCGAGCATCTAGCAAGCAAAGATAGAAGTGATTTCGAGGGTATGGTCATCTTGCCTACAAGGTTCTCAGAGTTGTCGAAGGCTTGATCCTTGTAAGTGTTCTCAACAGGTTCCTCGTTCACATACTCGTCTCCCGGCTCTACCCAAAACAAGAACACAAGCAAAGGAACAACTATCAACCACGATGCAATGCGCAAGCAACATGATGCAAAACATGGCATGATATGCGAGATGTGCTATGCAATGCATATGCGTGCTCCGGAAGGAAAAGATGAACAAGGCATAATCTTGGCAAACCAAGTATGCCACTGGAAAGGTGAGGTGATTTCGGTTGAAATTGATATAAAGATCACCGGAATCGGATGCACGGTTTGCAAATGACAAGCAAAACAAGAATGACATATTTCTGCGTTTAACAGCATGATGCCACTTAGCATGCAATAAGAAATTAAGCTACTGCACCAAAAAATATCAGCAAAGCATATGGCAGTGATCTACTCAAGAAGCTTGACAAAAGATGAACACTGAGCTACGGCTAAATAACAACATAACAGGTTCAAACAAGCATGGCGAAAGTGTAAAATATGTCAGTTTCACAGACTTAGTGAAAATACTATCATGCCAGAAATTAACATCAGGATGACATGTTTAGAGCAAGGTAACAACATGCTACAGGAACAGGTCTTAGCAAAATATGGCATGGCGTGAATCTACTCAAAGCATTGAACAAATGTCCCTTACTGACCATGAGCCAAAAATGACCAGAAAATATAATAGCACCCATGTCAATTAAGCAAGTTCCGTTACAGTTTTCAGACTTAGCAGAAAACTGGACATGTCAAAACAGATAGCAAGTAGGCATGTTTACGAGCTCGATGCACTCACTACAGAGCATTGCATGATATACTAAGCATACAACCATCAAGAAGACATGGCATAAAGGCTAGACATGGCAAGAACAACATCATAGCATGCAAGGATCAACTACAACAAGCTTGGCAAAATCGAATAACATGTAAACAATCTGCCAGTAACATTTTATAGCAAAAGTAGAGCTAGATTGACTCAAGCTATGGCACTCCATAATTACAAAAAAAGGCATGGATGGATAGAACAAATCCATATGTTCAAAACACCCTTACTGATCATGCTCAAAATGGGCATAGATCTCTCTGTAACAACATGAACACATAACATAAAAATAACAGCAGGACATGACTTTGTGAAATTACTAAGTCCCTGAAATCAGCAACAATATGATCCCTAGTTTGCATGCTTGGGCTAGTCTCCACAAAGATCACAAAAATACATGGCATACACCCCTGTAACGATGGCATGGCATATCACAAAACACATGTAGGACTCCAGTTCATAGGATGCACACATCAATCATGGCAAAAATGACAAAAGTGCAAGTTCTGATAAGAATCTGTAACTAACATCACATAGCCCTCTTCTAACAGGGGAAATGATGCAATGAGACGAAATGATGTACTCAACGAGGCGAACAATTTGATATGCTATACGCCCAAAACGGATCCACGGGTGCAAAGTTATGATGCGATGAACTTGGATAAAAAAATATGTAGATCCGAGGACTTCGAGGATTTCGGGGTCAACCTCGTTCTAGATCTAGGGTTCGTCGCACGGGCACGCACTCCGAGGAGCTCCGGCGAGGTCGTAGCGGCTCCGGCGAGGAAGAAGAGGCGGCGGGGAGGCCGGAAGAGCGCGGAGGAGGCGCCGGCGGGGTCGGGGACGGCGGGGCCGGGTCCGTCCCGGCCGGATCCGGGCTGGGCGGCGGTGTGCCGAGGCGGGAGGCGCACCGGCGAGGTAGATCAACGGCGGCAGCGGACGTCGGTGGCGGCGGCGGGTCGACGGGTACGGCGCGGCGAGCGCGGCTCCTGGCGGCGCGGAGGGAGCCGAGGGGCTCGGGCGCGTGGAGGGCCGGCGCTGGGCCTCGCGGGCCTGGCGCGGCCGGCGGCGATGTGGGGCGTGGCCCGCCACGTGGCGGCGCGCGGTTGGAAGGGCGGCGGCGGACGGACGCGTCCGGTCCGATCCGGACGTGTCCGGCGGCGGAGGAGGGATTTCATCTAGGGTTTTCCCGAAAATTTCGGGAGGGAGCTATATTTATAGGTAGGAGGGGCTATAAGGCTCCAAATTGAGCACGGTTTTCGGCCACGCGATCATGATCGAACGGCCTAGAGGATGGGAGTGACTTAGATGGGCTATTGGGCTGTTTTGGAGGGGTTTTGGGCTGCAACCCACAAGAGGCCTTCACGGTTACCCGGTTAACCGTTGGGGTATCAAACAACCTCCAAATGACCCGAAACTTGACAAGCGGTCTACCGGTGCTATACCAAGGCCGCTTGGACAACCTTGGTCCATTCCGAGACAGTTTAACACCCGCACACGAAAAAAGGTAAAAGGGGGCTCCGGAGGGCGTAGGAGCGTGAGATTGCAAAACGGACAACGGGGAAAAGGCTCGGATGCATAAGACGAACACGTATGCGAATGCGATGCACATGATGACATGACATGAAATGCATGACAAGGACAAAATGCAAAATGAAGGAAAACCCAACCACGGAGGGAATATCATATCACATTGCCGAAAATGGCAGGAGTTGGAGCTACAAATATGGCAAGTTACATCCGTGGTGTTACACCGTCTCAGCATAAGAGCGGCTGTTTAGGGTGCAACCCTGAAATCTTTGTCTTGATCTTGTACACGTCGTTCCTAACCCTCTGGGCTGGTTGACTCGGCTGACGAACTCGATGCTGACGCAGATCCTTCCCAACCGGCGCTTTTTTATTCGAGAAAACACGAACTTTTCGATCCCTTATAAAATCCCTCTAAGAACTCAACACCACCGTGCGCGGGCCCCACGGTGGGCGCCAACTGTCATGGAATTGTCACGGCAGATGTCCTTAGTGTCAGGACTTAGTCGCGAGGCCAACGCATCTGTGTGGTAGCTTGAGAGGGGTTGAGCGGAATCGAGAGATGCAACACACAAGACGAGGATTTAGATAGCTTCGGGCCCCGGGAAACATCATCCGGTAAACCCTACATGCTGTTTGTGGCTAGGTCTCATTATGATCATCAGAGAGTCGCCGGTAAGCGGGCTCTTTGTATCTAGCCCTAAAGATTGTTTCTTCTTCCTTATATCCATATTACCTGTAGCCCCCAAGGGCCGGTTTAATCAGCATGAATAAGCCGGGACTTATCATTGTGGCTTTAAATAAAATCCAGTTGTGTAGCCCCCATGAGTCGGCTATAGTCATAGTAGTGTAGCCGGGTCATCATAGAATTGTCTTCAGCAAAGAGCAATATGCATTATCCCCCAAGTGTCGATAACCTAGAGCGATACGACACTAGCTCCAGTTCGTCAATATAATGTAGGCATGTATTCCGTAAATAGTCATACGTGCTTATGGAAAGAACTTGCATGACATATTTTTTCCTACCCTCCCGTGGCAGCGGGGTCCATATTGGAAACTAAGGGATATTAAGGCCTTCTTTTAATAGAGAATTGGAACAAAGCACTAACACATAGTGAATACATGAACTCCTCAAACTACGATCATCACCGGGAGTGGTCCCGACTATTGTCACTCTGGGGTTGCCGGATCATAACACGTAGTAGGTGACTATAACTTGCAAGATCAGATCTAAACAAATGGATATAATGATGATAATATAAATGGTTCAGATCTGAGTTCATGGCACTCGGGCCCAAAGTGACAAGCATTAAGCATAGCAAAGTCATAACAACATCAATCTTAGAACATAGTGGATACTAGGGATCAAGCCCTAACAAAACTAAATCGATTACATGATGAATCTCATCCAACTCCTCACCGACCAGCGGGCCTATAAAGGAACTACTCACTCTCGGTGGGGAGGATCATGGAATTGACGATGGAGAAGGGTTGTTGATGACGAAGAACGAAGATCCCCCTCTCCGGAGCCCCAAACCGACTCCAGATCTAGCCTCCCGATGAAGAATGGGAGGTGATGATGGCTCCGTCTCATGGATCGTGATAATTCTTTCTCCTTGATTTTTTCTGGAAAATAGGATTTTATAGCGTCAGTTTGAGGGTCTGCGGGGCCAGCAGGTGGGGACAGCCCACCTAGGCACGCCAGGAGAGGGGGGCGTGCCCTGGTGGGTTGTGCCCACCCAGGTGCCCCTCTCTGGTAGGTCTTGGCTCCATAAATTCTTATTTATTATAAAAAAATTCCTCGCAAAGTTTCGTTCCATTCCGAGAACTTTTATTTCTGCATAAAAACAACGCCATGGTAGTTCTGCTGAAAACAGCGTCAGTCCGGGGTTAGTTTCATTCAAATCATGGTAATTAGAGTCCAAAACAAGAGGAAAAGCGTTAGGAAAATTAGATACGTTGGAGACGTATCAACTCCCCCAAGCTTAAACCTTTGCTTGTCCTCAAGCAATTCAGTTGATAAAGTGGAAGTGAAAAAGAAAAACTTTTATGAACTCTTTTCTCTTTTTTGCATAAATAAGCTTAAAGAGCTCCCAGGTTTTCAGCCAGCATTATAACTAACCATGCTGACAATAACTCTTAAAAACTATATTAACTCATATCAATGACAAAATCAGCTACCGGGCAATAATAAGGTATCTCAAATGGCAACACGTTGACAAAACAACCATGATATAATATGACAATAGTGGTATCTCGCTACCCCTTTCTGAGACCGCAAAACATAAATGCAGAGCACCTCCAAAGTTCAAACAGCGACTAAACATTATATTCATGGTAGAAAAGATCCAGTCATGATGCACCCAACATTAGCTACACAAAATGCATAAGTCATGACAGCTGTGCTCTCAGGTTCTGGAGCTTGTTTTAGAAGGTGATGACACAACATAAAAGTAAATAGATAGTCCCTTCATAGAGGGAATCAGTGATTTGCAGAGGTGCCAGAACTCAAGTTTTAAAACAGAGGTAAATGATATTTTGAGACACGCACGCTTCTCATTTACTTCACGACTACCAGTTATCAATATCTTCCATGCTAAGCACGCTAGTGGCGGTTCCCAAGCGATAAAAGTAAAGGTTTACTCCCCCTCCACCAACAATCACACTCCACGGCTTGTCCGAAACAACGGGTGCCGTCCATACCAACAACAGTCCCGGGGGAGTTTTGTGTAATTACTTGCATTTTTTAGTTCGGGACTGGAATCCCTATTACCGCCCTTTTCTCGTGCGATGGTGAGTTGTAACATCCAAAATTTCCAATTTGGAATGTTATACATAGGTCATTCATGCATATCATATTTTATTGCATTTCGTTTTTGCGATCCTCGAATTTCTAAGCAACTCAAGGACCCATGGAGAGTTGGGGATTTCACCGTTTTCATATTTGAATTTCTATCAAATATCGAAACAAGCATCTCTTTGGTTTTGATTATTTTTCTCTCTGAAAATATTTCATATTTAAAGTATATGAGAGGAGATAATATGACTTCTCCAAAATAAATGAAATATTGGGGGGGGGATACCAAAATCAAATAATATATTTTATTTGGATTTTTATTGCTATTTTATTTGAATTAGAAAAAATATGCATTTTTAAAAATTGCATTTTAGGCCAAGAAAATATTCACCCTGTTCTAAATATTTTATTTAGACGGTGAAAATTTGTTTTGGTATTTTTAGATTTTTATTTATTTTTCTAGGATTTATTTTCGGTGGAATATGTTAAAAAAAAGTTTCCCCACCGGACCGAACTGGGCCGAGGCCCAGTTGGCCCAGCCGCCCCGCTCCACCGTCTACCTCGCGGAGACCGCGAGCCGCACGCGGCCGCCCGCCGTGGCCTACTCGGCCACATCTCCCCGCCCCCTGCCGCAAGCTGCCTCCCCTCCCCTCCTTAAAAGCCGACCCAGGGCCCCCCTGGAGCCCCAAGTCGCCAGCAGCCGCCGCCAGCAAGCGGTCGCGCCGCCGCCTTGCGCCGCTGCCGCCGCCACACGTCGCCGCCACCCCACGCTGCCCCGCCTCGCCGCGCCGCCGCAGAAGCAGTCGGAGCCACCGCCGCCGATCCGATCCGGAGCCGTTCGTTTTTTTCCGTTTTAGGTAAAATCCCATTTTTTTAAAAAACCCTACTTTTGTTTTTTTAGATCAGTTCGTTCGGTTTTTCTCAGTTCGATTAAATAGCAGACATTCATCGTACGTTCATTTTAACGAACGTTGTTCGTCTGTTAGCCGCAGGCAGCGAACGTTCGTTCGTTAGCCTGTTCGTTAGTTTTTCTTTTCCGAGGGTTTTTCCGCGATTATTTTCAATCGAGATTCCAGCCCTAATTTTCAATTTGTTATATCTTTTCGCTCGTTTATCCAAATCAGGTGAAACAAGCGTCTAGATCTTCATCTTGAATCCCTCTTTCTATTTAACCAACTTGAACAAGATTTTGGTACTGTAAAATTGGACTTTAGTCCAAATTAGTAATCGGATCTTGTTTCTTTCGTAGTTTGAGTTTCGTTGCTCGGTTTGATCTGATTCTTTTTGCAAACTAGAGTTCTTCAGTTGAACTTTCTGGTTAAATCCTCTTATTTGAGTTTTACCTGTGCATCTCTGATTGATTGCTTGTGTATGCTATTGTTTGTTTGCGATAGAATTCCCGGAGTGCGAAGCATGCTACTATGAGTCTCTAGGTTTTGTAGATCGTCAGCAAGGCAAGTAACACATTGATCATACTCCTTCCATACCCAGTTTTTATGCATTAGTATCAATCCTCAAACATTGCATGATTAGGATGTGGTTAACTTGTGGGTTTTGGGAAGTAGTTATTGAGGTAGAACTTATTGCCCTGTTTATTATCAAACCCTTGGGAGTTACTTCTACATTATGCTTATATTGCTATGCTATGCTTGTAGACGTGGTTTGGGTGAGTGAATCCATGACAGATGTGAGATTGTTAATTAATGGTTAACTTAAGGTGGCAACTTTAATACACATCTGGGTGGATTGCTTGTGGGCACCTGGAGAATCCAGTGTTGTCCTAGGACATCCCGGAGTACCCGTGTGATCATCCTACGGTCCACCACCTAGGCTCAAAGGGAACATAAGGTTATTCCTGCTAGAAACTTCCGTGTGCAGCCACAAGCTATTATGGGCTCTAGCATAGTTGAGTATGTTGCATGACCTCTTCCAGGGGTAGGCTAGCATATGTAGGGGATGTAGGTTGGTACTGTCTACCCGGGGTTAGAGTAATTCTTCTGAAAGACTGTGTCTCGGTCATCCGTTTCTCAAACATCATGTAGTGCGAGAAATCCAACGGAGGAGATCGAGCCTTGTGGGGAAAAGTGCGCAAACCTCTACAGTGTGTACAAACTAATCATGGTTAGCCGTGTCCCCGGTTATGGACATCTTGATTATGTGGTTCTTGGATTATCATATGGATCTCATCACTCTAAATATAATTTTGTTGGGTTGATAATTACTTTTAATTGGGATTTGAGTTGGAGGAACCTCCTCAATGTTGTTCAACTACCATGATAGTTAGATAAAATATATTACTTTGTCGTAGGAAAAAATTGACTTTTTGCAAAAACATATTAAGCATACAGCCTCCACCAGCCATATATGCATGTAGTGATAGCAATTATATGTTCATTACTTTACTTTGTTACTATGGCAGCATATTCCATGTGCTGACCCATTTTCGGGCTGCAATGTATCATGTTGCAGACTTTTCAGACGAAGAGTAAGGTTCGCTAGGCCGTTGACGTGCACTAGCTATGCCGTTGGAGTTGATGGACTCACTGCATCTTCCAAGCCTTCCGCTGTTATCTTATTTAGATGGCCTTAAGCCATATTTATTGTAATAAGTTCTCTTTGGGGACTATCGATGTAATAAGTGTGTGCTTGCTACTCTGTTATAAATCCTTCGAGTATTGTGTGTGTCAGCATTATCGATCGAGGGATGATAGTAATGCACAGAGACTTGACCGTCTGAGGTCGGGTCGCTACAAGATGGTATCAGAGGACACGCTGAATGTAGGACACAACCACTAAGAAAAGCCATAGGTCACTCTTCTCTACTCATTTCTGACTCCTCTCCATTTTCTACTCTTTAGGATGGCGGACTCAAGGAACAAGTTTGCACAACCGGATGAAGACACACCTTTTGGACGACAGTTGAAGGAAGTCACTAGTACCCGAACATCAGAATACCAAGCTTCACCGGGACCTACACCGCCACTTTACTAGAAGAGGAGTGCTTTATGATTCGAGTTCAAGTTCCAGGAAGGACTTTCATGCCAATCACTGAGCCCATAGAGTTTTCCTTTGATGCACCAACATGGAGTCTAGGGCAGCCCACATTGCTATAGGACGTATTGGAGAAGTCTACAAACAGGAGCTGAAGGACACTATCTACCAGATATGTGGGTGCCGAGATGAGCAATGGGAGATGATCAGTACTAGGAAGGACAGGTCCATTGCAGCTTTCATCCAGGAGTTAAACGAGCACATTCAACGTCAGGAGAACTAGATGTGCGCTAGCATGATAGATTTAAAGAAGGCTATGACTAGGAACATGGAGCTAGAGGAGGAACTCAAGTCTACACACGACGGATACGAGGAGGAAATGCAATAGTGTTAGAGAAGAATGACGACCTGATAAAGAAGCTCGGAGTATTGGTGGGAGACCCCGCACCAGGAGGAGATGACGATGAACCCAAGGAGATTCATTCTGAAGACTACATCATCATCGACGACACCGACTCCGATCCCGACAGTAGTGATGATGACTGTGAAGACGAAGCTGGGGCTGATATCATGGAGTCTTCCACCGATCAAAACTTCTAGTAGACCACCATACGATCAAGTAGTATTTCCCCCATGTATATAGTATAGTTTGAGCACTGTAAAGACAGTTAGATCGATTGTATGCCCTTGCTTGATTGATTGTGTGATATGATATGATTGTGTTTGTCTCATGTGCATATGGGTAGTGCTTTCCCACTAGACCTCATTCTATTCTAATCTCTTCCCTCTAAACCCATCAGATGCCTCCGAGACGTGATACCGGATTTGTCTTCCCACTGGAGCTCACTCAGTTGATCCAGCAGCAGAATGCCTTGATGCAGTTGTTAGTTCAGAATCAAGTCAACAACAACAACAACCCACCGCCACCACCTCTGGTTGACAACTTAGCCCATTTTCTGAGGTTGCAGCCGCCGATGTTTTCCACTAGCACCGAGCCCATAGTTGCCGATGATTGGCTACGCAGGATTGGAAGGGAGTTGACTACCGCAGGTTGCACAGATGCTGAGAAGGTGCGCTTTGCTGCACATCAATTGGATGGACCAACAGCCTCATGGTGGGAGAATTACACAGCCACATTCCCTATAGCCATTGTCACTTGGGAGCAGTTTCAACAAGCATTCCGCACAGCCCATGTCTCAACTGGAGCTATGAGCATGAAGAAGCATGAGTTTTGCAACTTATGCCAAGGGAATCATACTGTGGGTCAGTACGTGGATGAGTTTAGCAAGTTATCTCGCTATGCCCCAAATGATGTGGCCACAGATGCCACGAAGCAGGAGAAGTTTATGGAAGGGCTAAAAGATGAGACGAGTATGCAGTTCATGGTGGCAACATTTAACTAGTACCAGGAGTTGGTAGTAAAGCTCTCATGATTGAAGGGAAGTAGCAGCAGATAGAGAGCCGCAAGAGGAAGTATGGACAAGGGAAGTACAATTCAGGAGCTTAGCAGAAGCCTCGTTTTACCCCGAACTCGGGAGGATTTACCCATAACCATGGAGGCCACACTCTCAATGGAGGAAGTTCTCATAATCATAATGGCCCCAAGAATGGGAATGGAAATGAGGCAAGCAACAATCAGAACCGCTCTAATCCAGCCACATCCGCCAAGAGGGACCTAAGTCACATTACTTGTTTCAAGTGCGGGAAGACTGGACACTATGCCACTGAGTGCCCTGAAGCGAAGAACTAAAATGGTAATGGGAGCTTTGGGAAGAAGCCCAATCCATTTAACAAAGGACAAGTGAACCACGTGAGCGTGGAGGAGGTTGAAGAGAAGCCAACTGCAGTCATCGGTAAGTTTTTGGTTAAGTCTTTTACTGCTCTCGTTCTTTTTGATACTGGTGCATCGCATTCATACATATCAAGGGGATTTGTGGACAAGTTTAAGTTGCCAACCCTAGCTCTTAGGACACCCATGCTAGTGAGCTCACCAGGTGCAGAGTACATGGCCAGCCGATGGTGCGATCGGATACCCTTAACCATCGGGAGCCATGTTTTCCCCTCAGACCTAATAATTTTGGAGTCGCAAGGATTGGACATCATATTAGGAATGGATTAGTTATTGAAGTATGGAGGAAACATTTACTGCGCTAGCAGATCAATTCTACTCACCACCCCGGAGGGAAAAAGGATCAAGTATGTATCCAGGCATTCGCCAAGGAGGACTCAAGCAAATTCCCTCTCAGGAGTTGTTCAGGAGGAAGTGCCTTTTGTAAAGGATTACCCGGATGTGTTTCCAGAAGAGTTACCAGGCATGCCACCAGATCGAGACATTGAGTTCTTGATAGAACTGTTGCCAGGCACCGTACCTATATCAAAGAGACCCTACCGGATGCCCACAAATGATCTAGGGAGATCAAGAATCAGATTAAGGATTTATTGGAGAAAGGTTACATCCGACGAAGTTCATCACCATGGGGAGCCCAAGTGCTCTTGGTTGAGAAGAATGATGGATCTTTAAGGATGGTTGTTGATTATCAAGCATTGAATGAAGTGACGATCAAGAACAAGTACCCACTGCCGATGATCAATGACTTGTTTGGTCAGTTGCAAGGAGCTAAAATATTTTCAAAGATCGATCTGCGATCAGGATACCAACAGCTGAAGATTCGCGAGAAGGATATACCTAAGATAGCTTTCACAACCAGGTACAGGCTGTATGAGTATACAGTTATGTCACTTGGATTGACTAACGCCCTTGCCTACTTCATGAGTATGATGAATAAGGTGTTTATGGAGTTTTTGGATAAGTTCGTTGTGGTGTTCATTGATGATATCTTGGTATACTCAAAGACTGAAGAGGAGCACAAGGAGCATTTGTGTTTAGTGCTCGAGAAGCTCAGGGGACATCAGTTGTATGCCAAGTTCAGCAAATGCAAGTTTTGGTTGAAGGAAGTTGGATTCCTTGGACATGTTATATGAGGAGAAGGTATAGCAGTAGACCTCACCAAGGTCCAGTCAGTCACTGAGTGGTTGGCACCCACCTTAGTTGGAACGGGGGTCCCCAGACTTGCCTGCCTGCGGCCTGCGGCATGGCTCAAGGGGGCCAGTACGGCCCAACTTCATCAACACAAGACCCAAGACCCTCGCGAGGGGCCAAGCCTCGCGGGGCGGACCACACAACACTTCCTCAGGCATGGCCTCATCAGGCTGGCTCACGAGGAGGCGGAGAGATCAAGGCGGGGTACCTCACGAGGTGCCCGTGTCGCAAGCCATGACGACCAAGGGCGCCAGGCGGGCGCCAGCCCGCGTAGTGTACTCCCTTTCCTCTTTGGTGCAAAGGGGGCAAGCGCGGGCGAGAGGATCAAGCAAAGGCATCCATTTCGGTGCAACGAGACCAAGACCAGTACAACGGCGGGAAGGAGGTCATCGTGGAGCCCAGAACGGCGTCACCACAGGGCCTTTGGCAGGCGAGGACCAACTTTAGTCAGGATAAGTGTACCAGATGTTCCCCTTTGAATTGGCCAATTGTTGGCGCCCTTCCCGCTCAATATTTGGGAAGAGGCCCAGGGCCTTTGCCTATAAATAGGACTAGCCACCCCAGGGTAGAGGCATCGAGCAATCAGGCCAACAGAACCTAGGATCAGAGCAAGCAGAGAACAAGAGAGAGAGAGAGAGAGAGAGAGAGAGAGAGAGAGAGAGAAGGGCGGCTGAACTCCTCCTGGTAGTTTGTCCCCCTAGCCAAGAACAGACCCTCGCGAGGCTGTTCTTCCCTGTATTGTTCATCACCACCAGCCCAAAAGGCAATCCATCCACCACAAACTAGAGTAGGGTATTACACCGCAACGGTGGCCCGAACTAGTATAAACTCTGTGTTCCTTGTGCAGTTCTTTCTGTAGTTAGATCCTTGCGAGACGGAGAGGTAGAGGGCATAACCTCCGCGCACACCCCAGAGTTCGAACCTTAAGGGTCTGCCGGAACCCGAAATCCGACATTTGGCGTGCCAGGTAGGGGTGTGCCGGAATTTGTCTTCTGCCGCTTCGTCCTCCTCCGACCGTCGCGTCCATGTGCGACGTCCATCGAGCCCGCGCCGCCCAGGCGGCCCCCGTCGATGAGCGTCTGCGTCATTCCCCGTCGCCCGCCACCAACGCCACTACCGGCCCGGCGGGGAACGAGCATCAAGCATCATCCCAGCATCTGCCTGTGCGACGAGGTGACCGCACCGCTACATCAACACCCCCGGTCGTCGCGACCCTCCTGGGCGGCTCACAGGCGCCGCCCACAAGTCGCCACGTCAAGCCGTATGTCCGCTGGGTCGGCGCCGTTTCCGCGTGGCAGGGGGCACCCACGGACCAGGTGGAGCGCGAGGTCGGTCTGACCTTCAGCTCGGAGGACCACCCGCCAACCTAGCTGGCTCGGGCGCGCTCCCCATGTTGTGCACCTCCACAATCTGCCAGGTAGCCGTCACCAGAACCCTCGTTGACGGCGGCGCGGGCCTCAGCGTGATCTCGGTCGAGACCTTCAATCTCCTCCGCATACCCCTAGAACGGCTGCAGCCCAATCGGTCTTTCTCGGGCGTTGGGGGTGGGTCATCCAGCTCCTTGGGACAGATCCAGCTCCCAGTAACCTTCGGCACCTACGACAACTTCCGCACGAAGATGGTCGACTTCGACATCGCCCCCATCGGCCTCCCCTACAACGCCATCCTTGGGTACCTAGCGCTGGCCCAGTTCATGGCCGCCACGCACCCGGCGTATAACCTCATGAAGATGACCAGAAGCAGCGGTGTCCTCACCGTGCATGGGGACACCGGGGACGCCCTGCGGGTACTCAAGCTCGCCTTCAAGACGGCGGCATCAGCACAGCCCGCCGGCGCAGGGACCCCCGAGCCCAAGGGGGATGCGCCGGCCAAGAAGAAGCAGTTGTTCACCCAGGATAAGGCAGAAACCAAGCAGATACCTGTTGACGAGGACGGGTCCTCCAGTGCCACTTTCACCATAGGCGCCAACCTCGAGCCTGAGCAGGAGGAGGCCCTGATCAGGTTCCTGCGCGCAAATAAGAAGGTATTCGCTTGGGAGCCTGATCAGTTGGCAGGGATCCCCCGGAGGGTCATCGAGCATCACCTCAACGTATGCCCAAATGTGCGCCCCGTGAAGCAGAAAGCCAGGCGGCAGTCCGCAGAGAAGCAGGCCTTCATCATCCAAGAAACCCGCAAGTTAGAGGCCGCAAGGGTCATTCGCGAGGTCCGATACCCGGACTGGTTGGCCAACCCTGTGGTTGTGCCCAAAAAGGGAGGAAAGGAGCGCATGTGTGTCGAGTTCACCAACCTCAACAAGGCGTGCCTGCAAGATCCGTTCCCACTCCCCCGCATCGACCAGATCGTCGATTCCACCGCGGAGTGCGATTTGCTCTGCTTCCTGGACGCCTTCTCTGGGTATCACCAGATCAAGATGGCGGTAGAAGACGTCGAGAAGACTGCCTTCTTAACCCCATGCGGGGTGTACTGCTATACATGCATGCCATTTGGGCTGCGTAATGCAGGGGCGACCTTTCAGCGGCTGATGCACATCACCTTGGGCCCGCAGCTCGGGAAGAACGTCGAAGCTTACGTTGACGACATTGTGGTGAAGTCTCGGGAGGCCGAGACCCTGATACAAGACCTGGAGGAGACCTTCTCGAGCCTCGACGCAGTGAGCCTACGGCTCAACCCAGAGAAGTGCGTGTTCGGGGTCCCCTTAGGCAAGCTCTTGGGCTTTCTCGTGTCCCACCGAGGCATCAAGGCTAACCCGGAGAAGGTCAAGGTGGTCGAGGACATGAGCCCGCCGAGAACCCTCAGAGAAATGCAGAAGCTCACCAGGCGCGTGACCGTGCTAGGGCGCTTCATCTCCAAACTAGGGAGCGAGCGCTGCCTTTCTTCCAGCTAATGAAGAAGAAGGGGCCTTTTGAATGGACTGAAGAGGCAGATAAGGCGTTCCAAGATCTCAAGAGGTACCTGACCAGCCCCCCAGTCATGGTGGCTCCGCGCCCTCGAGAGCCCCTGCTGCTCTACCTCGCTGCCACACCCTACTCCGCCAGCGCAGCCCTGGTGGCGGTCAGGGAGGAGCGCCGAATCAAAGCCACATCAGCAGCTCGGGACAAGACGAAGCAGAAACAGGGAAGGCCCACAGAAGATGTAACCGTGGCTGAGGAGGATCAGCCGCTGAAGAGCGCACCAGAAGCAGGAGAGGCCACTCGCCTAGACGGGCCGCCTCCCGAGGTCATGTCACCTCGCGAGGCGCCCTCGCCTCAGGAGGGTGCGACGGACGCTGATGCTTTCGGCTTGGTTGAGCATCCAGTCTACTTTGTCAGCACGGTGTTACGGTACGCGAGGGCATGGTACCCTATGCCTCAAAACCTCCTCCTCGCGCTACTGGTGGCCTCACGCAAGCTGCGTCACTACTTCCAGGGTCACCCCATCAAGGTCGTCTCGTCATACCCCTTGGAGGGAGTGCTCAGGAGCCCCAACTCAGACGGAAGAGTCGCCGAGTGGAACATAGAGCTGCAGGCGTTTCAACTCGAGTTCACCATGACCTGTGTCATCAAATGAGCAGCGTTAGCGGATTTTGTGGCAGAATGGACGGAGGCGCCAGGCCTCAAGGATAACGAGGATCGATCCGTCTCCCCAGGGAGTGAGGCGCCAGAAGGCTGGGTCATGTACTTCGATGGGGCGTTCTCCAGGCACGACGCTGGGGTTGGTGCGGTGCTGATATCGCCCACTCAGGACAAGCTCTACTGCGCCGTACAGCTCTGTTTTCAGCAAGGCAAAAAGGTCTCCAACAACATAGCGGAATATGAGGGTCTGGTAGCAGGGTTGAAGGCCGCAGCAGCACTGGGGGTGAAGCGCCTCACTGTCAAGGGCGATTCGCAGCTCCTTGTCAACTTCTCCAACAAGGTGTACGAGCCGAAGGATGAACACATGGAGGCCTATCTGGCGGAGGTCCACAGGATGGAAAAGCAGTTCTAGGGGTTGGAATTGAAGCATGTGCCGCGCGGCACCAATCAGCAAGCCGATGACATCGCCGGACGGGCGTCCAGGCGGTTACCTCAGGAGCCTGGCGTCTTTGAAGAGCGGCTCTTCACGCCCTCGGCCCAGCCGGCACTATCAAATACTGCTTAGCCTCGGGAGGAACTCCCCCAGCCGCCTGCCTCGGGAGCGCCGGCGTGCGGCCCCGCCTCAGGGGCACGCCTGCTCCTGACTATGGAACCTCAAGAGGAGCGCTGGATCACGGAACTCCGGAGTTATTTAACGCAAGGGCCCCTGTCGGAGAAGGAGGAAGAGGCGGAGCGTGTGGCGCGGCAAGCTATGGCATACTGCATCAGGGATGGAGAGCTATACCGGAAGGACCTAATGATGTATCCCTGTGTTGCATCTCCAGGGAGCAAGGAAAGGAACTGCTGGAGGACATACACGGCGGGGACTGTGGGCATCACTCGTCATCACGGACCCTCGTCGGCAAAACATTTCGCAGCGGGTTCTACTGGCCCACCGCACTCAACGACGCTATCGAACTAGTAAAGGCTTTTGAAGCCTGCCAATTTCACGCCAAACAGATCCATCAGCCGGCGGGAGGCCTGCAGACTATACCCCTTTCGTGGCCGTTCGCGGTTTGGGGGCTGGACATTCTGGGCCCGTTCCCTCGGGCGCCAGGGGGTTACCGCTACCTCTACGTCGCCATTGACAAATTCACCAAGTGGGCAGAAGTGGAGGCTGTCCGCACCATCCCCGCGGGTTCCGCGGTCAGGTTCATCAGGGGCATCTTGAGCCGGTTCCGGGTGCCGAACCGCATCATCACGGACAACGGTTCGCAATTTACCAGTAACCTCTTCAAAACATACTGTGCTAACCTTGGAACGCAGATATGCTACGCTTCGGTGGCGCACCCGCGAAGCAATGGCCAGGCCGAGCGAGCCAACGCGGAGGTCCTGAGGGGCCTCAAGACAAGGACGTTCAAGAAGAAGTTGGAGGCCTGCAGCAGGGGTTGGTACGATGAGCTCCAATCCGTGTTGTGGTCCATCCGCACGACCGCGACCAAACAAACCGGGGAGACCCCGTTCTTCCTGGTCTACGGAACCGAAGCATTCCTCCATCACGAGGTCAGACATCGCTCTGCGCGGGTCCTAGCGTTCGATGAGGCGCAACAGGACGCCATGCGGGGGATGGACCTCGTACTGGGGGAGGAACACCGCCGAGAAGCCGCGCTGCGAGCGGCGAGGTACCAGCAGGCGCTGCGACGATTCACTGCCGCAGCATCCGCCCCAGGACCCTCGAGGTAGGAGATCTCGTGCTCAGACGGGTTCTCTCCAGGGAAGGGCTACACAAGCTCTCTCCCATGTGGGAGGGCCCGTTCAAGGTTGTTCATGTTTCTAGGCCAGGCTCCGTGTGCTTGGAGACTCAGGAAGGGGAGCCGATCCAGAATGCGTGGAACATCCAACACCTCCGGAGGTTCTACCCCTAAAAGGCCCTGAGCCTGTGAAGAAGGCGAACGCCTGTGAAGATCAACTCTTTTTTGGAAAAGGCCCTGAGCCTGTGAAGAAGGCGAACGCCTGTGAAGATCAGCTCTTTTTTGGAAAAGGCCTTGTGCCTGTGAAGAAGGCGAACGCCTGTGAAGATCAACTCTTTTTGGAAAAGGCCCTAAGCCTGTGAAGAAGGCAATGCCTGTGAAGATCAACTCTTTTTGGAAAAGGCCCTGAGCCTGTGAAGAAGGCAAACGCCTGTGAAGATCAACTCTTTTTGGAAAAGGCCCTGAGCCTATGAAGATCAACTCTTTTTGGAAAAGGCCCTGAGCCTATGAAGAAGGCGAACGCCTGTGAAGATCAACTCTTTTTGGAAAAGGCCCGGAGCCTGTGAAGAAGGCAAGTGCCTGTGAAGCTCGTTACCCCAAGAAGAAAGGCCCGGAGCCTGTGAAGAAGGCCAACGCCTATGAAGCTCGCCGCCCGTGACACTCTCACGTAATAATGAGTGGGGCTGTACACGCCCCGGAGTCTTAGGCGCGCCGGCCTTAGGCCCTGGGGCTCCCTCCCACGACCAGTGGCAGCACTTAGCTCCGCGCTGGTGAGAAGACGTCGAAGACTAGATTAGGTGCCGGACGCGGCTCTTTCATTTGCTTTCCGCAGTTGGTTCGTCTTGTTCGCAGTTGAAGTTTTATTGAAATTATTGCCATCTTTGGTTTATATCTCGTTGGTTTTCACCCCCCCCCCCCATTTTGATTCCTCTTGCAAAAATTCTCGCAAGGGGGGCAGCCAAACGCCCTCGCGAGGGTTCCTGTTATAATCGTCCTAAGGTTTCGCCACCCGGGTCCGTCACAGGAGCACCCCTCCAGTCCGTGCCCCTCGGGCACCGCAACACACACACATGGCCTGGGTCGGTCGTCCCCACGGCTGGGGCCGGGAACTATTTATGTACAGATACACAGCAGAAAAGCGCGAAAGCTAAACCAAGGTAGTTGTTCACGGCAAGAACCTCCAACACGCCCCCACGGGGCTCCACACAGCTGTTCTCTTCTATGCAGGAAACAAAAGGAAAGAAAGGACGAGCCCGGCGCGGCTCGCCTCGCTCCGACCAGCCAAGGCGACCGGGGACGCCTCCAGGGCTCAGGCGGACTCCCTCTCGCGCTTCACCGGGGCACGGCGACGGGCGGACGAGTCGCCGCCCCCCAAGCAAGCGCGACGGCGTGGGGGCTGGCTGCGACCACTGCTAGAGGAGTCGCCTGAGGAAGAGCTGGTGAAGCTTGGGGAGCGACGAGCGCCGCCATCCGCGCGGGCGCTGTCTCCTCCATCGTCGTCGGGGCGGGACCCCTGGCCGCGGTCGTCGCCCTCAGGGCAGCATCCAGCGCGGCGACCATCTTCCCCAAACACCCTCACATAGAGGGTGGCGTCGCCGTCGAACTTGAGGTGCAGGGTGCACCGCTGACTCAGGCCGCGCGCGCGGGCAAACGTTTGCCAGCCGCGAGTCAGGGCCCCGTTTCTAGAAGGGGAGACCTCGAGCGAGACCCAGGAGGCCCTGCTGCAACAACCATCAGCCTGGTGCCAGAAGCCGCACCGGGCACTGGCCGGCAGCTCATCGATGAAGAAGCGGGGGAGCTGGAGCCAGGTGTTGGTCGGGTCTGCCGACCACACGACGAACTCCGGCAGCACCTCCGCCGAGCGAAAGCGCGGCCTGGGGGGCCGCACAGTCACGACCTGCCTCCCCTTGGCAGCTGAGCGTTCGCCGCCACGCAGGGAACCACCCCTGTGGCCGCGGGGAGACGCAATGGGGACCGCGGGATGCTTGCGGGGACGACCCCGGCCGCGCTTGGCCGGTGGAGAGTCGGGCTCCGCCCGGCAGGCCTTTCCCTTCTCCGCGGCTGAGAACCTCTTCGGAGCCATGAGAGCGGCGAGTGGCCAAAGAGTAGAAGAGGAGAAGCAGGAAGGGATGGACTGGCGGGGGCTCGCATGGCCCCGTACTTATAACCGGAGAAAACCAACCGCCGAGCACCACGATCTTAGGTAATAATGACCCGTATCCATGTATGCAGGGACTAGTCAAGTCACGCAGTTGCCAAGGCGTCATGGGGAAGCAGAGACGCCCACGTCTAATCAACCGCCACGCGGCACCCAAGGCTGCAGGCTATTAGGGCCCGCGGCGCTTCGCCCTTGCCCTTTCGCCTCTCGGCATGGCCAAGTCGGGGCGCGCCTTGGGCCCGGGGGCTACTGTCGGCGTTCTGGGAACGGGGGTCCCCAGACTTGCCTGCCTGCGGCCTGCGACGTGGCCCAAGGGGGCCCAGTACGGCCCAACTTCATCAACACAAGACCCAAGACCCTCGCGAGGGGCCAAGCCTCACGGGGCGGACGACGCAACACTTCCTCAGGCACGGCCTCATCAGGCTGGCTCATGAGGAGGCGGAGAGATCAAGGCGGGGTACCTCGCGAGGTGCCCGTGACGCAAGCCATGACGACCAAGGGTGCCAGGCGGGCGCCAACCCGCGCAGTGTACTCCCTTTCCTCTTTGGTGCAAAGGGGGCAAGCGCAGGCGAGAGGATCAAGCAAAGGCATCCATTTCGGTGCAACGAGACCAAGACCAGTCCAACGGCGGGAAGGAGGTCATCGTGGAGCCCAGAACGGCGTCACCACAGGGCCTTTGGCAGGCGAGGACCAACTTTAGTCAGGATAAGTGTACCAGATGTTCCCCTTCGAATTGGCCAATTGTTGGCGCCCTTCCCGCTCAATATTTGAGAAGAGGCCCAGGGCCTTTGCCTAAATAGTACTAGCCACCCCCAGGGTAGAGGCATCGAGCAATCAGGCCAGCAGAACCTAGGATGAGAGCAAGGAGAGAACAAAAGAGAGAGAGAGAAGGGTGGCTGAACTCCTCCTGGTAGTTCGTCCCCCTAGCCAAGAACAGACCCTCGCGAGGCTGTTCTTCCCTGTATTGTTCATCACCACCAGCCCAAGAGGCAATCCATCCACCATAAACTAGAGTAGGGTATTACACCGCAACGGTGGCCCGAACTAGTATAAACTCTGTGTTCCTTGTGCAGTTCTTTCTGTAGTTAGATCCGTGCGAGACGGAGAGGTAGAGGGCATAACCTCCGCGCACACCCCAGAGTTCGAACCTTAAGGGTCTGCCGTAATCCGAAATCCGACAATATCCGCTACTGAACGGGGCCACATGGAACGTGACCTCTTCGGACCTGTAATTATCCGGCGTGCCGAACACCACATATAGTGTGATTTTTCCTATACAGCGCGCTTCTCGACTGGGTATTATTCCTCTAAAGGTTGTGCTGCTTCGCTCAATGCGGTTCCAGTCTATTTCCATTTTTTGAAGAGTTTTCTCATAAATGAGGTTTAATCCGCTGCCTCCATCCATGAGTACTTTGGTGAGGCGAAAGCCGTCCACTGCTGGACTGAGGACCAATGCGGCTGGTGCTCGGGCTGTTCGGAATTTAGGTTCATCACTGGCATTAAAAGTAATAGCCGTGTCACTCCATGGGTTTATTGTTGCTACTTGGTAGACTTCGGCAAGGTTGCAGAGTGTTCTTTTTCGCATATTATTTGATGCAAAAGTCACGAAGACTGTTAGTACCGTATTGGTGTCCCTGGGGTGGCTTTCTATGGCCTCTGGAATTAGGAGATCTTCGCCAATTTTGGCCACCTGCCGGACTATCCAACAAGCCCTAAGGCTATGAGTTGGTGTGGCGCCCTCTGTACTGTGAATTTTACAGGGTCCATTAAGCCATCCTTCCAGTACTGTTCCTTGCCCTGTAGAGGGTTTTTGCTTTTTGGTGTTTAATCCGGGTGTCTGGCGATGATGTACCCTTTTATTTCGGACTGGGTTTGTATTCAGAGCCGGATCGTCCCAAAATTTTATTTCGGTTTTCCTGGCGCTTTCCATCGCACAGTACTTTTGTACTATGGACGCCAAGTCAGCAAAGCGTGTAATATCACGGCGACTTATGGCGTTGAGGATTCCCTTGTCCGTGCAATTATTGCAGAAAATTGAGATTGCGTCTTCCTCGCGGCAGTCCTTTATCCTGTTCCTAACCAGGAGGAATCTGGCCCAGTAATGATGTACTGTTTCTTCGGGCTTTTGCCTGATTTAGGATAGATCACTTATGTTCGGGTGGTTGGGTGGAATTAGATCCGAAACCTCGCCCAATCTGAGACTTAGAGGCCAAGAAGTTTCCAAACTCAAAAGTTTGGATTCTTGGATGTTGTCCAATGAATCCAGCCCGTCGCCTGATTCTAAGTTCAGATCTTCAGTGATATCCTCCCCTCCGCGGGTATCCGGCTTGGAGGGATCGGGAATCCGGACGTAGTTAGTCTTTAAGATAGATGAAGGGTCGCCGCACTGCCCCTCTACCACGGCAACGTGATGGGTGACTTGGGGAGAGTTAATCTCTCTTGGATCGGGTTTAGGCCCAACCTGGTCGTAATCCGTAGCGACCCCCAGGGCGGCGATGCGATCCAAGAGCTCGTTTATGGAAGAGAGCTCCATTGGATCTAACTGCTCGGCGAGTTCCGAACTGACATGAAGATTGCTTTTGATGACCCAAGAGGTCATCATCGGCGCAGTAGCCGAACAGGCGGGCATAAGAAAACCACCTAGCTGGAGAGTTTGGCCGACAGCCAAAGCTCCCTTAGCAATGGTGCCGTCTTTATAGACGGGATGAGGCATCCTTCCTGATGGCGACGGCACATAGGAACTCTCAATGAAAGCACCAATGTCGGTGTCAAAACCGGCGGATCTCGGGTAGGGGGTCCCGAACTGTGCGTCTAGGCGGATGGTAACAGGAGACAAGGGACACGATGTTTTACCCAGGTTCGGGCCCTCTTGATGGAGGTAAAACCCTACGTCCTACTTGATTAATATTGATGATATGGGTAGTACAAGAGTAGATCCACCATGAGATGAAGGAGGCTAAACCCTAGAAGCTAGCCTATGGTATGATTGTTATGTTGTCCTACGGACTAAAATCCTCCGGTTTATATAGACACCAGAGAGGGTTAGGGTTACACAGAGTTGGTTACAATGGTAGGAGATCTACATATCCGCATCGCCAAGCTTGCCTTCCACGCCAAGGAAAGTCCCTTCCGGACATGGGACGAAGTCTTCAATCTTGTATCTTCATAGCCCTGGAGTCCGGTCGAAGGTATAGTCCGGCTATCCGGACACCCCCTAATCCAGGACTCCCTCAGAAAATATTGGGTTTTCTCCCAACAAGTGCTTTTCTTTAATGCCTTTTAGCTAGGCAGGATGATTTCAATGATGCTCGCATAAAAGATAAGAATTGAAACACAAAGAGAGCATCATGAAGCACATTACTAACACATTTAAGTATAACCCACTTCCTATGCATAGGGATTTTGTGAGAAAACAACTTATGGGAATCAACTAGCATAGGAGCGTAAAACAAGCAAATCTTCAAGATTTTCAACACATAGAGATGAAACTTGATATTATTGCAATTCCAACAAGCATATGTTCCTCCCTCATAATAATTTTCAGTAGCATCATGAATGAATTCAGCAATATAACCATCACATAAAGAATTATTTTCATGATCTACTTGCATAGAAATTTTATTACTCTCCACAAAAGCAAATTTGTTCTCATGAATAGTAGTGGGAGCAAACTCAACAAAATAACTATCATGTGAAGCATAATCCAATTGAAAATTAAAATCATGATGGCAAGTTCCATGGTTATCTTTATTCTTTATAGCATACGTGTCATCACAATAATCATCATAAATAGGAGGCATGCTTTCATCATAATAAATTTTCTCAACAAAACTTGGGGGACTAAACATATCATCTTCTTCAGACATAGCATCCCCAAGCTTGTGGCCTTGCATATCATTAGCATCATGGGTATTCAAAGAATTCATACTAACAACATTGCAATCATGATCATCATTCAAAGATTTAGTGCCAAACATTCTAATGCATTCTTCCTCTAGCAATTGAGCACAATTATCGGAATCCTTATTTTCATGAAAGACATTAAAAAGATGAAGCATATGAGGTAACCTCAATTGCATTTTTTTGTAATTTTCTTTTATAGACTAAACTAGTGATAAAACTAGAAACTAAACGATTCGATTGCATGATCTAAAGATATACCTTCAAGCAATCACCTCCCCGGCAACGGCGCCAGAAAAGAGCTTGATGTCTACTGCGCAAACTTCTTCTTGTAGACGTTGTTGGGCCTCTAAGTGCAGAGGTTAGTAGGACAGTAGCAAATTTCCCTCAAGTGGATGACCTAAGGTTTATCAATCCGTGGGAGGCGTAGGTTGAAGATGGTCTCTCTCAAACAACCCTGCAACAAAATAACAAAGAGTCTCTTGTGTCCCCAACACACCCAATACAATTGTAAATTGTATAGGTGCACTAGTTCGGCGAAGAGATGGTGATACAAGTGCAATATGGATGGTAGATATGGGTTTTTGTAATATGAAAATATAAAAACAGCAAGGTAAATAATGATAAAAGTGAGCACAAATGGTATTGCAATGCTAGGAAACAGGGCCTAGGGTTCATACTTTCACTAGTGCAAGTTCTCACAACAATAATAACATAATTGGACCATATAACTATCCCTCAACATGCAACAAAGAACCACTCCAAAGTTACTAATAGCGGAGAACAAACGAAGAGATTATTGTAGGGTACGAAACCACCTCAAAGTTATTCTTTCGGATCGATCTATTCAAGAGTTCGTACTAGAATAACACCTTAAGACACAAATCAACCCAAACCCTAATGTCACCTAGATACTCCAATGTCACCACAAGTATCCGTGGGTATGATTATACGATATGCATCACACAATCTCAGATTCATCTATTCAAACCAACACAAAGTAATTTAAAGAGTGCCCCAAAGTTTCTACCAGAGAGTCAAGAAGAAAACGTGTGCCAACCCCTATGCATAAGTTCACAAGGTCACTGAACCCGCAAGTTGATCACCAAAACATACATCAAGTAGATCACGTGATATCGCATTGTCACCACAGATAACCACATGCAAGACATACATCAAATGTTCTCAAATTCTTAAAGACTCAATCCGATAAGATAACTTCAAAGGGAAAACTCAACCCATTACAAGAGAATAGACGGGGAGAAACATCATAAGATCCAACTATAATAGCAAAGCTCTAGATACATCAAGATCGTGCCGAAACAAGAACACGAGAGAGAGAGAGAGAGAGAGAGAGAGAGAGAGAGATCAACCACATAGCTACTGGTACATACCCTCAGCCCCGAGGGTGAACTACTCCCTCCTCGTCATGGAGATGGCCACCGGTGAGGGATCCCCCCTCCAGCAGGGTGCCGAAACAGGGTCCCGATTGTTTTTTTGTGGCTACAGAGGCTTGCGGCGGCGGAACTCCCGATCTATTCTGCTCCCCGATGTTTTTAGGGTATGTGGATATATATAAGTGAAAGAAGTCGGTCAGGGGAGCCACGAGGGGCCCACGAGGGTGGGGGGCATGCCCAGGGGGGCAGGTGCGCCACCCTGCCTCGTGGCCACCTCGAAGCTTCCTTGACTTCAACTCCAAGTCTCCTAGATCACGTTCGTTCCAAAAATCACGCTCCCGAAGGTTTCCTTCCATTTGGACTCCGTTTGATATTCCTTTTCTGCGAAACACTGAAACAAGGGAAAAACTGAAACTGGCACTGGGCTCTGGGTTAATAGGTTAGTCCCAAAAATAATATAAAATTGCATAGTAAAGCCCATTAAACATCCAAGATGGATAATATAATAGCATGAATACTTCATAAATTATAGATACGTTGGAGACGTATCAAACTACATGCATGAACATGTGCCAAGTCAAGCCACTCGAACATTCAGAGGAGGATACCATATCATCATACTACATCACAATCATTTAAACGCAATGTTGATATCCAAGATAAATCATTATCCACTCCTAGCTACTTATGCATGGCATGAGAAACTATAATCTCTAATTGTCATTGCAAACATGTTTAACATAATGGGCTGAATCATGGATACTAGGTTAAACATATTTACACAAACAGAACAAGTCAAGTTCATACTCGTTCTCTCTGCCACGGCCAGTCCATCGAATATCTTCATTATTGCCTTTCACTTGCATGACCGAACGATATGTAAATAATAATAGTGCAAGAGTGCCGTGGACTAAGATGAAATCTACAAACGTTTTATTCAACAGGAGAAGACAAGGTAAAATGTGCTCTTTATTAGATCAACAGTTATTCATATGAGAGCCACTCAACATTTTCATCGTGGTCTTCTCCTCAATAAGACTCGAATAAAAAGAAAAAGAAATTCAGAGAAACACACTGAAATATTTTTGGATTTTTGGTTTTCTTGAACAAGCACATAAAAGGGAAAACCAAAAACTAGAAAAACTATTCACACGGGAAAGCTCCCAACAAGCAAAAGAAGAAGAAGGAAATCTTTTGAGGTTTTCTTTTTAGTATTACTACTAAGCATGCATAGCAAGTAAATTAACTACAACTATTTTTTTGATTTTTCTAAGGTTTTTCAAACACACAAGAAGAAAGCAAGAAAATAAATCTAAGCATGGATGATACAGTGAAAGAGTGTGAGCACCGACAAATGGAAATAAGTGGGCATGATTGCAATGTCGGTGAAAACACGTACTCCCCCAATCTTAGGCTTTTGTCCTAAACTGGTAGTCGATCAGTAGCCTGGATTGTAGTAGGGATACTGAGGAGCGGGCATCCACTCATTCCACTGCTGAAGTTCCTCTGCTGCCTCCGTAGCAGCCTGAGTGTTCCGGTAGGCGATGATGTCCGCAGGCATAATCCTATATCCGCCCCTGGCAACAGAATCAAACAAAGCAGGAGCAGGCAACGGGATAATATCACGAGTTTCAATGCTAAAAACCAAGTTATAAGGAATAGGAATGTCAGGAGAATCTTTATCTGTGAAATTGTGGTGATCCATGGCTATGCGTTCTAGGTAAACTTTGGTCAAAGGGTAATCATGATGGCGTATCTCCACATTAAAGTGAGTCCCAGACGAGTAGCAAAAATCCCACCATGTATTTTACCCTTGGATTTATTAATGTGTAGGCAACGAGCCACAATAGCTCCCAAGCTCTAAGTGTTGTCGCCCTCCAGTGCACGATGTAAAACAGCAAGGTCTAGTGAACTGAGTGCACCCACCTTCTCTCTAGCAAGCACGCATTTTGCAATCAAAAGTGCAAAGTAATGAACATCAGGAAAATCCAAGCCAGCGGCAGTGATGGCTGACATCCCTCTCTCATCTCCCATTGTCAAGGTGCGATAAAAGGCCTCAAACTCAGCCGGCCTAGGCTCGGCTAAGCTCCCATCAGAAGGGATCATGCATATGTTACAAAATTTAGTAAGTGGTATCTGATGTTCAGGAGGATTATTCCTAGGAAGGAAAGTAAAACTTTGAACGAAGATGTTTGTGAGGATTTGATGATGTTCACACTCATCTGCAATGAAGTTAGTGAGGCCGGCATTAGCAACATATTGTGTGAACTCCTGCAGGATTCCAGCCTCTTCCATGAACTGGGTATGCGGTCATTCGCACTGCCGTACCTCCGCCAACCTCCGAGGATGGATATCACAGTCAGATGACTCCCCAATAACACCCTTGGAGTTCTTCTTAGAAGCAAACTTCCTAAAGATATTCATCTTTTTCCTATGAACAAAAATTATGGAATTTTTTGTCCACAAATTTTTCTCAACAAAACTTCACAAAATTGGTAGCAACTACTCATAGGGATACATAGAGGCCATATCAAGCATTCAAACTACTTAGAACTCTAATAATTCAATATGCAAGCTCATCTACAGCAGCACCAAGAGTAGCTAATTATTCAAAATATAAACCACTAAAACAAAAACTGATTGGACAAACGGTGGAGTCACAGACCAAGCAACAATCCCCCGAAACAGTTTCAGAAATGGAGCTTCGAGCAAAGAGATCGAAATCTGCGGTTTGAGAGCAAGAACACGGGAGAGAGAGCAATGTAGATTTTTTTTGGAGGTAAGTGATGATGTGGTATGAAGAGGTAAGTGAGGGGCCCACGTGGGGACCACAACCCACCAGGGTGCGCCCAGGGGTCGTGGCGCACCCAGGTGGGTTGTGTCCACCTGGTGCACCTCCCTCTGATATTATTTGCACCAAAAATTCAGAAATATTCAGAAAAAATCATATTAAATTTTTAGAGCATTCTCAGAATTTTCATTTTTGGGTCATTTTTTTATTGCACGGGAAATTTAGAAAATAGACAAAAGAGGGCATTTTATTTTATTTAACTAATAAAAGCATAGAATAAAAAGTAGGGACAAAAGGTAGTGCTTAATAAATTCATCAACTTCATACCTCCCAAAAATATTAATGAAGTTGATCAAGTCTTATTAACAACCAGTTTCGATTAGCATAAAACCAAAGAAGTTACGTAAGTCACTAAGTTACCTCAATGGGGATATGAATTTCCCCAATAGTAAGCATTTCATATTTCTTTTTGACAATAGGTAGAGGTATTTGAAAACTATCAATAGTGATTGTCGGAGATTTTTCAATAACATTAATACCATTCACTTGGAATTGTTTCTTTGGAAAGTGCACTGTATGCTCATTAACATTGATATGAAAAGTGACCTTGCTTTTATTGCAATCAATAACAGCCCATGCAGTATTCAAGAAGGGTTTACCAAGGATAATCCACATATTATCGTTCTCGGGCATCTCAAGTATAACAAAGTCAGTCAAAATAGTAACATTAGCAAGAACAACGGGCACATCCTCACAGATACCGGTAGGTATGGCAGTTTATTTGTCCGCCATTTGCAAAGATATTTCAATAGGTGTGAGTTTATTCAAATTAAGTCTTTTATATAAAGAGAAGGGCATAACACTAACACCAACTCCTAAATATCACAAAGCAATTTTCACATAATTCTTTTGGATGGAGCAAGGTATAGTTGGTATTCCCGGATCTCCATGTTTTTTAGGTACTCCATCTTTAAAAGTATAATTAGCAAGCATAGCAGAGATTACATCTTTCGGTAATTTTCTCTTATTAGTGATGATGTATTTCATATACTTTGCATAAGGAGGCATTTTCAAGATATCAGTCAAGCGAGTACGCAAAAAGACTAGCCTTAGCATTTCAGCAAAGCATTCAAATTCTTCATCGTCATTCTTTTTAGTTGATTTGGGTGGAAAATGCATAGGTTTTTGAACCCACTATTCTCTTTTGTTACCATGTTTTCTAGCCACAAAGTCTCTTTTATCATATCTTTTATTCTTAGGTTGTGGGTTATCAAGATCAACATGTGGTTGTATCTCAACATCATTATCTGGTTCTTTATTATTTGTTTCAGTGTCTTCATGAACCTCATCATTATGTTTTTCATTATCCAAAGGTGAGTGTTCATTACCAGATTGAGTTTCAGCATCAGAGATAGAAGTTTCATCATTGTTAGAAGGTTTTTTTATTTCAAGTTCAATAGAAGCATGCAAAGTCCTATCATTTTTCTTTTTCTTTTCCTTTCTAGAAGGACTAGGTGCATCAGTATTAACTCTTTGTGAATCTTGTTCAATTCTTTTTGGGTGTCCCTCAGGATAAAGTGGTTCCTGAGTCATTTTACCTCCTCTAGTTGCAACTCTAACAACAAAGTCGTGTATATTATTATTCATTTCATCAAGCAACTCTCTTTGAGATTTAGCAACATGTTCTAACTGAGTTTGAACCATAGAAGCATTTTTTCTAGAACCTCTAACATAATTTGAAATTCTAAATTACAAGTCACTCAAGCGAGCAATCATATCAGAATTGTATTTCAATTGTTTCATAACATTTGCATTGAAGTGATCTTGCTTTATAATGTAATTTTGAAACTCATAAAGGCATTGGTGTTGGAAATATGCCCTAGAGGCAATAATAAAATGGTTATTATTATATTTCCTTATTCATGATAATTGTCTATTGTTCATACTATAATTGTGTTATCCGGAAATCGTAATACATGTGTGAATACATAGACCACAACATGTCCCTAGTGAGCCTCTAGTTGACTAGCTCGTTGATCAATAGATGGTTACCGTTTCCTAACCATGGACATAGGATGTCATTGATAACGGGATCACATCATTACGATAATGATGTGATGGATGAGACCCAATCCTGAGCATAGCACAAGATCGTGTAGTTCGTCTGCTAAAGCTTTTCTAATGTCAAGTATCTTTTCCTTAGACCATGAGATTGTGCAACTCCCGGATACTGTAAGGGTACTTTGGGTGTGCCAAACGTCACAACATAACTGGGTGGCTATAAAGGTACACTACGGGTATCCCCAAAAGTATCTGTTGGGTTGGCACGAATCGAGACTAGGATTTGTCAGTCCGTATGATGGAGAGGTATCTCTGGGCCCACTCGGTAAGACATCATCGTAATGAGCTCAATGTGACTAAGGGGTTGGTCATGGGATGATGTGTTACGGAACGAGTAAAGAGACTTGCCATAACGAGATTGAACAAGGTATCGGTATACTGACGATCGAATCTTGGGCAAGTGCTATACCGGTAGACAAAGGGAATCGTATACGGGATTGATTGAATCCTTGACAACGTGGTTCATCCGATGAGATCATTGTGGAACATGTGGGAGCCAACATGGGTATCTAGATCCCGTTGTTGGTTATTGGCCGGAGAGATGTCTCGGTCATGTCTGCATAGTTCCCGAACCCGTATGGTCTACACACTTAAGGTTCGGTGACGCTAGAGTTGTAATGGGAATTGTATGTGGTTATCGAAAGTTGTTCGGAGTCTAGGATGAGATCGAGGACGTCACGAGGAGTTCGGGAATGGTCCAGAGGTGAAGATTTATATATGGGAAGTCCAGTTTCAGTCACCGAAAAGGTTTCGGGGTTTATCGGTATTGTACTGGGACCACCGAGGGGTTCCGGGGGTCCACCGGGAGGGTTCACCTGCCCCGAAGGACCTAATGGGCTGTAGTTGGGTGGGAACCAGCCCCTTAGTGGGCTGGTGCGCCCCCAAGGGCCCAAGGCGCCTAGGGTAGGAAACCCTAGGGGGCCGCTGGCCCCCGGGGGGCGGGCGCCCCCCTAGTTGGAAACCCTAAGGGGGCCGCCGCCCCCCCTCTAGATGGATCTAGGGGGCCGGCCCCCTCTCCCCTTCCGCCTATAAATAGTGGGGGGGGGGGGGTGGGAGGGCAACGACACCCCCTTCTCCTGGCGCAGCCCTCCCCCTTCCTACACCTTCTCCTCCTCCGTAGAGCTTAGCGAAGCTCTGCCGGAGAACCACGAGCTCCACCGCCACCATGTCGTCGTGCTGCCGGAGCTCTCCCTCAACTTCTCCTTCCCCATTGTTGGATCAAGCAGGAGGAGACGTCCCCGGGCTGTACGTGTGTTGAATGTGGAGGCGCCGTCGTTCGACGCTTAGATCGGAATCAACCGCGATCTGAATCGCTACGAGTACGACTCCTTCATCTGCGTTCTTGTAACGCTTCCGCATCGAGATCTTCAAGGGTATGAAGATGCACTCCCCTCTTCTCGTTGCTAGTCTCTCCATAGATTAGTCTTGTTGATGCGTAGATTTTTTTTTATTTCTGCAACGATCCCCAACAATTGGCTAGGGTGCATATTGTGAGGATTGTCATTATCATTGAATTTCATTAAAGAATTTACCTCTACCACATTAGGCAGTGGTGGTGTATTAAACCCATGTATTTCTTCAATAGGAGGTAAAAATTTAACATCCTCAGCTTTAATACCTTTTTCCTTCATAGATTTTCAGGACTGAGATATAATATACCCCTCTTGTTTGGAGTGGGTTTAGGCGGTGGTTCATGAAGAGTCCAATCATCATAATTTTTCAATATATTATTCAATAGTTCTTCAGCTTGCCCAATAGTTGGTTCCATGAAGACACAACCAGCACAACTATCTTGGAAGTCCCTAGAAGCATCGGTTAGTCCATTATAGAAGATATCAACTATTTCATTTTTCTTAAGAGGATGATCAGGCAAAGCATTAAGTAATTGGCAAAGCCTCCCCCAAGCTTGTGGGAAACTCTCTTCTTTAGTTTGCACAAAGTTAAATATTTGCTGCAAGGCAGCTTGTTTCTTATGAGCAGGGAAATATTTTTTAGAGAAGTAATAAATCATATCCTGGGGACTACGCACACAACCATGAGCAAGAGTATTGTAACAGCTTTAGCATCACCCTTTAATGAGAACGGAAATAATTTGAGAATAAAGTAATAGCGAGTCTTCTCATCATGAGTAAAAAGGGTGGCTATATCATTCAACTTAGTAAGATGTGCCACAACAGTTTCAGTTTCATAACCATGGAAAGGATCAGATTCAACCAAAGTAATTAGGAAAATATTTGTTTTAAACCGGATGATTTCTCCCAAGCAACAACCGCCCCGCGAGTCATTCGATCCAGCTGGATCCTGCAGCGCTCGTCTCTTCCTAGCGCATCCCTCGCGTGACGCATCTATCATGGGACCCACACACCACCCCATCCACCTTATCTGTTCTCTCTCGGTCGTCTTCTTCCTTCAATTCCCCTTTCCATCCACCCATCGCTACAAGACGCGCTGATTCTACAAGACAAGGTGCCGACCACCACTCCTAGGCACTGGTGTGCATACACGGGGCGTTTGCTGCTGCAAGATTCACCGTTGCAACCACTTGCTGCGTCACGGCATCTCCGTCGCCTCCATGCTGCGTCGCAGTATTCACCGTCGCCGCCTCGTGCTTTGTCACGACCCAGTCGCCGTCGCACTGCGTTGCAGTCAAGCATCGCCGGCGCCATGGGATGCTGCGGTGGAGCTTCGATGGGGCATCCGGTGCTGCAATGGAGCACTGTTGCGCGGTGGTGAGTGATGACCCACAGGTACAGGGGATCTATCATAGTCCTTTCAATAAGTTAGAGTGTCGAACCCAACGAGGAGCAGAAGGAAATGATAAGCGGTTTTCAGCAAGGTATTCTCTGCAAGCACTGAAATTATCCATAACAGATAGTTTTGTGATAAGGTAATATGTAACGGGTGACAAGTAATGAAAGTAAATAAGGTGCAGCAAGATGGCCCAATCCTTTTTGTAGCAAAGGACAAGCCTGGAAAATTTCTTATATGAAGGAAAACGCTCCCGAGGACACATGGGAATTATCGTCAAGCTAGTTTTCATCATGCTCATATGATTCGCGTTCGTTACTTTCGTAATTTGGTATGTGGGTGGACCGGTGCTTGGGTGCTGTCCTTACTTGGAAAAGCATCCCACTTATGATTAACCCCTATTGCAAGCAGCCGCAACTACAAAAGAAGTATTAAGGTAAACCTAACCATAGCATGAAACATGTGGATCCAAATCAGCCCCTTACGAAGCAACGCATAAACTAGGGTTTAAGCTTATGTCACTCTAGCAACCCATCATCTAATTATTACTTCCCAATGCCTTCCTCTAGGCCCAAACAATGGTGAAGAGTCATGTAGTCGACATTCACATAACACCACTTGAGGAAAGACAACATACATCTCATCAAAATAACGAATACCAAATTCACATGACTACTTATAGCAAGACTTCTCCCATGTCCTCAGGAACAAACGTAACTACTCACAAATCATATTCATGTTCATAATCAGAGGGGTATTAATATGCACAATGGATCTGAACATATGATCTTCCACCAAATAAACCAACTAGCATCAACTACAAGGAGTAATCAACACTACTAGTAACCCACAGGTACCAATCTGAGGCTTTGGGACAAAGATTGGATATAAGAGATGATCTAGGGTTTTAGAGGAGATGGTGCTGGTGAAGATGTTGATGGAGATTGACCCCCTCCCGATGAGAGGATCGTTTGTGATGATGATGATGGCGATGATTTCCCCCTCCCGGAGGGAAGTTTCCCCGGCAGAACAGCTCTGCCGGAGCCCTAGATTGGTTCCGCTAAGGTTCCGCCTCGTGGCGGCGGAGTTCTTTCTCGAAAGCTTGCTTATGATTTTTTTTCTCGGACGAAAGACTTCATATTGCAGAAGATGGGCACCGGAGGCCTGCCAGGGAGCCCACGAGGCAGGGGGCGCGCCCAGGGGGGTAGGGCGCGCCCCCACCCTTGTGGCCAGGGTGTGGGCCCCCTCTGGTGGATTCTTTCGCCAGTACTTTTTATTAATTCCAAAAATGACTTACGTGAAGTTTCAGGACTTTTGGAGCTGTGCAGAATAGGTCTCAAATATTTGCTCCTTTTCCAGCCCAGAATTCCAGCTGCCGGCATTCTCCCTCTTCATGTAAACCTTGTAAAATAGGAGAGAATAGGCATAAGTATTGTGACATGACATGTAATAACAACTCTTAATGCAATAAATATTGATATAAAACATGATGCAAAATGGACGTATCAGTTGGGCTACAGTGAAGCTCCGCCAGCGGCCGTCGAGGTCCTGCAAATCTGGGATGGAGCACGGTAGTACATTCTTCCTTTTATGATCCAAAGATGTTACAATACATTACAACCATGGTTTGAGTACGCATACTGAAAGAAAGTTGAGTTAAAATTAAATTATGTCCTGCTAAATTCTTTCTCCTTGCAGATTGGGGATGAGGACTGCAAGTTGGTCTGCTCTAGAAGATGCCGCGAACGCAAGGAGATTGTGGGGAAGATAATGAAGCATGTGAGAACCGAATCTGAGCAAAATGGACTGAGATGCAGGACATGCTGGAGTAGGTCAGGCCAGAGATGCAAGAGCTGCAGTCTTCCAGGGATACATGGCAGTGACGTGCAATTGCTTCTTACAACAGTCTTGGTTCCTTGAATTCTGCGGTTAGTGGCCTCTACTTATGCTTGCATCATCAGTGCCTAGAAATGCTTCTTGGGTTTACATGCCTGTTGTGCTTTGTTTAACATCGTGTCAAAAGTGCACCCAATTTTGGAATTCAGAGTAAGAAGTATTGGCTGAACAGAAAGAGTACTCACTTCAAGTAGGGGTTCTGTTCTTGCAACCTTGATTTCTTACTCTAGAGTTATTACTTCTCTCTGAATGCAAAATAGTTTTGACTCTAGTTTCAGACTAAGTTTTTTTATAGAAGTTCTAGAATGAGTTGAACACATCCTTCACATCTACACATTTCAGATATTCAAATTATAGCCACTAATGTTGGTATCTGAAGAAAATTCTTGTTAAAATTCACCATATGATGGAGTGGAAACAACAAGCGTAGGCATTGGAACAACAATGAAGCGCTGCCAGGGCTGCAGTGAAGCGCCGCGGGATTGTCGAAGCTCTGACGAGGGTTGCAATGAAGTGCCGCAGGGGCTGCAGTGAAGCGCCGCGGGGGTTGTTGAAGCTCCGCCTAGGGTTGCAATAAAGCACCGCGGGAGTTGTCGAAGCTCCGGTGAGGGTTGCAGTGAAGCGCCGCCGGGGCTGCAGCGAAGCGCCGCGGGGTGTTGAAGCTCCGGCGAGGGTTGCAATGAAGCGCCGCGGGGGTTGTCGAAGCTCCGGCGAGGGTTACAATGAAGCGCTGCCACAAGCTGCTGCCATGGGAGGTATTGCATGGTGCTGCGACCCGTGTATCTCGCCGGCAGCAAAAACTGACAATGCCACATGCGTGGTGCTGCGCGCGAGGGGCAAAGCTTCAATGCATCATCAATTTTGCTATGGATCATCACTGGGGTTGCTATGGAGCATCCCGGAGCATCGCCGGTGTTGGTATGTAGCATCCTCGGGCCGCTGGAGCATCATCGGTGCTGCGTTGGAGCATCCCAGAGCATCGCCGGTGTTGGTATGTAGCATCCTCGGGCTGCTAGAGCATCATCGATGTTGCAATGGAGCATCCCAGAACGTTGCCTGTGTTGTGATGGAGCATCGCCGGGCCGCGAGAGCATCAACGGTACTTCATGGGGATGGTTGCAGTAGCGTCATTACTGCAACCCGGTGTTGCAACCATGAGCTCACCAGCGCTGTGGCCGTGGCCGTTGTGTGGCGAGCTTGTCGGCGTTTACTGTGATCTAACCGGCAACGCAGCTGCTCCATGACTAGTGCAAGCTAGCAAGCATTCTTGGTAGTTGTAATTGATATGGGGAAGACTGAACATGTTAGGACGGAAGTGATTGATGGTGTGATCCTGCCATGGTCCATGGGATCGTGCGGCTCTAATCAAATTCTGTTGGTGCAAATCAACGGCAGGCTAGGCAGATGATTTCTCTAGGAAATCATCCTGTTGATCCCTAGCAGCCGCCAAGTAATTAACTCTGGGTCGATAGAGAATTCATAATCCTTATCATCAATAAAGATTGGTGAAGTAGAAAACTTAGGATCATATTTCATTCTAGCATTCAGAGATTTTTCTTTATACTTGCATAATAATTTCTCTAGACCATCTCTATCCTTACAAGCAAGAATATCTCTAGTTGTCTCCCCATTCATAACATAACCTTCCGGTACCTTAGGCAATTCATATCTAGGAAGGCTAGTTCTAGCAGGTGTTTCAGTAGTTTCAGTTTCAAGCTCATCATCAGATTCAACAACATCATGTTATTTTACTCTAGCAATTTGTTCATCAAGAAATTCACCAAGTGACACATCATCATTATCAAGCAAGGTACTGGAATCATCATAAGAATTATCCATAGAAAAAGTAGCATGATCAATAACTTGCGACATATTAGGACAAATATCATGTGGTGGTGTTGCAAGTTTACTTATAACAGAAGGTGAATCTAAAGCAGAACTGGATGGAAGTTCCTTACCTCCCCTCGTCTTTGAGGGAAATATCTTAGTCTTAGCATCCTTCAGATTCTTCATAGTGATAAATTGATAATAATCCCAAGTAACTCAATAAATATAGCTATGCTCCCCGGCAACGGTGCCATAAAAAGGTCTTGATAACTCACAAGTATAGGGGATCGCAACAGTTTTCGAGGGTAGAGTATTCAACCCAAATTTATAGATTCGACACAATGGGAGCCAAACAATATTCGAAGTTATTAGCAGCTGAGTTGTCAATTCAACCACACCTGGAGATTAATTATCTGCAGCGAGTAGTCAGTAGCAAAGTAATATGATAGTTTTGATAGTAGTGACAGCAGTAACAGTAACGATTACAGTGATAGCAGTAATTTTGTAGCAAGTGTAACAGTGATGATAGCAGTAGTAACTTAGCAAGAACAATATAAGATAAATTCGTAGGCATTTCATCGGTGACTTGTTGGATGATGTTCATCATGAGACAGTTATAACCTAGGTCGATACGACACTAGCTCTAGTTCGTCAATATAATGTAGGCATGTATTCTGTAAATAGTCATACGTGCTTATGGAAAGAACTTGCATGACATCTTTTGTCCTACCCTCCCGTGGCAGCGGGGTCCATATTGGAAACTAAGGGTTATTAAGGTCTCCTTTTAATAGAGAACCGGAACAAAGCATTAACACATAGTGAATACATGAACTCCTCAAACTACGGTCATCACCGGGAGTGGTCCCGACTATTGTCACTCGGGGTTGCCGGATCATAACACGTAGTAGGCGACTATAACTTGCAAGATCGGATCTAAAACATGGATATAATGATGATAACTTAAACGTTTCACATCTGAGCAACATCAATCTTAGAACATAGTGGATACTAGGGACCAAGCCCTAACAAAACTAACTCGATTACATGATGAATCTCATCCAACTCCTCACTGACCAGTGAGCCTACGAAGGAATTACTCACTCCCGGTGGGGAGCATCATGGAATTGGAGATGGAGAAGGGTTGGTGATGACGAAGAACGAATATCCCCCTCTCCGGAGCCCCAAATGGACTCCAGATCTGGCCCCCTGATGAAGAACAGGATGAGACGGCGGCTCCGTCTCGTGGATCGCGATAATTCTTTCTCCTTGATTTTTTGCTGGAAAAATAGGATTTTATAGCGTCGGTTTCAGGGTCTGCGGGGCCACCAGGTGGGGACAACCCACCTGTGTGTGCTAGGAGAGGGGGCGTGCCCTGGTGGGTTGTGCCCACCCAGGTGCCCCTCTCCGGTAGGTCTTGGCTCCAGAAATTCTTATTTAATATATAAAAATTCCTCACAAAGTTTCGTTACATTCCGAGAACTTTTATTTCTGCACAAAAACAACACCATGGTAGTTCTGCTGAAAACAACGTCAGTCCAGGGTTAGTTTCATTCAAATCATTCAAATTAGAGTTCAAAACAAGAGGAAAAGCATTAGGAAACGTAGATACGTTGGAGACGTATCACACATCTACTATGAGCAATAGGGTAAATTATACCTGCTTCCAGAAGCTTTAATATTTCAGTTCTTACCACTTCCTTCATCTTAGGATTTGACTGTCTTTGATGATCAACAACTGGTTTAGCATCGGGTTCCATATTAATCTTGTGTGGACAGAGAGTGGGACTGATGCCCTTAAGATCATCAAGAGTATATCCAATAGCAGCACGATGCTTCCTTAGAGTTTGTAATAACCTCTTTTCTTCATGCTCTATAAGTTTAGCACTAATAATAACAAGATATATCTTCTTCTCATCAAGATAAGCATATTTCAAAGTATTAGGCAATTGTTTCAATTTAAACACAGGATCACCTTTAGGTGGAGGAGGACCTCCTAGAGCTCCAATATGCAAATTGTGTTTAAGAATAGGTTGTTGATCAAAGAACATTTTTTTCTATTTCGTTTCTTACATGCAAGTGCATATCATTTTCATGGTCTAGCAAATATTGTTCTAACGGATTAGTAGGAGGTACCGCAATAGAACCAACTCTAATTATTTCATCCTTTCTAGGATATTCTTTATTATGAGGTTGTCTACGAAACTTAGAGAAATTAAACTAGTGAGACACATCACCAAAGTTGACACCAACTGTTTCTTTATTGCAATCTATCTTAGCATTAACAGTGTTCAAGAAAGGTCTACCAAATATTATGGCACAACAATCACCTTGTGGAGAACCAAGAAGTATAAAATCAATACGGTATTTTATTTTCCCACACAAGACTTTGACATCTCTAACAATCCCAAGTGGTGTGATAGTATCTCTATTTGCAAATTTAATGGGAACATCAGTGTCTTCTAATTCAGCGGGTGCAATATCATTCATGATTTCTTGGTATAAAGTAAAAGGGATAGCACTAACACTAGCAACCAAATCACATAAGCCATGATAACTAAAACAACATGCATGCCAACAATGGACTTCTTCTTATCTTTAGCATCAGGTTTGGCAATTCTAGTAGCTTCCTCACAGAAATAAATAATATGCCCATCAATATTATTGACCAAGAGATCTTTAACCATAGCAACACTAGGTTCTACTTCAATTTGTTCAGAAGGTCTAGGTGCTCTAATATTACTTTTGTTAACCATGGTTGAAACTTTAGCATGTTCCTTTATCCTAATAGGGAAAGGTGGTTTTTCAATATAAGCGGTAGGCACAACTGTGTCAACATTGTAAATGATAGTTTCATCTTTAACTATAACTGGCTCCTCAATCTTTTCTTTAATAGGGGGATGATATTTAAACCACTTCTCAGTAGGGAGATCAACATAAGTAGCAAATGATTCACAAAAGAGGCTACTATCTCGGAGTCAAGTCCATACTTACTACTAAACTTGTGAAAAGCATCGGTATCCATAAAAGACACAATCAAACTTAAGTGTTATACCTGACTCATTGCCTTTGTCGATCTCTGAGTCTTTGGAGTTGTGTTTAATTCTTTCAAGAAGGTCCCACCTGAACTCAATGGTTTTCTTCATAAAAGATCCAGTCGAAGAAGAATCGAGCATGCATGCTTTGATCACTATGAGAAAGCCGAGCAAAAAAAGTTGTAAGATAATTTCCATTGAGAGCTCACGATTGGGGCATGTATACATCATATATTTAAGCCTCCCCGAGATTGAGCAATGCTTTCTCCTTCACAAGGCCAAAAATTATAATTCATAATTTTGATCACGATGAACTAGATGCATAGGATACAACTTTTGATGAAATTCCATTTTCAATCGATTGCAGTCCCAAGCTCCAATATCAGCATGTAGCATATACCATGTCAACACCTTTCCCCCCAAAGATAAAGGGAAAACCTTGTTCTTAACCTCATCTCCAGGTAAACCTGCAAGCCTAAATAATCCACAAACTTCATCCACATAGATTAGGTGCATATCAGGATGTAGTGTTCCATCTCCTACATAAGGATTAGCTAGCAGTTTCTCTATCATACCCGAAGGAATATCATAACAAATATTTTTAGTAGGTGCGGTAGGTTGAGGAGCAACTCTTTGTGCTTCCGGTAGAGGTGAAGATACCTCAAACAAACCCCTCAAAGTATTGTTTTCCATAGTAACAAGCAATAGTAAATTTCAGCATGTAATATAATTTTTCCCTTACTAATTACCACTCACTAAAAGCGCTTCACTCCATGGAAACGGCGCCAGAAAAGAGTCTTGATGACCGACAAGTATAGGGCATCAATTGTAGTCCTTTCGATAAGTAAGAGTGTCGAACCCAACAAGGAGCAGAAGGAAATGACAAGCATTTTTCAGCAAGGTAATTTCTGCAGGCACTGCAATTGCCGGGAACAAGTAGTTTGATAGCAAGATAATTTGTAACTAGCAAGTAATAGTAATGGTAACACGCTGGAACGGTCTCTAATAATAAGCAAAGCGTTCTTGAGTACACACATGAATTTCATCTAGTCACTTCAATCATGTTGGTTTGATTCGCGTTCACTACTTTGATAATTTGATATGTGGGTGGACCGGTGCTTGGGTGCTGTTCTTACTTGAACAAGCCTCCCACTTATGATTAACCACTCTTGCAAGCATCCGCAACTATGAAAGAAGAACTAAGATAAAATCTAATCATAGCATTAAACATATGGATCCAATTTAGCCCCTTACAGAATAACGCATAAACTAGGGTTTAAGGTTATGCCAATCTAGCAACCCATCATCTAATTACTACTCCATAATGCATTCCCTTAGGCCCAAAGATGGTGAACTATCATGTAGTCGATGTTCATATAACACCACTAAGGTTATCACAACATACATATCATCAAAATATCAAATGAATACCAAATTCACATGATTACTTATGACAAGACTTCTCCCATGTCCTCTAGAACAAAAGTTACTACTCACGAAACATATTCATGCTCAATATTAGAGGGGTATTGAATAGCATAATAGATCTTAACATATAATCTTCAACCAAATAAACCAACTAGCATCACCTACAAGATGTAATCAACACTACTAGTCACCCACATGTATCAATCTAAGGATTCGATACAAAGATTGAACACAAGAGAAGAACTAGGGTTGATGAGATGGTGTTGTTCAAGATGTTGATGAAGATTGGACCTCCCACGATGAGAGGGTTGTTGGTGATGATGATGGCTTTGATTTCCCCCTCCCGGAGGGAAGTATCCCCGGGAGGATCGCTCTACTAGAGAGCAAAAGTGCTGAAAGGATCGATATAGTTGACTAGAGGGGGGTGAATAGGAAACTACCAATTTTTAGCTTTTATTAAAAAATTAGGTTTAGCGACAAATAGGTTATCTAGATGTGCAACTAGGTGAACAACCTATATGATGCAAACAACAACAACAACAACATCAACAAGTGCAAGCAAAGGATACAACACAATATTAGCTTGCACAAAGTAAAGGAAAGAGATAACCACAAGTGGAGCCGGTGGAGACGAGGATGTGTTACTGAAGTTCCTTCCCTTTGGGGGAAGTACGTCTCGGGAGTCACAATGCTTCCCAAGAAGCCACTAAGGCCATCATATTCTCCTCACGCCCTCACACAATGTGAGATGCCGTGATTCCACTAGTGGTGCTCTTGAAGGCGGCGACCGAAACTTTACAAACAAGCCTGGGGCAATCTCCACAACTTGATTGGAGGCTCCGAACGATACCACGGAGCTTCACCACAATAGCATGTGGCTCCAAGGTGACCTCAACCGGCTAGGGTGCTCAAACACCCAAGAGTAACAAGATCCGCAAGGGATTAGTGGGGGAATCAAATTTCTCTTGGTGGAAGTGTATATCCGGGCCTTCTCAACCAATCCCTAGAAAATCAACAAGTTTGATTGGCTAGGGAGAGAGATCGGGCAAAAATGAGCTTTGGAGCAACAATGGAGCACTACAAAAAAGACACATCCATGACATTTTGGGCCGAAGGAAAAAAAATTATGTCATGCTCATGACACTTCTATGACGATAATTGTGACAAAACCCGATATCATCATAGATGTGGTGGGCCCCTACTTCTATGACAAAAAATCATGACAGAAAATGGGATTTTCGTCCTGGCCGGAGACGCAGCTGCATGACATTCTCTGGGCTGTCCAGGACGGAAAAACCCGTGGTAGAAGTGAGGGTGAGGAAAATATCGGGGAGTTCCCGGTTACGGTGGGTGGTCGGGGGACGAGCAACGCACGTCTCTCGTACACGTACGTGCGTGGGTGCCAGGCATTGGGCTCTAACTAAACCCAAGCGAGGCGTTTGCCTATTGAACCCCAACAATTGCAGTGCAGGCTACGCGTTACTAAACCCGAGCGATCGATCAATCCCTGGCTGTTAACTGAACCCGATCGAGCGATTCCTTCGCTAATGCTGCTAACTGAAGCCAATCAAACCTGCTACCTCTTGATGAACAATGAGCGTTGTGGGGGGGGGGTCAGATGAACAATTCCCGGTGGGGTTTGGATGAACAGGACCCCGTGGTAGTAGAGGCCATTGCTGCTGGATGAACAGGACCCTGATCAATCGAGCCGGTTGGGGTGGATCAACAGGACCCCGTAGAGGGCTGGATGAACAGGACGACCCCGTGGAGGGCTGGTTGAACAGTAGCCGGTGGATGGCTGGATGAACAGTAGCACATGGAGGGGTGGTTGAAAAGGACCACGTGGACCCGTTTTGCGGTACGCCACACCCATCCCGATCAACAGGACCCCGTTTCGACCGTAGGAGGTCGAAGAGAAGTCCGTTTCCTCCATTTTGCGGTACGCCACACCCTTCCCGGTGAACAGGATGCCGTTTCGACCATAGGCGGTCGAACACAAGGCCATTTCCTCCGTTCTGTGGTATGCCAGACCTCGTTTCGATCGGCTGTTCCGTCCAAGCCGGTTGGCTCTCGATGAACACGACACATTTGGTTGCCTCCTGATGAACACGACGACGCAATTTCTCTGTTACGACCCAGCTAGTTGGTTGCCAATGAACAGGTGTAGGATCGGAAGTATGTCTAGTGGGGGGTGATTAGACTACTTGACCAAATAAAAATCTAGCCTTTACCCAATTTTAGTTCTTGGCAGATTTTAGCTATCTTAGCACAAGTCAAGCAATCTCCACACAATTCAAGGAAGCATGCAAACGAGTATATGTGCAGCGGAAAGTAAAGCATGCAACTTGCAAGAATGTAAAGGGAAGGGTTTGGAGGATTCAAACGCAATTTGAGACACGGATGTTTTTGGTGTGGTTCCGATAGGTGGTGCTATCGTACACCCACGTTGATGGAGACTTCAAGCCCCGGAGGGTAACGGTTGCGCGAGTCCACGGAGGGCTCCACCCATGAAGGGTCCACGAAGAAGCAACCTTGTCTGTTCCATCAAGGCCGTCGCCCACGAAGGACTTGCCTAACTAGCGGTAGATCTTCACGAAGTAGGTGATCTCCTTGCCCTTACAAACTCCTTGGTTCAACTCCACAATCTTGTTGGAGGCTCCCAAGTGACACCTAGCCAATCTAGGAGACACCACTCTCCAAGAAGTAACAAATGGTGTGTTGATAATGAAATCCTTGCTCTTGTGCTTCAAATGATAGTCTCCCCAACACTCAACTCTCTATCACAGGATTTGGATTTGGTGGAAAGAAGATTTGAGTGGAAAGCAACTTGGGGAAGGCTATAGATCAAGATTCATATGGTAGGAATGGAATATGTTGAGCTCAACACAAGTGTAGGTGGTTCTCTCTCAGAACATGTGTATTGGAAGTGTAGATGTGTTCTGATGGCTCTCACCACGAATGAAGAGTGGGCGGAGGAGTATATATAGCCTCCACACAAAATCTAACCGCTACACACAATCTACCAAACTAGGTGGGACCGAATCGTTAAACTCGGCCAGACCGATTTAGCAAACCTAGTGACCGTTAGGATATTCGATGGGACTGAGATGCAACTCGGTAGGACCGATATGGTTAGGGTTTGGGCATAACATAATCTCGGTGTGACCGATTACGCAAACTCGGTGGGACCGATTTTGGTAATAAGCTAACTAGAGAGTTGGTCAGGTAAACTCGGTGGGACTGGTTCGCTCTTTTCGGTGAGACCGAAATGTTACGAAAAGGAAACAGTGAGTTTACATTGCAATCTCGGTGGGACCGATCGCTCACTTCGGTTAGACCGAAACGTTACGAAGGGAAACAGAGAAATTGCAATCCCATCTCGGTGAGACCGAGATTCCTATCGGTGAGACCGAATAGCTAGGGTTTGTGGCAGTGGCTATGACAAGTGAAACTCGGTGGCGCCGGATAGAAAGAATCGATGAGGCCGAGTTTGATTTTTTGGCTTAGGTCAAATGTGGATGTGGGAAGATAGTTGAAGGTTTTGGAGCATATCACTAAGCACATGTAGCAAGAGGCTCATTAAGCAACACCTCATCCCTCCTTGATAGTATTGACTTGTCCTATAGACTCAATGTGATCTTGGATCACTAAAATATAAAATGTAGAGTCTTGATCTTGAAGTTTGAGCCAATCCTTTGTACTTATAATTTTGAGGGATCCACTTTCCTCAACCATGCCATGCCATCCATTGAGCTTTTCCTGAAATATTAATCTTGGAATAATGTTAGCTCAATGAGCTATATGTTGTTAAGAATTACCAAAACCACCCAGGGATAGTTGCACTTTCAATCTCCCCCTTTCTGGTAATTGATGACAACATATAGATCAAAGCTTCGACAAATGATAATAAGAATGAAGTATATTGTCGCTTTGAGAAGTATGTGATAAGCAAGAGCTCCCCCTAAATTTGTGCATATTTTAAGATTTGCTTTGGACTGCAAATACATAATGAGTTAGGATCATGGGTTACTCTTCCATGTCACATACCTCTTGGTGGAGCGCTCAGAATGATAAGAATTAAATACATGCACTCATCACTAAGCAAAGTGAATGATCAAAATAAGAATAAACTGATAATAACATCCAACAAGCATTAAGTGTAGCTTATGATCAAACACATGATCATCAATGTCTCACAGATTAAGCCATAGTATTTCAAGCACTCAAAAGCAAATAAAGTTTCAACCAAGAAGACAAGAGAGATCAAATGCAAACTCTCTCTCTCTCTCGAAGCCTATGATCTATACATTTTTCCCCCTTTGGCAACAAGTTACCAAAAAGTTCATAGAAAATGCATAGCACTAAACGACTCTCAGGCTTGGTCTTCAGTTGGTGGAGTACGGATGACGCCAAGGATGAAGGCTTCAGTAGAATTGGTTGGAGCTGCTGGGGTAGGAGCTGGAGCTGGTGGAACTGAAGCTATAGCTGGTGCAGAAGTGGTGGCTCTGGTGTCAGGAACTGGCACTGTAGACGATCTCTGAGCTCTGGGCACTCTGGCAAATGCATCAGTTGTGGTCTTGCCCTTCCTCTCCTGCATATCATCCTGTAATTGCTCCACGGCAGACTGGATCTCAGTTACTTTCACATCTAGGTCATAGAACTTTTGTTCCATGATTCTTTCCAGGCTCTCTTGGTTTCGAGTCAAGGTGGCCAGTCCTTTCTCAATTCTCAGAGTGGATGCTATCAGGTAACTGAGCTGCTCCTGCTTGTTCTTCAAGAAGTACTCAGATGCCTCCTCTTGAGTTGGCATCTTGGCAGCTTTCTCCATTTTTGCCTTCTCCTTCTTTGCTTGTGCATGTGCAGATGATGGTTCATTCTCATTCATGACAACTTGATTGTCCTCAAAATCTGGATGGATGGGCAGGTGTTCCTTATCCAGCAGGTATGTGCCTGTGCCCATCTTTGAGTTAATCAACTCCTGAATTTGTGGGGCATATCCACATCTCCTCTTCTGATCAGTTGCTGTCCTCTTAATGGTTTCTACCATGAGGCTCATCACTTTGAATTTTTGTGGCACATCAAATATGTGAAGCAAATTTATTGCATGGCCTCAGATCATCTTGTGATCACCTAACTTGGGCAAGAGAGTGTGCCTTAGAATCCAGCTGATAGTGGGCAGCCCTGACAGAAGGAAGTGCACTGAGCCAAACTTGAAGGTTTCAAGTGCTTTGTTTGGGATCCCCTTGTACATATTTGACATGGAATTGTGATACATCTTCTTCTTGGCATAGATATCCAAGTCATCTTCCTGCTCTTCTGGGGCATTGATCAGCTGTGCCCATTCAACAACTGTAGACTGATATCTAGTGCCTTCTGACATCCAAACTATCCTGCCATCTGGATAGAAATGTGTTGTGGAGTAGAATTGCATAATGAGCTCCTCATTCCACTTTGTGAGCTTTTGCCCAACAAAGTCTGCAACTCCACAAGCACTGAAGCTGTCATACACTCCAGGATAGTGTTCTTCGTTCTCCTTGATATATTCCCAGTCAACCCATCTCATGTCACACACTATTGGCTTCTTATCCAGCAGCACTGTCTCATAGAAATCTTGTTGTTCCTTGGTGTGAAACCTGTAATCCACAATAGTTCTTCTCCTTGAAGCATATGGATCTGCTTCTCTCCACTTCCTCAGCCCTGAATCTCTTCTAATTTTCATGTCCTCGGCCACAGGATGAGCATCATTGTGGTCTGGGATCTTGGGCTTGAGCTTCCTGAGAACTTGTCCTTCTTCTTCTTCAGCAATATCAGGCACTGGGGCCTTGTTCTTTTCAGCAGCTGGTATGTTCCTAGTGTTCCTCTTAGGTGCACTCTTGGGCTTGGAGGCAGCTTTGGGTGCTTCCTTGGGCTTAGATGAAGTAGCCCCTGTCCTTATGGCATCACCCATAAGCTTCTGTGCCTTGGGTGCTGGTGTAGCAACCTCTTCTTCTTCTTCTCCCTCAGAGTCTCTCCTCATGGAGGGTTTGCCAAGAACTCTGGCAGTAGTGGTTCCGACTCTCTTCTTCTTCTTATCTTGGCCACTTGTTTCCTCTTCAGATTCCATGGTAAACTTCAAGGTTTCTTCAGTTATAGCCTTCCTAGGCTTAGAAGTAGGAACTCTCCTTGCAGGTGCCTTTTTATGCATTCCAGGCTTGATGGCTACAGCTGATCCATATTCTTTCTTGAGCACCTTCTTCTTAGATGTGGCTTCCTCCTCTGCCACATAGTCCTCATCCTCTGATTCAGAAGTTCTCTTATTGCTAGCTCTAGTGGTAGCCTTAGGCAAGTTGCTTGGGGTGCTCCTACTACCCTCATCAGAGCTGCTAGAGGGACTAGTGCCCTCACTCGTATGAACCTGCTCCTCAGATTTGTTCTGGCTGTCACTCTAATCAGACATGTTGCAAACTCTGACTACTGACCCTGCGAATAGATTATAGATGAGATAGAGTGGATGAGCATCACAAAATGCAGAGATTTTTGCAAAAGAATGAGCCAAAAACTTAGTTTTAGTTTTCCAGAGAAAGCATTTCGGATCAACCGATTTTCAAACTCGGTGATACCGAAGCAGCTTTTGGAACCTAAACTAGTGAACTCGGTCAGACCGAGTCACAGTTCGGCGGCACCGAGAGTGCCAGGGTTTCACAAAGTCCTAAACTCGGTCTCACCGATTTGTAATTCTCGGTAACACCGAGAACCACATGTGCAATGGCCGTGGCCGAATCGGTGGAACGAGTTCTGCAACCCGGTGGGTCCGAGATGGTTTCGGCGGAAACCTAAACCTAAATTTTCGAATCGCAACTATTCTATGGATTGATTTGACTTGATAGGAGTGTTTCAATTGTAGCAAGAATCATAATGAACACAATGTGCTAGGAATCAGACGGGGATAGCACTGTGATCGAGTCCATACCCTAGTTCGGCGGTGGACTCGCAACGGCGGCAACGGCGGAGGCCAAATCCATTGACGGCGGCGGAGACCAACGACAGGAGGCGGCTGGTGACGAGGAGGACGATCCGGAGACCCAAGAGGCAAAGCGATCTATGCGCGGGCGAAGAGGTTTCGGAGAAATTTCCAAAATTTTGCCCGTGAATATATATAGCCCGACCCTGTCAGTGTGACCGAGTGGAACAACTCAGTGGCACCGAGTTGCATAACTGTTGACAGTTATAGCAACTCGGTGTGATCAAAAAGTTCAAATCGGTTGCACCGAGGTGAAAACCTAGATCGACTTAGTGATCTCGGTATGACCGAAATGAAGGAATCGGTCAGACCGAAAAGCACAAAGAAGTTTTGGAAGTTTAAGTCTATGACAAATCGGGGACTCCGAGTGCTCCTCACATAGAGTGGTTTGAATCTGACTTGATCAATTTTTGTGATGTAGCATGAATAGAATTTGAGACGAGAAAAGCATAGATAGCTAGAGAGGGTTCTTAGGCATTCTTGTCCATCCACTTAGCAAAGGAAAAGAAAACCAATCAATCAAAACAACAAGTGGATGTCCTCGAATGAGTAAAATATGCAACCAACATGCTCACACAATAAAATGGCAATTGAAATATGTGGCAAAGCATGCACAACCAATTCTAGCATCTATCAAGCAATTGGCGATGACTAGGTCATCTATATATGAGCATATTGACTTAGGAGTCAAATGAGAACATTTGATCATAGGTCATACTCATCGTTTAAGCACAAGTGGGGTTACCACTTTTACATAAAGCATTGTTGTGTTCACACCATTAGAGTTGCTTTAGCTCAAGTCTTAGAGTAAAGCTCCTCCTAGATGTGACATACCCCCTAAGAGGGATGAACTAACCTTGGGTTTTGTCGATGATGACTTCATGTAGATGTTGAAGATGTGGATGCTCAATGTTGATGTAGATCAATTGGAGCTATCCATTGGAGTGAGTTGCACTTTCAATACCTACATGGGTTAGTCCCACAAGGAACAAGCAAGAATATCCATAGACATAGAGTGATGCACATACAAGATGATGTCTATGAAAGATTTTAGGTTACCTTGTCCCTTGTCTTACCAACAAGAGGGTCTGTGACTCCTTGAACTAGTGCAAGATGTGGAAGTTGACTGCACTTGTTCTTGCCAAAATGATAAGAGTGAAGTATGTTGGCGGAGTCACCCTCAAGAACTCTCTAGTTCTTCTTCTTTTGGATCCACACCATCTTGATGGGAATCCTTGGAGTTGTAGTTGTGCTTGATGAAGTGGAACTTGAAGTAGTCTTGGGAATCCACTTGACTGAGGTCTTAGGAGCTTCTTCAAATGCATCAATTTCCTCTTGAAGCTTGTCCTTGCCTTTTTGCTTGTAGTCTTGTGGTGGAAGATCATCTTGAGCTTGTGTCCCTTTGAAAGAAGTGGGATCATACTTCTCTTGTTGAGGAACAAACTTTGTCTTGGGGTATTGATCTTCTTCCCACTCAACTCCATTGGCATTGAACTTTCGTTCAAAACCAACACCTTGATTCTTCCGGTGCCTTCCTTGCTTACGTACAATTTCCTCAAATTTCTTACTTCTGGCAAGTCTCTTGTAAACTCCTTTCTCTATAATTCCTTTCAATAGGCTATTTTCTTGCTCAAGTGTAACTTGGCTAAGAGAATCATTAGTGGAATCAAGAGAACTACTAGAAGCAACAGTATTGGATTTAACATGATCATGTTACTACTAGAGGACGAATCTTTCTTGTTCTTGTTACTAGACTTGACTTGAGGCATGTAAGTGGATAAGAGTAAACGCTTGGCAATGTAAGAAGAACTTTTCTTACGAAGATCATCATTGATTGCTTTTAAGAACTCATGCTCTTGCTCAAGGTTGAGATTTTCAAAGTGTAATTTCTCATGTGTCCTTAAAAGTTCTCGATGATCTCCTATGATAGTTTCCTGAGCTAACTTAAGAGTGTTTAGTTCTTTAGTTAGAGACTCAATCTTCTCCTTATCATTGTCATTCGTTTTATCTTGATTAGCATGATTAATTGACGTTTCATCATAGTATTCATCACTAGAGTTGTCAACAAGTAAATCATCATCACCTAACAAGTCATCTTCATCACTATTGAAATCAACATACTCGGGATGTGATACCTTTGGGCCTTTAGCCATGAAGCATGTTCCAACTCCTTCATTTGGTGAGTCAAATATGTCGTAGGAGTTGGTTGAAATAAGTGCTAGACCGGCAACACCTTCATCTTGAGTATATTCGGAATCGGAGTGATAGCTTCTCTCGGAGTGGTTGTCGGAGTCGGAGCCGGATACCCATTCACCAACATGAGCTTGATGTATTCGTTTTGTGTAGCTCCTTGATGACTTTTCTTTTCTGTTTGAATCCTTGCTTCTCCGTGTGTGTCTTCGTTCATAACGATCATCTCTACTCCTTCTTTCTCTTGATGGTGATTCTTCTCTTCTACTTCTTCTTTGGGAGAGTCTTCTCTTCTCTTGTAGGGAGCCGTACACTCATTGGACTAGTGTCCAGGCCTCCCACAATTCTAGCAGTTTCGCTCTCGACTAGAAGATATTTTTTCATTGTAGGACCTTGGCTTGGAGCTTCTATCTTTGCTTCTACTCTTGTAGAACTTGTTGAAGTTCTTCACCATTAAGTTCAATTCTTCATTGAAGGTTTGCTTCTCACTTGATGATGTGGGGGATTCACATGAGGCTTTGTAAGCGCCACTTGATTTGTTGTGAAGTTCCTCTTTATCCTTGAGTGACATCTCATGAGCAACAATTCTTCCAATGACTTCCGTTGGCTTGAGATCTTTGTAATTGGGCATCATTTGGATCAATGTGCACACGGTATCATATTTTCCATCCAAGGCTCTTAGGATCTTCTTGATGATGAATCTATCGGTTGTCTGTTCACTCCCTAAGCCGGCAATCTCATTTGTGATAACAGCAAGCCTAGAGTACATTTCAGCGACACCTTCACCATCCTTCATTTTGAACTTGTCAAGTTGACTTTGAAGCACATCCAATTTGGATTCCTTGACGGAGTCGGTACCTTCGTGCATACCAGTCAAAGTATCCCAAATTTCCTTTGCATTCTCAAGACGGCTGATTTTGTTGAATTCTTCGGGGCACAATCTGTTGAAGAGAATATCACAAGATCGAGCGTTGTATTGCAGCATCTTCAGCTCTTCCGCGGTAGCTTCATGGTTTGGTTCTTTCCCATCAAAGAAGTCACCTTGAAAGCCAACACACACAATAGCCCAAACGGCAGGGTTATGCCCAAGAATATGCATTTTCATCTTATGCTTCCAACTAGCAAAATTAGTACCATCAAAGTAAGGACCTCTACGGTGGTAATTTCCCTCGCTAGACGCCATACTCTCCTAGGTTGTGAAACCAAGGCTATGACCACCAAAAGCTATGGAAATCAAAGCAAATGGAGACCAAAGCTCTGATACCACTTGTAGGATCGGAAGTATGTCTAGACCGGGGTGATTAGACTACTTGACCAAATAAAAATCTAGCCTTTTCTCAATTTTAGTTCTTGGCAGATTTTAGCTAAATTAGCACAAGTCAAGCAATCACCACACAATTCAAGCAAGCATACAAAAGAGCATATGAGCAGTGGAAATTAAAGCATGCAACTTGCAAGAATGTAAAGGGCAGGGTTTGGAGGATTCAAACGCAATTTGAGACAAGGATGTTTTTGGCGTGGTTCCGATAGGTGGTGCTATCATACATCCACGTTGATGGAGACTTCAACCCACGGAGGGTAACGGTTGCGCGAGTCCACGGAGGGCTCCACCCATGAAGGGTCCACGAAGAAGCAACATTGTCTATTCCATCACGGCCGTCGCCCACGAAGGACTTGCCTCACTAGCGGTAGATCTTCACGAAGTAGGCGATCTCCTTGCCCTTACAAACTCCTTGGTTCAACTCCACAATCTTATCGGAGGCTCCCAAGTGACACCTAGCCAATCTAGGAGACACCACTCTCCAAGAAGTAACGTCACTACAGGAATCAGCTACTTTGCCGTCTGTCATGGCGGACGGCAAAGGCACGAACAGCGGACGGCAAAGGCCTTTGCCGTCAGCCGCGGACGGCAAAAGGCTCCGGCAACGTAGGCTACGATAAACAGCTACTTTGCCGTCTGCCACTGATGGCAAAGTCTTTGCCGTCCGCCGCAGACGGCAAAGAGAGCGCGACAGATGGCAAAGAGAGCGGACGGTAATAATTGCGCTGTCAGTCCGTTAAGTGGCTAACGGCAGGCCTTTGCCGTCCGCCACTGTCTTTGCCGTCCGCCGTACGATGTCATCTACACGTCACTGCATGGCAGGTTCTTTGCCGTCTGCCACTGATGGCAAAGTCTTTGCCGTCTGCCACTGTAGGCAAACTGGCCAAATGGGTCAGCTCCCAGGAAGCACAGCTGGATGCCACGTGTCTTCTTTGCCATCCGCGGCAGACGGCAAGGAGGCCGTTGCCGTCTGTGGCAGACGGCAAAGAGCCTGCATATTGGGTTTTTTTTTTCTGTTTTTTATTAAATCCCACAATTTGCACAGAAAATATATATGACATATAGATATATTTCACAGGCATTCATAAGCAAGTTCATGTATTTCACAGGCATTCATAAGCAAGTCCATAAGCAAGTTCCATCCGTACATATTACATAAGCAAGTTCCATCCATCATTTCATACATAAACAAGTTCCATCCATCATTTCATACATAAACAAGTTCCATCCATACATAAACAAGCACTCCATAGCTAAGGTGACTAGAATGAGAAGACAAGAACAAGAGTAGAACAAGCACTCCATCCAGCACATAATGAAATCTGCAAAATGGCAAAATAAGAAAGTTAGAAATGGATCTTTTTTAGCACACTTAGGTGAAATGGATCGTTTTTGAGGCAACTAAGGTGAAATGGATCGTTTTTTAGCTCACTTAGGTCCAATGGATCGTTTTTGAGCTAACTTAGTTGAAATGGATCGTTTTTTAGCTAACTTTGTTGAAATGGATCATTTTTGAGCTAATTTAGTTGAAATGGATCATTTTTGAGCTAACTTAGGTGAAATGGATCATTTATGAGCTAATTTAGTTGAAATGGATCTTTTTGAGCTAACTTGGGTGAAATGGATCATTTAAGAGCTAATTTAGGTGAAATGGATCGTTTTTTAGGTAACCTAGGTGAAATGGATCGTTTATGAGCTAAATTAGTTGAAATGGATCGTTTATGAGATAACCTAGGTAAGATTGGTCATTTTGGAGTTAACCTAGGTGAAATGGGTCATTTTAAAGCTAACGTAGGTAAAATGAATCATTTAGGAGCTAATCTAGGTAAAATGGGTCATTTTTTAGCTAACTTGGATGAACTGGATCATTTATAAGCTAACCTAGGTAAAATGGGTCATTTTAGAGCTAACTTAGGTAAAATGGATTGTTTATGAGCTAACTAAGCTAATTATGCAATTTTTGACATAAGTAAGCTAAGTACAGATCGTTTTAGAGCTAACTTAGGTAAAATGGATGGTTTTGGAGGTCAGTAAGCTTATTAAGTCATTTTGGAGGAGAAGAAGCTAAGTCTAGGTCATTATGGTAAGCATTGGAGGAAATAAATCTAAATCTAGGTCTTTATGCATGTGTTAAGCAAAACACTAGATAAACTTACCAATATCCAGGAGGTGTAGGAGCGGGGTGGCTCGTGTCGGTAGCTGGAGAAGGATCGTGCGATGCTTTTCTGGAGTTACGCTGCACCAAAGATCATTTCCAATGTCTTGTTAGCATGATGACACTCAAATGTTAAGACTAGCAAGTAATGTCCATTCAAATAAAACTCACCGTGGTCCCAGGAGCAATCACTGGCATCGGCGGAGCGGTCTGACCTGTCTTCTCACACACATACTGCACATTTGGTTTTGACGACTCAGTCATACTAGTTAGCAATGAGACAAACACTACATGAATGTTTTGGCTAATCTGCAGAAGAAACTTACCACAAGGAGCTCGTACATGGCCCTTGCCTGCATGTCATTCCGTGCCCTCTCCTCCTCCATCATCTTTGCCGTCCTCTCCTCCAACTCCCGCTGCCTCTCCGCCGCCTCCGCCAGAAGTTTCTCTGTTCTATCTCTCTCACTCTGTATAGCAGCCTGCAACACCACTCACATGACAATTTGTAATCATTGATGGAAGCACACACAATGTAATGGAGAAAGATAACTGAGTACGTATCACTAACCTTGATGGCGAGTTGCACTGGCCGTTCACGAGGCCTTATCTCAGGAGCGGAGCTCGACTGACGCGCCTTGATCTCCGGGAGAGTGCTAGGACAACGGATAAGTCCATCTCCAATGGCTATGGAGCCATGGGACCTCCCGCCACCAGATATCATCAACAGCTCTGGATCAATGGGACCCTGGCTCGGGTTAAAGTCCTCCCCTTTCCTCGCCTTCCCCTCATCTCTATATCTCACGAGCTTGATGTGGGAGGAGATGTTGGTGAAGTTGTTTGCATCATCGAGGTCAGACTGAGAGAAAGCCTTGACTTTCTTGAAAGAGGCAGTGTGGGCCATGGCATACAGGTCGTACACCTCTGGCACCTTATCCGCCTTATTGTAGCGTGCCTGAAAGAGAGAAACAATGAAAATTAGTAATTAAAGGGCTCAAGCTAGCATGATGAATGAATTGCATGAATCATGAAGCAAACCACATACCCAGTTGCGCCCGAACTGATATAAGTTGGAGCTGCCTTGATGGTGTGGCACACCTTCCATTTGGGCACGTTTGTCCTTGGCCTCCTTGTGGAGGGCTAGCCATCGTTGTGAGCACCACTCATCGACCAACACCTCCCAACAATCCATCCGATCCGCACACCATCTCGGAGGCGCCTAAGTTAGCAAATAGAAACTTGAGCACTATGGCTAAGAATTACTAAATGAAGGAACTTAAGTAGAGAAGGCCTTAAGAATTACCTTCATGTACTGCTCCTTACTCAGGAACTTATCGCGGCACGCCGGCTTGGTCTTCTTGATACCACGCAAGGCGTAGTAGTCTCGAACAGCCTGCACCCGAGCCTCGTGCCGTAAGTTCTGGAGTAGGCGCTTGCAGATGTTCCCGATAACATGTGCCGCGTCCTCCTCATATCCCTCCTCACACCTGTAGAATGTCTGCGATCAAATGAGACAATATTGATTAGTACAATTAATAACTAGCTAGTTGAAGATTTTTAAATGTGTAAAGGAGAAATTACCCAGAACTTTCTGATCACCATGTCTGCCCTTGTGTCGCACACGACACCATCGATAATATCATCCGGCGGGGTCGGGGCAGCCACGTAGTGCTCCCAGCTCAATCCAAGCTCTGGAAGCCGACCCTCACCAGGCAACGTGACAAACCCCGGGAAGTTTTGCCGGCAAAGAACTCCAAGGACGGAGTTGGGCCGGCGGACACTATGATGGTGGTCCCAACCCCTGCAGCATGACAAGGCCAATGCATTAGTTATTTGAAAAAACGTGAATGCACAAGGTACAAAAATATTAAATGCACTTACGTACCTCTCCCCATCAGGGAAAATCAACCACCTCTGCTCGCGGGTCACCGGCACGGACGGGAGCCGTGTAGCACCACGCTGGTAGACGGTGCCCCCTCCTCCTCAAGATCAGTCGGCTCCCCGCCATCATCAGCATGGCCACGTGGCTCCTCGGGCTGATCCGGCCAGGTACCCCATCCGGACGTGTGCTCCTCCGGGGTCATGTGGGCCGAACTCTCGGGGGCCGAAGGCCAGTCGACCCGAGGCTCGTGGGCCCAAGACCCGTGGACCGGAGGCTCGTGGACCGGAGTCCGTGTAGCCTCCTCTTCGGACGAGTCCACCCTAGCAGTCACGTGCTCGGGTGAAACGGCTGGGGGTGGCGGCGAGGAAGGCGCCCTAGCAGTCACCCTACTTCCTCTCCCACGACCACGTGCCCCACCTCCTCTCTTCCTACCTCGTCCCCTGCTGGGCACCGCGGTCGACGAAGAAGGGCCTGGCGGTGTGGCCATACTGTCCAGCAACGCTCGGCGGAGAGGTGCGTCTGGAATGGAAGACCTCAGACCACGCTCCCGACCAGCGCCCACCATCTTTCAACACCTGCCATGACAAACAGTAAACGAAATTAGTACAACATAAAAAAAGACCGACATGAATAATAATATGTGTATCACTTAAGTGTATCATCATCAAGTACAACATAAAAAAATGTAATACCTGACACTACTAATAATCTCGATCAGTATCATCAATAAATGCATAATCATCATCATCACTATAATCAATGACGGGCTCATAGGGTTCATTGGCATCAACATGTGCAAGGCCACCTTGACGTAATTGGTCAAGCATTGACAGGTCATCCGCAGCAGTAACCTCTTCTTGTTCCGGCTCTTCTTGTTCCTCCTCTGGGTTGATGTCGGATTCATTGTCGTTGTCTACTTCAATGTTTTGGGGTGAAGTATAGCGGTTCTTGAAACGCTTTTTGGAAAGACGTGTCTCTTGGAAGAATTCTCCTTCATATGTGTCTGGGTTAATGTGAGGTTCATAATCTTCTTCCTTTGGGGGAGAAAGTCTAGCACGTGGCGGCACTTCATAAACGACATCCCAACCTTTCAGATTTGGATTAGTTTGGCAGGCCCACGGTAGATAGAATATTTGGGTCGCCTGTTGAGCCATAATATAGACATCTGGAACATCTAATGAGTGCTTTGGTGTATTTCAACTAGCCCTACATGTTCATGAGTCCTTCTAGTCTCCTTCGGCTGAAACCAATAACATTTAAAGACTACGACATTCAGTGGATTTTCACCATAGAACAGAAGTTCATAAATTGCTTCAACTCTCCCATAATACTCGGTACCTCCTTCGCCGATAGCAGATACACAACAATTTGTTGACTTTCGGTCGGCCATAGATAGCTCTTTGCCATAGGTACGAAAGCGATACCCGTTGATGTCGTACTTGTCAAATGAACGAACCTTATAGTCAAAACCATTAGCGACTTGTCTCAATTCGGCGTCCATAGACTCTGAATTAGCCTACAAGTTTAATATGAAAGGATTGTTGCATTATGCACAAATTAGCGAATGAAATGAAATTGTCTAATAGAAATTACCGTTTATTTGAACCAAGAGATGAAACCGGGATAGCCACCTCCTTGCTTTGCGAGAAGCTCATACTCTTTGACGGAATCCTTTTGGATCTCCGCTCCATACGAGAATATGGTGACGTATCGACTGTATGACATATCCAGGAATAAGAGTAGTTCAAAGGAAATAGAAGTTGCGAAACAATGTACCGAGAACTTACTCGATGTACGGCCGCACTTCTATCAGGTTGTTGAAGATATACAATGAAATGGTTCGCCATTCTTCGTTATCCAAAGATACTGGATGTGAAACACTAGCTGGTGCGAGATTCCCTTTAAATAGGCTGAGGTTGGATCCACCTTTTTTAGGCTCGTCAGCATTGTACCGAGGCTTAGGATTATGCAAATGACGATTTTTGGCTTCGTAGTGCGCTGTTACGAAGTTTGCCGCCTCCTCTGTGATGAATGCCTCAGCCATCGATGCTTCAATTCTACGTTTATTTTTACATTTTTCTCGAAGCGTCTTCTGCATCCTCTCAGTTGGGTAGCACCAACGATTTTGCACGGGCCCACCCAATCTTGCCTCGGTCGGGAGATGCAAAATCAAATGCTGCATTGGATTAAAGAAGCCCGGTGGAAAGATCTTCTCTAACTTGCAGATCAACTCCGGCGCCAACTCTTCCATTTCTTCTAGCACGCCAGGCGATAGTTCTTTCGCACAAAGAACACGGAAGAAATAGCTGAGTTCTGCCAGTACTAGCCATTCATCCTCAGGGATGAAGCCACGCAACATCACCGGCATTACCCGCTCAATCCATATGTGCCAATCATGACTCTTGAGACCAAATATCTTCAGTTTATCAAGATTCGCTCCCCTCTTTAGATTCGCTGCATACCCATCGGGGAACATCAACTGTTGTTGCACCCACAAGAGAATTTCCCTCATAGCTGGCCTTCCAAGATTGAACCATGCCTTTGGCTTTGTCCAGTTTTGCTTTCCTTTCGGTTCTTTCATGTTTTGTAACGGCCTATCACATAGCGCCTCCAGATCGACTCTAGCCTTAGTATTATCCTTTGACTTCCCATCTATGCTGAACAATGTACCAAAAAGTGCCTCAGCGATATTCTTCTCAGTGTGCATCACGTCGATGTTGTGTGGGCAAAGGAGGTCTTTGAAGTAAGGCAGATCCCATAAGCATGTTTTGTGAGTCCACGCGTGCTTAGTATTATACCCCTTGAAGTACCCTGGACGTTGTGGATCTGGCTCGAGAGCGTTTAACTGATCCAGGGTCTGTTGGCCTGTCAATGCAGGTGGTGCAGAGTTTTTGACAACTCTACCCCTCATGAAGTTCTTCTTGTCTTTCCTGAACTTATGGCGAGGATCCAGGAATTGTCTATGCATGTCGAAGCAAGAAAACTTGCGACCGGCCTGAAGCCAACGAAACTCAAGAGCTCCCTTGCATGTGGGGCACGGGAACCTTCCATGCACACACCAGCCAACGAATAGCGCATACGCCGGCAAGTCATGCGTCGAGTACATGTACCAGACACGCATTATGAAGTTCCGTTTGCTAAAGGCGTCGTATGTCTTGAACCCATTATCCCAGGCTTCTTGCAATTCGTCCTTAAGCGGCTGCATGTACACATTCATATTTTTGCCCGGATAGTTGGGTCCTGGAATTATCAACGTCAGGAAAATGTTCTTTCTTTGCATAATCTGTCCGGGGGGGAGATTGAGTGGAAAGACAAATACGGGCCAGCAACTGTATTGGGCTGCCGTCATACCAAACACACTGAACCCATTCGTGCTGATGCCGACTCGAGGATGCCTCGGATCTGCCGCTTTGTCAGCATGTAATTCATTAAACTTTTTCCACGCAACACCATCCGATGTGTGTACCATCATCAGATTCCCATCTGCATCTAGTTCGGTTCTTTTGCCTGTTTTGTGCCATGTCATCTGTCTGGCCGTCTCTTCGACCATGAAAAGACGTTGAAGTCTTGGTATGATTGGCATATACCGAAGAACACTAACGGGGATTTTGGTCTGTGTCTTCTCACCCATACCGTTGTCTACCACAATATACCTGGAAGACTTGCAAATGGGACAATAGTTCAAGTCCGCATAGCCAAGCCTAAATAAGGCACATCCTTTCTCACAGGCATGTATCTTCTCATAGGGCATCTTTAGTGCACGGAGGATTTTGTCCGACTGGTACAGGTTTGCAGGCATTACATGGCCTTTGGGTAGAAAGCGTCCAAATACTGTCATAATTGCGTCATAGCATTCTCTGCCCAAGTTGAACTGAGCCTTCAGAGCCATTACTTGTGAGATGGCATCCAACTGACAAAGCTTAGTGTGCTCGTGTAGCGGACGTTTCGAAGACTCCAACATTTCATTGAAGGCCTTTGCAGATTCCTCCATCTCCTCGTCCGAATCCCGAGCATCATCATAGCCTTGCACCATGTTTTCCATCCCGGTACCATGCTCGTCAGTGCGACGACGATCCACCTCAGCTCGGTCACGTTGGGCAGACTCACCATGAAATGTCCACACCGTATAATCGGGCGTAAAACCACTCTTCTGCAGGTGTTTGCCCATTTCAGCCTCTGTCTTCTTTTCCCAATTGCCGCACCGGAAACAGGGGCACCAGGTTTTCTTTTGGCCATTTGCAAATGCGCCTTGCACAAACCCCTTAGTTTTTGTGAACCATTCAGCGCTCCATTTGTTCTGACCAGTGTGACCGGTATACATCCAAGCACGGTCACTCATCTTGACTTTCAGAGCTACTGGACACACAACAATTATATATGTAATTCACCATGTATATATTCATCAGTTGATCTACTTTGTCAATTTTATTACGTCCATGCAACCTACACTCTAATAGGTAATGATAGATCCTAATCCCACCCGTGTATGTGTAGATTGGGTTCATTTTCCCATGCTATGCTCCGGATCCGACGCAAAATTTCGGCAGCACCTCCCCGCTGTTCTCCTGATACACGTCTCTGCAATAAACAGAGAGGATGTGTACCCGGAGAACAACAGGGGAGGCACTGACGAAATTTATGCGTCGGATCCGGAGTAAAGCATATGGGAAAACGAACCCAATCTACACATACTCGGGCTGTCCATGGATAGCGTTGGACAATTCGAAAGAATCAAGGTTATAAATATGCAAATGCATGCATATTTATAACTATGACGCTTTCGAACGGGAGACACATATTGGTTACGCATACTGATGATTCAAGACACATATATAGCTAGCTATCAAGTTTCATCGGAATAGATCAAATAATTAATGGGGGAGGAGGACTTGTCATTTGTGCTCACCCACGAACGAAGGGGCAGAGCTTGTCAAACGCACGGCGAGGTCGTCGAACACCAAACCTCGCAGCGATGAAACAACTGCACATTTAAAACTACACGATCAACACAATTATATATGATGTTTTTCATAACAAAATCGAAAAATATATGACCTATAACTAATAATTCACAAATATATGAGGTCGGGGTCGGGGTGTCGAGGTCGGGGTCGGGGTCGGGGTCGGGGTCGGGGTGTCGAGGTCGGGGTCTCGGGGTCGGGGTCGGGGTCTCGGGGTCGGGGTGTCGTGTCGGGGTGTCGGGTCGTGGTCTGGGTACCGTGTCGGGTCGGGGTCGGGGTGTCGGGGTCGGGGTCGGGGTGTCGGGTCAGGCTTGGGGGTGGGGGTGTCGGTGTCGGGGTCGGTGTATCGGGGTCGGGGTGTCGGGATCGGGGTCGGAGTCGGGGTGTCGGGGTCAGGGTCTCGGGGTCGGGGTCGGGGTCTCGGGGTCGGGATCTCGGGGTCGGGGTGTCGTGTCGGGGTGCCGGGTCGGGGTCAGGGTACCGTGTCGGGTCGGTTTTTTTTTCTTTTCTTCTTCTTCCTCTTTTTCCTTTTCTTCCTTTTTTCCTTCTTCTTCTTCTTCTTCTTCTTCTTCTTCTTCTTCTTCTTCTTCTTCTTCTTCTTCTTCTTCTTCTTCTTCTTCTTCTTCTTCTTCTTCTTCTTCTTCTTCTTCTTCTTCTTCTTCTTCTTCTTCTTCTTCTTCTTCTTCTTCTTCTTCTTCTTCTTCTTCTTCTTCTTCTTCTTCTTCTTCTTCTTCTTCTTCTTCTTCTTCTTCTTCTTCTTCTTCTTCTTCTTCTTCTTCTTCTTCTTCTTCTTCTTCTTCTTCTTCTTCTTCTTCTTCTTCTTCTTCTTCTTCTTCTTCTTCTTCTTCTTCTTCTTCTTCTTCTTCTTCTTCTTCTTCTTCTTCTTCTTCTTCTTCTTCTTCTTCTTCTTCTTCTTCTTCTTCTTCTTCTTCTTCTTCTTCTTCTTCTTCTTCTTCTTCTTCTTCTTCTTCTTCTTCTTCTTCTTCTTCTTCTTCTTCTTCTTCTTCTTCTTCTTCTTCTTCTTCTTCTTCTTCTTCTTCTTCTTCTTCTTCTTCTTCTTCTTCTTCTTCTTCTTCTTCTTCTTCTTCTTCTTCTTCTTCTTCTTCTTCTTCTTCTTCTTCTTCTTCTTCTTCTTCTTCTTCTTCTTCTTCTTCTTCTTCTTCTTCTTCTTCTTCTTCTTCTTCTTCTTCTTCTTCTTCTTCTTCTTCTTCTTCTTCTTCTTCTTCTTCTTCTTCTTCTTCTTCTTCTTTCTCCTCCTCCTCCTACTCCTCCTCTTCTTCTTCTTCTTCTTCTTCTTCTTCTTCTTCTTCTTCTTCTTCTTCTTCTTCTTCTTCTTCTTCTTCTTCTTCTTATTCTTTCTCCTCCTCCTCCTCCTCCTCCTCTTCTTCTTCTTCTTCTTCTTCTTCTTCTTCTTCTTCTTCTTCTTCCCCCTTCTACTTAACCTAAACCTAAACTAAAAACCTAAACTAATTAAAACTAAACTATTTAAACTAATTAAACTAAATAACCTAAACAAATTAATTCTAAACTAAAAAAACTTAAACTAAAAAACCTTATCTAAACAGAAAAGAAAAACAAAAAAACAGAAAAAAATGGGAGGGCTCATTATGGGGGGCGGCGACGGGATGGGGAGGGGCCGGCGACGGGGCATCGGGGCAGGGCGATGGAGGAGGCGGGGCGGCGGGGGCCGGGGTGGCGGGGGGCCGGGGCGGGGCGCTGGAGGAGAAGGAGCGGCGGAGGGCCGGGGCGGCGGGCCGGGGGGCCGGGCGACGGGGGGCCGGGGCGGGGCGGTGGAGGAGGCGGCCTAGGGCGGCGGGGGGCCGAGGCGGCGGTGGGGCGCGGGGCGGCGGGGGGCCGGGGCGGGGGGCGACGGGGCGGTGGGGCGGTGGGGCGACGGGGCGGCGGCGGGCGGCGGGCGGCGGCGGTGGCGGGGTGAGGAGAAGGGCGAGGAGGAAGTGAGTAACGGGCGGAGGGGTACCTGCCGTTAGTCTAGTGCCCTCTTTGCCGTCCGCCAGCCTTTGCCGTCCGCCTTTTTGCCTCTTTGCCGTCTGCTAGCGGACGGCAACGAGGTGGGCCGTTAAGATTTTTTCAAACGAGCGGGGGGTGGGGGCCACCACACTCTTTGCCGTCTGCCAGCGGACGGCAAAGAATCTTTGTCGTCCGCTGGCAGACGGCAAAGAGCTAGCAGATGGCAAAGAGCTTCTTTGTCGTCAGCCTTTTCTTTGCCGTCTGCTTATGGCTAGCTGATGGCAAAGAGCTTCTTTGCCGTCAGCTAGCTGACGGCAAAGAGCTGGCAGATGGCAAATTAGCTGATTCCAGTAGTGAATCTGCCAAACTCGGTGGGACCGAATCGTTAAACTTGGTCGGACCGATTTAGCAAACCTAGTGACCGTTAGGATTTTCGGTGGGACTAAGATGCAACTCGGTAGGACCGATATGGTTAGGGTTTGGGCATAACGTAATCTCGGGGTGACCGATCACACAAACTCGGTGGGACTGATTTTGGTAATAAGCTAACTAGAGAGTTGGTCAGGTAAACTCGGTGAGACCGGTTCGCTCTTTTCGGTGAGGCCGAAATGTTACGAAAAGGAAACAGTGAGTTTACATTGCAATCTCGGTGGGACCGATCGCTCACTTCAGTTAGACCGAAACATTAAGAAGGCAAACAGAGAAATTGCAATCCCATCTCGGTGAGACCGAGATTCCTATCGGTGAGACCGAATAGCTAGGGTTTGTGGCAGTGGCTATGACAAGTGAAACTCGGTGGCGCCGGATAGAAAGAATCGGTGAGGCCGAGTTTGATTTTTTGGCTTAGGTCAAATGTGGATGTGGGAAGATAGTTGAGGGTTTTGGAGCATATCACTAAGCACATGTATCAAGAGGCTCATTAAGCAACACCTCATCCCTCCTTGATAGTATTGGCTTGTCCTATAGACTCAATGTGATCTTGGATCACTAAAATATAAAATGTAGAGTCTTGATCTTGAAGTTTGAGCCAATCCTTTGTCCGTATAATTTTGAGGGATCCACTTTCCTTATCCATGCCATGCCATCCATTGAGCTTTTCCTGAAATATTAATCTTGGAATAATGTTAGCTCAGTGAGCTAGATGTTGTTAAGAATTACCAAAACCACCCAAGGATAGTTGCACTTTCAACAGGACCCATCGCTGCCTCTCCATTTACATGAGCCCTGGTCGTACATATGCGCGAGTAGGCGTTCGAGACCTCGCCCGTATGTACGTACGTGGCCGTATTTTTTGACGTGTGGCTGTATGTATGTGTACACGGTTTAGATGGGATTGCCTGAACTGCTACGTGGGGAGCTCTACTATGACATGTGCCGCTACTTACTCGGCCATGGTTCATTATTGCAGAGCGACTGATCAACCAGTATATACGTACGCGTTCACGACAAGAAAGACAACGGTACATACGCTTCGAACGGGTGGGTCCCGCTATCAGGTAGGATAAGGACGCACTTCCTTGCGTGGGAAGATATACCTGCTGGGTCCCAGCTGTCAGGGGGATCATTCTTTTTGCCCATAATAGGTGGATAAGAGTGGTTTGAATCTGACTTGATCAATTTTTGTGATGTAGCATGAATAGAATTTGAGACGAGAAAAGCATAGATAGCTAGAGAGGGTTCTTAGGCATTCTTGTCCATCCACTTGGCAAAGGAAAAGAAAACCAATCAATCAAAACAACAAGTGGATGTCCTCGAATGAGTTAAATATGCAACCAACATGTTCACAGAATAAAATGGCAATTGAAATATGTGGCAAAGCATGCACAACCAATTCTAGCATCTATCAAGCAATTGGCGATGACTAGGTCATCTATATATGAGCATATTGACTTAGGAGTCAAATGAGAACATTTGATCATAGGTCATACTCATCGTTTAAGCACAAGTGGGGTTACCACTTTTACATAAAGCATTGTTGTGTTCACACCATTAGAGTTGCTTTAGCTCAAGTCTTAGAGTAAAGCTCCTCCTAGATGTGATATACCCCCTAAGAGGGATGAACTAACCTTGGGTTTTGTCGATGATGACTTCATGTAGATGTTGAAGATGTGGATGCTCAATGTTGATGTAGATCAATTGGAGCTATCCATTGGAGTGAGTTGCACTTTCAATACCTACATGGGTTAGTCCCACAAGGAACAAGCAAGAATATCCATAGACATAGAGTGATGCACATACAAGATGATGTCTATGAAAGATTTTAGGTTACCTTGTCCCTTGTCTTACCAACAAGAGGGTTTGTGACTCCTTGAACTAGTGCAAGATGTGGAAGTTGATTGCACTTGTTCTTGCCAAAATGATAAGAGTGAAGTATGTTGGCGGAGTCACCCTCAAGAACTCTCTAGTTCTTCTTCTTTTGGATCCACACCATCTTGATGGGAATCCTTGGAGTTGTAGTTGTGCTTGATGAAGTGGAACTTGAAGTAGTCTTGGGAATCCACTTGACTGAGGTCTTAGGAGCTTCTTCAAATGCATCAATTTCCTCTTGAAGCTTGTTCTTGCCTTTTTGCTTGTAGTCTTGTGGTGGAAGATCATCTTGAGCTTGTGTCCCTTTGAAAGAAGTGGGATCATACTTCTCTTGTTGAGGAACAAACTTTGTCTTGGGGTATTGATCTTCTTCCCACTCAACTCCATTGGCATTGAACTTTCGTTCAAAACCAACACCTTGATTCTTCCGGTGCCTTCCTTGCTTACGTACAATTTCCTCAAATTTCTTACTTCTGGCAAGTCTCTTGTAAACTCCTTTCTCTATAATTCCTTTCAATAGGCTATTTTCTTGCTCAAGTGTAACTTGGCTAAGAGAATCATTAGTGGAATCAAGAGAACTACTAGAAGCAACAGTATTGGATTTAACATGATCATGTTACTACTAGAGGACGAATCTTTCTTGTTCTTGTTACTAGACTTGACTTGAGGCATGTAAGTGGATAAGAGTAAACGCTTGGCAATGTAAGAAGAACTTTTCTTACGAAGATCATCATTGATTGCTTTTAAGAACTCATGCTCTTGCTCAAGGTTGAGATTTTCAAAGTGTAATTTCTCATGTGTCCTTAAAAGTTCTCAATGATCTCCTATGATAGTTTCATGAGCTAACTTAAGAGTGTTTAGTTCTTTAGTTAGAGACTCAATCTTCTCCTTATCATTGTCATTCGTTTTATCTTGATTAGCATGATTAATTGACGTTTCATCATAGTATTCATCACTAGAGTTGTCAACAAGTAAATCATCATCACCTAACAAGTCATCTTCATCACTATTGAAATCAACATACTCGGGATGTGATACCTTTGGGCCTTTAGCCATGAAGCATGTTCCAACTCCTTCATTTGGTGAGTCAAATATGTTGTAGGAATTGGTTGAAACAAGTGCTAGACCGGCAACACCTTCATCTTGAGTATATTCGGAATCGGAGTGATAGCTTCTCTCGGAGTGGTTGTCGGAGTCGGAGTCGGATACCCATTCACCAACATGAGCTTGATGTATTCGTTTTGTGTAGCTCCTTGATGACTTTTCTTTTCTGTCTGAATCCTTGCTTCTCCGTGTGTGTCTTCGTTCATAACGATCATCTCTACTCCTTCTTTCTCTTGATGGTGATTCTTCTCCTCTACTTCTTCTTTTGGGCGAGTCTTCTCTTCTCTTGTAGGGAGCCGTACACTCATTGGACTAGTGTCCGGGCCTCCCACAATTCTAGCAGTTTCGCTCTCGACTAGAAGATCTTTTTTCATTGTAGGACCTTGACTTGGAGCTTCTATCTTTGCTTCTACTTTTGTAGAACTTGTTGAAGTTCTTCACCATTAAGTTCAATTCTTCATTGAAGGTTTGCTTCTCACTTGATGATGTGGGGGCTTCACATGAGGCTTTGTAAGCGCCACTTGATTTGTTGTGAAGTTCCTCTTTATCCTTGAGTGACATCTCATGAGCAACAATTCTTCCAATGACTTCCGTTGGCTTGAGATCTTTGTAATTGGGCATCATTTGGATCAATGTGCACACGGTATCATATTTTCCATCCAAGGCTCTTAGGATCTTCTTGATGATGAATCTATCAGTCGTCTGTTCACTCTCTAAGCCAGCAATCTCATTTGTGATAACAGCAAGCCTAGAGTACATTTCAGTGACACCTTCACCATCCTTAATTTTGAACTTGTCAAGTTGACTTTGAAGCACATCCAATTTGGATTCCTTGACGGAGTCGGTACCTTCGTGCATATTAGTCAAAGTATCCCAAATTTCCTTTGCATTCTCAAGATGGCTGATTTTGTTGAATTCTTCGGGGCACAATCCGTTGAAGAGAATATCACAAGCTCGAGCGTTGTATTGCAGCATCTTCAGCTCTTCCGCGGTAGCTTCACGGTTTGGTTCTTTCCCATCAAAGAAGTCACCTTGCAAGCCAACACACACAATAGCCCAAACGGCAGGGTTATGTCCAAGAATATGCATTTTCATCTTATGCTTCCAACTAGCAAAATTAGTACCATCAAAGTAAGGACCTCTACGGTGGTAATTTCCCTCGCTAGACGCCATACTCTCCTAGGTTGTGAAACCAAAGCTATGACCACCAAAAGTTATGGAAATCAAAGCAAATGGAGACCAAAGCTCTGATACCACTTGTAGGATCAGAAGTATGTCTAGAGGGGGGGTGATTAGACTACTTGACCAAATAAAAATCTAGCCTTTTCCCAATTTTAGTTCTTGGCAGATTTTACCTATCTTAGCACAAGTCAAGCAATCTCCACACAATTCAAGCAAGCATACAAAAGAGTATATGAGCAGTGGAAATTAAAGCATGCAACTTGCAAGAATGTAAAGGGCAGGGTTTGGAGGATTCAAACGCAATTTGAGACAAGGATGTTTTTGGCGTGGTTCCGATAGGTGGTGCTATCATACATCCACGTTGATGGAGACTTCAACCCACGGAGGGTAACGGTTGCGCGAGTCCACGGAGGGCTCCACCCATGAAGGGTCCACGAAGAAGCAACATTGTCTATTCCATCACGGCCGTCGCCCACGAAGGACTTGCGTCACTAGCGGTATATCTTCACGAAGTAGGCGATCTCCTTGCCCTTACAAACTCCTTGGTTCAACTCCACAATCTTATCGGAGGCTCCCAAGTGACACCTAGCCAATCGAGGAGACACCACTCTCCAAGAAGTAACAAATGGTGTGTTGATAATGAACTCCTTGCTCTTGTGCTTCAAATGATAGTCTCCCCAACACTCAACTCTCTCTCACAGGATTTGGATTTGGTGGAAAGAAGATTTGAGTGGAAAGCAACTTGGGGAAGGCTAGAGATCAAGATTCATATGGTAGGAATGGAATATCTTCAGCTCAACACAAGTGTAGGTGGTTCTCTCTCAGAACATGTGTATTGGAAGTGTAGATGTGTTCTGATGGCTCTCTCCAAGAATGAAAAGTGGGTGGAGGAGTATATATAGCCTCCACACAAAATCTAACCGTTACACACAATCTACCAAACGCGGTGGGACCGAATCGTTAAACTCGGTCGGACCGATTTAGCAAACATAGTGACCGTTAGGATTTTCGGTGGGACTGAGATGCAACTCGGTAGGACCGATATGGTTAGGGTTTGGGCATAACGTAATCTCGGTGTGACCAATTACACAAACTCGGTGGGACTGATTTTGGTAATAAGCTAACTAGAGAGTTGGTCAGGTAAACTCGATGAGACCGGTTCGCTCTTTTCGGTGAGACCGAAATGTTACGAAAAGGAAACAGTGAGTTTACATTGCAATCTCGGTGGGACCGATCGCTCACTTTGGTTAGACCGAAACATTAAGAAGGGAAACAGAGAAATTGCAATCCCATCTCGGTGAGACCGAGATTCCTATCGGTGAGACCGAATAGCTAGGGTTTGTGGCAGTGGCTATGACAAGTGAAACTCGGTGGCGCCGGATAGAAAGAATCGGTGAGGCCGAGTTTGATTTTTTGGCTTAGGTCAAATGTGGATGTTGGAAGATAGTTGAGGGTTTTGGAGCATATCACTAAGCACATGTATCAAGAGGCTCATTAAGCAACACCTCATCCCTCCTTGATAGTATTGGCTTGTCCTATAGACTCAATGTGATCTTGGATCACTAAAATATAAAATGTAGAGTCTTGATCTTGAAGTTTGAGCCAATCCTTTGTCCGTATAATTTTGAGGGATCCACTTTCCTTATCCATGCCATGCCATCCATTGAGCTTTTCCTGAAATATTAATCTTGGAATAATGTTAGCTCAATGAGCTAGATGTTGTTAAGAATTACCAAAACCACCCAGGGATAGTTGCACTTTCAACAGGACCCATCGCTGCCTCTCCATTTACATGAGCCCTGGTCGTACATATGCGCGAGTAGGCGTTCGAGACCTCGCCCGTATGTACGTACGTGGCCGTATTTTTTGACGTGTGGCTGTATGTATGTGTACACGGTTTAGATGGGATGGCCTGAACTGCTACGTGGGGAGCTCTACTATGACATGTGCCGCTACTTACTCGGCCATGGTTCATTATTGCAGAGCGATTGATCAACCAGTATATACGTACGCGTTCGCGACAAGACAGACAACGGTACATACGCTTCGAACGGGTGGGTCCCGCTATCAGGTAGGATAAGGACGCACTTCCTTGCGTGGGAAGATATACCTGTTGGGTCCCAGCTGTCAGGGGGGATCATTCTTTTTTCCCATAATAAGGGCGCACTTCGTTGCGTGCGAAGATGTAGTTGGTGGGTCCATGGGTTTTGTGCATCTTTGATACGTCTCTAATGTATCAATAATTTTCGATTGTTCTATGTTGCTATATTATCAATCTTGGATGTTTTATAATCCTTTTATAGTCATTTATATCATTTTTTGGTACAAACCTATTGACATAGTACCAAGTGCCAGTGGCTGTTCTCTACGTGTTTTTTATATCGCAGGAAATCAATACCAAACGGTGTCCAAATGCAACGAAACTTGATGGAGATTCTTTTGGACCAGAAGACACCTAATGGGCCCTGGCTACGCCTGGGGGTGCTCCGAGGAGAGCACGACCCACCAGGGCGCGCCAGGAGGCCTAGGCATGCCCTGGTGGGTTGTGCCCACCTCGGGTGCCCCCCGGACCGCCTCTTTGCTCATAAAATAACCCAATATTCCCATAACCCTCGTGGAGTCGATGAAATATTTATCCAACCGCCGTAGAGTATAGAACCATCAAATCTAATCTAGACACCATCTCGGATGGGGTTCACCACCTCCATTGGTGCCTCTCCTATGATGCGTCAGTAGTTCTTTGTAGACCTTCGGCTCTGCAGTTAGTAGCTAGATGGCTTCCTCTCTCTCGATGAATTCTCAATTCAACGGTCTCTTGGAGATCCATATGATGTAACTCTTTTTGCAGTGTGTTTGTTGGGATCTGATGAACTTTGAGTTTATGATCAGTTATATCCTTGAAAGTATTTGAGTTTCTTTGATCCCTTTTATGCATGATCTCTTATAGCCTCATTTTTTGGCCAACTTAATCTATTTATCTTGCAATGGGAAAAGGTGCTTTGTAGTGGGTTCGATCTTACGGTGCTTGATCCCAGTGACAGAAGGGGAACCGGCACTTATGTATCATTGCTACTAAGGATAAAACAATGGGGTCTATCTCTACATAGATAGACCTTGTCTACATCGCGTCTTCGTTCTTATTGCATTACTCCGTTTTTCCATGAACTTAATACACTAGATGCATGCTGGATAGCGGTCGATGTGTGGAGTAATAGTAGTAGATGCAAGCAGGTATCGGTCTACTAATCTTGGACATGATGCATATATAATGATCATTACCTGGATATTGTCATGATTATTTGAAGTTCTATCAATTGCCCAACAGTAATTTCTTCACCCACCATTTGCTATTTTTCTCAAGAGAAGCCACTAGTGAAACCTTCGGCCCCCGGGTCTCTTTCTCATATATTTTCCTTTGCGATCTACTTTTCCTTTGCATTTATTTTCAGATCTATTAAGCCAAAAATACAAAAATACTTTGCTGCACTTTATTTTATTTGCGATCTATTTATTCAATCTACTATACCTTCTCCCGTCCACGCACCAATTTCTGGCGCCGTTACCCAGAAGGGATTGACAACCCCTTTAACACGTCGGGTTGCGAGTGGTTGTTATTTGTGTGCAGGGGTTGTTTACGTTGTGTTGCTTGGTTCTCCTACTGGCTCGATAACCTTGGTTTCATCACCAAGGGAAGTACCTACCGTTGTTGTGCTGCATCATCCCTTCCTCTTGGCGCCGCTGCCGGGGAGGATCTTCAACATATACCAGGTTCCTAATCACAAATCTCATCTCCTCGCAATTTACATTATTTGCCATCTTAATACTTTCGTGGAATTATGCGATATGCAAAACAAAAAAGATGTTGACAATGATGAAATTGTTTCTGTTTTCTTTGCGTGATTCTGCAAAAAATTGGTTCTCTTCTTTGCCTCGCAATAGTATTGATTCTTGGAATAAGTGGAAAGATGCTTTTATCACTAAGTATTTTCTAGCCGAAAAACTTATTTCCCTTAGAACCAGATCATGAATTTCAAGCAACTTGAACATGAGCATGTTGCACAATCTTGGGAAAGGATGAAAATGATGCTAAGGAATAGCCTAACACATGGGTCAAATCTTTGGATGATCATACGAACAATTTATGCGGGATTGAATTTTGTTTCTTGAAATCTTTTAGATTCTGCCGTGGGTGGTACTTTTATGGAAATTACTTTGGGTGAAGCCACCAAATTTCTTGATAATATTATGGCAAATTATTCACAATGGCATACCGAAAGAGCTCCTACTAGTAAAAAAGTTAATTCGATTGAAGAAATTTCTTCTTTGAGTGAAAAAGTTGACGCTCTTACGAAATTGGTTGCTAGTAAAAGTGCTCCTATTGATTTTAATGATATGCCTTTGTCTACTTTGACTGAGCAAAATAGTGATGCCATAGATGTGAATTTTATTTCACGAAATAATTTCAACAACAATGCTTATAGAGGTAATTTCAATCGTAGGCCTTTTCCTAGTAATTCCTCTAATAATTATGGTAATTCCTATGGAAATCAATCTTATAATAATAATAGGAACACCTCTAATCTTGAGAATAATATTAAAGAATTTATCAACATGCAAAAAGTTTTCAACACTTCCATAGAAGAAAAGTTGAGTAAGATTGATGATTTCTCTAGAAGTGTTGATAGAATTTCTCATGACCTAGAAAATCTCAAGATGAAAATTTTTGTGCCTAAGGTTGCTGAATCAATTAAAGCTCTTTAAGTTTCTATGGATGAAAGTAAGAAAACAACTGCTATGCTTAGAGCTAAAAGAGAATTTTTAGAAAAAGTGTTTTCTAGTGATTACTTTTGCAAAAGTGATGAAGATCTTAAAATGATTGGTGTTTCTTCTATTGATTCCTTTTTTAGTATAGTTAAGTTTGATGAAAAAGGGACTGGAGAAGAGTCAACTTTATCTAGAAGGCATCCTGATAATTCGGAGGGTGAAAATCTTGTTGAGAAAATTGATGAAAGTGGGTTTGAAGAGGTCAAAACTTTAGCTAGTGATGTACCCACTCTTTTTGATTATAAAGACATTAATTGTGATATTTGCTCTTTGATTGATTGTATTTGTTTTTTGCAATCCATGATAAATTCATCCCATGCCTATGAACAAAATAAAGCTTTTACTAAATATATTGTTGATGCTATGATGAAAGCTTTTGAAGAAAAATTGGAATTAGAAGTTCAATTCCTAGAAAATTGCATGATGAATGGGAACCTACTATCAAAGTCAAGATAAAAAATTATGAGTGTTTTACTTTGTGTGATTTGGGTGCTACTGTTTCTACAATTCCGAAATCTTTATGTGATGTGCTTGCTCTACCGATCTTAAAGAATGCTCTTTAAATTTCCATTTGGCGGATTCTACTATTAAAAAGCCTATGGGAAGAATTAATGATGTTCTTATTGTTGCAAATATGAATTATGTTCCCACGGATTTTATTGTTCTTGATATTGATTGCAATCCGTCTTGTCCAATTATTCTTGGTAGACCGTTTTTACGCACTATCGGTGCCGTGATTGATATGAAAGAAGGTAATATTAAGTTCCAATTTTCCTTGAGGAAGGGTATGGAACACTTTCCTAGAACGAGAATTAGGCCACCTTTTGAATCAATCATGAGCATCTTATGGATCTCAAACAAAGATGACAAAACTTAGATCCTTGCTTTATGTCTAGCTAAGGGCATAAAACTATAGCGCTTGTTGGGAGGCAACCCAATGAATAAAATTTATTTTTTCTTTTTGCTTTACGTTCTTGAGTGTTTTCACAATTATGATACCTTTATGATTGTGTTTTTTGTTTTTTAATTAGTGTTTGTGCCAAGTAAATCCTTTAGGATCTTCTTGGGTGATACTTATTTGATCTTGCTGAAAACAGAAACTTTTGCGCACATGAAAACAATTCTTACTTTTAAAATGAGCGTGATAAAATACCAATTGTTTTGCAGTAAATTAATATACAAATTACCTAGTTCGTCCTAATATTCGGAATTTTTGGAGTTTCAGAAGTATTCGAACAAATCAGATTGCTACAGACTGTTCTGTTTGGACAGATTCTGTTTTCTTTGCGTTGTGTGCTTGTTTTGATGGCTCTATGGTTTTCTTTGATGAATTTTTGCCATAGAAAATTTGGAATACAGTAGATATAATGCAAAAATAAAATATGAATTGGTTTGATACAATACTTATAATAGTGATTTATTTTTCTTACGCTAATAGATCTCACGAAAGTTTTGTTGAGTTTTCTGTGATTGAAGTTTTCTAGTTTTGGGTTATCTTACGATGGATGAAGGAATAAGGAGTAAGAAGAGCCTAAGCTTGGGGATGCCCCGACATCCCAAGCTATTATCCAAAAATTAGCAAGCAACTAAGCTCGGGGATGCCCCGAGTGGCATCCCCTCTTTCTTCTAACGACCATCGGTATTTTACTCAAAGCTATATTTTTATTCGTCACATACTATGTGTTTTGCTTGGAGCGTCTTGTATGATATGAGTCTTTGCTTGTTTTATTTTGTGTTTTAAGTCTTTATTCCTTTCTGGGCACACCTATTTGAGAGAGCCAAAATTATTTCGTGACATGTTAGAATTGCTCTCTATGCTTCAATTAAATCTTTTATGAGCTATGGACTTGCTCTAGTGCTTCACTTCTATGTTTTGGAGCATGGTGTGCTTTAGTATTTTTTAAATAAATGCTCTCTTGCTTCACTTAGATTTATCTAAGAGTTAATAAAATTTTCAGGAAATTCTCTCTTGCTTCACTTAAATTAATTTGAGAGAAAGAACAGAAAAATTATGCTCATGATCTTCACTTATATTTGTTTGAGTTTGTCAAAAGCAACATATGAAAATTAGTTCCAAAGTGATATATATCCAAGAAGGATACAATAAAAACTTTAATGAAGATCATTGGACAAAATAAACTTGATTCTTAGTAATAGTTTTGAGATATGATGATGTGATATGTGACTTATGTTGATGGGTTATTATGCTTTAGTAAGAATATTGGTGTTAAGGTTTGTGATTCCCTATGCAAGCACGGAAGTCAATAATTATGCAATGAAATTACATCCTACTTGTGGTGCATTATTCATTGTTAATTATGCTTAATGCTCGCTTATGAGATTATTCGTTTCTTGGTTAGTCGCTTCTCAATCTTTTGCTAGCCTTCATTTTTGCACTAAGTATGATCTCTACTCGTGCATCCAAAAACCTTTAAACCAGTTTTGCCACATGAGTCCACTATATCTACCTATATGCAGTATTCTTTTTCCATTCTAAGCAAATTTCTATGTGCCATCTCTAATTTTCAAAATAAACTTCTCTTTTGTATGTTCGTTCCGCTTGCGGAGCGGTGAGGGTGGCTAATATTTTCCATGCTAGATGTGTTATTCTCACGATGAGTGTTTATTCACTTGTCATTGCACGAGAATAAGGCAAAGGTATTAGGGATGCCCAATCCCGAAATGAAAAATGAATTACTTTATGTTGTCAAATAATAAATTCCTTGGAAAGTGTTGGTATGGAGGGCAACCGTGGATACGGCTAGCCATGGAAAGTGAAAGTACGGTTGAAAAAGGAATAAACTTTATTTTCTGTTTGGGAACCGCCAATGATATATCTTGTTGTGTTCTACGGTAGGGTGCATTGACTGCAAATTAAAATTTCCTACACGGAGAACAACAAAGAACATGCTACGGGAGAGGGATCACAGTTCGTTTCCACTAGACGCGCAGTGCCGTGCAGCGAAAGAAGAGTTGAGGCAGAGCGTCCGTGTGGATCGTCTCCTCCTCGTTCGATCTCCCTCGAACAGCCGACAGTCCGATCCCACATACAAGTTCGCCGGAGCGGCGCAAGTGCACCGCCTCTAATGGTATCCACGCGTGCAGGAGGAACACCATGCGACATACTGCTAGGTCCGATCACATAGTCGACGATGAGTGGAGGTGTCTATTTGCAACACATGCAAAACCTAGTGACAGCGCCGAAGCGATCAACCGCATGAGTGTGCTGCACCTCCACTACATATAGGCATTTGTCGCGGGCTCAACTCTTGGGCCTCGCATAGATCCTAAAGCGCACATGTTTACTCGGCCATAATCCGGATACAGCTCGGATCACATCCGACCAGTGCCTTCGGATCCGACCTCGTAGGTTCCTTCGCTTAAGGTTCAAGCTGGCTTGGTCGCAGTTCGGATCACCTCCGAACTGCACAGTTGGTAGCGGCCTCTAGCAAGGCATGCCGAACACCAAGCAGACTATGAAGCCGGTTAGGCGAACCTGTACATCATACTTCCATTCCTTTTGCCACACAATATATGTTGTCGGGCTCAAGGCAAGTCTGTCATCCTTGTGATAGCACGACCTCTTTCTCGTTCCATTGATGCCGACCACAAACCGGATTATCTCATAATCCTTGTCGCACGGCCATGCTTTTCCTAGTCGAATCACACGAGGGGCCCAGAGTATATCTCTCCTGATTGGGGGGCAAATCCCATCTTGCTCGACCATGTCTCGCAGCATGGGTCTGGACAAGCCTGAAACCTACCTTTGTAACTACACAGTCACGGAGTAGTGCTTGGTCGGCCCAAAGCAGCTCTGTCACCATCCCGAGTACATGTGCTAGCTCAGGTCTTAGGACATAGAACGTATGTTATACTAGAGACTCACAGATGACATATCGCTGCATCTCATAGTTGGGTCTATCTGACTTGGACCTTATCTAGACTCGAATCTGACTACGTCGAATCCGACCAGATCCTTCCAAGTCCATATTATCCGGTTAGCATCCAATGTTCCATGGCTAGTGAGACGAAGCCATCAACCCTGTCATACGCTAGTCTAGTTGGGTGCACGTCCACACAACCCTTTCGACTAGGGACCTTTTAAGATAGTCATCATAAAATGCATAGTCCCACAAACAAGTCACGTACTTGCTGATACACATCATTGTTAATGTCCAAGGACTATCTTTATTCATAAACACATAAGAAATATCATCATACTTGATTGCCTCTAGGGCATATCTCCAATAGTCTCCCACTTGCTCTAGAGTCAATCAAATAAACATCAAATGCCCATAGCTCTAACGTGCGCCTCATGCTTGGGTTGTGAAATGGCTTAGTCAACGGATCTACAACATTTGCATCCGTGCGAATTTTGCATAACTCTACATCACCATTCTTTACGATCTTTCATACCATGTGATATTTCCGATCTATGTGTCCGGCCTTGTGGTGATTCCTCGGCTCCTTGACTTGTGCGATGGCACCAGAATTATCAAAATAAAGGTCCAACGGTTTTACCGAGGCTGGGAAAATACCAAGATCATCAAGAAAGTTCCGGATCCAAACACCTTCCTTGGCAGCTTCACAAGCCGCGATGTATTCGGCTTCTGTGGTAGAATCGGCCACCGTATCTTGCTTGGAACTCATCCAGCTCACTGCTCCTCCGTTCATGACGTACACGAATCTGGACTGTGTTCGACAATCATCTCTGTCAATTTGGAAACTAGCATCGGCGTAACCCCTTACGACGAGCTCTTCCTCACCTCCATAAACTAGGACCATCTCTTTAGTCCTTTTCAGCTACTTCAAAATAGTCTTTACCGCTGCCCAGTGACTCTCACCTGGGTTGGCTTGGTATCTGCTTGTTAGGCTTATTGCAAAAGCAACATCAGGCCTTGTACATATCATGGCATACATGATGGATATCATTGCCAAGGCATACGGAATCCTACTCTTCCTGCTTCGCTCATCAGATGTCGAAGGACTCTGACTGTCGCTTAGCCTTATACCATTTGAGAGTGGCAAGAACCCTTTCTTTGCCTCACTCATGTTGAACCGCTTCAACACTTTATCTATGTACGTGCTCTGGATTAAGCCGAGCAGCCTCCTCGATCTATCACTATAGATCTTAATGCCTAAAATGTACATTGCCTCACCAAGGTCCTTCATCAAAAACTTGCCATTCAATGACTCCTTGACCAAGTTCAGCATCGAAACATCATTCCCGATCAACAATATGTCATCGACATACAAGATCAAAAACACTATCGAGCTCCCACTCAACTTCTTGTATAAACAAGCGACCTCTTCGCTTTTGATGAAACCGAGACCAGTGACGACCTCATCAAAACGAATATTCCAGCTCCGAATGCTTGCCTCAACCCATAAATGGATCTCTTGAGCTTGCATACCTTAGTAGTGCTAGTCGGATCGACAAAACCCTCGGGCTGTATCATATACACGTCCTCGGTTAAATTTCTGTGAAGGAAAGCCGTGTTGACATCCATCTGCCATATCTCGTAATCGAAATATGCAGCTATAGCTAGTACGATCCTCATCGACTTCACCATCGCTACCAACGAGTAAGTCTCGTCGTAGTCAATTCCTTGAACTTGTCCATAACCCTTAGCGACAAGACGAGCTTTGTAGATCTGAACATTTCCATCCACATCGGTTTTCTTCTTAAAGACCCATTTGCAACCAATGGCTGTTACGCCAGGTGGCGGATCAATCAAGTCCCAGACTTGATTCTCATCCATGGACTTTAACTTCGGATCTCATGGCCTCCAGCCATGCCTCGGAATCTGGGCTCACCATCTCTTCCGCATACGTAGCCGGCTCGTCGCTTTCTAGCAACAATACACCACACACTCTGCGCAATCTTTCCGACCTCTGTGGTTCCGGTGCCGCTTCCACTACGGGTTCCCTGACTGACTCCGGTATGATCTCATCACTAGACGAGCCATCCCCGAGTGGTCCTCGAATTTCTTCGAGTTAAACCGTCCTCCCACTGGCCTCCCGACTGAGAAACTCTTTCTCAAGGAAAACCCCGTTCCGAGCAACAAACACTTTTTTCTCTTCCCGATTGTAGAAGCTATATCAGAAGGTTTCCCTCGGATATCCCACGAATATGAATTTATCTGACTTGGGTGTAAGCTTGTCTGACATAAGTCTCTTGACAAATGCTTCACAACCCCAAATCTTTAGAAAAGACAAACTGGGACTCTTCTCGGTCCACATCTCATGTGGTGACTTGTCTACGGATTTTGATGGTACCCTGTTAAGTGTGAAAGCTGGAGTTTCTAGAGCGTATCCCTAGAATGACAAGGGTAAATCCGATTTGATCATCATAGACCGAACCATGTCCAACAAGGTCCTATTCCTCCGTTCCGACACGCCATTTCTGTGTGGCGTACCCGGAGGTGTGAGCTGAGGTACTATACCTCGCCTTTTCAGATGATCATCAAACTCCTTGCTCATGTACTCACCTCCACGATCAGATCATAGAAGCTTTATAGTCTTGCTGAGCAGATTCTCAACCTCATTCTGAAACTCTTTGAACTTTTCAAAAGTTTCCGACTTATGCCTGATCAAATAGATATATCCATATCTACTCAAGTCGTCGGTAAAAGTCACGAAGGACTGATAGACACCTCTGGCAGTTGTGCTCATTGGGCCACATACATCACTATTTATAAGTTCCAATAGCTCGGACGCCCTCTCGCAACTCTTTGCAAAAGGAGACTTAGTCATCTTGCTGAGCAAGCATGATTCACATGTCTTGAATGACCCGAAGTCGGACGAAGTTAGGAGCCCATCATCATGAAGCTTCTTCATGCGTTTTAGACTAATGTGTCCAAGACGGCAATGCCAGAAGTAAGTCAGATTTATCTCATTAGTCTTATGCCTCTTGATATTCACGTTATAGACCGGTTCCTGTTCCAGATTCAATATAAATAGCCCATCAACAATGGGTGCATAGCCGTGGAACATACCATTAAAATAAAACGAACAACCACAGTCATTTAAATTGAATTCATAACCCCGACTCATGAAGCATGAGGCAGAAATAATGTTTCGACTAAGTGCAGGAATGTAATAACAATTACTCAATTCCAAAATAAATCCAGAAGGAAGCTGGAGCTCCATTGTGCCGACTTCCAATGCAACAACTCTTGTTTTGTTGCCGACCCTGATGTCAATCTCCCTTTGTGCCACACGCCTAGTTCTTACCATCCCCTGCTTCGAGTTGCAAATATGAACAACCGATCCGGTATCAAATACCCAAGAGCTACTAGGTATGTTAGCAAGGTAAATGTCTATAACATATGCAACAAGTGCACCTTTGCCTAAAGAAGCATTTTCGGCCTTCTTGGCATGCTCTGCAAGCCACTTGCTACAGTTCCTATTCCAATGACCAGTTTCCTTCAATGGTAGCAAATGGTCTTTGAGTCTGTTCCAGACTTTGGCGCGAGGTTACCATCTCCGTGCCCTTTGCCTTAGCCTTCTTCTTAGACCAACTCTTCTTGAACTTAGTCGATTTCTGCACCATCAACACTTGATGCGTGCCTTTCTTAATATCCTGCTCTGCCACTTTGAGCATCCCATGCAATTCAGTGAGCTTCTTATCCATGCCATGCATATGTTAGTTAGAGATGAACGTCCCATAGCTGGGCGGAAGAGAACCCAGAACTACATCAGTTGCTAGCTCATCCAAGAACGGGAGGCCCAACCGATCCATAGCTTGCACATATTCGATCATCTTGATCACATGTGGGCTCTGTGGATCACCTTCCTTCATCTTGCAATCCATCAAGGATTGCCAGACGTTGAACCTTTCAGTCCTAGCCTTTGTCTGAAACATGCTCTTGAGACTCTCGATCATATCGTAAGCCTCAACATTTTCGAAATCCTGTTGCAAATCGGGCTCCATACAAGCCAGCATCAGATAGCTGATCTCCGTTGATTCATCAACAAGTTTCTGGTAGGCATTCTTAGTGGTGGTATTAGCATTATCAGCAGGTTCCTCTGGAAGTGGATCCTCTAGAACATGTTCCTTTTTATCATGCTTGAGAACAATTCTCAAATTTCTATACCTGGTGGTAAAGTTTGATCCATTCAGTTTATCCTTTTCCAGAATTGATTTCAATGCAAAGTTGGGTTGAGCAGGTGGTGCCCTTGATCTACAACATAAAATATGCAATCCCTAAGAAATGTGTTTATGTAGAGTAATTCAAGCCTTAAATATAAATACTCCCACTGAAGTTAGCATCCCTCCGCAAACTCTCAGTGATTCAGGATCCGACTAGCACATGCGACTAGTGAGCTTTAGCATCACTGCTAGAGAACATGCCTATACAGTAAGCAACTCCTTGCTAATCGTATCTCTATACGACTCTTGTCGGTCGGGAAGGTATCTCATACCCCGGCCCCAACCTTCTTTGCCACAAGGCCCAAAACAGTTTTGATAACCTTGTCAAGTTAACCTAATGCAGTGCATGTCCGTGTCCGACACGAACCGTTCAGTTCAAGGACACCTAGCAGCACCCCAATTTTATGAGCCCACTTCTAGACGTACTTGACGTGCGAAGGTGCAACATCGGGGATGGCAATTCGCTTGATATTCATGAGGGATCTTTATACCATTCTAACATGCATAGAAACAAGGAAGCATAAGAACCACAAATAAACATATATTGTGAAATAGTATGGCTCCTTCATGGACGTTCTTCCAGGTCGGCTCCGACTTCGATGACCATCTAGGAACTCCATCTTGTTTATCACACCGGGACGCCAAGCCACCGACCTGATCTCTATTATCCAACTACTACAACTAGTAATGAATTTTACATAGAGTCATAAGTCGACACGCAGGTCGTTATACAATATAATAACATCATTTTGGCTCCTGCCGGCTGACAAACATGACACGCAGACCATGTATAATTTACACACATGCATCACATACACATGAGCCATACTATTCACATCAAACCCTGCAAAATAAAGTTATGCATAGAATCGTATTCTACCGGTTTGAGTGATCATGTATGAAGTACAAGGCGCTACGCACACGGCGGTCCAGCTGGCCGGTTAGCGGGCGGGGTCCGAAGGGGCAGCGCCCCTCGCGGGTGTGGGCGGCGCCCGACGTTTTTGGAAATCACAGATCACATCTGCACTCCGATCACGCTGAATTTTCTGATCTGACGGATCTGATCGATCATCGCAAATCCGATTCGGATTTACGTTTCACTATTAACCCCGATGGCGGATACCGACCGGTAGGGGTAGGTTGTGTCAAGACCTCATGAATCCCGATCATCAGAAAACATAGCCACACCGTTCCCCGTGTGCAGTTGATCTCATCAAACGTGCACACAGCCGATATCATAAACGATCACAAATCTCATCTTCCGCCTCCACATATCTAATATGCATACGATCTGAATCCCAGTCCTATAGCAGAGGCTCTCATACCACTGTTGTGTTCTACAGTATGGTGTGTTGACTGCAAATTAAAATTTCCTACACGCAGAACAACCAAAAACATGCTACTAGTGCTATAATCCGAATACAGCTCGGATCACATCCGACCAGTGCCTTCGGATCCGACCTCGTAGTATCCTTCCCTTAAGCGCGCGACCCCTTAGGTTCAAGCCAGCTTGGTCCCAGTTCGGATCACCTCCAAACTTCACGATTGGTAGCGGCCTCTAGCAAGGCATGCCGAACACCAAGCAGACTATGAAGCTGGTTAGGCGAACCTGTACATCATACTTCCATTCCTTTTGCCACACAATATATGTTGTCGGGCTCAAGCCCAGTCTGTCATCCTTGTGCTAGCCCAACCTGTGTCTCGTTCCATTGATGTCGGCCACAAACCGGATTATCTCATAATCCTTGTCGCATGGCCATGCTTATCCTGGTCGGATCACACGAGGGGTCCAAAGTATATATGTCCTAATTGGAGGGGCAAATCCCATCTTGCTTGACCATGTCTTGCAGCATGGGTCTGGACAAGCCCGAAACCTACCTTTGTAACTACCCAGTCACGGAGTAGCGTTTGATCGGCCCAAAGCAGGTCTGTCACCATCCCGAGTACATGTGCCAGCTCAGGTCTTAGGACATAGAACGTATGTTGTACTAGAGACTCAGAGATGACATATCGCTGCGTCTCATAGTTGGGTCTGTCCGACTCAGACCTTATCTAGACTCGGATCCGACTACGTCGGATCGGACCAGAATTCCATGTCCATATTATCCGGTTAGCATCCAATGCTCCATGGCTAGTGAGACCAAGCCATTGACCGTGTCATATGCTAGTCTTGTTGGCTGCGCGTACACACAGCTCTTTCAACTAGGGACCTTTTAGGACAGTCATCATACAATGCATAGTCCCACAAACAAGTCACGTACTTGCTGATACACATCATTGATAATGTCCAAGGACTATCTTTATCCGTAAACACATAAGAAATATCATCATACATGATTGCCTCTAGGGCATATCTCCAACATATATAGCATGGAAAGTGTTGGGAACTCTAAGTCGTTTTCATTGGTGGGAAGGATACACCTCCCAAAATGTTTTTATCTCTAAATTTTTCGCTTTGAGCTCTGGCACCTCTACAAATCCCTAATTCCCTCTGTGAAGGGCCTTTCTTTTACTTTATGCAATTTTTATTTTTGAATTTGAGTCTCCATCTTCTCTTATAAAAGCACCAACTAGGCGGCAATATGATTGTACTTGAGTATTGGGTGTAGTTAATATGCGAGTGTGTTTCATGAATGGATCAATGGTTGAGCATGATGGGCTAGGTATAACTTATTTTAGCATTGATATTTTGAAAGACATGGTTGCTTGTTGATATGCTTGAGTATTTAAATTATCATGTCAAAACTAGACTATTTCTTTGAATCACATAAAAGTCCAAATGTCCATGCTATAAAGAAAATATTATGATATGACATGTTAAGAAGCATTCCAAATCAAAATTTTTGTTTTTATCACTTACCTACTCGAGGACGAGTAGGAGTTAAGCTTGGGGATGCTGATACGTCTCCAACGTATCTATTATTTTTTATTGTTTCATGATGTTATATTATCAATCTTGGATGTTTTATAATCATTTTATATTCATTTTATATCATTCTTGGTACTAACCTATTGACACAGTGCCAAGTGCTAGTTGCAATTTTCTGCATGTTTTTTACATCGCAGGAAATCAATACCAAACGGAGTCCAAATGCAACAAACTTGGCGGAGAATTTTTTTTGGACCAGAAGACACCTAATGGGCCCTAGCTGCGCCTGGGGGGTGCTCCGAGGAGAGACCAACACACGAGGGCGCGCCAGGAGGCGCAGGCGCACCCTGGTGGGTTGTGCCCACCTCGGGTGCCCCTAGTACCGCCTATTTGCTCTATAAATACCCCAATATTCCCAAAACCCTAGGGGAGTCAACGAAATATTGATCCAGCCGCCGCAGAGTCCAGAACCACCAGATCGAATCTAGACACCATCTCAGATGGGGTTCACCACCTCCATTGGCGCCTCTCCGATGATGCATGAGTAGTTCTTTGTAGACCTTCGGGTCTGTAGTTAGTAGCTAGATAGCTTCCTCTCTCTCACTGAATTCTCAATACAATGGTCTCTTGGTGATCCATATGATGTAACTCTTTTTGCGGTGTGTTTGTTGGGATCTGATGAACTTTGAGTTTGTGATCAGTTATATCCTTTTTATATCCATGAAAGTATTTGAGTTTCTTTGATCTCTTTTATGCATGATCTCTTATAGACTCATATTTCTTCTCCGGTATTTGGGTTTTGTTTGGCCAACTTGATCTATTTATCTTGCAATGGGAAGAGGTGCTTTATAGTGGGTTCGATCTTACGGTGCTTGATCCCTGTGACAGAAGGGGAACCGACACGTATGTATCGTTGCTAGTAAGGATAAAACAATGGGGTCTATCTCTACATAGGTAGACCTTTTCTACATCATGTCATCGTTCTTATTGCATTACTCCGTTTTTCTATGAACTTAATACACTAGAAGCATGTTGGATAGCGGTTGATGTGTGGAGTAATAGTAGTAGATGCAGGGAGGAGTCGGTCTACTAATCTTGGACGTGATGCCTATATAATGATCAATGCCTGGATATCGTCATGATTATTTCAAGTTCTATCAATTTCCCAACAGTAATTTGTTCACCCACCGTTTGCTATTTTTCCCGAAAGAAGACACTAGTGAAACCTACGGCCCCCAGGTCTCTTTGTTATATATTTGCCTTTGCGATCTACTTTTCCTTTGTATTTATTTTCAGATCTATTAAACAAAAAATACAAAAATACTTTTCTGCGCTTTATTTTACTTGCGATCTATTTATTCAATCTATTACAACTTTCTCCCGTCCATGCACAAATTTCTGGCGCCGTTACCCGGAAGGGATTGACAACCCCTTTAACACGTCGGGTTGCGAGTGGTTGTTATTTGTGTGCAGGGGCTGTTTACGTTGTGTTGTTTGGTTCTCCTACTGGTACGATAAGCTTGGTTTCCTCACTGAGGGAAATACCTACCGTCGCTGTGTTTCATCATCCCTTCCTCTTCGGGGAAATTCCGATGTAGTCCAAGCCAACATAAAAAGGAATTTTTGGCGCCGTTGCCGGGGAGGATCTTCAACATATACCAGGTTCCTAATCACCAATCTCATCTCCTCGCAATTTACATTATTCTCCATTTGCCTCTCGTTTTCCTCTCCCCCACTTCACAAAAATTTGACGTTTTATTCGCACCTATTTTTCCGTTCGCCGTTTTCTTGCCGGATCTGTTTTTGAGTGAAATCTTGTTGTGTGGTCATCATGACTCAAGCGAACACCAATGTCGGTGCACTAGAGTAGGGGTACCCTAGTACCACGAACTTGTGCACGGGCAGTCGCAGCGTCCCGCGGCAAGGCTTGCCGGGTGACCACCAATATCCTATGTGGTTCCCTTTGAGCCATTCAAGAACAAAGTATTCAAGCCAAGAAGACAAGGCCCCGGCAAGAGGAGCTTGCCGGGAAGGCCACTCAAGACACAAGATCCCGGCAAGAGGAGCTTCCCGGGAAGGCCAACCAAGGCATCTCAAGGTACTTACCGCGACGCACCACGCGTCCCGGCAAGACCCGGCGAGCGACAAGCTCCCGGACGCGAAAAGACAACGGCCGCGACAAGGCGTTTGCCGCGGCTAGCAACCACTCTGTACCCGCGCTCCAGCACACCCACCAACGTGTTGCTCTGGGACCCTTCCAGGCGTACGTGGCGGGAGTCTGTGCAGCCAGGGGTGCACTATGGCAAGCGGCGCTGACAAGATCGCCATCGTGGCGAGCGGTGGCGTCCCTAACGGTCCCTTTTTCTGCACTGTTTGGACGACGCAGACGGGCATTTAATGCCCTTGTCCCCTGCCGTCAGGGTTAGGTAGGATACACTGTACATGTAGCTGTACCAACCACAACACCTTTCCATTTTTACCCTTGTCTATGTTGCCACCTGTTGGAGACCCCTTGAGCATATAAAAGGAGGCCCATGCACAACGTAGAGAGGGAGGGGGTAGAACGCTCACGCTCGGTCTCGTTAGCTGCTGGTGCGTACTGTAGCACTCAGCGCTCCCGAGCAAGAACTCAATACAAACCACAAAGCAGCAGTAGGAGTATTATCTCTCTGGAGAGCTCCGAAGCTTTGGGTAAACTGCTCGTGTGCTCCGCCTCGATCTGCTCTTCGTGCGACCTCCGCCCCCCGCCGAACCGAAAAGGGGCTCGGTCCCCATAGGTGCTCGTGGATCAGTTTCCCCGACATCTTTGGCGCGCCAGGTAGGGGGCGTCGAGGTTGTGTGAACCTGATCCGGCGTTCACACGAGCTAGATCTTCATCATCTTCATCGACATGCCGCCGAAGAAGAAGGCTTTAGAGGCGGCTACTCCGTCCGCGACAGACCCACCGCCGCTGGAGCAAACGGCTGGTGGGGAAGACGCCGGCGGGAGAACGGGCGTCGACGAGGGAGCCCATGGTGCCGCCAGGTCCAAGGACAAGGCTGCGCTGCCCATCGGCGGTGTAGCCGGCTCCCACGACGACCGAGCGTCCGTAGATGCACCGCGCCCATCTCAGGAGGTGCAGAACCGGCAGCGACGTGGTACTCACGGTACCATACGCTCGCTGGACCCAGATTGAGCTGGCGGATCTCGGGATGCTCCAGGACAGCATGCGCGCCAACGTGCTGGCGCGAGCGAGGCACGGTCTCCTGGACGGGATATTGCTCCTTCTAACGCAGTTAGAAGTCCGAGCATATCCCGCTCCTCGCACCGTTCGCCACCGCTACCCGCCACTCCAACAGAAGCTCTGGCACGAGTTCAACTGCTCCTAGACTTCCCTCCAATGCCAGACAAGATCGACGACTGGAGGGCCACCATTCAGAGTCTCATCAGCTTCGCCAACAGCGACACTCCACAGCAGCCGACTACGTCGCAGCCGCGGCAAGTCAGCCAGGCGCGACCCGATGGCGACAAGACCGGTGGGGGTGCAACCACCGTGCACTCTCCGCCCCGAAGGCCAAGATCGCCGACTCGCCGGGTCCACCGCGACAGCGACTCCACTGCTTCATCAGATCCACGAGCTCATCGCGATCAACGCCAAGTTCTTCACGAATGACGGCAAGAAGACGCTCGTACTCGCATCGAGCGCCGAAGAGAAGCGTGGCGTCAGTCAGACCAGCGCACTGGGCCCACTGTCGACATGCGTGCGCCAGGGGAACCAGGCAACCTGCCGTACGCGGTAGGTTGCCCTGCGTTTACCCGTGAGCTGCGCCAAGTCCAATGGCCCAGCACGAAGAATTTCAAGGCAGACGTACTCGAGAAGTACGACGGCAAGTTGCATCCATCGGAGTTCCTCAGCATCTACACCATCGCGGTGCAAGCTGCTGGGGGGCGGGACGACAAGATCCTTGCCAGCTACTTCCCGCTGGTGCTCAAGCCCAACGTCAGGTCCTGGCTCATGCACTTGCCGGACAACTCCATATCTTCCTGGGCAGACCTATGCCATCAGTTTGTCGGCGCCTTTACAAGCGGCCACAAACCTCATGGCCAGGAGAGTGATCTTCATCTGCTTGCCCAGAAAGAAGGAGAGCCCCTGCGCAAGTACATCCAGAGATTCAGCCATGTGCAACGCAACATCCCAGATGTCCACCCTACCGCAGTCATCAGCGCGTTCCATCAGAACGTGCGTAACCATAGGATGCGGGAGGAGATGGCAATGTGCAAGATCAGAGACGTCAGTGAGCTGTATGCCCTGGCCGACAGGTGTGCACGTGCTGAGGAAGGGAGGAAACTCCCCGGAGAGAATACAGGAACATGAGGATCTGAAAGCGATGATGCTGCCCCGGCAAAGAAAAGCCGGCGGCGGAACAACAGGAAGAGGAAAGGTAAAGATGTGCTAGTTGTTGAGCAGTCCGTCAACGAAGGTGGCGCCAAGAAAGCCAAGGCTGGTAGCTCCGGCAAGGAGGTTGCCGCATGCGCCAACTGCCAGGCTGTGGCGGCCGCCGACAAGCAGGACAACACCAACAAACAGTACTGCAAGATCCACCGCACCAAGGGCCATGACCTCCAGAGTTGCAAGAAGGTCGAGCAGCTTGTCGAGCTGCAAAAGGCCGAATACGAGCGACGCGACAAGGAAAAAGCCCAAGGAGGTGCTGGAGGATCCGGTACGAAGCGCACCGGCCGGGGAGGACGCCGCGGCAAGGCCAAGCAGTGGCAAGGAGACAGACCTCCCCGCGGCCGCGACAAGGATGAAGATGATGACGACGACGAAGACATGGATGATGATGAAACCAGTGAGCAGGAGTTCCAGAAAGCCACAGAGGTCTTGTGCGTTGACGGCGGTGCTTCTCTGCATACTTCACACCGCCAACTCAAGTAGTGGGTGCGGGAAGTCAATGCGGCAGAACCACCCGTTGAGTCACGCAAGCTTCTGAAATGGTCCAGCACGCCTATCATCTTTGATATTGAGGACCACCCTGATCGCACAACTGCTGTCGGGTGCTTGGCGATGTTGGTTTCACCAACTATCCGCAACCTCAAGGTCACTAAGATGCTAGTTGACGGCGGGGCCGGCTTGAACCTGATCTCCTCCGCTGTGCTCAGGAAACTCCAGGTCCCTGACAGCGAGCTCGAAGAGACCGGCACATTCCAAGGAATCAACCCGGGATGGAGCAAGCCGAAGGGGAAGATCACGCTGCCAGTGACATTTGGCAGCGAGTTGAACTTCAGGACTGAGAGGGTCACTTTTGACGTCGCCGATTTTCCATTGCCTTACAATGGGATTCTCGGCCGTCCAGCGCTCGCCAAGTTCATGGCGGCCTCTCACTACGCGTACAACATGCTGAAGATGCCAGGCCCGATAAGTGTCATCTCTGTCCCTGGAGACAAGAAAGATGCTCTTATCTGTGCCAACAAGATCTACCGGGAAGCAGCAGCCGCAACGGATCACGAGACACTTGCCGCTGAAGCTCCCGGGGGGAAGAAGAAGACCAAGTCCGGCAAGAGTTCTGATGCCCACTCCGGCAAGCGCACCTCTTCGGAGTGCTGCGCTACCGTCGAGGACGCACCATCGAGCTCCACCGGCAAGTGTAAGAAGACAATGGCAGCTCCGCCAGCGACCAAGAAGGTGTCCGCCAAGGAGGACGGCACTGGTGGTACTTTCACCATCAGTGCCACTCTTGACCCTAAATAGGAAAGCGCACTCATTGCTTTCCTGTGGGCGAATGTCGATGTGTTTGCGTGGCAACCGTCTGACATCCCCGGTGTTCCCAGGAAAGTAATTGGGCACCACCTTGCCGTCTGTCCTCATGCGCGGCCCGTCAAGCAAAAAGTCAGAAAGCAACCAGTGGAGCGCCAAGAATTAATCGCATAAGAAATCAAGAAGTTGGAAGCAGCAGGCCTTGTCATAGGAGTGCTCCATCCTACGTGGTTGGCCAATCCTGTAGTCGTGCGCAAGGCAAACGGGAAGTGGAGACTTTGTATCAACTTTACCGATGTTAACAAAGCTTGTCCCAAAGATCCATTTCCCTTGCCTCGCATTGACCAGATTGTTGATCCATGGCCGGATGTGATTTGCTTTCATTTCTTGACGCATACTCAGGATATCATCAGATCTTCATGGCAGAAGAGGATGAGGAGAAAACCGCATTCATCACTCCATGTGGCACATACTGTTTCATACGAATGCCTTTCGGTTTAAAGAATGCTGGTTCAACATTTGCAAGGGTAGTCCATACTGCTTTTGAACCGCAAATGTGGAAGCCTACATGGATTACATAGTGGTCAAGAGCAGGGACAAGGCAACTCTGATTCAAGATTTAGAAGAGACTTTTGCAAATCTGCGCAAGATCAGCCTCAAGCTCAACCCCGAGAAGTGCGTGTTTGGAGTCCCTTCCGGCAAGCTTCTCGGGTTCTTCGTGTCTCAGCGGGGAATTGAAGCCAATCCCGACAAGATCAAGGCCATTGAGCAGATTGAAGCACCGAAGCGCGTCAAGGATGTGTGGAGACTTGCCGGCTGCGTGGCGGCTCTCAGCAGGTTTATCTCTAAGTCTGCTGAGCGCGCCCTGCCGTTTTTCAAAATTTTGAAAAAGGCAGGTCCAATGAAATGGACTCCGAAAGCGGAGGATGCGCTGCAGGACTTGAAGAGATACCTGTCCTCTACTCCAATACTTGTCGCACCTAAGCCACAAGAGAAGTTGCTGCTGTATCTGGCGGCAACCAATCAAGTGGTTAGTGCTGCGTTAGTAGCGGAGAGGGAGGCAGATGATGAGCCAGCAACCACGGCGAGCGCATCCAGCGACAAGCAGGGGGCTTCCCCGACAAGCTCTGGTCCCGGCAAAGATGGATCTGCGCAGGCGCCCGAGGAGATACAAAAGTAAATGGTGCAGCGCCCAGTCTACTTTGTCAGTTCCCTTCTACAGGGGGCTAGGTCAAGGTACTCTGGTGTGCAGAAGTTGCTTTTCGGCCTTCTCATGGCCTCGAGAAAGCTGCGCCATTACTTCCAAGCACATGAGATAACAGTTGTCACTCGTTTTCCGCTGAAGAGGATACTGCAGAATCCAGAAGCAACAGGCAGGATTGTTGAGTGGAACTAGAACTGTCAAGCTTTGGCCTCAAGTTTGACAGCACTTCAACTATCCAAAGCAGAGCATTGGCAGAAACAAGCATCCCCGTCTAGGAAGCAAGCAAAGAGTGGCTGATGTACTTTGATGGTGCTTTCTCGCCGCAAGGCGCCGGTGCTGGCGTACTGCTTGTCGCACTGACCGGAGAGCACCTTAAGTACGTAGTCCAGATGCACTTTCCCAAGGAGCAAGCAACAAACAATACTGCAGAGTATGAAGGATTGCTTGCCGGTCTCAGGATCGCGGCAGACCTTGGGATCAAGAAGCTCATTATCAGGGGTGACTCGCAGCTTGTCGTCCGCCAAGTGAATACGAGTTATCAGAGTCCGTTGATGGAAGCTTACGTTGACGAAGTGAGGAAGCTAGAAGAGCACTTTGTCGGCCTATAGATGGAACATGTTCCAAGAGCTCAGAACGACATTGCCGATGGCCTGTCAAAGTGCGCATCACTTAAGTTACCTAGGGAACCAGGGATCTTTGTGCTCAAGCTGACTCAACCGTCTGTGACGCCATCAACTGGACAGAGCAAGAAGAGGAAGTTAATTTCTGGTGACTATTTTCCGGCAGAGCTTCCCGAAGCCGCCGCCAAGAAGGTCCCCAAGATCCACACCAAGAGTGCTGGGGAGCAGTCTGCTCCGGCAAACCCCAGGGTTTGTTCCGTTGAAGCAGACGCTCCAGGCAAGTTTTGCTCCGGCAAGCTTGCCGGGGAACGTCAAGCTCCAGCTGAGCCGCAATTTCTCGCCGTAGAAGCAGATGTTCCCACAGCAGCAGATGTGCCTTTAGTCCTTGTTGTCGAGCCACAAGCTCCAGCATGGGCACAGCAGATCGTCCGTTTCCTTCAGACAGGAGAACTTCCCGAAGAGCAAGAAGAAGTGGAAAGAGTAGCCCGGCAGTCAAGTATGTACCAGTTTGTCGACAACGCACTGTACAGAAGAAGACTCAACGGGGTGAAATTGAAGTGTATTCACCGGGAAGACGGACAAAAGCTGTTGGCCGAGATACATGGAGGCATATGCGGATGCGAAAGGAGCGGGCAATCTTCCCTCCGAGGCTTGTCGCGGTAGAGCTGAAGGAGTACTACTACCTCTTCTGGTCGACGGGGACGCGAGCGCATCCGCGCACGAAGGTACTCCCAGCCGCCGCTTGGAAAAAGGCTCCCACTGGGTACCCTTTCTTCGCCTTGTTCTTCTACTGCGGGCTCTGCCCGCCCTTTTCTGAATTCTTCTGTGACGTCATGAACACCTATGGGCTCCGTCTCCTTGACTTCACCCCCAATGCTGTCCTGACCATGGCAGTTTTTGCACATCTCTGCGAAAACTTTGTCGGAATCCATCCAAACGTAGCCCTTTTCCGCCACTTCTTTTCGCCTCGAGTTGAGAAAGGAGAGCCTTTATCCGGCGGAATCGCCTGGATCTCAAAAGCCGGAAAGAAGGATGCTTATCTGGATGGACAGTTCCGCAGCAAGTGGGAGGAGTGGAGGGCGGACTGGTGCCTGATTGTCGAGGAGAATCCGCAGCCGTTTACCACCCTGTGCCAAACTCCAGTAGTGCGCGGCAGTGATTGGAGTAGCTTGGCCCCGGAAGACGACAGACTGAAGATTGCCGTCGCCCGGATCCTACGCCTCAGGCTTGCTGGGCTTACTGTAGGAGCGGTTGGCGCAGATTTCCTTCGCCGCCGCATCGCCCCCCTGCAGGAGAGGAGGAGACCCGCCTGGGAGTTCTAGAACACGGCGGATATCATGAGGCTGCGGCCGGGCCTCAACTTCAACTTCACTGTCCTGGAGCTCAACGCGATGCTCCAGGAGCTATTCAAGTACGACCCACAGCATCCCGAAGTGTTCAGGTTGCCGAGGGGCGTCGTTCCGCTGTGCAACAACTCCTCGCTCGACCGCATCCGTGCAATGATGCCGCTGTGCGACTTGCATGGAATCAACCCAGCCTGGATAGAGCCTGGAGATGATGTCGTGCGGGCGTTCTTCGATGGCTTGGTAGAAGTGCCGATTGACGCCGATGAGCAGAGGGGCCTCACCCGGGACACCACCGATGTGGATCTCAAGCGCATCGCCACCAGGCTGGAAGAGGCGGCAGCAGCCGCAGCTGCGGGCGAGTTTGGATTCACCGTGGAGGAGGCAGAGGCAGCAGAGGCGGCAAGCCTTACCGAGCGAGAGGATCTTGCCGGCGAGGAGAAGTCCGCCGGGCATGACGTCGGGCCGAGCGGGCCCGCCGAGGATACGAGCGGCTCGTTGGAGATCGGCTCCTCTTCCTCTTCGTCTTCGGGCAGCTTGCCGCAAGCAGAGCCCCCGGCTCCACCAAGAAGGCGTCTTTGCAAGGCCGGGGACGTAGCGGAGCGGCGGACGAGTCAACCCCCGCCGCGCCGCACGACACGCTCCACCGCGGCAAGTTCTGTTGCCGCGGAAGCACCTCACGCTGCAGCGGCAACTGGAGCGGGGTCCTCCCGGTCCGCCGCTCCAGCTCCCGCCAAGCGGTCAAGGGATCCTACTCCTCCGCCTCCTCGCGCCGGAGGTGGGCCAGGCTTTGACTTCTCCGCGCTCAGCTCCGACGAGGAAGAAGAAGAGTAAGATTCTTGTTGTACTTGTATGTCTTCAATACTTGCTGTCTTGTCTTGTATCTCATTTGCTTTACTCTGAACTTGTCCCTTTTTAGGACTCTGGCCTAGAGAGCGGCAAAGAGAGCCAAGGTCTCGGTGATTGTCATCGAGGACGACCCCACCGTGTCAGCAGATGGTGCGCCCGAGACAAACTTGCCGGACCCGGCAGCTGTTCTTTAGAGCAGCCCCCAGCGCAGCCCCCAACGTAAGTATATGGTTTGTTTCCCGCTGTTGGGCGCGCATGGATACTCTTTGTTTGCTGATATCTGACTGTTGGCTTGTGTAGGAGCAGAGCAGCCCCACCAGGAGCGTCCGGATGCCGCCCCTGACATGCCATCCGCTTCGACTACGCCGCCAAGGGAGAGTTCTCCGGCAAGGGAGCAGTCTCCGGCAAGGGACAGTACCAACGACCCCCCGGCAGCGGAGATCCCAACTGCCGAGCCTGGTACAGGTACTTCTTGTTCCTAAACTTCCCTTGGGTTCTTCTTCATTTGATCTTCTTTTTGGATATCTGCTTGACTTTTCTTCCTTTTTCGGCCCTCAGATCCATCTACTGCGGAGCCGATGGAGACCGAGGTTGCTGTTGATGATGCCGCCTCCACCGAAGAAGCGGCCGGCGCTGATGATCCCACCGGCGAAGAGGCCGCCAAGGCTGCCGCCGCAGCAGCCGACGAGGGGTCTGGCGATCGCACTGACGGACCTAAGGCCGCAGGAGCGGCAGGCGCTACGCCGACCGCCGACCCTTCCGCCGCTGCCGCAGCGCCAGGCTCCGAAGAGCCCCAGCCTGGCGTCTACTTGAAGGCCCGCGATGGTATCTTCATCAACCTCCCCTGGGCGTCAACGTCCAGGGCGCCAGCCGAAGGAGAAAGCTTTGACGTGGAGGTGCTTGCCCCCGCTGGGCTAACGCTGGTCGACGCGCCAAGCAGCAACAGCGACGAGCCTGAGGAGGAGCGACTACTGCGGAAGCTATTGTCGCTCTACCGTGCTCGGCAAGCCAAGCTGGAATCCTGCGAAGCGCTTGCCGCGAAGGCGGGGCCGACATTGAGAAGCGCGCGGCGGAGCTCCACGGCATCAACCAGGTAGCTCTCCGGTCCCTGGCGGAGGAGCGGGAGCAGCTCGAGGAGGCGCAGAAGGCCTTCCTCCTCGAGAAGGCTGACGTCGAGGAGCAGCAGCGGCTTGCCGCTGAGAAGCTGTCGGCGCAGGAGGGTGAACTGGCGCAGCAGAAGGTCAACCTCGATAGCCACGAGGAGGAGCTTGCCGCGTGCGAGCGAACGCTTGGCGGAGCTCTCAAGGAAGCAAAGGACGCTGCCGCAGCTGCCGAGGCCGCCAAGAAGGAGCTGGAGACGAAGGTGGCGCAGGTGGAAACCGATCTCAGGGCGAGCGGCGAAGAGCTTGCCACGCTCAAGCATGAGCGCGAGAAGGACGCCTACACCTTTGGCGAGTTGTAGGGTCGTCTCGCCGAGAAGATCAAGGAGCTTGGCGCCGCCAAGGATTCCAACGCCGATCTTGAGTTGAAGCTGACCGCTTTGACCAAGACGCTGGATGGCGCCAGGGAGCAAGAGGCAGCCCTGAAGAAGGAGATCAGGGCTGACAAGGCGCTGCTGGAGAGCATTGCTACCACCCAGAACACCTTCAGGGAGAATGTGGAGCAGTGGACGGAGGGTCTTGTGAATGCTGCCGCGGATATTGACAGGGAGCTGGCGCAGCTGGGGATGGAGGATCTCGGGTATCCCTCCGACGAGAACCTCCAATCCAGCGCCAAGCTCACCTTGTTCTTCAAAGGCGTGGCGACGGCCCTTCAGCGACTCCGGGAGAGGATCCCGAAGCAGCTGGCCGACGAGTCGCGCAAGATCTGCGCGGGAGCTCTTCATAAAGTGTTGGTGAAGGTAGCCTTCCGCAACCCGGGCCTCAACCTCACCAACGTCCTCAGATCCCTGCCGGCGGAAGCTGATCTGGAGGCGCTCAAGGACCTTGTTGCACCCATTGTGGACAAGGTGAGCGGGATCAAGAGGGTTGAGGGCGATCGCGTGGACTAGGCCGCCCGTTTTCTTCTTTTCTTGTCGCTGCTGATCATGTTACGAAAACAGTCTATTAGAGCCGCGACAAGCTATGTTGTAATATAACTCTTATTTTGGGTAGTGATTGCAATGTTATTTCCTTTACTTGATTCCTTCCTTTGTATGTTTTTGCCCTACGCTTTTAGTGAACTTGCCGGCGCAGGCACCCTCGCCACGAGCACTGAGTGCGGGACGTCAGCAGCCTGCTGGCAGTGCCGTGGCCGACAAGAAACCTTGTCATAACTAGTCGCAGCTCGCTTAAGTTGTTGAGCGAACTTGAAACAAAGTAAGGGCGCGACTCTAGTCGCAGCAAACTTAAACTGTTGAGCGAACTTGAAACAAAGTAAGGGCGCAACTAGCCACAAGCCGGTTCCTTCGCGCACAGGTTTTCCATACAAAGCATGGTCGTTTAAGGAAGATAACTTAAAAATTTAAAAACATCTGATTGCTCAAACTTTGGCAACTTAGCTTTTCTGTCTTTTGCTTCCCGGCAAGGCGAAACTTTCTTGAACGACGCCTGGTCCATACCATTATCTTCCCCTTCCCCCCCCCCCCCGGCAAACTTGTGGGCGAAGGAACCTTCACTTCCTTGAGAAAAAAGGAAGTAGAGAAAATAATGATATGGAGCCTTATGGCTCGTTATTGCTTACCGGGGGTGTTCGCTGCACAGAGTGTCAGATAACTCATGCAGAAAATAAAAAGCATGAAATTGACAAGATGTGCGGAGCACATGAGCTTTATTTATGCACAGGGTCTGCGCCTAGCTTTGTACAAAGGATTACAGGCAACAGCGGCAAGACTTGTACAAAAGATGGTTGCCGGAGCAGGGTCCGGCAACCGTGCCTTACGGGTAAAACTTACAAAGATGCTCAATGTTCCAGGAGTTGCTCACCGGAATGCCATCTTCGGTCTCGAGGCGGACAGCGCCAGGCCTAGTGACTCGTTTCACCCGGTAAGGGCCTTCCCACTTCGGCGTCAACTTGTTGGAATTCTTGGCGGACTGAACGCACCGAAGAACAAGGTCGTCTTCCTCGAGACTTCTGGCGTTAACTTTGCGGCTATGGTAGCGGCGGAAAGCTTGCTGGTAGCGAGCAGCTCGTACAGCAGCCTGAAGACGGTCTTCCTCAAGGAGCAGCGCGTCATCTTGTCGCAGCTGCTCTTGCTCAAGCTCATCGTAAGTGAGCACTCGAGGCGACCCGTATACGAGTTCCGTGGGGAGAACTGCCTCTGCTCCATAGACTAGAGCGAAAGGTGTCTGGCCAGTGGCTCGATTTGGCGTTGTCCTGATCGACCAAAGAACCACCGGCAGCTCCTCGTTCTAGTTTCTTCCGCACCCGTGCAGCCTGTCGAAAGTCCTGGTCTTCAGTCCACGCAGCACTTCAGCATTTGCCCTCTCCGCTTGACCGTTGCTCCTGGGGTGAGCAACAGAAGCGAAGCAGACCTTGGCGCCAAGATCTTGGACGTCCTGCATGAAGGTGCGGCTCGTGAATTGTGTACCGTTGCCGGTGATGATCCTGTTAGGGATCCCGAAGCGGCAAACAATCGACCTGAAGAACTTGACTGCTGACTGTGCTGTCACCTTCCTCACTGCTTCCACTTCCGGCCACTTTGTGAACTTGTCGATTGCGACGTACAAGTACTCAAAGGCCCCGACTGCTCGGGGGAAAGGGCCGAGGATGTCGAGCCCCCAGACCGAAAATGGCCAGGATAAAGGGATCGTCTGGAGAGCTTGAGCTGGTTGGCGTATCTACTTGGAATGAAACTGGCACGCTTCACACTTGGTTACTTGTGCAGTCGCACCCTGGAGGGCTGTCGGCCAAAAGAAACGTTGCCGGAAAGCTTTGCCGGCAAGCGCTCTTGCGCCAATGTGGTGACCACATATGCCTCCATGTATCTCGGCCAACAACTTTTGTTCGTCTTCCTGGTGAATACACTTCAATTTCACCCCGTTGAGTCTTCTTCTATACAGTGCGTTGTCGACAAACTGGTACATACTTGACTGCCGGGCTACTCTTTCCGCTTCTTCTTGCTCTTCGGGAAGTTCTCCTGTCTGAAGGAAACGGACGATCTGCTGTGCCCATGCTGGAGCTTGTGGCTCGACAACAAGGACTAAAGGCACATCTGCTGCTGTGGGAACATCCGCTTCTACGGCGAGAAATTGCGGCTCAGCCGGAGCTTGACGTTCCCCGGCAAGCTTGCCGGAGCAAAACTTGTCTGGAGCGGCTGCTTCAACAGAACAAACCCTGGGGTTTGCCGGAGCAGACTGCTCCCCAGCACTCTTGGTGTTGATCTTGGGGACCTTCTTGGTGGCGGTTTCGGGAAGCTCTGCCGGAAAATAGTCACCAGAAATTAACTTCCTCTTCTTGCTCTGTCCAGTTGATGGCGTCACAGACGGTTGAGTCAGCTTGAGAACAAAGATCCCTGGTTCCACAGGTAACTTAAGTGTTGTGCACTTTGACAGGCCATCGGCAATGTCGTTCTGAGCTCTTGGAACATGTTCCATCTGTAGGCCGACAAAGTGCTCTTCTAGCTTCCTCACTTCATCAACGTAAGCTTCCATCAACGGACTCTGATAACTCTTATTCACTTGGCGGACGACAAGCTGCGAGTCACCCCTGATAATGAGCTTCTTGATCCCAAGGTCTGTCGCGATCCTGAGACCGGCAAGCAATCCTTCATACTCTGCAGTATTGTTTGTTGCTTGCTCCTTGGGAAAGTGCATCTGGACTACGTACTTAAGGTGCTCTCCGGTGGGTGCGACAAGCAGTACGCCAGCACCGACGCCTTGCAGCGAGAAAGCACCATCAAAGTACATCAGCCACTCTTTGCTTGCTTCCTTGACGGGGATGCTTGTTTCTGGAATTTCCTCATCTAGTGTTGGCGTCCACTCTGCTATGAATTTGTCGGTGTACTAAAGTAGGGGTACCTTAGTATCCCGAACTTGTGCACGGGCAGTCGTAGCACCCCGCGGCAGGGCTTGCCAGGCGATCGCCAAGACTCTTCGTGGTCCCTCTTTTTGGGCCATCCAAGAACAAAGTATTTGAGCCAAGGCCCCGGCAAGAGGAGCTTGCCGGGACGACCACTCGAAGCACAAGACCCCGACAGGAGGAGCTTGCCGGGAAGGCTGACCGAGGCACGACAAGATAGTTGCTGCGACGCGCTCCGCGTCCCGGCAAGGACCGGTGAGCGACAAGCTCCCGGGCGCGACAAGACATCAGCCGCGGCAAGGCGCTTGCCGTGGCAAGTCACCACCCCGCGCCTGCGCTCCAGCTCATCCACCCACGCGTCGCTCTGGGGCCGTTCCAGGCGTACGTGGCGAGAGGCTGCGCAACCAGGGGCATGCGGTGGCGAAGCAACGCTAACAGAGTAGCCATCGTGGCAAACGGTGGCGCTCTTGACGGTCCACTTCCCTGCTCCGTCTGGGCGATGCGGACGGGCATTTAATGCCCTTGTCCCCTGCCGTCAGAGTTAGGTATGATAGCACTGTACGGCCACTGTGCAGGCAGCTGTACCCACTACAACATTCTCCCATTTTTGCCCCCACCTGCGCTGCCACTTGTGGGTAACCCCTTGAGCATATAAAAGGAGGCCCCATGCGCACGTAGGAGGAGGAGGACACCCATCGCCACGCTCTCTCTCGCCAGCAGCTCGCGTGTACTGTAGCACCACACGCTCCCGAGCAAGAACACAATACAATCCACAAAGCAGCAGTAGGGTTTTACACATCCTTGCGGCCCGAAGCTGGGTAAAATCCCTTGTGTGCATCGCCTCGATCCGCTCTTCGTGCGACCTCCGCCCCCCGCCGAACCAAGAAAGGGGCTCGGTCCCCATAGGTGTTCGAGGAAGCCGATTCCCCCCGACATCTTTGGCGCGCCAGGTAGGGGGCGTCGAAGTTGTGCGAACCTGATCCGGCGTCTGCACGGGCTAGATCTCCACCATCTTCATCGACATGCCACCGAAGAAGAAGGCTCTGGAAGTGGCCGGTCCGTCCGCGTCGAACTCGCCGCCCTTGGAGCAAACGAGCGGTGGGGACGGCACTGGCGGCGGGACGGGCGTCGTCGAACCAGCTCATGGCGCAACGGCGTTCGAACATGCACCGCGCCCCTCTCAGGAGGCACGGGACCAGCAGCGTCTTGGCGCCCACGGTACCATATGCTCGCTGGACCCAAATCGAGCCGGCGGATCCCAGGGCGCTCAAGGCCAGCACTCACACCAACATGCTGGCGCGAGCGTGGCGCGGCTGCCTGGTCCGGGTGTTGCTCCTTCTAACGTAGTTAGAAGTTCGAGCACATCCCACTCCACGCGCCGTTCGCCACCACTGCCCACCACTCCAGGAGAAGCTCTGGCGCGAGCTCAACTGCTCCTAGACTACCCTCTAGCGGCGGACAAGCTCGACGACTGGAGGGCCACGATACAGAGCCTCATCGGTTTCGCCAACGGCGACACCCCGCGGCAGCACAGCGCGTCGCAGCCGCGGCGGGACGGCCAGGCGAGAACCGATGGCGCCAGGACCGGCGGGGGTGCGACCACCGTGCACTCCCCGCCCCAGAGGCCAAGATCGCCGACTCGCCGGAATCATCACGACAACGACTCCACCGCGTCGTCGAATCCGCGAACTCGTCGCGATCAACGCCAAGTTCTTCACGAGCGAGAGCAAGAGGACGCTCGTACTCGCATCGAGCGTCGGAGAGAAGCGCGGCGTCAATCAGACCACCGCGCTGGGCCCTCTGTCGACATGCATGCACCAGGGGAACCAGGCGACCTGCCGTACGCGGTGGGCTGCCCTGCGTTCACCTGTGAGCTGCGGCAAGTCCAGTGGCCCAGCACGAAGAATTTCAAGCCAGACGTACCAGAGAAGTACGACGGCAAGTCGCATCCGTCAGAGTTCCTCAGCATCTACACCATCGTGGTGCAGGCTGCTGGAGGGCGAGACGACAAGATCCTTGCCAACTACTTCCCGCTGGTACTCAAATCCAACGTCAGATCCTGGCTCATGCACTTGCCGGATAACTCCATAACCTCCTGGACAGACTTGTGCCATCAGTTTGTTGGCGCCTTTACGGGCGGCCACAAACCCCATGGCCAAGCGAGCGACCTTCATCTGCTCGTCCAGAAGGAAGGGGAACCCTTGCGCAAGTTCATCTAGAGATTCAGCCGTGTACACTACAACATCCCAGACGTCCACCCCGCCGCGGTCATCAGCGCGTTCCATCAGAACGTGCGTAACCGCAGGATGCGGGAGGAGATGGCGATGTGCAAGATCAAAGACGTCAGTGAGCTATATGCCCTGGCCGACAAGTGTGCCCGTGCTGAGGAAGGGAGGAAACTCCTCGGAGAGAACACTGGAGCAGGAGAATCTGACAGTGAGGATACCACCCCGGCAAGGAAGGGCCGGCGGCGGAGCAACAGGAAGAAGAAGAGCCAAGGAGTACTGGTTGTTGAGCAGTCCGGCGATGAAGGCGCCGCCAAGAAGGCCTAGGCTGGTAGCTCTAGCAAGGAGATTGCCGGATGCGCCCACTGCCAGGTTGTGGCGGTCGCCGACAAGCGGGACGGCACCAACAAACAGTACTGCAAGATCCACCGCACCAAGGGCCATGACCTCCAGAGCTGCAAGCAGGTCGAGCGGCTCGTCGAGCTACAAAAGGCCGAGTACGAGCGGCGCGACAAGGAGAGAGCCCGGGGAGGTGGCGGAGGATCAGGCATGAAGCGCCCCGGCCAGGGAGGACGCCGCGACGAGGACAAGCAGCGGCAAGCGGACCGACCTCCCCGCGGCCGCGACAAGAACGAAGACGACGACGAAGACGAAGACATGGATGACGTCGAGACCAGTGAGCAGGAGTTTCAGAAAGCCACAGAGGTCTTGTGCGTAGACGGCGGTGCTTCCCTGCATACTTCTCACTGCCTGCTCAAGCAGTGGGCACGGGAAGTCAATGCAGCGGAACCACCCGTCGAGTCGCGCAAGCCTCTGAAATGGTCCAGCACTCCTATCATCTTTGATATTGAGGACCACCCTGATCGCACAACTGCGATCGGGTGCTTGCCGATGTTGGTCTCACCAACAGTCCACAACCTCAAGGTCACTAAGATGCTAGTTGACGGCGGGGCCGGCTTGAACCTGATCTCCTCCGCTGTGCTCCGGAATCTCCAAGTCCCCGACAGCGAGCTCGAAGAGACCGGCACGTTCCAAGGAATCAACCTGGGAAGGAGCAAGGCGAAGGGGAAGATAACGTTGCCAGTGACATTTGGCAGCGAGCTGAACTTCAGGACAGAGAGGATCACTTTTGACGTTGCCGATTTTCCATTGCCCTATAATGGAATTCTCGGCCGTCCAGCGCTCGCCAAGTTCATGGCGGCCTCTCACTATGCCTACAACATGCTCAAGATGCCAGGCCCGATAAGCGTCATCTCTGTCCCCGGTGACAAGAAGGATGCCCTTATCTATGCCGACAAGATCTACCGGGAAGCAGCAGCCGCAGCGGATCACAAGCCGCTTGCCGCTGAAGCTCCCGGAGGGAAGAAGAGGACCAAGCCCGGCAAGTGCTCTGGCGCCCACTCCGGCAAGCGCACCTCTTCGGAGTACTACGCTACCATCGAGGACGCGCCATCAAGCTCCACCGTCAAGAGTAAGAAGACAATAGCAGCTCCGCCAACAACCAAGAAGGTGCCCGCCAAGGAGGATGGCACTGGTGGTACCTTCACCATCAGTGCCACGCTCCACCCCAAATAGGAAAGCGCGCTCGTTGCTTTCCTGCGGGCGAATGTCGATGTGTTTGCCTGGCAACCATCTGGCATCCCCAGCGTTCCTAGGAAAGTGATTGAGCACCACCTCACCGTCCGTCCTCACGCGCGGCCCGTCAAGCAGAAAGTCAGGAAGCAAGCAGTGGAGCGCCAAGAGTTCATCGCAGAAGAGATCAAGAAGTTGGAAGCGGCAGGCCTCGTCAGAGGTGTGCTCCATCCGACGTGGTTGGCCAATCCTGTTGTCGTGCGCAAAGCAAATGGGAAATGGAGGCTTTGCATCGACTTCGCTGATGTTAACAAAGCTTGTCCCAAAGATCCCTTTCCCTTGCCGCGCATTGACCAGATTTTTGACTCCACGGCCGGATGTGACCTGCTTTCAATTCTTGACGCCTACTCAGGATATCATCAGATCTTCATGGCTGAAGAATATGAAGAGAAGACCGCGTTCATCACTCCATGTGGCACGTACTATTTCGTACGGATGCCTTTCGGACTGAAGAACGCCGGTTCAACATTTGCGAGGGTTGTCCACACCGCTTTTGAGCCACAAATCCACAGAAATGTGGAGGCCTACATGGATGACATAGTGGTCAAAAGCCGGGACCGAGCAACCCTGATTCAAGACTTAGAAGAGACCTTTGCGAACCTGTGCAGGATCAGCCTCAAGCTCAACCCTGAGAAGTGCGTGTTTGGAGTCCCTTTCGGCAAGCTTCTCGGGTTCTTCGTGTCACAGCGAGGAATCGAAGCCAACCCAGACAAGATCAAGGCCATCGAGCAGATTGAAGCACCAACACGTGTCAAGGACGTACGAAGGCTTGCCGGCTGCGTCGCGGCTCTCAGCAGGTTTATTTCCAAGTCTGCAGAACGCGCCCTGCCGTTTTTCAAAATATTGAAAAAGGCGGGTCCAGTAAAATGGACTCCGGAAGCGGAGGCTGCGCTGCAGGACCTGAAGAAATACCTGTCCTCCGCTCCAATACTTTTCGCGCCTAAACCACAAGAGAAGTTGCTGCTATACCTGGCGGCAACCAATCAAGTGGTTAGTGCTGCGTTAGTAGCGGAGAGGGAGGGAGATAATGAGCCAGCAACCGCGGCAAGCACGTCCAACGACAAGCAGGGGGCTTCCCAGACAAGCTCTGGCCCCGACAAGGATGAATCTGCGCAGGAGCAAGTGGAGGTGCAGAAGAAGAAAATGGCGCAGCGCCCAGTTTACTTTGTCAGCTCCCTTTTGCAGGGGGCTAGGTCAAGGTACTCTGGTGTGCAGAAATTGCTTTTCGGCCTCCTCATGGCCTCGAGAAAGTTGCGCCATTACTTCCAAGCACACGAGATTACAGTTGTCACCCGCTTTCCGCTGAAGAGGGTACTGCAGAATCCAGAAGCAACAGGCAGGATTGTCGAGTGGGCACTAGAGCTGTCGAGCTTCGGTCTCCAGTTCGAGAGCACCTCGACTATCCAAAGCAGGGCATTGGCGGAGTTCATAGCGGAGTGGACACCGACACTGGACGAAGATATCCCAGAGTGCATCACCTCGATCCGCTCTTCGCCTCAATCCACAAAGCAGCAGTAGGGTTTTATGCATCCTTGCGGACCGAAGCTGGGTAAAATCCCTTGTGTGCATCGCCTCGATCCGCTCTTCGTGCGACCTCCGCCCCCCGCCGAACCAAGAAAGGGGCTCGGTCCCCATAGGTGTTCGAGGAAGCCGATTCCCCCCGACAGAATTCTGCCAATGCTCTGCTTTGGATAGTTGAAGTGCTCTCAAACTTGAGGCCAAAGCTTGACAGTTCTAGTGCCCACTCAACAATCCTGCCTGCTGCTTCTGGATTCTACAGTATCCTCTTCAGCGGAAAACGAGTGACAACTGTTATCTCATGTGCTTGGACGTAATGGCATAGCTTTCTCGAGGCCATGAGAACGCCGAAAAGCAACTTCTGCACACCAGAGTACCATGACCTAGCCCCCTGCAGAAGGGAACTGACAAAGTAGACTGGGCGCTGCACCATTTTCTTTTGTATCTCCTCGGGCGCCTGCGCAGATCCATCTTTGCCGGGACCAGAGCTTGTCGGGGAAGCCCCCTGCTTGTCGCTGGATGCGCTCGCCGTGGTTGCTGGCTCATCATCTGCCTCCCTCTCCGCTACTAACGCAGCACTAACCACTTGATTGGTTGCCGCCAGATACAGCAACAACTTCTCTTGTGGCTTAGGTGTGACAAGTATTGGAGTGGAGGACAGGTATCTCTTCAAGTCCTGCAGCGCATCCTCCGCTTCCGGAGTCCATTTCATTGGACCTGCGAGTTCCGCCTTTCCGAATAAAGAAACCACCCACGATCTCTCCCACGACGCCGCAATCGACGCGTGCCGTTCGGGAAGGGCGCGGTGGATACGGAGTAAGATACGGCGTGATCCAGGCCGCGCGTGCCCGTGCCCTGTTTTGGGCCTGGCCCAACAGCGCTTGCCACCGTGTATGGCCTAGGCCCGGGGGCTCCTGTCGGTGTACTAGAGTAGGGGTACCCTAGTACCCCGAACTTGTGCACGGGCAGTCGCAGCGTCCCGCGGCAAGGCTTGCCGGGTGACCACCAATATCCTCTGTGGTTCCCTTTGAGCCATTCAAGAACAAAGTATTCAAGCCAAGAAGACAAGGCCCCGGCAAGAGGAGCTTGCCGGGAAGGCCACTCAAGACACAAGACCCCGGCAAGAGGAGCTTGCCGGGAAGGCCAACCAAGGCATCTCAAGGTACTTACCGCGACGCACCACGCGTCCCGGCAAGACCCGGCGAGCGACAAGCTCCCGGACGCGACAAGACAACGGCCGCGACAAGGCGTTTGTCGCGGCTAGCAACCACTCTGTACCCGCGCTCCAGCATACCCACCAACGTATCGCTCTGGGACCCTTCCAGGCGTACATGGCGGGAGGCTGTGCAGCCAGGGGTGCACTGTGGCAAGCGGCGCTGACAAGATCTCCATCGTGGCGAGCGGTGGCGTTCCTGATGGTCCCTTTTTCTGCACTGTTTGGACGACGCAGACGGGCATTTAATGCCCTTGTCCCCTGCCGTCAGGGTTAGGTAGGATACACTGTACAGGTAGTTGTACCAACCACAGCACCTTTCCATTTTTACCCTTGTCTACGTTGCCACCTATTGGAGACCCCTTGAGCATATAAAAGGAGGCCCATGCACAACGTAGAGAGGGAGGGGGTAGAACGCTCACGCTCGGTCTCGTTAGCTGCTGGTGCATACTGTAGCACTCAGCGCTCCCGAGCAAGAACTCAATACAAACCACAAAGCAGCAGTAGGAGTATTATCTCTCCGGAGAGCTCCAAAGCTGGGTAAACTGCTCGTGTGCTCCGCCTCGATCTGCTCTTCGTGCGACCTCCGCCCCCGGCGAACCGAAAAGGGGCTCGGTCCCCATAGGTGCTCGTGGATCAGTTTCCCTGACAACCAAGTTATGTGAGTTCTCAAATACCAACAACAATGATTTTATCGGCACTCTGATTGCTCCTCCCGCCACTAGTGCGGAGTCTTATGATATTAATACCGCTTTGCTGAATCTCGTTATGAAAGATCATTTTTCCGGTACTCATAATGAGGATGCCGCATCACATCCTAATACCTTCGTGGAATTATGCGATATGCAAAAGAAAAAAGATGTTGACAATGATGTCGTAAAGATGAAATTGTTTCTGTTTTCTTTGTGTGATTATGCAAAAATTTGGTTCTCTTCTTTGCCTCGCAATAGTATTGATTCTTGGAATAAGTGCAAAGATGCTTTTATTACTAAGTATTTTCTGGCCGCAAAAATTATTTCCCTTAGAACACAGATCATGAATTTCAAGCGACTTGAACATGAGCATGTTGCACAATCTTGGGAAAGGATGAAAATGATGCTAAGGAATTGCCCAACTCATGGGTTAAATCTTTGGATGATCATACAAATTTTTTATGCGGGATTGAATTTTGTTTCTCGTAATCTTTTAGATTCCGCCACGGGTGGTACTTTTATGGAAATTACTTTGGGTGAAGACACCAAATTGCTTGATAATATTATTGCAAAATATTCGCAATGGCGTACTAAAAGAGCTCCTAGTAGTAAAAAAAGTTAATTTGGTTGCAGACAATTCTTCTTTGAGTGAAAAAGTTGATGCTCTTATGAAATTGGTTGCAAGTGCTCCTATTGATTTTAGTGATATGCCTTTGTCTACTTTGATTGAGCAAAATAGTGATGCCATAGATGTGAATTTTATTTCTCGAAATAATTTCAACAACAATGTTTACAGAGGTAATTTTAATCCTAGGCCTTTTCCTAGTAATTCCTCTAATAATGATGGTAATTCCTATGGAATCAATAATCTTATAATAATAATAGGAACACCTCTGATCTTGAGAATAATATTAAAGAATTTATCAACACGCAAAAAGTTTTCAACACTTTCATAGAAGAATGTTGGTGTACTAAAGTAGGGGTACTCTAGTATCCCGAACTTGTGCACGGGCAGTCGCAGCACCCCGCGGCAAGGCCCGCCAGGTGATCACCAAGGCTTTCTATGGTTCCTTTGGAGCCATTCGAGAACAAAATATTTAAGTCAAGAAGACAAGTCCCCGGCAAGAGGAGCTTGCCGGGAAGGCCATTCAAGGTACAAGACCCCGGCAAGAGGAGCTTGCCGGGAAGCCCAACAAGAGCATCTCAAAGAACCTGCCGTGGCACGCCACGCATCCCGGCGGGACCCGGCGAGCGACAAGTTCCCGGGCGCGACAAGGCAACGGCCGCGGCAAGGCACTTGCCGCGGCAGGCAACCACTTTGTACCCGCGCTCCAGCTCACCCACGTACGTGTCGCTCCGGGACCCTTCCCAGCGTACGTGGCGGGAGGCTGTGCAGCCAGGGGTACACTATGGCATGCAGCACTGACAGGATCGCCATCGTGGCGAGCGATAGCGCCCCTGACAGTCCCTTTTCTGCACCGTCTGGGCGATGTAGACGGGCATTTAATGCCTTTGTCCCCTGCCGTCAGGGTTAGGTATGATACACTGTGTAGGTAGTTGTACCTACCGCAGCATATTTACACTTTTACCCTTACCTACGTTGCCACCTGTTGGAGACCCCTTGGACATATAAAAGGAGGCCCATGCACAACGTAGGGGGGGATCGATCCTCAGAGAAGCGCTCGGTCTCGTTAGCTGCTCGAGTGTACTGTAGCACTCGGCGCTCCCGAGCGAGAACTCAATACAACCCACAAAGCAGCAGTAGGAGCGTTATCTCTCCGGAGAGCTCCGAAGCTGGGTAAAAAACCTCCCCCCGCGTGCCTCGCCTCGATCCGCTCTTCGCGCGACCTCCGCCCCCCACCGAACCGAGAAGGGGCTCCGTCCCCATAGGTGCTCGGGGAGCCCAGGAAACCCCGGCATCTCTGGCGCGCCAGGTAGGGGGCGTCGAGGTTGTGTGAACCTGATCCGGCGTTCACGCGAGCTGAATCTTCATCGACTTCATCGACATGCCGCCGAAGAAGAAGGCTTCGGAGGCGGCTGCGCCGTCTGCGTCGAATCCACCGCCGCCGCAGCAAACGGCTGGCGGGGAGAATGCCGGTGATGGAACGGGCGCCGGCGAGGGAGCCCACGGTGCCAACAAGTCCAAGGACAAGACCGCGCTGCCCGCTGGCAGTGTAGTCGGCTCCCCCGACGACCGGGCGTCCATAGACGCACCGCGCCCTTCTCAAGAGGCGCAGGACGACGCCAAATCGAGCCACTGGCCAAACACCTTTCGCTCTAGTCTATGGAGCAGAGGCAGTTATCCCCACGGAACTCGTATACGGGTCACCTCGAGTGCTCACTTATGATGAGCTTGAGCAAGAGCAGCTGCGACAAGATGACGCGCTGCTCCTTGAGGAGGACCGTCTTCAGGCTGCTGTACGAGCTGCTCGATACCAGCAAGCTTTGCGCCGCTACCATAGCCGCAAAGTTAAAGCCAGAAGTCTCGAGGAAGGCGACCTTGTTCTTCGGCGCGTTCATTCCGCCAAGAATTCCAACAAGTTGACACCGAAGTGGGAAGGCCCTTACTGGGTGAAACGAGTCACTAGGCCTGGCGCTGTCTGCCTTGGGACCGAGGATGGCTTTCCGGTGAGCAACTCCTGGAACATCGAGCATCTTCGTAAGTTTTACCCGTAAGGCGCGGTTGTCAGACCCTGTTCGGCAACCACCATTTTGTACAAGTCTTGCCGCTGTTGCATGTAATCCTTTGTACAAAGCCAGGCGCAGACCATGTGCATAAATAAAACTCACGTGCTCCGCACACCTTGTCGATTTCATGCCTTTCTGCATGAATTATCTGACACTCTGTGCAGCAAGCACCCTCGGTAAGCAATAACGAGCCATAAGGCTCCATACTATTGTTTTCTCTTTTCTTTTTCTCAAGGAGAGGAAGGATCCTTCGCCCACAAGTTAGCCAGGGGGGGGGATGGGAAGATAATGGTACGGACCCGACGTCGTTCAGGAAAAATTTCGCCTTGCCGGGGAGCAAACGACAAAAAAGCTAAGTGCCAAAGTTTGAGCAATCAGATTTTTTGATTTTAAGTTATTTTCCTTGAACGACCATGCTTTTTATGGGAAACCCGTGCACGAAGGAACCAGCTCGTGGCTAGTTGCGCCCTTACTTCGCTTCGAGTTCGCTCAACAGCTTAAGTGTGCCGCGACTAGAGTCGCGCCCTTACTTTGTTTCGAGTTCACTCAGCAACTTAAGTGAGCTGCGACTAGTCGCGACAAGGTTTCTTGTAGGTAACGCCACCGCCAGCAGGCTGCTGACGTCCCGCACTCAGCCCTCGCGGCAAAGGTGCCTACGCCGGCAAGTTCCCTAAAAGCGTAGGGCAAAAACATACAAAGGAGGGAGTCGAGTAAAGGGGATAGCATTGCAATCGTGACATGAAACAGAGTTATATTACAAGATAGTTTGTCGCGGCTCTAATAGACTGTTTTCATAACATGACCAGCGACGACAAGAAAAGAAGAAAATAGGCAGCCTAGTCCGTGCGGTCGCCCTCAACCCTCTTGATCCCGCTCACCTTGTCCACAATGGGTGCGACGAGGGCCTCGAGCTCATCCAGATCAGCTTCCGGCGGCAGGGACCTGATGATATTTGTGAGGCGGAGGCCCGGGTTGCGGAAGGCCACCTTCATCAGCACCTTTTTGAGAGCTCCCGCGCAGATCTCGCGTGACTCATCGGCCAGCTGCTTTAGGATCCTCTCCCGGAGTTGCTGGAGGGCCGTCGCCACGCCTTTGAAGAACAAGGTGAGCTTGGCGCTAGACGGGAGGCTCTCGTCGGAGGAATACCCGAGATCCTCCACCCCCAGCAACGCCAACTCCTTGTCGATGCCTGCGGCAGCGCTCACAAGGCCCTCCGTCCACCACTCCACAGTTCCCCTGAACTCGTTCTGGGTGGCAGCGATGTTCTCTAGCAGCGCCTGGTCGGCCTCGATCTCCTTCTTCAAGGCCGCCTCCTGCTCCTTGGCGCCGTCCAGCGTCTTGGTCAAAGTTGCCAGCTTCAGCTCAAGGTCAACGTTGGAGTCCTTGGTGGCGTCAAGATCCTTGACCTTCTCGGTGAGACGACCCTGCAGGTCGCCAAAGGTGTAGGCGTCCTTCTCGCGCTCATGCTTGAGCGCGGCAAGCGCTTCACCGCTCGCCCTGAGATCAGTCTCCAGCTACGCCACTTTCGCCTCCAGCTCCTTCTTGGCGGCCTCGGCAGCTGCGGCAGTGTCCTTTGCTTCCTTGACGGCTCCGCCGAGTGCTTGCTCGCGCGCAGCTAGCTCCTCTTCGTGGCTGTCCAGGCTGGCCTTCAGCTGCACCAACTCGCCGTCCCGCGCAGATAACTCCTCGGCGGCAAGCCGCTGTTGCTCTGCAACCTCTGCCTTCTCAAGGATGAAAGCCTTCTGCGCCTCATCGAGTTGCACCCGCTCCGCCGCCAGCGACTGGAGAGCTGCCTGGTTGAGGCCTCGGAGCTCTTCCGCACGCTTCTCCATGTCCGCCCCCGCCTTCGCGACAAGCGCTTCGCAGGACTCCAGTTTGGCCTGGCGGGCGCGATAGAGCGACACCAGCTTCCGCAGCAGTCGCTCCTCCTCGGGCTCGTCGCTGCTGCTGCTTGGTGCGTCGACCAACGTCAGCCCAGCGGAGGCGAGCACCTCCACGTCGAAGCTTTCTCCTTCGACTGGCGCCCTGGACGTTGACGCCCAGGGGAGGTTGATGAAGATGCCAGCGCCAGCCTTCAAGTAGATGCCTGGCTGGGGTTCCTCGGAGCCTGACGCTGCGGCAGCGGCGGGAGGATCAGCGGTCGGTGTAGCGCCTGTCGCTCCTGCGGCCCCAGGGTCATCAGTACGATCGCCGGACCCCTCGTCAGCTGCTGTGGCAGCAGCCTTGGCGGCCTCTTCGCTGGCGGGATCATCAGCGTCGGCCGTTTCCTCGGTGGCAGTGGCGTCGTCAATAACGACTTCGGTCTCCATCGGCTCCATAGTGGATGGATCTGACGGCCGGAAAAAGAAGAAAAGTCAAGCAAATATCCAAAAAGAAGAACCCAAGGGGGGCTTAGAAGCAAGGAGTACCTGTACCAGGCTCGGTAGTGGGGATCTCCACTGCCGGGGGTTCGCTGGTACCGTACCTTGCCGGAGATTTCTCCCTCGCCAGGGAACTCTCCCTCGTCGGGGACTTCTCCCTTGCCGGGGAGCTCTCCCTTGCCGGAGAATTCTCCCTTGGCGGCGTGGTCGAAGCAGGTGGCACGTCGGGGGTGGCCTCCGGGCGCTCCTGGTGGAGCTGCTCTACTTCTACATAAGCAAACGGTCAGATATCAGCAAGCAAAGAGTATCCGTGCGCGCCTAATAGCTGGAAGTAAACCATATACTTACGCTGGGGGCTGCTGTGAAGAACAGCCGTCGGGTCCGGCGAGTTTATCTCGGGCGCACCCCCTGCTCCCACAGAGGGGTCATCCTCGATAACAATCACCGGGACCTTGGCCCTCTTTGCCATTCTCTAGGCCAGCGTCCTAAAAAGGGATGAGTTCAGAGTAAGGCAAATGAGATACAATACAAGACAGCAAGTATTGGAGACGTGCAAATACATCAAGGATCTTACTCTCCTTCTTCCTTGTCGGAGCTGAGCACGGAGAAGTCAAAGCCTGGCCCACCTCCGGCGCGAGGGGGCGGGGGAGTGGGATCTCTTGGCCGCTTGGCGGGCACTGGGGCGGCAGGCCGAGAGGACCCCGCCCCAGTTGCCGCTGCAGCGCGAGGCGTTCCCGCGGCAACAGAACTTGCCGCGGTGGAGCGTGTCGTGCGGCGCGGCGGGGGTTGACTCGCTCGCCGCTCCGCTACGTCCCCGGCCTTGCGAAGAAGCTTCCTTGGTGGAGCCGGGGGCTCTGCTTGTGGAGCCGGGGGCTCTGCTTGCGGAGCCAGAGGCTCTACTTGCGGCAGGCTGTCCGAAGACGAAGAGGAAGAGGAGCCGATCTCCAGCGAGCCGCTCGTGTCCTCGGCGGGCCCGCTCGGCCCGACGTCATGCTCGGCGGACCTCCTCTCGCCGGCAAGCTCCTCTCGGTCGGCAAGGCTTGCCGCCTCGGCTGCCTCTGCTTCCTCCACGGTGAACCCAAACTCGCCCGCAGCGGCGGCTGCCGCTGCCTCTTCCATCCTGGTGGCGATTCGCTTGAGCTCATCGTCGGTGGTGTCCCGGGTGAGCCCCTTTTTCTCGTCGGCGTCGACCGACACTTCTATCAAGTTGTCGAAGAACGCCCGCACAACATCATCCGCAGGCTCTATCCAGGCTGGATCAATCCATGCGAGTCGCACATCGGCATTATTGTACGGATGCGGTCGAGGCGGAGTTGTTGCACAGCGGGACGACGCCCCTCGGCAACCAGAACACTTCGGGATGCTGTGGGTCGTGCTTGAACAGCTCCTGGAGCATCGCGTTGAGCTCTAGGACAGTGAAGTTGAAATTGAGGCCCGGCCGCAACCTCATGATATCCGCCGCATTCTGGAACTCCCAGGCGGGTCTCCTCCTCTCCTGCAGGGGGGCAATGCGGCGGCGGAGGAAATCTGCGCCAACCGCTCCTACAGTAAACCCGGCAAGCCTGAGTCGCAGGATCCGGGTGACGGCAATCCTCAGTCTGTCATCCTCCGGGGCCAGGCTACTCCAATCGCCGCCGCGCACTACTGGGGTTTCGCGCAGAGTAGTAAACAACTGGGGGTTCTCCTCGACAATCAAACACCAGTCAGCCCTCCACTCCTCCTACTTGCTGCGGAGCTCTCCCTCCAGATAAGCATCTTTCTTGCCAGCTTTCGAGATCCAGGCGATTCCGCCGGATAAAGGCTCTCCTTTCTCAACCCGAGGCGAAAAGAAATGGCGGAAAAGATCTACATTTGGATGGATCGCGACAAAGTTTTCGCAGAGATGTGCGAAAACTGCCATGGTCAGGACAACATTGGGAGTGAAATCAAGAAGGTGGAGCCCGTAGGTGTTCATGACATCGCAAAAGAATTCAGAAAAGGGCGGGCAGAGCCCGCAGTAGAAGAACAAGGCAAAGAAGGGATACCCAGTGGGATACTTATCCCAAGCAGTGGCTGGGAGTACCTTCGCGCGCGGATGCGCTCGAGCCTCGGAGGGAAGATTGCCAACTCCTTTCGCAGCGCCGCGAGCCGCTGCGCCTCAGCCGACTTCGCCTTCTCGGCCTTTGGGGCCATGGCGGGAATGGAGAAGGAGGACGACGGCGTTGGTAGTGCTGGTGGCGATGGGGACGGGGCTCTGCTCTCCTTCGGCTTTGGGAAGAAGGGGAGTGGCGGAGATTCTCGAGGAAGGAAGAGCAACGGGCAGATGGGTGAACTGCCACTGTTTCCCCTGCTTATAAGGAGGGATGGGGGCGGACGTTTCGCCTTTCCGAGTAAGGGAACCACCCACAACCTCCCCCATGACGCCGCAATCGACGCGTGCCGTTCGGGAGGACGTGGTGGATGCGGAGCAAGGTGCAACGCGACCCAGGCAGTGCGTGCCCGTGCCCTGTTTTGGGCCTGTCCCAACAGCGCTCGACACCATGTGTGGCCCAGGCCCGGGGGCTCCTGTCGGTGTACTAAAGTAGGGGTACTCTAGTATCCCGAACTTGTGCACGGGTAGTCGCAGCACCCCGCGGCAAGGCCCGCCAGGTGATCACCAAGGCTCTCTATGGTTCCTTTGGAGCCATTCGGGAACAAAATATTTAAGTCAAGACGACAAGTCCCCGGCAAGAGGAGCTTGCCGAGAAGTCCATTCAAGGTACAAGACCCCGGCAAGAGGAGCTTGCCGGGAAGCCCAACAAGAGCATCTCAAAGAACCTTCCAAGGCACGCCACGCGTCCCGGCGGGACCCGGCGAGCGACAAGTTCCCGGGCGCGACAAGGCACTTGCCATGGCAGGCAACCACTCTGTACCCGCGCTCCAGCTCACCCACCTACGTGTCGCTCCGGGACCCTTCCCAGCGTACGTGGCGGGAGGCTGTGCAGCCAGGGGTACACTATGGCATGCAACACTGACAGGATCGCCATCGTGGCGAGTGATAGCGCCGCTGACGGTCCCTTTTCTGCATCGTCTGGGCGACGTAGATGGGCATTTAATGCCTTTGTCCCCTGCCGTCAGGGTTAGGTATGATACACTGTGTAGGTAGTTGTACCTACCACAACATACTTACACTTTTACGCTTACCTACGTTGCCACCTGTTGGAGACCCCTTGGACATATAAAAGGAGGCCCATGCACAACGTAGGGGGGATCGATCCTCAGAGAAGCGCTCGGTCTCGTTAGCTGCTCGAGTGTACTGTAGCACTCGGCGCTCCCGAGCGAGAACTCAATACAATCCACAAAGCAGCAGTAGGAGTGTTATCTCTCCGGAGAGCTCCGAAGCTGGGTCAAAAACCTCCCCCCGCGTGCCTCGCCTCGATCCGCTCTTCACGCGACCTCCGCCCCCCGCCGAACCGAGAAGGGGCTCCGTCCCCATAGGTGCTCGGGGAGCCCAGGAAAACCCCGGCAAGAAAAGTTGAGTAAGACTGATTATTTGTCTAGAAGTGTTGATAGAATTTCTCATGATGTAGGAAATCACAAGATGAAATTTTTGTGCCTAAGGTTGATGAATCAATTAAAGCTCTTTGTGTTTGTATGGATGAAAGTAAGAGAAGAACCGCTATGCTTAGAGCTAAAAGAGAATTTTTAGAAAAAGCGTTTTCTAGTGATTACTTTCGCAGAAGTGATGAAGATCTTAAAATGATTGGTGTTTCTTCTATTGATTCCTTGTTTAGTAAAGTTAAGATTGTTGAAAAAGGGAATGTAGAAGAGTCAACTTTAGCTAGAAGGCGTCCCGATAATTCAGAGGGTGAAATCTTGTTGAGAAAATTGATGAAAGTGGGTTTGAAGAGGTCAAAACTTGAGCTACTGATGTACCCACTCTTTTGGATTACAAATACTTTAATTATGATAGTTTCTCTTGGATTGATTTTACTTCTTTGTTGCAATCAATGATAAATTCACCCCATGCCTATGAACAAAATAAAGCTTTTACTAAACATATTGTTGATGCTATAATAAAAGCCTTTGAAGAAAAATTGGAATTAGAAGTATCAAGTCCTAGAAAATTGCATGATGAATGGGAACCTACTATCAAAGTCAAGATTAAAAATTATGAGTGTTTTGCTTTGTGTGACTTGGGTGCTAGTGTTTCTACAATTCTGAAATCTTTTTGTGATGTGCTTGTTCTTACCGATCTTGAAGAATGCACTTTAAATTTGCACTTGGCGGATTCTACTATTAAAAAGCCTATGGGAAGAATTAATGATGTTCTTATTCTTGCAAATGGGAATTATGTGCCCATGGATTTTATTGTTCTTGATTATTATTGTAGTCCGTCTTGTCCAATTATTCTTGGTAGACCATTTTTACGCATTATGGGTGTCGTAATTGATATGAAAGAGGCAATATTAAGTTCCAATTTACCTTGAGGAAGAGTATGGAACACTTTCGTAGAACAAGAATTAGGCCACCTTATGAATCAATCATGAGAGCATCTTATGGATCTCGAAACAAAGATGACAAAATTTAGATCCTTGCTTTATGCCTACCTAAGGGCGTAAAACTATAGCGCTTGTTGGGAGGCAACCCAAAGCATAAAATTTATTTTTGCTTTTTGCTTTATATTCTTGAGTGTTTGCACAATTATGCTACTATTATGATTGTGTTTTTGTGTTTTAATTAGTGTTTGTGCCAAGTAAATCCTTTAGGATCTTCTTGGGTGATAGTTGTTTGATCTTGCTGAAAACAGAAAATTTTGCGCTCACGAAAACAATTCTTATTTTTAACCAGAGCGTGATAAAATACCAATTTTTTTGAAGTAGATTAATATACAAATTACCCAGATCGTCCTAATTTTTCAGAATTTTTGGAGTTCCAGAAGTATTCGAACAAATCTGATTACTGCAGACTGTTCTGTTTTGACAGATTCTGTTTTCTTTGCGTTGTGTGCTTATTTTGATGGCTCTGTGGTTTTCTTTGATGAGTTTTTGCCGTAAAAAAGTTGGAATAAATTAGATATAATGCAAAAATAAAATATGAATTGGTTTTATACGGTGCTTATAGTGGTGATTTATTTTTCTTACACTAACGGATCTCACGAAGGTTTTGTTGAGTTTTATGTAATTGAAGTTTTCAAGTTTTGGGTTATCTTACGACGGATGAAGGAATATGGAGTAAGAAGAGCCTAAGATTGGGGATACCCCGGCATCCCAAGTTATTATCCAAAAATGAGCAAGCAACTAAGCTTGGGGATGCCCCTAGTGGTATCCCCTATTTCATCTAACGACCATCGGTATTTCACTCGAAGCTATATTTTTATTCATCACATACTATGTGTTTTGCTTGGAGCGTCTTGTATGATATGAGTCATTGCCTGTTTTGTTTTGTGTTTTAAGTCTGTATTCCTTGTTGGACACACCTATTGCTGAAAACCTGGGTGTTTTTTAAGCTTATTTATGCAAACAAGAGCAAAAGACTTCGTAAAAGTTTTTCTTTTTCACTTTCAGTTTATGAACTGAATTGCTTGAGGACAAGCAAAGTTTTAAGCTTGGGGGAGTTGATACGTCTCTAACGTATCTACTTTTCCTAACGCTTTTCCTCTTGTTTTGGACTCTAATTTGCATGATTTGAATGAAACTAACCCCAGACTGACGCTGTTTTCAGCAGAACTATCATGGTGTTGTTTTTGTGCAGAAATAAAAGTTCTCGGAATGGAACAAAACTTTGTGAGGATTTTTATATCAATAAAGAGAATTTATGGAGCCAAGAGCCACCGGAGGGGGGCACCTGGGTGGGCACAACCCACCATGGCACGCCTGCCCTCCCAGGCGTGCCCAGGTGGGTTGTCCCCACCTAGCGGCCCCACAAACCCTGAAACCTATGCTATAAAATCCTATTTTTCCAGAAAAAATCAGAGAGAAAGAATTATCGCGTTCCACAAGGAGGAGGAGCCGTCACCTCCTGTTCTTCATCGGGAGGCCAAATCTGGAGTCCATTTGGGGCTCCGGAGAGGGGGATCTTCGTTCTTCGTCCTCACCAACTCTTCTCCATCGCCAATTCCATGATGCTCCCCACCGGGAGTGAGTAATTCCTTCGTAGGCTCGCTAGTCGGTGAGGAGTTGGATGAGATTCATCATGTAATCGAGTTAGTTTTGGTAGGGCTTGATGCCAAGTATCCACTATGTTCTGAGATTGATGTTGCTATGACTTTGCTATGCTTAATGCTTGTCACTTTGGGCCCGGGTGCCATGAACTCAGATCTGAACCGTTTATGTTATCACCATTATATGCATGTTCTAGATCCGATCTTGCAAGTTATAGTCACCTACTACGTGTTATGATCCGGCAACCCCGGAGTGACAATAGTCGGGACCACTCCCGGTGATGAACGTAGTTTGAGGAGTTCATGTATTCATCGTGTGTTAATGCTTTGTTCCAGTTCTCTATTAAAAGGAGGCCTTAATATCCCTTAGTTTCCGATATGGACCCTGCTGCCACGGGAGGGTAGGACAAAAGATGGCGTGCAAGTTCTTTTGTTAAGCACGTATGACTATTTGCAGAATACATGCCTACATTATATTTATGAACTGGAGCTAGTTCCATATCGCCCTAGGTTATGACTATCACATGATGAATATCATCCAACAAATTACCAATCCAATGCCTACAAATTTATCTTATATTGTTTCTGCTAAGCTACTACTGCTATCGTCACTATTGCACTTGCTACAAAACTACTGTTATCACTGTTACCGTTACCATTGCTGCTGCTACTATTATCAAACATATTACTTTGCTACTGATTACTTGCTGCAGATAATTAATCTCCAGGTGTGGTTGAATTGACAACTCAGCTGCTAATACTTGAAAATATTCTTTGGCTCCCCTTGTACCGAATCTATAAATTTGGGTTGAATACTCTACCTTGAAAACTGTTGCGATCCCCTATACTTATGGGTTATGAAGACCTTTTTCTAGCGCCGTTGCTGGGGAGCATAGCTATATTTGTTGAGTCACTTGGGATTATTATCAATTTATCACTATGAAGAATCTGAAGGATGCTAAAACTAAGATTTATCCCTCTAAGGCGAGGGGAGGTAAGGAACTGCCATCCAGTTCTGCTTTAGATTCACCTTCTGTTATAAGTAAACTTGCAACACCACCACATGCTATTAATCCTGATAGCCCGCAAGTTATCGATGATGCTACTTCTACTTTGAATGATAATTATGATGATGCTAGTACCTTGCTTGATAATGATGTGCCACTTGGTGACTTTCTTGATGAGAAATTGCTAGAGTAATACAACATGATGTTGTTGAATCTGCTGATGAGCTCGAAACAAAAACTCCTGAAACACCTGCTAGAACTAGCCTTCCTAGATATGAATTGCCTAAGGTACCGGAAGGTTATGTTATGAATGAGGAGACAACTAGAGATATTCTTGTATGTAAGGATAAAGATGATCTAGAGAAATTATTATGCAAGTATAAATAAAAATCTCTGAATGCTAGAATGCAATATGATCCTAAGTTTGCTACCTCACCTATCTTTATTGTTGATAAGGATTATGAATTCTCTGTCGACCTAGAGTTAATTACTTTGGTTGAATCTGATCCTTTTCATGGTTATGAAATTGAAACTGTTGTGGCACATCTTACTAAGTTGAATGACATAGCCACCCTTTTTATTCATGATGAGAAAACTTGCTATTACTTTATTCTCAAATTATTTCTGTTCTCATTAAAGGGTGATGCTAAAGCTTGGTACAATACTCTTGCTCCTGGTTGTGTGCGTAGTCCCCAGGATATGATTTATTACTTCTCTAAAAAATATTTTTCTGCTCATAAGAAACAAGCTGCCTTACAGGAAATATTTAACTTTGTGCAAACTAAAGTAGAGAGTCTCCCACAATCTTGGGGGAGGCTTTGCTAGTTACTTAATGCTTTGCCTGATCATCCTCATAAGAAAAATGAAATACTCGATATCTTCTATAATGGACTAACTGATGCTTGTAGGGATTTCCTAGATAGTTGTGCTGGTTGTGTTTTCAGGAAACGAACTATTGGACAAGCTGAAGAATTATTGAATAACATATAGAAAAATTATGATGATTGGACTCTTCTTGAACCACTACCTAAGCCCACTCCAAATAAGAGGGGTATATTATATCTTAGTCCTGAAGATATGCAAGAGGCAAAGAAATCTATGAACGAAAAAGGTATTAAAGCAAAGGATGTTAAAAATTTACCTCCTATTGAAGAAATACATGGGCTTAATACACCACCACTTCCTGAGGTGGTAGAGGTAAATTCTCTACTGAAATTCAATGATAATGACAATCCTCACAATATGCACCCTAGCCAATGCCTTTATGAGTTTGAAAATTACATTAGAAAACAAGATCACTTCAATGCAAATGTTATGAAACAATTGAAATACAATTCTGATATGATTGCTCGCTTGAGTGACTTGTTATTTATAATCTCAAATGATGTTAGAGGTGTTAGAAAACATGCTTCTATGGTACAAACCCAGTTAGAACAAGTTGCTAAATCACAAAGAGAATTGCTTGATGAAATGAATAACAACATACATGACTTTGCTCTTAGAGTTTCAACTAGACGATGTAAAATTACTCAAGAACCACTTCATCCTTAGGGACACCCAAAAAGAATTGAACAGGATTCACGAAGAAACAACACTACTGCACCTAGTCCTTCTAAAAAGAAGAAGAAAAAGAAAAATGACAGGACTTTGCATGCTTCTAGTGAACCTGATATAGAAAAACCTCCTGATAATGATAATGATGTTTCTATTTCTGATGCTGAAACTCAATCTGGTAATGAACATTCACCTGGTGATAATGAAAAAGATAATGGTGATGTTCATGAAGATACTCAACCAAACAATGAAAAAGAACCAGATAATGATGTTGAAATAGAACCACCAGTTGATCTTTTTTTTGAGAACTGATGACAGTAGGGGGGGGCACTGACTTTATATTAAATTGTTAAAGGGTTAGTACAGTCCCAACAGTCTCTACAATCCAGTCCAGTCAGCCTACATCTAAAACATATAGTCACTATTATATGAAGGAGTGGGGGCAAGAAGGAGAGTTACAGAAGGTGATATCTCCCTAATTACAATGCAGCTACTAGTGACAGGATATAGGGAGTATACTCCTGCTTGGCCCTATGGACCAACAGAGCAAAGTCATGCTTGAATCTATTCTTCCAGGACGCGAACGACGGCTGGACACCTCTGAAGTGTTTATCATTCCTTTCCTTCCAGATCCCCCATGCCGCAACCGTGAACACCTCCATGAACATATGTCCATTCCAAGCGGTTTTACCAGCGCGTAGCAGTGTGAACCTGCAGTCTCCAGCTGGCCAACGAATCCCAATGCTGTCCCAACATCTTCTACTGAAAGGACAATTAAAGAAGAGGTGCACAATATCCTCTTCAGGTGGATTGTGACAAAGCAAGCAGGTATAATCGTCATCCTAGATTTTATAGTGTCTCCTTCTGAGCATATTTCTGGTGTTCAAACGATCAGCCAGCAGCAACCACGCAAACATCTTCCATTGCATGGTACATTTGGTCTTCCAAATCCAACCAAAGGCCTCATCTACCTGCGTATCCTTGAAGCAATGTTCATAGAATTTTGTGGCTTTAAAATCACTACCTCCCCACACACATCTCCATGTATCCTCCCTGTCAGTCAGGGACACATCCGACGTGGCCAGTTGCAAATTGGTCACCTCAAGCCGAGCTTCTATCGAGAGGGGGTGGTGAAACACATCTCCTAACCTCACCGAGGACAGTAGGGATTGGACTGACATATCAGGGTCTTTAGCAAAAGAAAAGGCTCTCGGGAATGTGTCCTGGAGTAGTCCATCTTTCCACGCATCCTTCCAGAAGAGGATCGAGCGACCAGACCCTACAGACGCCCTAGTAACCCCTCTGTATATGTCAGACAACTGCATGAGATCTTTCCACCAGAACGATCCACAAGGGTCCATTGCATGTGGGGTTTGATGGCTGTAATACGAGTTCCAGATAAGCTGAACCCAAGGAACATCTTGCTTGTTATAGAATTTATGAAGTTGTTTCAACAGCAAGCCCTGGTTCTGAACTTTGAGATTTATGATTCCCAAGCCTCCCTTGTCTTTTGGCCTACAGACCATGTCCCATGCTGCGAGGGAGTTACCTTTGGTGCCATCATCCGTTTTCCTCAGCCACAGACAGGATGTTCGGAGTTTGTCTAGATGCTCAATGATCCTGGGGTTTAGCTTGATGGAACACATTGCGTATATCGTGAGCGAGGTCACAACTGAGTTCAGAAGAGTCAGCTTGGAGCCATAATCAAGCAGGGAAACTGCCGATGGAATTTTTCTCTGCATTGCGGTGACCATGGGCAGCAAATCTGTAACTGTGGGACGGGTTGTCCCCATAGGCAACCCCAGGTATGTGAACGGCATTTGTCCAACGATGCATCCAAAGATCTCTGCTAATTCAGTCGTCACGGCCGACTCCAGATTTATCGGGACAATTGTTGATTTATGAAAATTGATTTTGAGGCCAACCGATGTTGCATAATCCAACAAAATTTCTTTGAGGACTCTGGCTTGGTTCGGGCAGGCTGGGAACACCAGGATCGTGTCATCGGCATACTGAATAACTCGGTAGTTATTGTCATGCGATGGAATCGGCAGGCGTAGTTGTCCAGCTCTGCAAGCCTCGTTGATTGCTGCTTGCAAGAGGTCTGCAGCGAGAACGAAAATTAAAGGCGAGAGTGGATCTCCTTGTCTCACTCCACACAGACAAGAGAATTGCTTCCCTGGGGTGCCATTGAGCAACACATAAGAAGTACCTGTGGAGAAAATACTTCTGATCCATCCAATCCATCTCTCATCAAAGCCCATATGCCTCATGATCTCGATCATAGGTGCATGTTGGATTGTGTCAAAAGCCTTGGCAAAATCTGATTGAGCAGACAGCAAGCACGGCCTGACGCCTGACATTGATGAATGTATTCGAAAGCCCAAGCTAGGCAGTCCTGTATTGATCTCCCTTTAAGAAAACCATACTGATTTTTATGGATAATTTTGAGAATTACCTTCTGCAGCCGATTCGCCAGTAGTTTAGTTATCAACTTTAAGCAGCAGTTCAAGAGTGTGATGGGCCTATAATCATTTGCATTCTCAGGGGAGTAGGTTTTTGGGATTAAGGTGATAAACCCCGAGTTTAGGCTCTGCAGATCTAACTTCCCATCATAGAAATCGGCACAAAGGGTGTAAAAATCCTGCTTTATAATGTGCCAGCAAGATTTTAAAAAACACCCATTAAAACCATCCGGCCCGGGCGCACGATCTGGCGGCATTTCTTGTACTACTCTATCGATCTCCTCATGTGTGAAGGGTTGTGTCAGAACATCGAGGCCCTCTAGTTTTTTAATAAGTCTGGACAGATCAAACTTCATGTCGTGTGGTTCTGCACTACCCAATCTGTTTTTATAGGTTTGATAAAGTTCCAGTGCTTTCCCTGCATGATCAGAAACAATCGACCCATCCGACAGCTTCAGAGAGGCGATCAAGTTTCTTCTGAAGCGCTCACTCGCTGCAGAGTGAAAGAACTTAGTGTTGTCCCCCCCACACTGGAACCATCTAACCATGTATCTCTTCTTCCAGTACTCTCGTTTATAACCAAGGAGAACAACCAAATGTTCCTTAGGAATAACACGGAAGTTCTTCTCTGGGATTGTCAGAGGTCTCAAATCCTCAATCCCATCCAGCTCCAGTAGAGCCGAATTGGAGTTATCAATGCACAGATTGAGTCTGGAGATGTTTTTGCTCCACTTTTTAAGAGCATATCTCAAATGTTTGAATTTTTTGCACAGCAAGGCAGCCGAGTTATGCGCAAAACAATTTCTGTCCCAGGTGGACTGCACCACATCAAAGAACCCAGGATGAGATATCCAAAAATTTTCAAAACGAAATATTTTGGACTTGGGCACCAAAGTCTCAATCGAGATCACACACGGCACGTGATCCGATACTGGTTTTGGGAGAGGTGCAACTGTGGTGTTGGGGTAGTTAGAGGTCCAGTTGGCCGAGGTGAAGAACCAATCAAGCTGTTCTAGTAATGGATCAGTCTGCATGTTACTCCACGTAAACCTCCTCCCTTTAATTGGCAGTTCTACTAGGGCTTGTGATTGGATGAAATCATTGAAAGTTAACATGTCATTAGCATTCCCGCATGGCTTGTTGCGATCATCCGGGGCCCTGATATAGTTGAAATCTCCACATAACAACCAGTCCTCATTGTCTGGAATATCAAGATCAAACAGCCAAGAGGTAAAGGTTGTCCTAACAGGACCATCACATGGGCCATATATATTAAACAAGTTCCACGAGTTGGCAGTTTGCAGCGAAGTAAACTTAATGCCCAACACAAAAGATTCAGAGCAGACAAGATCTCCAATAAAGATCGAACTATCCCATAGAGTGATCAAGCCACCAGAGGCCCCATGAGAGGGCACAACCTCAAATTTATCAAACTGTTTTAAACAGAAAGTTCTTACAAAAGACTTATCAAAAGATGCACGCTTAGTTTCTTGGAGACAGATAACCAAACATCCACTACTATCGATTGCATTGCGCAGCGCCAAAAGCTTTTGGTCGGAGTTGATCCCCCGCATGTTCCAGCACAACACCTTCCACGCCTTATGCATCAGCCCCGAGCTCTTCACGCTCCTGCGCCACCAAGGACGCGAGCAGTTTCTGCTTACTTAACTGATTTGGGCGTAGGCCACACATATTAGTACCAATTGATTGTATGGTAGAAATAGGTGTGGGAGGAGGGATCGCACTATGTACCTTGTCATTCTGGACTGAAGTGCATGGCATTGTAGTAGAAAGAGTATTGCACTTGAGGAACTTTCCGAGGTTTCACTTTTGACTGCACCAGCTTTCTGTCAGACATCGGTGGTACTTTAAACCCATCATATTTGTTGGAGTGTGCACTTCGGCGTAACAGAACAGTGTCCACATGTGCAGGCTCATTGGACAGCAAGGAGGTAATGTGATCAGCGACAGAATAGGTTCTCTGCATATTCTGCTCATCAACAGCAGAAGTTTCAGCAGGATCAGAAACTTCCACAACATCACTGCAGCGTATATCAATAATGATACTCTCAAAGGAAGAAGTGAAAATGCGGCCAAACACATCCACTTCAGGAGAGATGGAACCCATCAGAGCACTGGCAAACCCATGTAGCTGCTACTGCAAGAAAGTAAAGGGATTAAGTGGCAAATAAGCTCCTTCAGGGTGGACAGCAGGAGGTAGCGTCTTTGTATAGATCCTTTTGAGCATGCATCCAATCCACCGCAGCAGTTCAACGTCTGCAGTTATGAGGAAGGAGACAGATTCGCCTCCAGCACTGACAAACGCAAATTGTGCCGAAGGGGCACCATTAATAAAATTGTCAGCCAATTCTTCAACCTGAGAAAATTCAGACCAGACATCTGACAAATTGTCCATAATGTTATGCTCTTGGTGCACCCCGTCCATGAGGGAGGGGCCATCGTACTCAAAAAACGTCCTGAAACTGAACCCAGTGTAGGGAGGTGGGACTACCGGCCAAGTAGCCCAACCATTACCCTGAACTTCCTATTGTACTTGTCCAGCTGCATTCCACATCTGCTCATTGGCCGCCTGTTGGGCCTCCATATCATTTATCCTGGCTTGCTGCATTAGATTGTAATAAGTGAGTTGGTAAGGGTGGGGGAGGCATTGAGGAGGGGTGGAACATCCTCATTGTCAACCAATCCAGGCACGGTATCTCCGCTATTCATGACATAAACTGGAACTGACCAAGAACGGCCCAAACCAGGGAGCATACCAACTCTAGTCACTACCAGACTGTGTGGCACCTGCGCTATATCCTTTATGTGGCACTTGACTAGGATCCTGGCTTTATTCTCATTAGGCCTCGGCCAAACTAATAACTTCCCGAAATTAGATACAGCCTTATGCACATAGTGCTCTGTCATGTAATCCATCGGAAAAGCTAACATCATGACCCAAACCTCATATTGAAAAGCGGGCATCCGCATATTGATGCCTTCATCATGAGGGGTGAGGGTGAAATAGGATTCATCCTCTATAGCATGAGGACCTTCTCTAATGGCCTCATCTCTGCTCTGCATATCCTCAAAAGCAACGCAACCAATGCCAAACGGATAAACAAACTCATCTGAAATCTGATACTCCAAATCCTCCCTAATGATGCGGCAGATCTCTTCCAACCAAAATCTCTTCTGGTGATCGGGAGGAGGAGGATGCATCGAGATAATAACGTACCTGTCATGGTTTAGTGGCGGGTCATCCACCACCATGACACCCCTCTGCAGCCGATGGTCTGGCCCCCTCTCAATGTTGGCACCGATCGGTGCGAACGCGAACGGCCTGACTGGGAAGTTCGCCATCTTGTTGCCGGTGTTGGACGCCGGCGTAGCAGAGTTCTTGGGTGGCGAAGGTGGAGCGAGTTTGGGAGAGGAAGAGGTGGTTTTGGAAACAGAGAAGACCGGACGGTATTGGGTCCCCTGGGCGGTGGAATTGACAGCTGAACCAGGGGGGAGGCGTATCGGCATGCAATGGGGAGTTGCCACGTCAACACATGGTGGGATTTTCTGTTTCACTTGCCAAACTGAACTCCGATTATATACCAAAGCGTTACGATTTCCGTGATTTTGTTTTTGGGCACATGATTTAAATTTCCCATCCTTATCATTAATCCGAAAACTACCCGAGGCAGGTATGGGCTGCCATTTGAGCTTGGGCCAATGGTGTTGGTGCTGCTGCCATTGGGCTTTGTGACCCAAAAAGCCACACGAATCACATCGAATAAGGCCAGGACACTGGATAACTTGGTGGTCATTGCTTCGGCATGCAGTGCATGTAAACTTACGGCCCATCATGCATGCATCCTCCGGCGAACGTGTCACCTGGCAGGTGCATTCATTTATCAGATTGATGCATCTTTGACAAAATTTACCTGGGCAATCCCCAACCAAGTGTTCATGCCTAGAGCATTTCGAACATTTCAGCAGCCGTGCATCAATATAATCTTGCGTAGGCACATCTTTGATTTGTACCATAGCTTTAACCTCATTATCTGAATATCCCGCTTGCCAGCCGTCCATAATATGGAACAACTTTTCATCCGGGATAGACTGCCAATATGCTCCCTTGAATTGGGGGCCATGAAACAAGGTGCGAGCGTGATGCAGCAAATCCTTCTGATTGAGAATAAAATCCCCTAAACGAATATGCTTATCCAGCTCCGGAAAAATAGGGAAGTTGAACTTGTCAAATGGGATACTCGCATCGGCCGGTGAGGTAGCGCTCGCCGCCGGCAACTTCGTGGGTTGAGAGGTAGCCATAAGCTGCTGCTCTCGAAGCCAATTAGAACGTATAGCGATCGGCCTTACCTCAGGAAGATGATCATCAACATACCAACTCATATCCGAATAAGACATCCCAGAAAGATCACCACGGTAGAGATGGAAATGACAAATAAAATCCGGCCAGATGCGGTCCTTAAGACCATAGATGAAATGACCAACTCGATTTGATGCCACAGAGAACCGAAAACGGCGATCACTTAACTTCAATACCCTAAACCCGAGCTGATTCCTCCAATACATGATTGTAGGGCAAGAGCCACAGATTCTTCTGTAAGAGGGAAGGATGCCGAGGAGAAAGAAACCACGAGAAAGAATTCCTTGGCAGATCTGTGGTTGGCCGGTGAAAAGTGCACCGTAGATTGGAACTTGTCACGTACCTGAAATTCAATCGCCAGACCAGGGGAGAAGTCCCAATGGAGAAGACTCTCCATAATGGGTGGGTGGCTGTCACCGTCGGAGTGGCCAGTGACAGTGGCAGAGGAGGTGGCCGCCAGGGCCGGAGTGGCCACCGGTGGTATCACCTAGGAGTCGCCTAGGAGGGGGGAGTCGCCTCAATGATAACTCACAACCTAAGAATACACAATATGATAAAAGAGACCTCATTGCTAGAAGATATGGTAAAGAAAGAGTACATTGGGTTCAAAAACCTATGCCTTTTCCACCCAAGTCAACTAAAAAGAAAGATGATGAAGAATTTGAAAGCTTTGCTAAAATGCTAAGGCCAGTATTTTTGCGTACTGGCTGGACTGATATCTTGAAAATGCCTCCTTATGCAAAGTACATGAAGGACATCATCACTAATAAGAGGAAAATACCATAAGCTGAAATATCCACCATGCTTGCTAATTATACTTTTAGGGATGGAGTACCTAAAAAATTTGGAGACCTAGGAATACCAACTATACCTTGCTCCATTAAAACGAATTATGTGAAAACTACTTTGTGTGATTTAGGAGCTGGTGTTAGTGTTATGCTTTTCTCTTTATATAAAATACTTGATTTGAATAAACTCACACCTACTGAGATATCTTTGAAATGGCTGATAAATCAACTGCCATACCTATAGATACTTGTGAGGATGTGCCCATTGTTGTTGCTAATGTTACTATTTCGACTGACTTTGTTATACTTGAGATGCCCAAGGACGACAACATGTCTATTATCCTTGGCAGACCCTTCTTGAACACAGTGGGGGCTGTTACAGATTGCAATAAAAGAAAGGTCACTTTTCATATAAATGGTAATGAGCATATGGTGCATCTTCCGAAGAAAAAATTCCAAGTGAATGGTATTAATGTTATTGAAAAATCTCCGATTGTCAGTGTACTAAAGTTTGGGCCCTTTAGCACCCCATACTTGTGCACGGGCAGTTGAAGCCACACCCGTGACGAGGCCTGAAGAGGGCAATCAAGGATAAAAACAAGAGCACTAGAGAGGCGGCCAAGCCAGAGACCAGAGAACAGAGGACGAGCTGGACCCCCGGCAAGATCCTTGCCCGGACGGCTTGCCTTGCCGGGACGACTAGCAGGGCACTAACAGGAGCACCACCCTTGTGGTTGGGAGCTCTGACACCATCGACAAAGTTAAGGCCAAGACCCAGGGGCGCGCGTGTAGTGGAGTGCATATCTTTGCGAAGGCTAGAAGACAAAGTGCCTAGCAAGGTCCTTGTTGAGGACGTCTGCGAGACCCCGGCAAGATCCTTGCCGGGGACATCGACAAGACCGCGGCAAGACTCCGCCACCCCGTCACCACTCCAGCGAAGTGGCCGGCCTGCCAGCCTAGCTAGCACTTGCGTGGTGGCATGCAGATCTTCATGAAGATCCTACCACCTCAGCAGCGCAGCAGCTGGCCAGCCAACTTGGCACTGCATGCCTCGTCGGCATGGACGCGTGTCAAGACGGATCGGGGCGACGATGGACGGGACGGGTTCTACTCCCGTCCCCGATAAAGATGAAGGGCACGTAAGCAGCGCATTTAATGCGTTTGTCCTAAGACGCCGATGATAAACATAGACACTGTAGCTACTTTACACCTCCTGTGTGCCACTGTGGCAACCCCTTGGACATATAAAAGGAGGCCCAAGGCATAATGGAGGAGGATTCCGAATTTTGCACCTCTCGGCCCAGCTTGCATGCCTAGCAGCTAGCTAAAGCTTAAGAACACAGAATATACACTCAAGCATGACTAGGGTTTTATGCTTCTCAGCTGCCCAACCTTGGTAAAAATCCATCGTGTTGATCATTAGATCCGCTCTTTGCACCACCCTGTCGGATTGCAGGTTCCGGCAAACCCTTGTGAGGTTCGAACTCTGGGGTGCGCACGAAGAACTCTCTCTCTCTCTCTAGTTCGCTCGCTCAACAATCCCATGACCTACCTTGACGGACCCAAAGAACAAGAGACACGGGGGTTTATACTGGTTCGCGCCACCTTGTGGTGTAATACCCTACTCCAGTGTGTGGTGGATTGCCTCGAGGGCTGAGGATGAACTAGTACAGTGGATGAGCAGCCTCGGGAGGAGAGGTGTTCTTGAGCACTATGAGCTGGTGGATGTGAGGATGGAATGGATCCAATCCAATATTAGTTTTCTCCTATGGTGGTGGCTAGTCCTATTTATAGAGGCCCTGGTACTCTTCCCAAATGTAGGCAGGAAGGTATCCCACAACGGCCAATTTTGAAGGGAGACAACTAGTAGAAGCTATCCTGACAAAAGTAGTCTTCGCCTGCCAAAGGCTCTGGTGGTGAAGCTGCTGTGGGCTCCGCGGTGACCTCCGTCCTACCGTCCTGCTAGTCCTAGTCTTGTTGCACCGATATGGAAACCTTTGCCTGATGCCTTGGGACCCCGCGCCTATGCTTGCTCCTTAGCACCAAAGAGGAAACTGGTGCACTGCGCTTGCTGGCGCCCACCTGTCCTTGATCGTCACGGCTCACGTCATGTGAACCTCGCGAGGTGCCCCCTGCATAGATATCTCCGCTCCTCGGGAGCCGTCCTAGTGAGGCGGCCCCCAGGGATGTCTTGGTGTCGTTCGCCTCAAGAGGCTTGGCCCCTCGCGAGGGTCTTGAGTTGTTGCTGCCGAAGCTGGGCCGTATCGGCCCATTGGTGGAGCAACGCCACGGGCCGCAGGCAGGCAAGTCTGGGCACCCCCGTTCCCAAGACACCGAAAGTAGCCCCCGGGCCCAAGGCGCGCTCGAACTTGGCTTCGAGGCGAAGCCAAAGGGCAAGTGCGGAGCGCCGTAGGCCCCAACTATCTGCGGCCTTGATTGACGCATGGCGATTGGTGGGACGCGGGCGCCTTCACTTTCCCACGCGGCCTCGGCAACCGTTCGACTTGATGAGACCCTGCTCCATGCAGAAGGAAACCATCATTACCTGCGATCGTGGAGGCCGGTGGTTGGCCTCCTTCTGGATATAAATGAGGAGGAGGGCGGTGCCCCCGTTGCTCATCTCCTTCTCCACGCCTTCTTCTTCTTCTTCTTCCTCCACGTCTCTCCATCTTGCCGTGACACTCATGGCGCCGATAAGGAGATACTCCGCCGCTGAGAAAGGAAAAACCCCCATGAAGAGCAGGGGCCACTTCCACCGAAGAAGAGGTTGGTCCGCTCCCGTGACGCCGACGTGAGGCAGGAGGTGACGAGGTCTTGGTACGAGCGGCCTCCTCCCGGCTACCCGCTGCCCTTGTACGCCCATGTGCAAGGTTCCAGAGGAGGAGGAAGCACCCAGCCCCGCTCGCGTCACGGCTATGGTGGCCAGGCCGTGGTGGCACGTGTCGTTGGCCCATGAACTCATGCTGAGGGCTCCTCGCGTGAGCTCGTGGTGTGGGCGGCGATGCCACCGCGCATGTGGATCAGATTCCCGCAGTTCTTCGCGGAAGAGATCCCGCCGAGAGGGTCGTGTGGTTGTAGCATGCCAAGTGCAACACCCCGGCAATGGGGGCGGAGGTCGAGGTCATCTCCCCGGGCAAGATCTTCATGACTCATGGATGGGGCGAGGTCGCCCGCGCTTGCCGCGTGGAGGGGGGACTCGCCATCCACTTCGAGTACGATGGCGCCTCCACGATGTTCTTCAAGGTCTTCGACGAGGAATGCCGCCGCCTCGAGTGATGCCCTGGAGGGGGCCGCCGGCAGTTCCTCCAGCAGCAGCGATGGCTCCTAGGAGTCCAGCGACTCTCCCGAGCTTGACGAGTGATGACAGCTACGTGCCCCCGAGCTCTCGCCGTGCCTGGAGCACAGAGATGGCATCTGCTCATCGTCGTCGGTGATCTGGATGGGGTTGGCGTCCGCCCCGCGTGGCCCACTGTTTATGATGGCGTCGACGGCAACGTCTATAGATCTGACCCCTGGAAGCCTTCTTCTTTTGTTCCCTGCGAGGAACCGAGATGAACCCCGTGGGTGTGTGTAAAGAATCTGTAGTGCTTTTGCGCTGATATTATTCCCATTATGATGTTCGCGGTTGCGTGTCTTGCTTCTGCATTGTCCCCCCTTTTCGTCCTCGCGGTAGCTTAGCGCTCTACACCAACAGGTCCAAATCCCCAGGCAGGCTTCTGCCGTCGCTGGTATGCCAGGTCGCGATGCTGTGGTCAAGGAAAGGAGGTGAGCGGCCCGAGGTCCAGTAAGAGCTCCTGAGCTGCGATTCTCAAGAGGTCCCCTTTAGTGTGCAAGCAGCTCCCTGAAGGCAGAAAAGGAAGGCGGCATTGCTGGAGCAAGGATACAAGAGTCGAGAATCCTGAGTCACAACACTGGGCTAACTTGAATGTGCGACTTATCTTAGGGAGCCTAAGGCGATTCCTTGTGCAGTGCCTGATTTGCGCGTCAGCGGCGGCGGTTGTCGGTGTCAAAACCGGCGGATCTTGGGTAGGGGGTCCCGAACTATGCATCTAGGATCGATGGTAACAGGAGACAAGGGACACGATGCTTACCTAGGTTCGAGCCCTCTCTATGGATGTAATACCCTACTTCCTGCTTGATTGATCTTCATGAATATGAGTATTACAAGAGTTGATCTACCACGAGATCGTAATGGTTAAACCCTAGAAGTCTAGCCTGTATGACTATTGTAATGAGTATATCCCCCTCCGGACTAAGCCCTCCGGTTTATATAGACACCGGGAGGATCTAGGGTTACACAAGGTCGATTACAAAGGAAAGGAATCTACATATTTGGTTGCCAAGCTTGCCTTCCATGCCAAGGAGAGTCCCATCTGGATACAGGTGCAGTCTTTGGTCTTGATATATTCACAGCCCATCAATCCAGCCCATGGCTAATAGGCCGGATACCCAAGGACCCCTTAGTCCACGACTCCCTCAGCAGCCCCCGAACCAGTCTTCAATGACGAGGTGTTTGGCTCATAGATTGTCTTCGGCATTGCAAGGCGGGTTCCTCCTCCAATGACCTTTAAATAATATATTCAGCCTTCCATTCAATGTCACCCCCTTGGCTTCCGTGCATCAATGACTTCAGCTTCCACGTGTCGAACGAATGCGGAAGGTCAGGGCATTTTTTGCAAATAACACTCCGACCATAAAGAGTGTCTATTTAAGAGATTGGATCTTAGATCCATTCGGCACCACGCCGAGAAAATCCTCAGAGATCGCTAGGAAAATCCATTCCATCATGGCTAGCATTCCCAGCTCCTCCTCCCGTTCTGACCCAGAGAAAGGCGAGTGGAAGAGCTGCTCCGTGTCCCACAATCAATTGCTGAAGTTGCAAACGCAGGGATTTCTTCCCCCTGCGTACCTAGTCCCTGTTCGAGCAGGGCTGGCCTCCTTCAATGGAAAGACCCAGGCGGAGGACTTCCCCAATCCATCTAGGGGTAGCGAGGCTGTTTCGTCCCCTATCTTCTAAGTGGCGTCGGATTTCCAATCTATCCATTTCTCCAGGGGATTTTGGAATACTATGGCCTCCAGCTGCATAACTTTACTCCCGCTTCCATCTGCACATTGCAGGCTACGTCACTTTATGCAAACTATTTCTGGGCGTCGAGGCCCATTTTGAACTGTGGAGAAAGTTGTTTTGCCTTGTCCTGCGTAACCACGAGGGGTCAATATTTGAAGTGGGCGGAGCCGAAGTATGGCGCATCGCCAATACCGGATACCTGCCCGGCACACCAAGGAAGGAAACTGAAGAATGGCCTTCCGAATGGTTCTACATTGAGGACGTCGCACTCCCTGACCCAGTTTGAAAGGGTCTTCCCGAATTTGCCAGCGTTCCATTGAAGAAATGCCATAGTTGGCGTCCCCGAAGTCTTGAAGAGGACGATAGTGCAGAAGTTTGTCATCTCCTGGGCAAGCTCAAAACGCTCGCCCAGTCCGGATTAACAATAGTTGAGGTAATGGCAACCTCCATAGAGCGAGGGGTTCAACCACTTCAATATAGAGCGCTCCCAATGTGGCACTACAACGGGGAGGATGACGCCTCCCACTGTGGTCGAAAAGGTCCGGACACCCCCGCAGCTCTGGCCAAGATACTGGCCGAACTGTTCAAAGGTAAGGAAGAGGAATTTCTTTGCATCAATCGCAGAGATGGGTACTCCATGTATAACCCTCCCAGCTGGGTAAGTCCTGACCCCTCTACTTTTACTCATTCCGCTCCCCAAGTCACCTTTAATGAATTCTTAGTCCGTCAGTTTATAACAGCACTGGCGAAAGATCACCGAGGGGCTCCACAACCCCGCCCCATAGCCGGAGAACCACGACCGGGAGCTTGATCCTGGGTTCGAAGAGGACCCGAGTATATTCGTGGTACTGGCAGAAGGGGTGTTTTACCAAGCGAGTTACGATGGCACAAAAGTAGACATTATCGCTGATTATCCTTGTCTTCTTCCTGCTTCCCACGTAAGTTATCAGGAGAAATCCTCCCTGAAAGAGTTTCCTCGCACTGCCTCACCCACCGCACTGTCTCATGCTCCAAAGGAGAGGCATTCAGCACGTCATGCTACCCCGAGGGCGACTCCGAAGAGAGCGGCTCCCGCGCCGAGCAAGGCCTCTGGAAGGAGGGCTGATGAAGACACGACTAGGCCTTTGTCAAAGAGGTACGGATTTGAAAGTATGCTTGAGTAGTCACATCCGACTATGATCGTTATGTTTGTCCTATATTAGGAAAAAGGTTCACCGAAATGTCCGGGAATTAGGCCAGTCGTACTCCCAACATCCGGGGTGCGGACATTACCAGAGAGACAGGGGCCGATACGGGAATGACACTGGACAGTCCTTCCGCCGAGGACTCGGAAAATATGTCCATTACCAACTTGGAAGTGGAGATCACCATGAATCATTGGCGAAGGGGGGCCGTTTTACGGGACCCTGGCTTCTCAAAAGAGGAGTTTGGTGACTTCAGCTCGACTGACGCATGCATCCGAGCTGCTCGAGATGGGCTTGGCAGAGCCTCAAAGCAGCATTTAACAGATGTGTGGGTAAGATTTATTTTGTCCGAAAAAGAGAACCACATACTAGTAGCCCCCGAGACTGAAGTTGGCACAAGTGATTTAAGGATCGATGTATAACCAGGTTCTGACGGAGAAGAACAACCTGCTAGCTCAAGAGCTGGAGCAGTGTCGGATACAGCTAAATGATGCTACTGCCGAACTGAAAGAGTCCAAGAAGGCATCTTCTGATAATGATTCCCTCCATCGAGGAATAACAATTATACAGTAGATATGGTAATACTGTTGCTTATCTCATAATAGGATCATCAGGTCAACTAGAAGAGAAGTTGAAAACCGCTCAAGCGGGAGACAAAGAGGCAAAAAGACTACACGCCGCAGGCGAGCGTGTCCTGGCCCGAGTCAGAGAGGAGAAAAACAAACTCCAGGACTCAAACACCAAACTGGGCAAAGAACTGAAAGATGTGCGGGCCCAGCTAGCCGACTCCATGAAGGAGAATAAAAAGCTGCGAGGCGACATGTTCTGTACGTGGCCGGACTTTACCTTATAATAGTTTGGAAGTAGAAGTAGCTGATATAGCTATGGTTGCAGGTATGTTGACGGGCCGTCCCGAAGAGGAGGTGTCCGTCCGGATCATCAAGTGATCTTCTGCAAGGGCTGTTGCTATTGCACGAGCAGGCTCGACAGGCAATGCGGAGTGTAGCCAAGGCCTTATGGCCATCCGCCTCCCCTCTAGGGAGTATGTAGGAGCTTGTAGATCTATTCAAGGGAGCGTGGCGGCGTATCCGACTATGGAAGATATCGGCCTACCGAGAGGGTGCGCGAGAGGCCTGGGCCATGGTGAAACACGGTACACCAGGCTGGATCCAAATCACATGGCCCGGGTCGGACCGCTAGGGTCAAATGGGGAAGAAATTCCCATTAGTTTAGTATATAACCAAGTAGAAGGAGCCGCCAAGTATTCCCAGCAGGATTGTAAGTTAGTATAGCCTGCTGGACGACATAGAGGAGGAAGTTTTTGAGTCCAAGTGACTATGTACTTTCCTTTGCATATGCAACTCTAGCTGAATTGTAAAACGATTGTCATGGCGGACCTTTTCGCTTCGACCTCTCGACTCAAAGGTGCGGAGTGTTTCCGGATACCAGAACGCCCGAGTAGACCGGGTATGCATGGAAACTAGGCATAGGGGTCATAGTTGCTTGAACAGACAATTATCCGACTAGTTATGTTATATTACATTAAGAGTGTAAGAAACATCTTCCAGAGAGAATAGTTCCGTTAAGGGTTCCTTTCCTTGGGTGTGCATGCATCGATGTGCATGTCCGAACTCTGATGAAGAAATCGCAATGTGTATAGCTTCTGGGGTTCACGATGGGACGAATGCAAAAACATCTTTAGTTCACCGACCGAATATTCCCTTAAGAATGCTAGCTTTCGGCTTCACCCAGTCTGAGGTACACATCCAGATGACCCGGTAGTAACAATCGCAGAGGTGCTCCCTTTATGCCCTAGCCGAACTAAACGGGAACATAGGGCATAACCGCAGGAGCCAAGCAACCCAGCTTGGCCAAAACTTAAGTCATATCGATGAATATAATGGCGAAGAAAAGGTACATATGGTAGAAAACACATATGTGAAGAGCTTGATGCTCGGAAAATTATAATAGCAAGCTTCTGTCCAAGAAGCCCCCAGGTATAATAGACGTACATACTTCAAGATGTATGCGTCAGGGGTGCATGGTCTAACCACACGAAAGCTTTTAAAGCTAAAATGGAAAAAAAGCAAATAGAGAGGAAAAAGTAATGGAAACAATAGGGAGAAGGAAACAAACAAAGAGTTCGGCGCTAGACATAGAACCTTCGAAGTCTAGCCGCGTTCCAGGGATTCGGCTCTAGGAAATTGTCTGATGCATCACGTAGGCGGTACGCTCCTCCAGTGAGAACTTCGTCAATGATGAAGGGACGCTCCCACTTGGGCCTGAGTTTGTCCTTTTTCTTCTCCGGCAGGCGTAGAATGAGTTCGCTAACGATATATGTTTTGGCCCGCACTTCTCTGCTTTGATACCTGCGAGCCGGCGGTTGATAAAATGCGGAACGGGCTTTTGCAACATCGTGGTCCTCCTCCAGGGCATCTAGGCAGTCCTGCCGATTAGGCTCGGCCTCTCTCTCTTCGTACATGCGCACTCGAGGTGAGTCATGAATTGTGTTGCAGGGTAGTACTGCCTCTGCACCATACACCATGAAGAAATGTGTGTATCCGGTCCGCAGCCCCCAGAGTACGGAGTCGAGCTCCTTGATACATCTCCATCGTATCTATAATTTTTGATTGTTCCATGCCAATATTCTACAACTTTTACATACTTTTGGCAACTTTTTATACTGTTTTTGGGACTAACATAATGATCCAGTGCCCAGTGCCAGCTCCTGCCTGTTGCATGTTTTTTGTTTCATAGAAAACCCTTATCAAACGGAGTCCAAACGGGATAAAAACTGACGGAGATTCTTTTTGGAATATTTATGATTTTTGGGGAGAAGAATCACCGCGAGACGATGCCCGAGGGGGCCACGAGGCAGGGGGCGCGCCTTGGACCCTCGTGGCCACCCTGTAAGGAGGTTGTAGCCCTTCTTTTGCCGGAAGAAAGCTAATATCCGGATAGATATCGTGTCCAAAATTCAGCCCAATCGGAGTTACAGATCTCCAGTTATAAAAGAAACGGTGAAAGGGCAGAATCTAGAACGCAGAAACAGAGAGAGACAGGGAGGCATATCCAATCTTGGAGGCGCTCTCGCCCCTCCCACGCCATGGAGACCATGGACCAGAGAGGAAACCCTTCTCCCATCTAGGGAGAAGGTCAAAGAAGAAGGACAAGGAGGGGGCTGTCTCCCCCTTGCTTCCGATGGCGCCGGAACACCGTCGGGGCCATCATCATCACCGCAATCTACACCAACACCTTCGCCATCTTCACCAACATCTCCATCACCTTCCCCCATCTACCTACAGTGGTCCACTCTCCCACAACCCGTTGTACCCTCTACTTGAACATGGTGCTTTATGCTTCATATTATTATCCAATGATGTGTTGCCATCCTATGATGTTTGAGTAGATTTTTGTTGTCCTATCGGTAATTGATGAATTGCTATGATTGGTTTAATTTGCTTGTGGTTATGTTGTTGTACTATGGTGCCCATCACATGAGCGCGCGCGTGGATCACACCATAGGGTTAGTTGTATGTTGATAGGACTATGTATTGGAGGGCAAGAGTGACAGAAGCTTCCACTTAGCATAGAAATTAATGCATACGGGATTGAAGGGGGACCAATATATCTTAATGCTATGGTTGGGTTTTACGTTAATGAACGTTAGTAGTTGCGGATGCTTGCTAATAGTTCCAATCATAAGTGCATAAAATTCCAAGTCAGGGATGACATGCTAGCAGTGGCCTCTCCCACATAAAACTTGTTATCGGTCTAGTGAAGTAGTCAATTGCTTAGGGACAATTTCGCAACTCCTACCACCACTTTTCCACGCTCGCTATACTAACTTTATCGCTTCTTTATCTAAACAGCCCCTACTTTTTATTTACGTGCTCTTTATTATCTTGCAATCCTATCCAACAACACCTACAAAGTACTTCTAGTTTCATACTTGTTCTAGGTAAAGAGAACGTTAAGTGTGCGTAGAGTTGTATCGGTGGTCAATAGAACTTGAAGGAATATTTGTTCTACCTTTAGCTCCTCATTGGGTTCGACACTCTTACTTATCGAAAGAGGCTACAATTGATCCCCTATACTTGTGGGTTATCAAGACCTTTTTCTGGCGGCGTTGCCGGGGAGCAATAGCGTGGGGTGAATATTCTCATGTGTGCTTGTTTGCTTTATCACTAAGTAGATTTTATTCGCAGTTCTAAGTTATTCTCTATCTTTAGTTATGGATACGGAACACCAAATACCAGAAAAATTAGGTGTACCTACTACTCATGGAGATGGGGAACCTCCTAAAACCCTCGATGCTGGTTATGTGAAAAATATGATGTACTACTTTGATAATCCTGAGAAAACCCCATTCAATTATGTAATGGGAGACACATTGGATCAACGTGAATACTTTAGGGATTATCGCTTGACTAAAAAAGGGAAACTATTATGGGATCAAATTCATATGTTGCATTGGTATGCTCGGGAACTATGCTTGAGATATGATTATACTTGTTGCTCTAGGATGAAGGCTCCACACCTTCCCTTTTCATGCAAATTTAATGATGATAAAACCTAGGCTCTTATGCTAATGGTATATATGATTACTATGATGTGGAACACATAGAAGAATTTGTTGCTTTTATGGGTGCTTATGAAATTGAATATTTGTTTAAAGAGTTTGAAGATTTTGATGATTCAGTTTATAGAACTGAAAATTTTGCTATACTTAAATATTTCTATGAGAATTATGAATTCAATTCCGATATTTTATTGAGAGAGCCTCCGCTGTCCAAGATGAGACAAATATTTTGCAGGAGTCTATGGAAGAAGAAATTAATGACATTGTGAGCTTATTGGATGAAAAAGATGAGGAGGAGAGCGAAGAACAAAAGGAGGAAGAGCGAATTGATCACCCATGTCCACCTTCTAATGAGAGTAACTCTTCGACTCATACATTGTTTAATTTCCCTTCGTGCTTACCGAAGGATGAATGCTATGATAATTGTTATGATCCCGTTGATTCTTTTGAAATATCCCTTTTTGATGATGCTTGCTATGCTTGTGGCCAAGATGCCAATATGAATTATGCTTATGGAGATGAACTTGCTATAGTTCCTTATGTTAAACATGAAATTGTTGCTATTGCACACACACATGATAGTCCTATTATCTTTTTGAATTCTCCCGACTACACTATATCGGAGAAGTTTGCCCTTATTAAGGATTATATTGATGGGTTGCCTTTTACGTTTCACATGATGATTTTGATGAATATAATATGCATGTGCTTGCTCCTCCTACTTGCAATTATTATGTGAGAGGAACTATATCTCCGCCTCTCCATGTTTCCAATATGATAAAATTGCAAGAAACTCTTTATACTATGCATTGGCCTTTACTATGTTTGCATGAATTGTTCTTTTATGACATGCCGATGCATAGGAAGGGAGTTAGAATTCATTATTACATGATATATGTTACTTTGTGCTCACTACTAAATTACAAATCATTGTTAATTAAAATTGGCTTTGATATACCTTGGGATCTGGGTGGATCCATTACTTGAGCACTATATGCCTAGCTTAATGGCTTTAAAGAAATCGCTGCCAGGGAGACAACCCAAAAGTTTTAGCGAGTCATTTATTTCTGTTGAGTGCTTTTATATAGTTTTAAAACAAAAAAATAAAGAGGGGAACCTAAAACTTTTTCAAAAAGAAAAGCGAAAGTGAGAAAGAAGAGCATTGTTAAAGTGGGAGCTAGCCTTGAACTTTGTTCATGCTCATGGAAAGTTTGTGAATCTTGATTACAGAAACTTTTCAACAAAAATAATTATCCCCTTGTACAATTCCATTGTATAATAAAAATAATGTGCCAAGGTTTGCCTTAAGGATGTTTACAATGCTTGTTGGTTTGTATGGTGTAGGACAAAAACTTTGGCTGTAGTGCGCGATTTTACATTTTTTACTGGAACGTCAAACGGTTCTCAAACTTTTTGAACTGAATTTCGATACAAATTTTTTTATTTTTCCTAATTTTGGCGTAATTTTGGGAGTAACAGAGATATAGTGAATGTTCAGATTACTACAGACTGTCCTGTTTAAGACATATTCTGTTTTTGATGCATAGTTTGCTTGTTTTGATGAAACTATTGATTTATATCAGTGGATTAAGCCATGCAAAAGTTATATTACAGTAGATAAAATGCAAAAACGAAATATGAATTGGTTTGCAACAGTACTTAGAGTAGTGATTTGCTTTATTATACTAACGGATCTTACCGAGCTTTCTGTTGAGTTTTGTGTGGAGGAAGTGTTCGAAGATCGAGGAGGTCTCAATGTGAGGAGAAGGAGGAGATGCAAGAGATCAAGCTTGGGGATGCCCAAGGAACCCCAAGTAAATATTCAAGGAGACTCAAGCGTCTAAGCTTGGGGATGCCCCGGAAGGCATCCCATCTTTCTTCAACAAGTATCGGTATGTTTTCGGATTCGTTTCGTTCATGCGATATGTGCAAATCTTGGAGCGTCTTTTGCATTTAGTTTTCACTTTCCACTTCACATATATCTTTTGAGTATGGCTTTACAGAATGCTTCATGTGCTTCATTTATATCATTTGAAGTTCGGATTGCATGTTTCTCTTCACATAGAAAATCGCCATTTGTAGAATGCCCTTTTGCTTCACTTATATTTGTTAGAGCGTGGGCATATCTTTTGTAGAAAGAATTAAACTCTCTTGCTTCACTTATATCTATTTAGAGAGATGACAGTAATTGGTCATTCACATGGTTAGTCATAAAATCCTACATAAAACGTGTAGACCACTGAATATGATATGTTTGATTCCTTGCAATAGTTTTGCGATATAAAGATGGTGATATTAGAGTCATGCTAGTGAGTAGTTGTGGATTGTAGAAATACTTGTGTTGAAGTCTGTGATTCCCATAGCATGCACGTATGGTGAACCGTCATGTAACAAAGTTGGAGCATGAGGTATTCATTGATTGTCTTCCTTATGAGTGGTGGTCGGGGACGAGCTATGGTCTTTTCCTACCAATCTATCACCCTAGGAGCATGCGCGTAGTAATTTGTTTCGATGACTAATAGATTTTTGCAATAAGTATGTGATTTTTTTATGACTAATGTTGAGTCCATGGATTATACGCACTCTCACCCTTCCATCATTGCTAGCCTCTTCGGTACCGTGCATTGCCCTTTCTCACCACGAGAGTCGCTGCAAACTTCACCGGTGCATCCAGACCCCCTGATACGATATGCTCTATCACACATGAGCCTCCTTATGTCTTTCTCAAAACAGCCACCATACCTACCTATCATGGCATTTCCATAGCCATTCCGAGATATATTGCCATGCAACTTCCATCATCATCATATACATGACTTGAGCATTTATTGTCATATTGCTTTGATCGTAAGATAGCTAGCATGGTGTTTTCATGTCTTGTTTGTTTTTTATGTCATTGCTACGCTAGATCATTGCACATTCCGGTACACCGCCAGAGGCATTCATATAGAGTCATATCTTTGTTCTAGCATCGAGTTGTAATATTGAGTTGTAAGTAAATAAAAGTGTGATGATCATCATTATTAGAGCATTGTCCCAGTGAGGAAAGGATGATGGAGACTATGATTCCCCCACAAGTCGGGACGAGACTCCGGACAAAAAAATGAAAAAAGAGATAGGCCAAAAAAAAGAGAAGGCAAAAAAATGAGAGAAAAAGAGAGAAGGGACAATGCTACTATCCTTTTACCACACTTGTGCTTCAAATTAGCACCATGTTTTTCATATAGAGAGTCTCTTGAGTTATCACTTTCATATACTAGTGGGAATTTTTCATTATAGAACTTGGCTTGTATATTCCGATGATGGGCTAACTCAAATGCCCGAGGTCTTAGTGGGCAAGCAAGTTCGATGCACACCCACTTAGTTTCCGTTTGAGCTTTCATACACTTATAGATCTAGTGCATCTGTTGCATGGCAATCCCTACTCCTCACATTGACATCAATTAATGGGCATCTCCATAGCACGTTGATTAGCCGCGTCGATGTGAGACTTTCTCCTTTTGCCTTCTCCACACAACCTCCATCATCATATTCTATTCCACCTATAGTGCTATGTCCATGGCTCACACTCATGTATTGCGTGAAAGTTGAAAATGTTTGAGAACGTCAAAAGTATGAAACAATTGCATGGTTTGTCATCGGGGGTGTGCATGATTTGAATGCTTTGTGTGGTGAAGATGGAGCATAGCGAGACTATATAATTTTGTAGGGATAACTTTCTTTGGCCATGTTATTTTGGAAAGACATGATTGCTTTATTAGTATGCTTGAAGTACTATTGTCTTAATTTCAAATGATAGACTATTGCTTTGAATCACTCGTGTCTTAATATTCATGCCATGATTAGATTACATGATCAAGATTATGCTAGGTAGCATTCCACAACAAAAATTATCCTTTTTATCATTTATCTACTCGAGGACGAGCAGGAATTAAGCTTGGGGATGTTGATACGTCTCCGTCGTATCTATAATTTTTGATTGTTCCATGCCAATATTCTACAGCTTTTACATACTTTTGGAAACTTTTTATACTATTTTTGGGACTAACATACTGATCCAGTGCCCAGTGCCAGTTCCTGGCTGTTGCATGTTTTTTGTTTCGTAGAAAACCCATATCAAACAGCGTCCAAACGGGATAAAAACTGACAAAGATTTTTTGGAATATTTATGATTTTTGGGAAGAAGAATCAACGCGAGACGATGCCCGATGGGGCCATGAGGCAGGGGCCGTGCCCTGGACCGTCGTGGCCACCCTGTAAGGCAGTTGGAGCCCTTCTTTTGCCGCAAGAAAGCTAATATCCGTGTAGAGATCGTGTCCAAAATTCAACCCAGTCGGAGTTACGGATCTCCAGTTATAAAAGAAACGGTGAAAGGTGTCGGTGTGGAACGACACCTATGGGATCACAAGAATCCCTACTATGGTTGCGGGGCGCGGGGTCATGAGAAGAGCGGATCAAATAGATAGCACACGGTTCCTTTACCCAGGTTCGGGCTGCAAGGATGCGTAAAACCATACTCCTGCTTTGGTGGATTGTATATCTGTGTTCTTGAACTAGCGACGGGGCGTGAGGAGCTCCAAAAAGCTGAATCCTCTTCCTGGTCGCCTTGGGCCTCCTTTTATAGGGAAAGGGGTTGCCACAGTGGCACACAGGACGTGGAAAGGATACAGTGATGCGAGGTTATCACTCGCATTACATGACAAGGCGCATTTAATGCGTCTTGCTTAGGTGTCTTTGCTTTATCGGGGACGGGGGAGAGCCCTGTCTTGTCCGTCGCCGCTCCTTCTTGCGTTGACACGCGCTCTGGCCAGCGGTGCCTGCGGTGCCATGTAGGCAGGCATGCAGCTGAGGTGGCGCAGTGATGGGTCTCCATGATGATCTGCTTGCCGCCATGCAGGTGCCTGCCCAGCTGGTTGGGTCGGCAGCTGCATGCGAACGGCGGTGGAGGCTTGATTGGCATGGGCCTGATGGTGGCCCTACGGGGGTTCATGGCAAGGGTCTTGCCGCGGCCCCGGCAAGGGTCTCGCCGCGGCCCCGGCAAGGGTCTCGCCGTGGCCCCGGCAAGGGTCTTGCTGTGGCGCCTATTGTCGTCCCCGGCAAGGCTCTTGCTGGGGGCCTCGTGGTCCTCGTTGGATGGGATCCCTCCAAGGATTATCATCTTCTAAAGTGTGTATCTGATCTTGAATGTCTTCACAAAGATCTGCATGCCACCATGGGAATGACTCCCGAATCCTTGCCCCATGGGGGCAGTGGACTCAAGGGTGACTCGCTCCGTAGGTGGGGGGCGAGCTGCTACGGCAAGGGTCTTGCCGGGTTTGCTAGAACCGCCCCCCGGCAAGGATCTTGCCAGGGGAGTCCGCTTCGTCCCCTTTGCTCTTTGTGGTCTTGGTCTTGGCGTCGTTCTGCTTCTCTTGAGCTCCGGCCTTACCTTGGCTCACCTCCCCCGCCGTGCTCGGTGTGGCGGTGCCCATGGCTCTGACTGCCCGCGCACAGTTATAGGGGTACAAAAAGTGTACCCCCCTTTTTGTACACCGACAGGAGCCCCCGGGCATGGGCCACACATAAGCGCAACGCGTTGTTGGGCTAGGCCCAAAAACGGTGCGCGGGCAGGCGGGGCGGTTTTTACCGCGGTAAGTTCCTTCGCGCGCTGCGCTTCCCACGCGTCCCGCGCGTGGCGCGGCGTGGGGAGGCGTGCTTGACATTGGCGGCATGCGTGGGGCTGAGGCTCTGCACGCATGCGTCATGTCATAGTAAAGGGGGTGGTTTGCTCCTTCCCCATAAACGGAGGGAGGTGTGGGAGCGCGGCCCATTTACTGAACGAGGCCGAGGGGTGCTCTTCAAGGCGTCCACTCCCTGTGATCACCGGGTGGGGAGAGGTCACCTCACCCGCCGCCTTGGTCCTGCACGCCTGCCACGTGGCTCCCATGCGCTTGGGGTGGCGATCGGTGGAGGCGGGAAACCGGGCCGTCACGGGCTAGGGCAGCGGGTCGGTCCCGGTTCCCTGCGCCTTTCGCGTCTTGATTGGCGGAGCGGGGTGGCCGAGCCCCCACCCCGTTCCTTTATAAAGAGCGGGAGGGGGGGTGGCGTCCCGCATTCCTTCATCTCATTCTTCCTTCAGCTTCTACAGCCCCCCTTCCATCCGCCATGGAGAGAGGGAACCCTGGTCCTTCAACGGTGGCGGCGCGGGTCGCCGCTCGACAACGCGTCCCTCCTTCTCCTGCACCCGCGGTGGCAGAGCCAGCCGTAAGGGGAAGGGGGAGGGGGCGAGGCCGTGGGCGAGGCGGAGGCGCTCGGGGAAGAGGAGGACGGGGCGGCGCACCGGCCTTGCCTCCGCCAGCAGTCCCTCCCCCCATGGAGGGCCATGTTGTGGACGACCCTTGTGAGTTCTCTGTCAGGCTGCGCCGGCCGCCTCGCCGTCATCTTCGTCTCCCGACCCCATTCGCGCGGGAGATGGAGCTGGATCCGCCGGAGTCATTGCGGCTGCACATGAGGGGCTGTGGGATCAGCGGTACGCGGGTTCGCGTCGACTTCCCAGCCCCTCACGTGATGTATCTTCGTCGGGGATGGAAGACATTTGCTCAGATCCACCGCCTGGCGGAGGGGTTCACTCTCCATTTTAAGCTGATGGAGGGCGGCCTTCTCTCCATCAAGGTCTTCGGCGATTTTGGAACTCGCCTGAAGTGCTGCGTGGAAAGCTCCTCCGATGATGAAGATTCCTCCTCGGGCGAGAGTGACGAGGAGGACAGCGACAGCGGTGACGAGGGTGGTGGGCGGTAGGATGATGGGTCCGACTAGGCGTTGGTCCCGTCATCCTGGGGCGATGTTGGCAGCAGCAACATCTGCACCGAGCCCCCACCAACTCCTCGTGGTATTCTCCTTGGGTGGCTGGCGTAGCAAGTGCGGGAAGGCGAACAAGGCGGATGGTGGGCCGTCAGCTTGGAGTACGCAGGCATCGACGCCTTCGTCGCGTATTGCCGGTCTTGCCGCCTCGTCTTCCAGCTCATCTACCGTCATCACCATCACCAGCTTCCCGTGGAGGTAGCCACCGGGATGCTTTCCTGGTGCCTTCTCTTGCTCGTACCTCGCCTGGGTGCTCCTTTTGTCCTTTTCGCCTCCTTGACCTGCCTCCTGAGGAGAGAGCCAAGAAAGGGATTACGGGCACCTTATCTCTTTTTAGTTTGTAAGCCTTCGGGCCTTAGCTGTATTTAAAACTTGTAATCCCATCATTCATGTTTTTCATTCCCTATGGACTGTACCTAAGTGGAATGTTTTTAATGAAAAAGGGATGCTTGCCGGGTCATTCGTTTGCGGGTAGAACCCACGTCGAGGAGTAAATCCTTGATATCTCTAAGATAAACATTTCCTTGCCCGGCAGCAGGCCTTGCCGTCTTCCCACGTCGCTCGACCTTTCTCATGCTTTTCGCGGAGGCAGGGATGACGTGGGTTCAGGCTCCTTGTTTCATCCTTTCGCTGCCGCGACTGCGACCAAACCTGGCCCCAGGAACGGGCCCTAGGGCCTAGAGTCTAGGGGACCACGGCAGCTTTAGGAAGGAACGAGGTTTCACATACCTCAGTCCATAAGGGAATGCATGATAAGGGACGAAGAACTTATCTGAAGCTGTAGCCCCCGGCAACTCTGGTTTGCCGTGGGTGAATCTTTGCACTTGCAGCCCCCGGCAATACTGGCTTGCCGGGGCCTTAGATGCTGGTCTGCCCCTCTTCTCTTTTTCGTCCTCAAGTGATCCGGCAAGGATATCTGTGAGTCCTCCGAACCAAAGAAGACAAAAGAACATCAAAGAGACGCACACTCGACCTCTAAGCTAGGGGTTAGCCGCCGCTAAGCACTATCAATCCTAACCAAGGACGAGACTTGACCTAGCATGCATGCTATAACTTAGGGCGCCAGCGCTTCATTTATTTACGCTCAGGGTCTGCGCCTGGCTTTGTACGAAGGTTACATGCATCATCGGCAATGCTTGTACAAAAGGTGGCTTGCCGGGGGGCCTGGCAACCCGTGCCTCACGGGTAAAACTTGCTAAGATGCTTAATGTTCCAGGAGTTACTCACTGGAACGGCATCTTCGGTCTCCAGGCAGACTGCGCCGGTCCTGGTGACTCGTATTACCCGATAAGGGCCTTCCCACTTTGGCGTAAACTTGTTGGAATTCTTGGCCGATTGAATGCGCCGAAGGACAAGGTTGCCTTCCTCAAGGCTTCGGGCATGAACCTTGCGGCTATGGTAGCGGCGCAAGGCTTGCTGGTAGCGTGCTGCTCTCACAGCCGCCCGAAGACGATCTTCCTCAAGGAGTAGTGCGTCATCTTGACGCAGTTGCTCTTGCTCAAGCTCATCATAAGAGAGCACTCGAGGTGACCCGTATATGAGTTCAGTGGGGATAACTGCTTCTGCCCCGTATACTAGGGCAAAGGGTGTCTGGACGGTGGCTCGATTTGGCGTCGTCCTGATCGACGAAAGAACCGTTGGCAACTCATCAATCCAGCGCCTTCCGCTCTTGTGCAACCTGTCAAAAGTCTTGGTCCTTAAGCCTCGCATCACTTCAGCATTTGCCCTCTCAGCTTGACAATTGCTTCGCGAGTGAGCAACAGAAGTGAAACAGACTTTGTTGCCGAGGTCTTGGGTATACTGCATGAAGGTGCGGCTTATGAACTGTGTGCCGTTGTCGGTGATGACCCTGTTGGGTACACCAAAGCGGCACACTAGTCCCTTGAAGAACTTGACGGCTGACTGAGCTATGACCTTCCTGACTGCCTCCACCTCCGGCCACTTTGTGAACTTGTCGATTGCAACATACAAGTACTCAAAGCCCCCGACAGCGCGGGGGAAAGGGCCCAGTATGTCGAGCCCCTAGACCGAGAAGGGCCAGGAGAGAGGAATGGTTTGAAGGGCTTGAGCTGGTTGATGAAGCTTCTTTGAATGGAACTGACACGCTTCACATCTGGTGACTAGTGTCGTCGCATCCTGGAGGGCGGTGGGCCAGAAGAAATCTTACCGGAATGCCTTGCCGGCAAGGGCCCTTGACCTGATGTGGGATCCACATATGCCTCTGTGTATCTCTGCCAACAGCTCCAGTCCTTCCACCCGAGGGATACACTTCAATTTCACACCGTTCGGCCTCTTCCTGTATGGGACGTCATCAACGAACTGGTATATGGTAGAGCGACGGGATACTTTTTCCGCTTCTTCCTGTGTCGGTGTACAAAAAGGTGGTACACTTTTTGTACCCCTATAACTGTGCACGGGCAGTCTGAGCCATGGGCGTCGCCACACCAAGCACGGCAAGGGAGGCAAGCCAAGGTAAGGCCGAAGCTGAAGAGAAGCAGAACGACGCCAAGACCAAGACCACAAAGAGCAAAGGGGACAGAACAGACCCCCCCGGCAAGATCCTTGCAGGGGGCAGCTTTAGCTAACCCGGCAAGACCCTTACCGTGGCAGCTCGCCCCACACCTATGGAGCGAAGCCACCCTTGAGTCCACTGCCCCCATGGGGCAAGGATTCGGGAGACATCCCCGTGGTGGCATGTAGATCTTTGTGAATAAATTCAAGATCAGATACCCACTTTAGAAGATGATGATCCTTGGCGGGATCCCATCCAAGGAGGACCACAAGGCCCCCGGAAAGAGCCTTGCCGGGGATGACAGTAGGAGCCACGGCAAGACCCTTGCCGGGGCCGCGGCAAGACCCTTGCCGGGGCCACAGCAAGGCCCTTGCCATAGACCCCCATGGGGCCACCATCAGGCTCGCACCAGTCGCACCCCCACTGCCGTTTGCATGCAGCTGCCGACCCAACCAGTTGGGCAGGTACCTGCGTGGCGGCGTGCACATGTTCGTGGAGACCCACTGTCGGCGTTCTGGGAACAGGGGTCCCCAGACTTGCCTGCCTGCGGCCTGCGGCATGGCTCGAAAGGGGGCCCAACACGGCCCATATTCATCAACACAATACCCAAGACCGTCGCGAGGGGCCAAGCCTCGCGGGGCGGACGACACAGTGCTTCCTCAGGCACGGCCTCATCAGGCTGGCTCATGAGGAGGTGGAGAGATCAAGGCGGGGTACCTCGCGAGGTGCCCATGACGCAAGCCATGACGACCAAGGATGCCAGGCGTGCACCAGCCCACGCAGTGTCTCCCTTTCCTCTTTGGTGCCAAGGGGGCAAGCGCAGGCGAGAGGATCAAGCAAAGGCATCCATTTCGGTGCAACGAGACCAAGACCAGTCCAACGGTGGGAAGGAGGTCATCGTGGAGCCCAGAATGGCGTCACCACAGGGCCTTTGGCAGGCGAGGACCAACTTTAGTCAGGATAAGTGTACTAGATGTTCCCCTTCAAATTGGCCAATTGTTGGCGCCCTTCCCGCTCAATATTTGGGAAGAGGCCCAGGGCCTTTGCCTATAAATAGGACTAGCCACCCCCAGGGTAGATGGGGAAAAAACCTAGCAACGGAGAGATCATCGAGCAGCCTAGCAATTGGATCAGAGAGAGAGAGAGATAGAGAAGGGCATGTCACATCCCTAGTTCTGGTATGCTCAAGGCTAGCTAGACATGTGTGCATTATGTTTAAATTTTTTTTAAATTTGAAATGGGGATTTGTGAAACCCTCAGAAATCATTTCTGGAAATGACCCAGATAAAATTTGCTTCAATTTGGCCCAAGAAAATGTTCCTGATTTTCTATAAAAATATTGGCCAGAGGTAAAATTCCAACCAATATTTTTGGGAGCTCAGAAGTATTTATTTCTGGCCATTTGAGTTAATCCGGTAAATATTTGCATAGGATATATATATGTTTTAATATTATATATGTCCAATAATTTTGATTTTTACTGTGGGGCTTTGGAATAATCCAATTAAGTTCCTACATTAATTTTCAGAAGAAAATAAAATGATTTAGTATTTTTATTAAATCAAAACAAATGTCAGAAATAGAAAAGAAAACAAAAAAAGGAAAAGCTTACCTGGCGCTTACCTGCAGCCCGTGTGCAGCCCAGCGGCCCAACAGGCCGGCCCACCTGACTGGCACTGCCAGTCATCCCCTTCCTCGCGCCAGGAGGACAGGGGCACGGGCTCGGTGCGCGCGGCCACGCGTCGGGACACCTCCTGCCTGCCTGCCTCCCCACCGTCGCCCTGGAAACCCTGGACGACGCCACGCGCCGCCCCGGACCTCTCGCATCCTCTCTCGCTCTCCCTCCTCCCCTGGATTCCTCCCTCTCCCCCGCCCGAAGCGCTGCCGTCGCCGCCGCACGCCGTGGCCGTAGCCACCGCCTCCCCCTCGCCTTTCCTACACGCACAGGAGCTCCTCCTCCTCCCTCTGAAGCTCTCCGCCGAGCCACGCAAGCCGGGATGCCCTGTGGAGCCGTCACCGCCATCTTCTCCACCCCCGGCCGCCCGAGATCGCCGGCGCCCGTCCGTCGTCTCCGACTCGTCCCCGAGCCCGCTGACCATCCCGTCGCCTCCGCTGTGAGATTCTGCGCCTGTTCCCCCTTCTCCCCTGCCTTCCCGTGCACCGCAGTGCTGCGTCCGCTCGAGGCCGAACTCCGGCCGCCGCCCTGAGCTCCGCTCCGGCGAGCTCCGCCGTCCCTGCAGCCTCCCGACTACTCCACCGGATGCGCGCGAGCACCAGCTCCTCGGGGATGGTCTCCGCGGCCCATTTGGTCGCCGGAGACGCGATCCCGAGCCCTCCGCTGTGTTCGGCCTCGCCGGCGGCTAAACGCCGGCGGGATTGACTGGGTCAACCCCGCTAACTAACTCCCCCTTGTGACACTGACAGGTGGGGCCCGGCCCTGCTAATTTCTAGTTTAGGATTAGTTTAAAAATTAATTAACCTCTATTAATTAACTATAACACCGACGGGTGGACCCCGCGTGTCAGATTTGACCTGGTCAGCACTGTTGACCGCTGACGTAGTGCTGACGTCATGCTGACGCCGTTATTCTTTTTCTGGAATTATTTTAAAACAGGAAATTCCAGAAAATAATTTATATATGAAAAATTATCAGAAAAATGCAATCTATCCATCTGTACCAGTTTCATGCATGAAAAATCAAGTTATACCTGCTGTATATACGAAAACATATGAATGGCATTTATAAAGGCTTAAATTAGAGTTGCATTTGAAGGGTTCAAATGGACCTCTTCCAAACAGAATGCTAGATGCATTAGCACAAACCACATCACATATTCATGCCATATTCATGCATCATATTGTTGCATATGCTTGTGTTTGATTGTCGACACCGTTCCTTCTCGATAGGTCTTTGCTCCGGAGACCGTTCCAGAGTACCTGTCAGAGGAGCAGTGCCCCATGTTGATCTACCAGGCAAGCAAACCCCCTTGTTCATTCCGATATGGTCCCACTCTCTCGCTCCTGCTCTCTTTTATTGCATTAGGACAACAACAATTTAACTGCTACTTTATGCTGCGGTAGTTGAACCCATTCCTCTGCATGACCTGTCATTGCCACAGTAAATAGTTGAAACCCACTAGCATGTGTAGGAGTTGATTGAGCCATGTTGTGTTCTTACCATGCCATGCCTGCTATTGCTTAGAGTTGTGTCAGGTATGATTCATTGGGAATGAATTGGAGTGTTATGATATGTTCTGATGCTGAGAGTTAAGCGTGTGAACACGATTTGTTAAAGGTAGCGGTGAGAGGCCATGTAGGAGTACATGGTGGGTTGTCTCATTGGGACCGTCCTTAAGAACTGAGTTCTGCGTAAGTTGTCCAATGACTAGCTACTACCACACATTGGGCTCCGGGCGCTCCAAGCTCTATCGACTTATTAATCACCTCGGTCTCTGTCCAGGAGTTGCAACTAGTTTCTTGTGTTTGTAGGTAGTGCTATTTTTCTACCGAGTGGCACCCGGCAGGGTGGGCTTGGGACAGACTAGGCACAAGTGGCACGGTGTACCAAGTGGCACCCGGATGGTGGGCTTGGGAACCCTGCTCACATCGTTTGGGGTCGTGAGCGACACCCCGGCCGGATCTCCTTGCGGATGGAACCCGAATAGGCGATAAACCTGGACTAGAGTCTTGTGTGGTTAGTCAGGTCATGGTCGACACCCTCGCCAGGCTTCCGCTTGAAGGTTGCCGAGTTACATGATGTGTACATGGTGATAAGTGGTGAGAGCGTGTGTGAAGAAGTACACCTCTCCAGGGTTATCATGATCTATTCGAATAGCCGTGTCCTTGGTTATGGACTTCTTGGATGCTTATGTGGTACATAGAAAACTTGAAGTGGATACTCTAAAATGCTCAAGACAAGTGTGGGTGCTATGGATGGCGTCCTCGTAGAGAGACGGGAATGAATCCATAGTAGTGTATTGATGTGGTGATTAGTGGACTCGTGTGCGCTGCCTCACCTCAAAGAAGTTTCTTGTAATCGTAGAACAGGTTAGCCACTAAGTCAAAGCTGGCTTGCTGCAACTAAACCCCACATTACCTTCTTGATACTAATGCATGTATGATAGGATCTGATGTAAGTCTTGCTGAGTACCTTTGTACTCACGTTGCTTTATTTATGTTTTTGCAGCGGAGACTTCGGTCTTTCTAGTAATTCCGCTTGGACTTCGACGAGTAGCTTGTTACCTCAGCTACGATCTTGTACCCTTGGGAGGGTCTTGTAGATAGTCAGGCTTCTCAGCCTTTTTCTTTTGTAGTTGTCTGTACTCAGACATGTAATGCTTCCGCTTGTTGCTTGTATGCTTTGAATGTTGGGTCATGTGACCCCTGTTTGTATTTAATGCTATGTGGCTCTTCTGGGCCTTTACCTATATGATTTTGCGTTATGTTGTGATGCCATGTTGTATAGCACATACTTGCATGTTATGCGTACGTGTAACGTGTATTGCTATGTGTGGGATCCGACAATCTAGTTGTTTATCCTTGGCAGCCTATCATATGGGGAAATGTAGGTCTAGTGCTTTCTGAGCGATAGTAGTCCGCTACAGCCCGGTTCACCGGAGTCCTGCTAGCCCAGCACTACTGCTCGGAACACTTGACTGGCCGGCATGTGTTTCACTTCGTTCCTGTGTCTGTCCCTTCGGGGAAATGTCACGCGGTGACATCCGGAGTCCTGCCTAGCCTGCTACAGCCCGGGTTACCGGAGTCCTGTTAGCCCAGTGCCACAGCCCGGATTCACACGGTGATGACCGACATGCTCGATGTGATTCATGTATGCCTGTCCCCATGGGTTAGTGCCGCTTTGGATTCAAGACTAGCCATGTCGGCCCGGGTTCTTTGTCATATGGATGCTAGCGACACTATCATATACGCGAGCCAAAAGGCGCAAACGGTCCCGGGCCAGGTAAGGTGGCACCCGTGGGAATACCGTGTGTGAGGCCGCAAAGTGATATGATGTGTTACATGCTAGATCAGTGTGACTTAGGATCAGGGTCCCGACAGCTTTGGTACCAGAGCCTGACTGTCGGTAGGATTTCCAAGCCAACCTGGTCGAAGTTGAGTCTAGAAATGCTTTAGTTATATAAGGGAATTGATTGTGGAAGGGAACGTAAGGCTCTTTTTACTCCTTATATCCCATGCCCTTCTGATCTGAGTCATCCTATCTTTCCTACGGGGTTAAGGAACTATGTAACGCCCTCGATGCGTCTATATCTCCCACGTGTTGAAGCACGACTTAGAGGCATAACCGCATTGAAAGCAATGTCGCAAGTAAGGTAATCTTCACACAACCCATGTAATACATAAGGGAAAGAGATACATAGTTGGCTTACAGTCGCCACTTCGCACAATACATATATAAACATCCATCATCCAGAGTACACTCAAGGTTCGACTACGGAACCAAAATGAAAGAAGACTGCCCCAAATGCTACACAGATCCCCGATCGTCCCAACTGGGCTCCACTACTGATCATCAGGAAAAGACACATAGTAACGTCCACGTTCCTCGTCGAACTCCCACTTGAGCTCGGATTCGTCATCTGCACTGGCATCGTTGGCACCTGCAACTGTTTTGGTAGAATCTGTGAGTCACGGGGACTCAGCAATCTCACACCCGCGAGATCAAAACTATTTAAGCTTAAAGGTAGGAGGGGGGTTGTGAGGTGGAGCTGCAGCAAGCGACTAGCATATATGGTGGCTAACAACGTAAAAGAGAGCGAGAAGAGAAGCAAAGCACGGTCGTGAAGCTAGAATTGATCAAGAAGTGATCCTAGAACAACCTACGTCAGACATAACTCCAACACTGTGTTCACTTCCCGGACTCCGCCGAGAAGAGACCATCACGGTTACACACGCGGTTGATGTGTTTTAATTAAGGTCAACTTCGGGTTTTCTACAACCGGACATCAACAAATTCCCATCTGCCTCATAACCGCGGGCACGGCTTTCGAAAGATAATACCCTTCAGGGGTGTCCCAACTTAGCCCATTATAAGCTCTCACGGTCAACGGAGGATATTCCTTCTACCGGGAAGACCCGATCAGTCTCGGAATCCCGGACTACAAGACATTTCGACAATGGTAAAACAAGACCAGCAAAGCCGCCCGATGTGCCGACAAATCCCGATAGGAGTCGCACGTATCTCGTTCTCAGGGCACACCGGATGAGCAAGACGTCGGGTTGGCATAGACCCTTGTTGCCCATGGGGCGCCGGACATCGCTCGGTTGGGACCAGCAATCGAAGGAGAACTGGCCCGGGGGTTAAAAAAAATAAAGATGACCCTCGGGCTCGAGAAAACCCGGGGGAAAAAGGCTTAGGTGGCAAATGGTAAAACCAAGGTTGGGCCTTGCTGGAGGAGCCTTATTCAAAGCAAACTGTCAAGGGGGTCCCATAAATCACCCAACCGTGTAAGGAACGCAAAATCGAGGAACATAACACCGGTATGACGGAAACTAGGGTGGCAAGAGTGGAACAAAACACCAGGCATAAGGATGAGCCTTCCACCCTTATCAAGTATATAGATGCGTTAATTAAATAAGAGATATTGTGATATCCCAACATAATCATGTTCCAACATGGAACAAACTTCATCTTCACCTGCAACTAGCAACGCTATAATAGGGGCTGAGCAAAGCGGTAACATAGCCAATCAACGGTTTGCTAGGAAATGATGGTTAGAGGTTTGACATGGCAATATGGGTGGCATGATATAGCAAGTGGTAGGTATCGCAGCATAGGCATAGCAAAAGAGCGAGCATCTAGCAAGCAAAGATAGAAGTGATTTCGAGGGTATGGTCATCTTGCCTGCAAGGTTCTCAGAGTTGCCGAAGGCTTGATCCTCGTAAGTGTTCTCAACAGGTTCCTCGTTCATGTACTCGTCTCCTGGCTCTACCCAAAACAAGAACACAAGCAAAGGAACAACTATCAACCACGATGCAATGCGCAAGCAACATGATGCAAAACATGGCATGATATGCGAGATGTGGTATGCATTGCATATGCGTGCTCCGGAAGGAAAAAGATGAACAAGGCATAATCTTGGCAAACCGAGTATGCCACTGGAAAGGTGAGGTGATTTCGGTTGAAATCGATATAAAGATCACCGGAATCGGATGCACGGTTTGCAAATGACAAGCAAAACAAGAATGCCATATTTCTACGATTAACAGCATGATGCCACTTAGCATGCAACAAGAAATTAAGCTAATGCATCCAAACATATTGGCAAAGCATATGGCAGTGATCTACTCAAGATGCGCGACAAAAGATGAACACTGAGCTACGGCTAAATCACAAAATAGCAGGTTCGAACAAGCATGGCAAAAGTGCAAAAGATAACAGGTTCACAGACTTAGTGAAATCAACAACATACCAGAAATTAACATCAGGACGACATGTTTAGAGCAAGGAAACAACATGCTACAGGAACACAATATAGCAAAACAAGGCGTGGAGTGAATCTACTCAAAACATAGAACAAAAATCCCTTACTGACCATGAGCCAAAAAGGACCAGAAAATATAATAGCACCCATGTCAATTAAGCAAGTTTCATTACAGTTTTCAGACTTAGCAGAAAACTGGACATGTCAAAAACAGATAACAAGTAGGCATGTTTACGAGCTCGATGCACTCACTACAGAGCATTTCATGATAAACTAAGCATACACCCACCAAGAAGACATGGCATAGAAGATAATCATGGCAAGAACAACATTATAGCATGCAAGGATCAACTACAACAAACTTGGCAAAATGGAAGCACATGTAAACAATCTACCAGTAACATTTTATAGCAAACGTAGAGCTCGATTGACTCAAGCTATGGCACTCCATAGTTACAAACAAAGGCATGGATGGATATAGAAAATCCATATGTCCAAAACACCTTACTGATCATGCTCAAAATGGGCATAGATCTCTCTGTGACAACATGAACACATAGCATAAAAATAACAGCAGGACATGACTTAGTGAAATTACTGTCCCTGAAATCAGCAACAATATGATCCCTAGTTTGCATGCTTGTGCTAGTCACCACAAAGATCACAAAAATACATGGCATACACCTCTGTACATATGGCATGGCATATTACAAAACACATGTAGGACTCCAGTTCATAGGATGCACACCTCAATCATGGCAAAAATGACAAAAGTGCATCTACTGAAACAGATCTGAAACTAACATCACATAGCCCTCTTTCAACAGCATTTCGGGCACCAATATGAGCTCAAATGAAAAAGATGCCATGAGATGAAATGATGTACTCATCCAGATGAACAATTCGATATGCTATACGCCCAAAACGGACCCACGGGTGCGATGTTATGATGCGATGAACATGCAACAATTATGCAGCAATATCAGGGACTTAGACGAATTCGGGGGGGGGGGGGAGGAGTCAACCGAGCTCGATGGATCTGAGATCCGGCGGGGCCGGGCTCTCGCCGGAGCTGGCACCGGAGTTGGAGAGGAGGGTGGAGGAGGCCGGGGCGGAGCCGGATCCAGGCAGAGGAGGACCGGCGAGGCCGAGGCGCGGCGGCGCGGGCGGCGGGATCCGCGCCGGCAGGCGGGGACGCGGCGGAGGTCGCCGGGCGGGCGGCGAGGAGGCGGAGACGACGCGCGGGCGCTCGGGCGGCGGCCACTGGGCCCGCGGGGGCCAGGAGCGGGCCGGCGGGCCGTCGGCGGCGGGATGCGGCGGCGTGCCATGTGGCGGCCCCTGATTCGCCGGGCGGCGGCGGCGGACGCGTCCGGCACCGTCCGGACGTGTCCGGCGCGGGGAGAGGAGCGGGGAGCTAGGGTTAGCGTGGATTTGACCCGAAGTTTCGGGGGAGAGGGTATATTTATATGTAGGAGGGGCTAGGAGGCTCCAAATTGAGCACGGTTTTCGCCCACACGATCGTGATCGAACGACTTCGAGGATGGGAGTGACTTAGATGGGTTATTGGGCTGATTTGGAGGGGTTTTGGGCTGCAACCCACAAGAGGCCTTCGCGGTTACCCGGTTAATCGTTGGAGTATCAAACAACCTCCAAATGACCCGAAACTTGACAAGAGACTACCGGGCTATACCAAGGCCGCTTGGCAAACCTCGGTCCATTCCGAGACCGATTAACATTCCACTCAGGTACAGTCCATAGGGAATGAAAAACATGAATGATGGGAATACAAGTTTTAAATTCGGCAAAGGCCCGAAGGCTTACAAACTAAAAAGAGATATGGTCGGTAATCCCTTTCTTGTCTCTCTCCTCAGGGGGCAGGTCAAGGAGGCGAAAAGGGCAAAAGGGGCGCCTAGGCGAGCTATGGGTGGCAGAAGACACCAAGAGAACATCTCGGTGGCCGTTCGGAGGCTGGATGGTGATGGCGGCATCGGAAGCAGAGCTCGAAGATGAGGCGGCAGGACGTCAGCACGCGTCGAAGACGTTGTTGCCCGCGTACTCCGAGTTGACGGCCTAGCCGCCCGCCCTCTTCCTCTTTCTCAGCCTCCCTACGCCAGTCGCCCAAGGAGACGACCCCGAGAAGTTCAGGGAGCCGGGGACACGGATGATGGGGTCACCGGTGCCGCACGGAGCGGCGCCTGATACCTTGTCGGACCCGTCATCCTGCCGCCTGCTACCCTCGTCGTCGCTGGCACTGTCCTCCTCGTCACTCCCGCCCGAGGAGGAGTCTTCGCTATCAGAACAGCTCTCCCCGCAGCACCTTGCTCGGGTCCCGAAGCACCCGAAGATCTTGATGGAGAGGAGGCCGTCCTCTATAATCTTGAAATGGAGAGTGAGCCCCTCCGTCAAGCGGTGGATATGAGCGAACGTCTTCCATCCCCGACAAAGATACATCACGTGAGGGGCTGGGAAGTCGACGCGAACCCGCGTACCGCTGATCCCACAGCCCCTCATGTGCAGCCGCAATGATTCCGGAGGATCCAACTCCATCTCTTGCACGAATGGGGTCGGGAGACGAAGGCGATGGCGAGGCGGCCGGCGCAGCCTGACGAAGAACTCACAAGGGTCATCCCCAACGTTGCCCTCCATGGGGGAGGAGCTGCTGGCGGAGGCGAGGCCGGCGCGCCGCCCCGTCCTCCTCTTCCCCGGGCGCCTCGGCCTCGCCCACGGCCTCGCCCCTTCCCCTTCCCCTTGCGGCTGGCTCTGCCACCGCGGGTGCAGGAGAAGGAGGGACGCGTTGTCGAGTGGCTCCCGAGCCGCCACCGTTGAAGGACCAGGGTTCCCTCTCTCCATGGCGAATGGAAGGGAGGGGAGCAGAAGCTGAAGGAAGAAGGAGATGAAGGAATGCGGGACGACATACGTCCCCTCCCGCTCTTTATAAAGGGATGGGGTGGGGGCTCGGCCGCCCCGCTCCGCTAATCAAGACGCGGAAGGCGCAGGGAACTGGGACCGACCCGCTGCCCCAGCCCGGGACGGCCCGGTTTCCCGCCTCCACCGATCGCCCCCCAAGCGCATGGGAGCCATGTGGCAAGCGTGCAGGACCGAGGCGACGGGTGAGGCGACCTCTCCCCGCCCCGTGATCACAAGGAGTGGACGCCTTCAAGACCACGCCTCGGCCTCGTTCAGTAAATGGGCCACGCCTCCACACCTCCCTCCGTTTATGGGGAAGGCGCGAACCGCCCCTTTACTACAACGTGACGCATGCGTGCATAGCTCATCCCCACACATGCCGCCAACATCATGCACGCCTCCCCATGCCGCGCCACGCGCGGGACGCGTGGGAAGCGCAGCGCGTGAAGGAACTTACCGTGGTAAAAACCACCCCGCCTGCCCACGCACTGTTTTTGGGCCTAGACCAACAACGCGTTGCGCTTATGTGTGGCCCAGGCCCGGGGGCTCCTGTCGGTGTACAAAAAGGGGGGTACACTTTTTGTACCCCTATAACTGTGCACGGGCAGTCTGAGCCACGGGCGTCGCCACACCCAGCACGGCAAGGGAGGTAAGCCAAGGTAAGGCCGAAGCTGAAGAGAAGTAGAACGACGCCAAGACCAAGACCACAAAGAGCAAAGGGGACAGAGCAGACCCCCCCGGCAAGATCCTTGCCGGGGGGCAGCTTTAGCTAAACCGACAAGACCCTTGCCGTTGCAGCTCGCCCCACACCTACAGAGCGAAGCCACCCTTGAGTCCACTGCCCCCATGGGGCAAGGGTTCGGGAGACATCCCCGTGGTGGCATGCAAATCTTTGTGAAGACATTCAAGATCAGATACCCACTTCAGAAGATGATGATCCTTGGCGGGATCCCAACCAAGGAGGACCACAAGGCCCCAGGCAAGAGCCTTGCCGGGGATGACAGCAGGCGCCACGGCAAGACCCTTTCCGGGGCCGCGACAAGACCCTTGCCGGGGCCACAGCAAGGCCCTTGCCATGGACCCCCTTGGGGCCACCATCAGGCCCGCACCAGTCGCACCCCCACCATTGTTCGCATGCAGCTGCCGACCCAACCAGTTGGGCAAGCACCTGCGTGGCGGCGTGCCGATCTTCGTGGAGACCCACCACTGTGCCACCTCAACTGCCTGCCTGCCTACATGGCACCACAAGCACCGCTGGCGAGGGCGCGTGTCGACGCGAGAGGGAGCGGCGACGGACGAGACGAGGCTTTCCCCCGTCCCCGATAAAGCAAGGACACCTAAGCAAGGCGCATTAAATGCGCCTTGTCATGTAATGCGAGGGATAGCCTCGCATTACTGTACCCTTTTCACCTCCTGTGTGCCACTGTGGCAACCCCTTTCCTATAAAAGGAGGCCCGAGGCAACCAGGAGGAGGATTTCGCTTTTTGGAGCTCTTGACGCCCATTACTAGCTCAAGAAGACACATAAACAATCCACCAAAGCAGGAGTAGGGTTTTACGCATCCTCGCGGCCCGAACCTGGATAAAGGAACCGTGTGCTATCTGTTTGATTCGCTCTTCTCGCAACCCCGCGCCCCGCAACCGTAGTAGGGATCCTTGTGATCCCATAGGTGTCGTTTCCCACCGACATCTTTGGCGCGCCAGGTAGGGGGCGGCGCAGTTGTGAGAATCGGCTTTGGCATTCAGCCCGGCGCTCCTTCGTCTTCATGACCCTTGAAGAAGTAAGGAGGCCATAAGATCGACACTCGAGCGATCGCAACAGAAGCTAAGCTGCACTGAACCCTTGTTTATACTCCCCTTTTTATTTGAGGTTATTCCTCCCGGAGATGTCGCGCCTTTGTATGAAAAACCTGCACGCCAGGGGGCTCTACCACGATCGGCAACGCCCTTGCCCTATTTCGAGTCCGCTTAACAGCTCAAGCGGCTGCGACGAGAGCGGCAGAGTAGCCTCCTACGATCAACAACGCCCTCGACTCTGACTCGAGTCAAGCTCGACAGTTTGAGCGGCCGTGTTCAGAACGGGGAGGTGGCTCGTCTGGTAGCACGCGTACTCGGCAGGCCATGGGGATCCGTCCCCAAGACGCCGCTTGGGGCTTCCGCACCGGCGAGCCTTCCCGATCGGCGTAGGGCACACATACAAAGAGGAATTGAACTGGAAAATAACATGCATGAAAATTAAGAGTACTTCAAAGTTATATTACATCACATCATTGCTGCGGTTCTAACTAAAGATAAAACTTGTCTTGGTCGGGAAACCGCAGCGGCGAAGAAGAATGGGACGCCTAGTCCCGACGCTGGCCTTCCACCCTCTTGATTTCGTCAATGCAGTCGGTGTTGGGCTTGATGCGCTCCTTGAGCACCGTGAGGTCAACACCGTCCGACAAGCTCGTCATCATGGCCGCGAAGTCAAGGTCAGGGTTCCATTGCGCCACCTTGGTGAGGACCTTGGTCACGACCCTCTGGTAAAGCCGCCGGGCCTCCTTGGCCAGTGTGGCCGTCCTGTTGGAGTGAAGATAGGCCAAGGCTCCAAGGACGCCTTCGAAGAACTGGGTCAGCTTGGCGTTGACGGTCCCGCTGCGCTCAGGGGCGTACCTCACATTTGGCATCCCCATGTGTCGGATTTCGAGTTCCGGCAGACCCTTAAGGTTCAAACTCTGGGGTGCGCGCGGAGATTACGCTTCCTACCTACTCGTACTCGTCCGCCTCGCAATGATCTAAACTACCAAAAGAACAACACAAGAGACACAAAGTTTATACTGGTTCGGGCCACCGATGCGGTGTAATACCCTACTCCAGTGTGGTGTGGTGGATTGCCTCTTGGGCTGGTGATGATGAACACTACAAGGTAGAACAGCCTCGCGAGGTTCTGTTCTTGGCCTGGGGGACGAACTGCTAGGAGGAGTTCGATCGCCCTTCTCTCTCTCTGGTGCCTATCTAACTGATTGCCGGGTTGCTAGATGTTTCGATCTTCCTAGATGCCTCTACCCTGGGGGTGGCTAGTCCTATTTATAGGCGAAGGCCCTGGGCCTCTTCCCAAAAATTGAGCGGGAAGGGCGCCAACAGTTGGCCATTTTGAAGGGGAACATCTGGTATACTTATCCTGACTAAAGTTGGTCCTCGCCTGCCAAAGGCTCTGGTGATGACGCTGGCTTGGGCTCCACGGTGACTTCCTCCTTGTCGCGGAGCTGGTCTTGGTCTCGTTGCACCGAAATGGGTGCCTTTGCTTGATCCTCCCACCTGCGCTTGCTCCGTTTGCACCAAAGAGGAAAGGGAGGACACTGCGCAGGCTGGCGCCCGCCTGGCGCCTTTGGTCGTCATGGCTTGCGTCATCGGCACCTCGTGAGGTAACCCGCCTTGATCTCCCCGCCTCCTCGTGAGCCAACCTGATGAGGCCGCGTCTGAGGAAGCTCTGTGTCATCCGCCCTGCGAGGCTTGGCCCCTCGCGAGGGTCCTGGGTTTGTGTTGAGGAAGATGGGCCGTGCTGGGCGCCCTTTGAGCCATGCCGCAGGCCGCAGGCAGGCAAGTCTGGGGACCCCCGTTCCCAGAACACCGACAGTAGCCCCCGGGCCCAAGGCGCGCCCGGGCTTGGCCGTGCTGAGAGGCGAAAGGGCAAGGGAGAAGCACCTCGGGCACTAACAGCCTGCGGCCTTGGGCGCCGCGTGGCGGTTGATTGGACGTGGGCGCCTCCACTTCCCCATGATGCCTCGGCATCTGCACGGATTGGACAAGTCCCTGCATGCAAAATTGGACATGATTACCTGCGATCGTGGAGGTCGACGGTTGGCCTTCGCCGGCTATAAGTACGGAACGGCACGCGCCCTTCCTGTCCATCCCTCTTTGCTTCTCCTTCTTCTTCATGGCGCCTTCGAGGAGGTTCTCTACAGCTGGGAGCCTGGCCTTGGCCCGCGGCTGGCAGACGATTGCCCGCGTGCGGGGCCTGAGCCGTCGGTGCACCCTGCACTTCAAGTTTGACGGCGATGCCACCCTCTTAGTGAGGGTGTTTGGGGAAGACGGTCGCCACGCAGGGTGCTGCCCTGAGGACGACGACCGTGGCCGGGAGCCCAGCCCCGGCGACGATGGAGAGGGCAGCGCTCGCGTGATCGGCGGCGCTCAGGGTTCCCCAAGCTTCACCGGTTCTCTCTCATGTGGCGATTCTTCCAGCGGTGGCCGCAGCCAGCCTCCACGCCTCCATACCTGCCTGGGGGGCGGCGGTGCGTCTACCCACCGTCGCGCTCCGATGAAGCGCGAGAGGGAGTCTGCCTGAGTCCGAGAAGCAGCTCGAGTCTTCCCTGCAGGCCGGTGTGAGGCGAGCTGTGCCCGATTTGTTCTTTCTTTTCCTTTGTCCTGCATAAAAATACAGTAGCATGGAGCCCCGCGGGGGCGTGTTTGGGTTATCACTGTTAATTATCGCTCTGCTTTTGTTATCGTGCCTTCTGGCTTTGTGCCATTGTGTAGATAGTTTCCAACCCTAGCCGCGAGGGGGGCGACCGACCCAGGCCCTGTGTTCATGTCGCGGTGCTCGTGGGGCATGGACTGGAGGGGTGCTCCTTCAATGGACCCAGGTCGCGAAACCTTTGAATGGCTAGGACAGAAATACTCGCGAGGGTGCTCGGCCGCCCCTTCCCCTCGCGAGGCCTTGCATAAGAGAAATCGAGGCAGGAGAGTGAAAAAGTAAAAAAAACATAATTCAAAGGTGGCAATAGCTCCCATAAAACTTCGAATGAGAATGAACAAGCCAACTGTGGAAAGAAAATGAAAAGGCCGCGTCCGGCACCTAATCTAGTCTTTGACGTCTTCTCACCAGCGCGGAGCTAAGTGCTGCCACTGGGCGTGGGAGGGAGCCCCAGGGCCTGAGGCCGGCGCTCCTGAGACTCCGGGGCGTGTACAGCCCCACTCATTGTTACGTGAGAGTGTCACGGGCGGCGAGCTTCACAGGTGTTGGCCTTCTTCACAGGCTCCGGGCCTTTCCAAAATGCGATAGCTTCATAGGTAGTCGCCTTCTTCACAGGCTCCGGGCCTTTTCCAAAACACGATAGCTTCACAGGCAGTCGCCTTCTTCACAGGCTCTGGGCCTTTTCCAAAAAGGATGGTCTTCACAGGCGTTCGCCTTCTTCACAAGCTCTGGGCCTTTTCCAAAAAGGACGGTCTTCACAGGCGTTCACCTTCTTCACAGGCTCTGGGCCTTTTCGGGGGTAGAACCTCCGGAGGTGCTGGATGTTCCATGCGTTCTGGATCGGCACCCCCTCCTGAATCTCCAAGCGCGCGGAGCCGGGCCTGGAAACATGAACAACCTTAAATGGGCCCTCCCACATGGGAGAGAGCTTGTGTAGTCCCTCCCTGGAGAGGACCCGTGTGAACACGAGGTCTCCTACCTCAAGAGTTCTGGGCGGATGTGGAGGCAGTGATATCTTCGCAGCGCTTGTTGGTACCTCGCCGCCCGCAGTGCGGCTTCCCGGCGGCGTTCCTCCCCCAGCACAATGTCCATCCCCCGCATGGCGTCCAGCTGCACCTCATCGAACGCCAGGACCCGCGTGGAGCGACATCTGACCTCGTGAGGGAGGACCGCCTCGGCTCCGTAGACCAGGAAGAACGCGGTCTCTCTCGTTGGCTTGGCCGCGGTTGTGCGGATGGACCACAACACGGACGGAAGCTCGTCGTGCCAACCTCTTCCGCAGGCCTCCAACTTTTTCTTGAACGTCCTAGTTTTGAGGCCCCTTAGGACCTCTGCGTTGGCTCGCTCCGCCTGGCCGTTGCATTGGGGGTGTGCCCAGAGTTCGAACCTCAGGCACCCCCCCTTTAACGTGCAAGTGGTCGACATGGAGAAGAAAAGGTGCCGTGGACCGGCAACGAATAATCAAGCATGGTGGACCAAACGCATAACCATAGATAAACGTAAAAGGGATACATGCCGTTGGGTCTGGCCCGAGCAGCTTGGGGATGAAGCAGCCCGAGGGGCGTGTCGGATTCACGGGTTCCGGAAGACCCTTAAGGTTCGAACTCTGGGGTGCGCGTGGATATCGTGCCCACTACCTCTCTGTCTCGTAAGGATCTAATTACCAGAAGAACAACGCAAGAGACACAGGGTTTATACTGGTTCGGGCCACCATTGTGGTGTAATACCCTACTCCAGTGTGGTGGGTGGATTGCCCCTTGGGCTGATGATGAAGAACAATACAAGGAAGAATGACCTCGCGAGGGTCTGCTCTTGGCTAGGGGATGAACTGCTAGGGGGAGTTCGATCGCCCTTCTCTCTCTCTCTCTACTTGGTCTAGATGCTGAATCAGATTCGATCCCTACTGGTTTCTTGGTACTCGATCCGATGCCTCTACCCTGGGGGTGGCTAGCCCTATTTATAGGCAAAGGCCCTGGGCCTCTTCCCAAATATTGAGCGGGAAGGGCGCCAACAATTGGCCAATTTGAAGGGGAACATCTGGTACACTTATCCAGACTAAAGTTGGTCTTTGCCTGCCAAAGGCCCTGTGGTGACGCCGTCCTGGCCTCCATGGTGACCTCCTACCCACCGTTGGACTGGTCTTGGTCTCGTTGCACCGAAATGGGTGCCTTTGCTTCATCCTCTCGCATGCGCTTGCCCCCTTTGCACCAAAGAGGAAAGGGAGACGTTGCGCGGGCTGGCGCCCGCCTGGCACCCTTGGTCGTCATGGCTTGCATCATGGGCACCTCGTGAGGTACCCACCTTGATCTCTCCCCTCCTCGCGAGCCATCCTAAGGAGGCCGTGCTTGGGGAAGCGCCGTGTCGTCCGCCTCGCGAGGGTCTTGAACCTTGTGCTGATGAAGATGGGCCACGCTGGGCCCCCATTTGATCCATGCCGCAGGCCGCAGGCAGGCAAGTCTGGGGACCCCCATTCCCAGAATGCCGACAGTAGCCCCCGGGCCCAAGGCGCGCACGGACTTGGCCGTGCCGAGAGGCGAAAGGGCAAGGGCGAAGCGCCGTGGGCCCTAACAGCCTGCGGCCTCGGGCGCCGCGGGGTGGTTGATTGGACGTGGGCGTCTCCGCTTCCCCACGACGCCTCGATGATCACGCGGATTGGACAAGTCCCTGCATGCAAATCGTGTCATGATTACCTGTGATCGTGGAGGCCGACGGTTGGCCTCCGCCGGCTATAAGTACGGCACCGCGCGTGCCTTTCCGGTCCATCTCCCCTTGCTCTCTCCTTCGCCTTGATTCTTGCTCCGCCTTGTCGTGATGGCTCCGATTCGCCAGCTCTCTGCAGCGGAGAAGGGAAAGGCTCCTCAAGAGGTACCTGACCCGCTCCCGCCGAAGAAACGGCCTGCCCTGCGCGGCCGAGACGAGGAGAATCGCCTGGTGGTGTTGAGGCCTTGGTACGAGCGGCCTCTGCCGGGATTCCCGCTTCCCTTGTATGCCCACGCCGAGGGCCCTGGAAGAGGAGATGTCGATCCCCTCGGCCAGCGCCGTCGCCGGCGCCGGAGGGTCACGAAGGTGTTGGTCGTTCCTCCTGGAGTCCACGCCAAGGGCTCCTCCCGCGAGCTCGTGCTCCACGCCGCCATGCCTCCGCGGACTTGGATTCTCTTTCCTCCCTTCTTCGCCTCCGTCTTCCAGCAGGGGGGACTCCTGGAGCTGTGGCTACAGCACGCCGACTGCAGCACTCCTGCGACCGGGGCAGAAGTCGCGATCACTGCCCCGGGCGAGGTCTTCATGACTCATGGCTGGGGCGAGATCGCTCGGTGCTGCAGAACAAGGGGAGCCCTCAGGATCCACCTGGAGTACGAAGGCGCTTCGGTGATGTTCTTCAAGTTCTTCGACGCGAACGGTCGCCGGCTAGAGTGCTGCCCCGGGGGAGGCGGCCAGGACCTCGTCATGGCGACGGCTGGGCCTGCCAACCGCCCCCTGGACAACTCCACAAGCGACGGGAGCGCCGGAGGATCCAGCGATCCCAGTGAGGTCTTCGCGACGCCGAAGACGAGCGACGACAGCTACGAGCCTGCGAGCTGACGCCCCTCCCGGAGCAGGGCAGGCTCGCTTGGTCGCCGTCGATCCTGATCTGGATGGGGTTGGCGCCGGTGCCTGACGGCCCACTGTTGATGATGGCATCTTTTGCGAGGGCGCGTGTAGTTAGCACCCTTTGGGATCCGTTCCCTGCGAGGAATCACATTGTGCCCCATAGGGGCTTGTAAGGCGGCTGTGATCCTTGTTGTTAATATGTAACCCTTGCTATGGATTTGTGCGAATCGCAAACTCCGTCATAGTTCGGTCTTCCCTTCCGCACCTCTCGAGGGCTTGGTGCTCTGCGTCGACAGGTCCCAGTCCCAAGGCGGCGTCAGCCGTCGCTGGTATGCCAGGTCGCGATGCCGTGGTCAAGGCCAGGAGGTGAGCGACCCGGGGTCCGGTAAGAGCCCCTGAGTCGCGATGCTCAGGAGGTCCCCTTTGGCGCCCAAGCAGCCGTCGCTTGGTGAGAAAAAGAAGCAACATCGCTAGTACGGAGTCGCTTTAGGTGCGGGGGTAGTGCCACGGTAGCCAACGCTTTGGATGGTGACTTATCTTGAGAATCGAGGATCGTCCCCAGCGTGTCGTCGGGTCCGGGGGGTAGCTTGAGCGGAGCCTTTGGACGAGGTCCTCGCGTGCCCCTTCTCTCTCGCCTTTGCTCCCCTTTCTGCTCTACGTCCTCGGGTCCCGGCCCTCGAGCTTGTCTCAGCCGTCGCTGGTATGCCAGGTCGAGATGCCGTGGACAAGGCCAGAGGGTGAGGGCTGGAGAGCCAGTAAGAGCCCTGAGTCGCGATGCTCAGGCACCCCCCCTTTAACGTGCAAGTGGTTCGCGCGGGCGAGGGCGAAGGGAATGCCGTGAGGGCCTTGGCTAGTGCGGTTCCCTCTATGGGCTCTGCAGATTCATCACAAAAAGAAGACGGGGCTGCCATAGCAGCGATTAGTTGACTGGTAGTCGCTCAGGAGCTCGCTGGTTGGAGCGGGCGAGGTGTGTCTGGGCACCCGTGGGCCCGCGCGGGACTCACGAGGCCCTACCTCTAGGCGGGTTGCGCCTGGCGCTGGGCCGTATCTTGATATGTGTTCCTGCAAAATCTGGTTAGATGCCGGCACTCTACGTCCTCGGGTCCCGGCCCTCGAGCTTGTCTCAGTCGTCGCTGGTATGCCAGGTCGTGATGCCGTGGACAAGGCCAGAGGGTGAGGGCTGGAGAGCCAGTAAGAGCCCTGAGTCGCGATGCTCAGGGCCCCCCCCCTTTAACGTGCAAGTGGTCGACATGAAGAAGAAGAGGCGCCGCGGACGGCATCGAGTAATGATGCATAATTGGAAATAAACGCGGAAGGGATACACGCCGCTGGGTCTAGCCCGAGTGGCCTGGGGATGATGCAGCCCGAGGGGCGCCCCCAGCAGAGCAAGCTAGCGACTAAGAAGATAAAAAGGGATACATGCCACAGGGACGGACCCACGCGGCCTGGGAATGACACAACCCTGGGAGGGCGCTCCCAGCTGGGAATGAAACTTGAAAGATGTCACCTGAAGATGTCGTCGGTGCAGTGGCGTTGGTGCAGTAGACTCGGTGGGCTGCGGAAGCCGATCCTCACGAGCCCCCAGGCCCAGGGGCCTCGGGAGGCTCCGGAGACATTGGTGGTTCCTCGTGAGCAGCCTCCATCTCCGCCAGGGCCGTGGAACGCCTGCCTTCTTGCGCCTCCAAGATGCTCCTTATGATGCGCTGGTACGCCGCAGCCACGCTCCGCACGCCATAAGGCATGCGAACATAGCTGTGGGGTGGTCCTCCGCAGTGACCCACTTGTGAGGGCCAGAGGCGCTCCGCCGTGGCGATCTGATTGAGGCCTGGTACGTCGACGCAGACGCGCAGCCCACCATCCTCGCCTGGATGGGGAGCCACAGCTAGTGGGCGACGACAACCTCTCATGATCCTTGACTCCTGTAGTTCTTGAATGGCCTTGCTAACAAACTCCTGCTGGTCTGACCTTCTTTCCCTGGCTTCCTTTTGAGGGAAACATGCCTCTAAGCACGCCTCCACATGGTGCCCCAGCGCCTCCCTCGTGACCTTGGCGAGGTCGGTGGCCCTCCAGGTGAGAGCCCCCGAGCCCTGCCTGAGGAGGGCGCCGGGCACGCTTTCCTATGCGATTGAAGGAAGATCCCCCTTGGCAGACGCGGGCCTTGAAGGGCCTGCCTCCTGAGGGGCTGAGCCTGACGTCGTCTTCTTCTTCTTGGGGGTGGTCTTAGGAAGCCTCCTGCTTCCGCGATCTGGGTCTTCTAGTGACGCGGCCTGAAAGGCTCGCTCCAGGGCACACACTGCATCCTTCCCTTGACATGGCACCATGATGACGCCGCCGCTTCCTGCCATCTTGAGGACGTGGTAGCCGTGGTGAGTCACGGCCATGAACTTGGCCAGCGCCGGGTACCCGAGGATGGCGTTGTACGGCAGGCGGATGTGGGCGACGTCAAAGTCGATGAGCTCGGTGCGGTAGTTGTCGTAGGTGCCGAAGGTGACTGGGAGGCGGACCTGCCCGACCGGGACCGTGGAACCGTCGGTGACTCCGGAGAAGGGCTTGGTTGGCTGAAGCTGGTCATTGGGCACTTGGAGGCTGTTGAATGTTTCCACGAACAAGACATTTAGCCCTGCCCCTCCGTCGATGAGGGTCCTGGTGACCAGAACGTTGCTGATGACTGGGGAACAAAGCATGGGGAGGACTCCGGCTGTGGCCGCGCACTTGAGCTGGTCTGCTGAGCTGAACGTGCTGGTGCAGGCCGACCACCTGAGGGGACGCGTTGCTTCGAGCTTGGGGAGAACTGCATTCACTTCGCGAGCAAACTGCTTGAAGATACGTTGAGAGGCTGGGGCTTGAGCTCCGCCCAGGATGCAGGCGATTGTGCGAGGCTCTTGGAAGCCCCCAACCCCCTCGTCTTGGTGGCGGTCTTCATTCCTTCTTGGCTGAGGCGGCAACGGCGGCAGGCCTGGGTTGCCATGAGGGCGATCCTCACGAGGCTGGTCCCTCCAGTCCCCCTCGCGAGGCAGGTCGGGCCAGCGGTCCTCGCGAGGTTGGTCACGCCAGCCTTGACGTGGGCCACGATCTTCCCAGCATCCAGGGTTCCTTCCTCCTCCTCGGCCGTAGCCCCGGTCAGCACGATCAGGGCGTCGTCCGACTCTTCATTCTCGCACGGCGCGGAGTTCTTGGCATTCATTGGTGTTGTGGGTGTGGAGGTCGTGGTACACACAGTACCGGCTGCCCCTAGAGGATTCGGGCAGATCCTTGCCCCTCTTAGTGTCCGGCTCTGCCGCGAGCACGGCGGCCCCCTTGCGCTTCACGTCCTTGGCCTTGGGCTTCTTCTCTTCTGGGTCCGCGGCAGGCAGCTCGAGGAGGGAGAGACGTCCTTCCTCAGCCCTGGCGCACTTGGTCGCCAGGTTGAACAGCTCCAGGGAGGTGCAGAGGTCTTCGTGCATCGCCAACTCCTCCTTCATCTTGACATCGCGCACGCCGTCGGAGAAGGCCGAAATTATGGCTTCTTCGGACATCTTGGTGATCTTGAGGCGCGCACTGTTGAAGCGCTGGATGTACTTTTGCAGGGTCTCTCCGGGTTGTTGCTTGATGCGGCGCATGTCGCTCACGGCCGGTGGCCGGTCGCGAGTACCTTGGAAGTTGGCGATGAAGCGAGTACACATCTGGTCCCAGGAGGAGATCGTGCCTGGGGCCAGGTTCAGGAGCCAAGTGCGGGCACCTTCCTTCAGCGCCATGGGGAACCAGTTCGCCATGACCTTTTCGTCCCCGCTGGCAGCTTCGATTCCCAGCTCGTAGAGCTGGAGGAACTCTGTGGGATCAGTTGTGCCGTCGTAGCGAGGAGGCAAGTCCGGCTTGAACTTGCCGGGCCACGCGATGCTACGCAGCTCGGGGGTGTAGGTGCGGCAGCCAGCGGTGGCCGCGGGAGGTATTGGTTGAGGCAGAGCTTGGCCTTGTGGGTCCCCTTGCGCCGCAGCTGGGAGCAGCGCGGGGTCTTGACGCGCCGGAGCTGGAGCGGGGTCTCCGCGAGCCGGGGCTGGGAGCGCCCGGGCGGCCTCTTGCGGTCGCGGGACTTCTTGGCAGCTCCGTTCCTGCTGGGCCGGCGCATGACGGAGCGGGTTCCGCCCAGGAGCTGCGCGCCTTGGGGCCATGGCATCTTCTTGGAAAGGAGGCGGCTGGAATGCCCTCGGGGCTTCATTGCCCATGCGGGGCGGAGTGCGGCGCAGCGGTGCGGAAGGCGCGGGAGAGCCCCCTGCGGCGCAGATGAGCTCGGCGATGCGATCGAGCCACTCCTCATAGACGTCGTCGACGGGGCGGTAGCGCAGGAGCTCGTTCGCCGCGATGAGCGCAGCCGGAGCCTCCAAGGGCGCATGAAGCGCGTGCGACGAAGAACCGGCCGGGGTGAGCGACGGAGTGGCGGTGCGGCCATCCCGCCGCACGGACGGGTGCTGAGAGGATGCTTGCTGCTCGTTCCCCGTCGGGCCAGTGGCGGCGTTGACGGCGGGCGACGGGGAACGACGAGGACGCCCATCGATGGGGGCCGTCTGGACGGCGCGTGAAGCGATGGCGGCCCGGCGCTCGGCACGGGCCCGACGAGCGTCAGACATGGATGCGGTGGTCGGAGGAGAGCGGAGCGGTGGGAGACAGATTCCGGCGCACCCCTACCTGGCGCACCAAAATGTCGGATTCACGGGTTCCGGCAGACCCTTAAGGTTCGAACTCTGGGGTGCGTGCGAAGATCGTGCCCACTACCTCTCCGTCTCGTAAGGATCTAACTACCAGAAGAACAACACAAGAGACACAGGGTTTATACTGGTTCGGGCCACCATTGTGGTGTAATACCCTACTCCAATGTGGTGGGTGGATTGCCCCTTGGGCCGATGATGAAGAACAATACAAGGAAGAATGACCTCGCGAGGGTCTGCTCTTGGCTAGGGGATGAACTGCTAGGGGGAGTTCGATCGCCCTTCTCTCTCTCTCTCCCTCTCTATCTATCTATCTATCTCTCTACTTGCTCTAGATGCTGAATCAGATTCGATCCCTACTGGTTTCTTGGTACTCGATCCGATGCCTCTACCCTGGGGGTGGCTATCCCTATTTATAGGCAAAGGCCCTGGGCCTCTTCCCAAATACTGAGCGGGAAGGGCGCCAACAATTGGCCAATTTGAAGGGGAACATCTGGTACACTTATCCTGACTAAAGTTGGTCTTCGCCTGCCAAAGGCCCTATGGTGACGCCGTCCTGGGCTCCATGGTGACCTCCTTCCCACCGTTGGACTGGTCTTGGTCACGTTGCACCGAAATGGGTGCCTTTGCTTGATCCTCTCGCCTGCGCTTGCCCCCTTTGCGCCAAAGAGGAAAGCGAGACGCTGCGCGGGCTGGCGCCCGCCTGGCACCCTTGGTCATCATGGCTTGCGTCATGGGCACCTCGTGAGGTACCCGCCTTGATCTCTCCGCCTCCTCGCGAGCCAGCCTAAGGAGGCCGTGCTTGAGGAAGTGCCGTGTCGTCTGCCTCGCGAGGCTTGGCCCCTCACGAGGGTCTTGAACCTTGTGCTGATGAAGATGGACCACGCTAGGCCCCCATTTGAGCCACGCCGCAGGCGCAGGCATTCAAGTCTGGGGACCCCCGTTCCCAGAACGCCGACAGGGCGCCCCACCAGAGTAAGCTAACAACATGAAAATGAAAGGGATACATGCCGCAGGGACGGACCCACGCGGCCTGGGAAGGATGCAGCCCTGGGGGGGCACTTCCCAGCTGGGAATGAAACTTAAAAGATGTCACCAGATGATGTTGAGGATGGACGAGTGTTGGTGCAGCAGACTCGGTGGGCTGCAGGAGCCGCTCCTCACGAGCCCCCAGGCCCTGGGGCCTCGGGAGGTTCCGGAGGCGCTGGTGGCTCTTCGCGGACCATCTCCATCTCCGCCAAGGCTGCGGAATGCCTGGCCTCTTGAGCCTCCATGATGCCCCTTATGAGGCGCTGGTACGTGGCAGCCACGCTCGGCAAGCCGTAAGGCATGCGAACGTAGCTGTGGGGTGGACCTTCGCAGCGCCCCACTCGCGAGGGCTAGAGGCGCTCCAGAGTGGCGACTCAATTGATCCCTGGTACGTCGACGCAGACGCACAGCCCACCATCCTCGCCTGGATGGGGAGCCACAGCTGGTAGGCGGCGGTCGCCTCTCATGACTCTTGACTCCTGTAGCTCTTGAATGGCCTTGCTGACGAACTCCTAAGGGTCTTGCTTGAAGGAAATATGCCCTAGAGGCAATAATAAAGTTATTATTTATTTCCTTATATCATGATAAATGTTTATTATTCATGCTAGAATTGTATTAACTGGAAACATAATACATGTGTGAATACATAGACAAACAGAGTGTCACTAGTATGCCTCTACTTGACTAGCTCATTAATCAAAGATGGTTATGTTTCCTAGCCATGAACAAAGAGTTGTTATTTGATTAACGAGATCACATCATTAGTTGAATGATCTGATTGACATGACCCATTCCATTAGCATAGCACCCGATCGTTTAGTATGTTGCTATTGCTTTTATCCATGACTTATACATGTTCCTTTAACTATGAGATTATGCAACTCCTGTTTACCGTAGGAACACTTTGTGTGCTACCAAACGTCACAACGTAACTGGGTGATTATAAAGGTGCTCTACAGGTGTCTCCGAAGGTACATATTGGGTTGGCGTATTTCGAGATTAGGATTTGTCACTCCGATTGTCGGAGAGGTATCTCAGGGCCTTCTCGGTAATGCACATCACATAAAGCCTTGCAAGCATTGCAACCAATGAGTTAGTTGCGATATGATGTATTACGGAACGAGTAAAGAGACTTGCCGGTAACGAGATTGAACTAGGTATTGGATACCGACGATCGAATCTCGGGCAAGTAACATACCGATGACAAAGGGAACAACGTATGTTGTTATGCGGTCTGACCAATAAAGATCTTTGTAGAATATGTAGGAGCCAATATGGGCATCCAGGTCCCGCTATTGGTTATTGACCGGAGGCGTGTCTCGGTCATGTCTACATTGTTCTCGAACCGTAGGGTCCGCACGCTTAACGTTACGATGACAGTTATTATGAGTTTATACATTTTGATGTACTGAAGGAGTTCGGAGTCCCGGATGTGATCACGGACATGACGAGGAGTCTCGAAATGGTCGAGACGTAAAGAATGATATATTGGAAGCCTATGTTTGGACATCGGATGCATTCCAGGTGAAATCAGGATTTTACCGGAATACCGGGAGGGTTACTGGAACCCCCCAGGAGCATAATGGGCCAACATGGGCCTTGGAGGAGAGGTGAGAGGGCTGCCCTCATGGGCTGCGCGCCTCCCCCCTTCCCCTAGTCCTATTAGGACTAGGAGAGGTGGGCGCCCCCCCTCTCTCTCTCTCCCCCTTGGAGAATCCTAGTCCAACTAGGATTGGGGGGGGGGGGAATCCTACTCCCAGAGGGAGTAGGACTCTCCTGGCGCGCCAGGCTTGGCCGGCCAGCCCCTCCCCCTTGGCTCCTTTATATACGGGGGCAGGGGGCACCCCAAAGACACACAAGTTGATCTACGGATCGTTCCTTAGCCGTGTGCGGTGCCCCCTTCCACCAAATTCCACCTCGGTCATATCGTTGCAGTGCTTAGGCGAAGCCCTGCGCTGGTAACACATCAGGATCGTCACCACGCCGTCGTGCTGACGGAACTCTTCCCCGACGCTTTGCTGGATCAGAGCCCGGGGATCGTCATCGAGCTGAACGTGTGCCAAGAACTCGGAGGTGCCGGAGTAACGGTGCTGTGATCGGTTGGATCGCGAGGAGAACGTACGACTACTTACTCTACGTTGTGTCAACGCTTCCGCTTCGGTCTACGAGGGTACGTAGACAACACTCTCCCCTCTCGTTGCTATGCATCACCATGATCTTGCGTGTGCGTAGGAAAAATTTGAAATTACTACGTTCCCCAACAGTGGCATCCGAGCCTAGGTTTTTATGGTATGATGTTATTTGCACGAGTAGAACACAAGTGAGTTGTGGACGATACAAGTCATACTGCCTACCAGCATGTCATACTTTGGTTCAGCGGTATTGTTGGACGAGACGATCCGGACCAACCTTACGCGTACTCTTACGCGAGACCGGTTCCCTCGACGTGCTTTGCACATAGATGGCTTGCGGAAGACTGTCTCTCCAACTTTAGTTGAACCGAGTGTGGCTACGCCCGGTCCTTGAGAAGGTTAAAACGGAGTCTATTTGACAAACTATCGTTGTGGTTTTGATGCGTAGGTAAGATGAGTTCTTGCTTAAGCCCGTAGCAGCCACGTAAAACTTGCAACAACAAAGTAGAGGACGTCTAACTTGTTTTTGCAGGGCATGTTGTGATGTGATATGGTCAAGACATGATGCTAAATTTTATTGTATGAGATGATCATGTTTTGTAACCGAGTTATCGGCAACTGGCAGGAGCCATATGGTTGTCGCTTTATTGTATGCAATGCAATCGCGATGTAATGCTTTACTTTATTACTAAGCGGTAGTGATAGTCGTGGAAGCATAAGATTGGCGAGACGACAACGATGCTATGATGGAGATCAAGGTGTCGCGCCGGTGACGATGGTGATCATGACGGTGCTGCGGAGATGGAGATCACAAGCACAAGATGATGATGGCCATATCATATCACTTATATTGATTGCATGTGATGTTTATCTTTTATGCATCTTATCTTGCTTTGTTTGACGGTAGCATTATAAGATGATCTCTCACTAATTATCAAGAAGTGTTCTCCCTGAGTATGCACCGTTGCGAAAGTTCTTCGTGCTGAGACACCACGTGATGATCGGGTGTGATAGGCTCTACGTTCAAATACAACGGGTGCAAAACAGTTGCACACGCGGAATACTCAGGTTTAACTTGACGAGCCTAGCATATAACAGATATGGCCTCGGAACACGGAGACCGAAAGGTCGAGCGTGAATCATATAGTAGATATGATCAACATAGTGATGTTCACCATTGAAACTACTCCATCTCACGTGATGATCGGACATGGTTTAGTTGATTTGGATCACGTGATCACTTAGAGGATTAGAGGGATATCTATCTAAGTGGGAGTTCTTAAGTAATATGATTAATTGAACTTAAATTTATCATGAACTTAGTACCTGATAGTATCTTGCTTGTCTATGTTGTGTAGATAGATGGCTTGTGATGTTGTTCCGTTGAATTTTAATGTGTTCCTTGAGAAAGCAAAGTTGAAAGATGATGGTAGCAATTACACGGACTGGGTCCGTAACTTGAGGATTATCCTCATTGCTGCACAGAAGAATTACGTCCTGGAAGCACCGCTAGGTGCCAGGCCTGGTGCAAGAGCTACGCCAGATGTTGTGAACGTCTGGCAAAGCAAAGCTGATGACTACTCTATAGTTCAGTGTGCCATGCTTTACGGCTTAGAACCGGGACTTCAACGACGTTTTGAACACCATGGAGCATATGAGATGTTCCAGGAGTTGAAGTTAATATTTCAAGCAAATGCCCGGATTGAGAGATATGAAGTCTCCAATAAGTTCTATAGCTGTAAGATGGAGGAGAACGGTTCTGTCAGTGAGCATATACTCAAAATGTCTGGGTATAACAATCACTTGATTCAACTGGGAGTTAATCTTCCGGATGATTGCGTCATTGACAGAATTCTCCAATCACTGCCACCAAGCTACAAGAGCTTCGTGATGAACTATAATATGCAAGGGATGACCAAAACAATGCCCGAGCTCTTCGCGATGCTGAAAGCCGCGGAGGTAGAAATCAAAAAGGAGCATCAAGTGTTGATGGTTAACAAAACCACTAGTTTCAAGAAAAAGGGCAAAGGGAAGAAAAGGGGAACTTCAAAAAGAACATCAAGCAAGTTGCTAATCAAGAGAAGAAACCCAAGTCTGGACCTAAGCCTGAAACTGAGTGCTTCTATTGCAAGCAGACTGGTCACTGGAAGCGGAACTGCCCCAAGTATTTGGCGGATAAGAAGGATGGCAAGGTTAACAAAGGTATATATGATATACATGTTATTGATGTGTACCTTACTAATTCTCGCAGTAGCACCTGGGTATTTGATACTGGTTCTGTTGCTAATATTTGCAACTCAAAACAGGGGCTACGGATTAAGCGAAGATTGGCTAAGGACGAGGTGACGATGCGCGTGGGAAATGGTTCCAAAGTCGATGTGATCGCGGTCGGCACGCTACCTCTACATCTACCTTCGGGATTAATATTAGATCTAAATAATTGTTATTTAGTACCAGCGTTGAGCATGAACATTATATCTGGATCTTGTTTGATGCGAGACGGTTATTCATTTAAACCAGAGAATAATGGTTGTTCTATTTATATGAGTAATATCTTTTATGGTCATGCACCATTAAAGAATGGTTTGTTCTTACTTAATCTCGATAGTAGTAATACACATATTCATAATGTTGAAGCCAAAAGATGCAGAGTTGATAATGATAGTGCAACTTATTTGTGGCACTGCCGTTTAGGTCATATCGGTGTAAAACGCATGAAGAAACTCCATACTGATGGACTTTTGGAGTCACTTGATTATGAATCACTTGGCACTTGCGAACCGTGCCTTATGGGCAAGATGACTAAAACACCGTTCTCCGGTACTGTGGAGAGAGCAACAGATTTATTGGAAATCATACATACTGATGTATGTGGTCCAATGAATGTTGAGGCTCGTGGCGGATATCGTTATTTTCTCACCTTCACTGATGATTTAAGCAGATATGGGTATATCTACTTAATGAAACACAAGTCTGAAACATTTGAAAAGTTCAAAGAATTTCAGAGTGAAGTGGAAAATCATCGTAACAAGAAAATAAAATTTCTACGATCTGATCGTGGAGGAGAATATTTGAGTTACGAGTTTGGTCTACATTTGAAACAATGCGGAATAGTTTCGCAACTCACGCCACCCGGAACACCACAACGTAATGGTGTGTCCGAACGTCGTAATCGTACTTTACTAGATATGGTGCGATCTATGATGTCTCTTACCGATTTACCACTATCGTTTTGGGGTTATGCTCTAGAGACAGCTGCATTCACGTTAAATAGGGCACCATCGAAATCCGTTGAGACGACGCCTTATGAACTATGGTTTGGCAAGAAACCAAAGTTGTCGTTTCTTAAAGTTTGGGGCTGCGATGCTTATGTGAAAAAGCTTCAACCTGATAAGCTCGAACCCAAATCGGAAAAATGTGTCTTCATAGGATACCCAAAGGAGACTGTTGGGTATACCTTCTATCACAGATCCGAAGGCAAAATTTTTGTTGCTAAAGTCGGAAACTTTCTAGAGAAGGAGTTTCTCTCGAAAGAAGTGAGTGGGAGGAAAGTAGAACTTGATGAGATAACTGTATCTACTCCCTTATTGAGAAGTAGTACGTCACAGAAATCAGTTTCTGTGACACCTACGCCAAATAGGGAGGAAGCTAATGATAATGATCATGAAACTTCAGATCAAGTTTCTACTGAACTTCGTAGATCAACCAGAATAAGATCCGCACCAGAGTGGTACGGTAATCCTATTTTGGAAGTCATGTTACTAGACCATGATGAACCTATGAACTATGAAGAAGCGATGGTGAGCCCAAATTCCGCAAAGTGGCTTGAGGCCATGAAATCTGAGATGGGATCCATGTATGAGAACAAAGTGTGGACTTTGGTTGACTTGCCCGATGATCGGCAAGCAATTGAGAATAAATGGATTTTTAAGAAGAAGACTGACGCTGATAGTAATGTTACTGTCTATAAAAATCGACTTGTTGCAAAAGGTTTTCGACAAGTTCAAGGGATTGACTACGATGAGACTTTCTCACCCGTAGCGATGCTTAAGTCTGTCCGAATCATGTTAGCAATTGCCGCATTTTATGATTATGAAATTTGGCAAATGGATGTCAAAACTGCATTCCTGAATGGATTTCTGGAAGAAGAGTTGTATATGATGCAACCAGAAGGTTTTGTCGATCCAAAGGGAGCTAACAAAGTGTGCAAGCTCCAGCGATCCATTTATGGACTGGTGCAAGCCTCTCGGAGTTGGAATAAACGCTTTGATAGTGTGATCAAAGCATTTGGTTTTATACAGACTTTTGGAGAAGCCTGTATTTACAAGAAAGTGAGTGGGAGCTCTGTAGCATTTCTGATATTATATGTGGATAACATATTACTGATCGGAAATAATATAGAATTTCTGGATAGCATAAAGGGATACTTGAATAAGAGTTTTTCAATGAAAGACCTCGGTGAAGCTGCTTACATATTGGGCATTAAAATCCATAGAGATAGATCAAGACGCTTAATAGGACTTTCACAAAGCACATACCTTGACAAAGTTTTGAAAAAGTTCAAAATGGATCAGGCAAAGAAAGGGTTCTTGCCTGTGGCACAAGGTGTGAAGTTGAGTAAGACTCAATGCCCGACCACCGCAGAAGATAGAGAGAAAATGAAAAATGTTCCCTATGCTTCAGCCATAGGCTATATCATGTATGCAATGCTGTGTACCAGACCTGATGTGTGCCTTGCTGTAAGTTTAGCAGGCAGGTACCAAAGTAATCCAGGAGTGGATCACTGGACAGCGGTCAAGAACATCCTTAAGTACTTGAGAAGGACTAAGGATATGTTTCTCATTTATGGAGGTGACAAAGAGCTCGTCGTAAACGATTACGTCGATGCGAGCTTTGACACTGATCCGGACGATTCTAAATCGCAAACCGGATACGTATTTACATTAAACGGTGGAGCTGTCAGTTGGTGCAGTTCTAAACAAAGCGTCGTGGCGGGATCTACATGTGAAGCTGAGTACATAGCCGCTTCGGAAGCAGCTAATGAAGGAGTCTGGATGAAGGAGTTCATATCCGATCTAGGTGTTGTACCTAGCGTATCGGGTCCAATGAAAATCTTTTGTGACAATACTGGTGCAATTGCCTTGGCAAAGGAATCCCGATTTCACAAAAGAACCAAACACATCAAAAGACGCTTCAACTCCATCCGAGATTTGGTCCAGGTGGGAGACATAGAGATATGCAAGATACATACGGATCTGAATGTTGCAGACCCGTTGACTAAGCCTCTTCCACGAGCAAAACATGATCAGCACCAAGACTCCATGGGTGTTAGAATCATTACTTTGTAATCTAGATTATTGACTCTAGTGCAAGTGGGAGACTGAAGGAAATATGCCCTAGAGGCAATAATAAAGTTATTATTTATTTCCTTATATCATGATAAATGTTTATTATTCATGCTAGAATTGTATTAACTGGAAACATAATACATGTGTGAATACATAGACAAACAGAGTGTCACTAGTATGCCTCTACTTGACTAGCTCATTAATCAAAGATGGTTATGTTTCCTAGCCATGAACAAAGAGTTGTTATTTGATTAACGAGATCACATCATTAGTTGAATGATCTGATTGACATGACCCATTCCATTAGCATAGCACCCGATCGTTTAGTATGTTGCTATTGCTTTTATCCATGACTTATACATGTTCCTTTAACTATGAGATTATGCAACTCCCGTTTACCGTAGGAACACTTTGTGTGCTACCAAACGTCACAACGTAACTGGGTGATTATAAAGGTGCTCTACAGGTGTCTCCGAAGGTACATATTGGGTAGGCGTATTTCGAGATTAGGATTTGTCACTCCGATTGTCGGAGAGGTATCTCAGGGCCTTCTCGGTAATGCACATCACATAAAGCCTTGCAAGCATTGCAACCAATGAGTTAGTTGCGAGATGATGTATTACGGAACGAGTAAAGAGACTTGCCGGTAACGAGATTGAACTAGGTATTGGATACCGACGATCGAATCTCGGGCAAGTAACATACCGATGACAAAGGGAACAACGTATGTTGTTATGCGGTCTGACCAATAAAGATCTTCGTAGAATATGTAGGAGCCAATATGGGCATCCAGGTCCCGCTATTGGTTATTGACCGGAGGCGTGTCTCGGTCATGTCTACATTGTTCTCGAACCGTAGGGTCCGCACGCTTAATGTTACGATGACAGTTATTATGAGTTTATACATTTTGATTTACCGAAGGAGTTCGGAGTCCCGGATGTGATCACGGACATGACGAGGAGTCTCGAAATGGTCGAGACGTAAAGAATGATATATTGGAAGCCTATGTTTGGACATCGGATGCATTCCAAGTGAAATCAGGATTTTACCGGAATACCGAGAGGGTTACCGGAACCCCCCAGGAGCATAATGGGCCAACATGGGCCTTGGAGGAGAGGTGAGAGGGCTGCCCTCATGGGCTGCACGCCTCCCCCCTTCCCCTAGTCCTATTAGGACTAGGAGAGGTGGGCGCCCCCTCTCTCTCTCTCTCCCCCTTGGAGAATCCTAGTCCAACTAGGATTGGGGGGGGGGGAATCCTACTCCCAGAGGGAGTAGGACTCTCCTGGCGCGCCAGGCTTGGCCGGCCAGCCCCTCCCCCTTGGCTCCTTTATATACGGGGGCAGGGGGCACCCCAAAGACACACAAGTTGATCTACGGATCGTTCCTTAGCCGTGTGCGGTGCCCCCTTCCACCAAATTCCACCTCGGTCATATCGTTGCAGTGCTTAGGCGAAGCCCTGCGCCGGTAACACATCAAGATTGTCACCACGCCGTCGTGCTGACGGAACTCTTCCCCGACGCTTTGCTGGATCGGAGCCCGGGGATCGTCATCGAGCTGAACGTGTGCCAAGAACTCGGAGGTGCCGGAGTAACGGTGCTGTGATCGGTTGGATCGCGAGGAGAACGTACGACTACTTCCTCTACGTTGTGTCAACGCTTCCGCTTCGGTCTACGAGGGTACGTAGACAACACTCTCCCCTCTCGTTGCTATGCATAACCATGATCTTGCGTGTGCGTAGGAAAAATTTGAAATTACTACGTTCCCCAACATTGCTCTCCTTGCCTTACTCCTTCTTGAGGGAAACGTGCTTCGAAACACGCCTCCACGTGGTGCCCAAGCGCCTCCCTCGTGACCTTAGCCAGGTCGGTGGCCCTACAGGGGAGAGCTCCCGAGCCCTGCCTGACGAGGGCACTGGGCGCGCTTTCCTATGCGATGGAAGGAGCTTCCCCCTGGGCAGGCACGGGCCCTGAGGGGCCTGCCTCCTGAGGGGCTGGTCCTGACGATGTCTTCTTCTTCTTGGGGGTGGTTTCGGGAAGCCTCCTGCTTCCTTGATCCGGGTCTTCCAATGATGCGGCCTGAAAAGCTCGTTCCAGGGAACACACCGCGTCTTTCTCCTCACAGGGCACAGTGATGACGCCGCCACTCTCCGGCATCTTGAGGACGTTGTAGCCGTGGTGAGTCACAGCCATAAACTTGGCCAGCGTCGGGTACCCGAGGATGGTGTTGTACGGCAGGCGAATGTGAGCGACGTCGAAGTCGATGAGCTCGGTGCGGTAGTTGTTGCGTGCTCCGAAGGTGACAGGGAGGCGGACCTGCTCGATCGGGACCGTGGAGCCGTCAGTGACTCCGGAGAAAGGCTTGGTTGGCTGAAGCTGATTGTAAGGCACTTGGAGGTTGTTGAATGTTTCCACGGACAGGACGTTGAGCCTTGCCCCGCCATCGACAAGGGTCTTGGTGACCACCACGTTGCTGATGATTGGGGAACAAAGCATCGGGAGAACTCCGGCTGTAGCTGCGCACTTGAGTTGATCCGCTGAGCTGAACGTGATGGCGCATGACGACCACCTGAGAGGACGTGTGGCTTCGAGCTTGGGGAGGACTGCATTCACTTCGCGGGCAAACTGCTTGAAGATGCGCTGAGAGGCTGGGGCTTGAGCTCCGCCCAGGATGCAGGTGATCGCGCGTGGCTCCTGGAAGCCCCCAGCCCCCTCGTCCTGGTGGCGGTCTTCATTTCTTCTTGGATGAGGCGGCAACGGAGGGAGGCCTGCGTTACCTTGCAGGCGATCCTCGCGAGGCTGATCCCTCCAGTCTCCCTCGTGAGGCGGGTCTCGCCATCGATCCTCGCGAGGTTGGTCGCGCCACCCTTGGCGTGGGCCGCGGTCTTCCCAACGTCCTGCGTTTCTTCCTCCTCCTCGACCATAGCCCCTGTCGACGCGGTCGGGGCGACGGACGATCCTTCCTTCTCGCACGGCTCGGAGCTCTTGGCATTCATTGGTGTTGTGAGTGTGGAGGTCATGGTACACGCAGTACCGACTTCCCCTGGAGGATTCGGGATGATCTTTGCCCCGCTTGGTGTCTGGTTCTGCCGCGAGCACGGCAGCCCCCTTGCGCTTCACGTCCTTGGCCTTGGATTTCTTCTCTTCTGAGTCTGCGGCAGGTAGCTCAAGGAGGGAGAGGCGTCCTTTCTCAGCCCTGGTGCACTTGGTCGCCAACTTGAACAGCTCAAAGGAAGTGCACATGTCTTCATTCATCGCCAGCTCCTCCTTCATTTTGACGCCGCGCACGCCGTCGGAGAAGGCTGAGATGATGGCCTCCTCGGACACCTTGGGAATCTTGAGGCGTGCGCTGTTGAAGCGCTGGATGTACTTTTGCAGGGTCTCTCTGGGTTGTTGCTTGATGCGGCGCATGTCGCTCACGGCGGGCGGCCGGTCGCGGGTACCTTGGAAGTTGGCAATGAAGCGGGTACGCATCTGGTCCCAGGAGGAGATTGTGCCTTGGGCCAGGTTCAGGAGCCAGGTGCGGGCCCCGTCCTTGAGCGCCATGGGAAACCAGTTCGCCATGACCTTCTCGTCTCCGTTGGCAGCCTCGATGCCCAGCTCATAGAGCTGGAGGAACTCCGCAGGGTCGGACGTGTCGTCGTAGCGTGGAGGCAGGTCTGGCTTGAACTTGTCGGGCCACGCGACGCGGCGTAGCTCGGTGGTGAAGGCGCGGCAGCCCGTCGTGGTCGTAGGAGGCCTTGGGTGACGGAGAGCTTGGTCCTGCGGGTCCCCGTGCGCCGCAGCTGGGGGCAGCGCGGGGTCTTGACGTGCGGGAGCAGGAGCGCGGTCGCGATGTGCTGTAGCAGGGAGCGCCCGGGCAGCTTCCTGCGGGCGAGGGACTTCTTGGCAGCTCTGCTCTTGCCGCGCTGGTGCCTGGCGAAGCGGGTTCGAGCCAGGGGCCACGCGCCTTGCGGTCGGGGCGTCTTCTTGGTGAGGAGGCGGGTGAGGTGCCCCCGGAGCTTCGTCGCCCGCGCGGGGCGGGGTTCGGTGCAGCGGGAAAGACGGTGCAGGAGAGCCCCCCGCGGCGCGGACGAGCTCGGCGACGCGGTCGAGCCATTCTTCGTAGACATCGCTGACGGGACGGTAGTGCAGGAGCTCGTTTGCCGCGATGAGCGCAGCTCGGGCCTCCAAGGGCGCGCGGAGCGCGCGGGACGAAGAACCAGCTGGGGTGAGCGAGGGAGTAGCGGCCGTCTCGCCGCACGGAAGGACGCTGGAACGACGCTTGCTGCTCGTTCCTCGCCGGGCCAGTGGCGGCATTGATGGCAGGCGACGGGGAACGGCGAGGACGCCCGCCGACGGGGGCCATCTGGGCGACGCGGGAAGCGAGAGAGGCTCGGCGCTCGGTGCGGGCCCGACGAGCGTCAGACATGGATGCGATGGTCAGAGGAAAACGGAGCGGCGGAAGACGAATTCCGGCGCACCCCTACCTGGCGCGCCAAATGTCGGATTTCGCGTTCCGGCAGACCCATAAGGTTCGAACTCTGGGGTGCACGCGGAGATTACGCTTCCTACCTACTCGTACTCGTCTGCCTCGCAAAGATCTAAACTACCAAAAGAACAACACAAGAGACACAGAGTTTATACTGGTTCGGGCCACTGATGCGGTGTAATACCCTACTCCAGTGTGGTGTGGTGGATTGCCTCTTGGGCTGGTGATGATGAACACTACAAGGTAGAACAGCCTCGCGAGGGTCTGTTCTTGGCCTGGGGGACGAACTGCTAGGAGGAGTTCGATCGCCCTTCTCTCCCTCTGATGCCTATCTAACTGATTGTCGGGTTGCTAGACGTTCCGATCTTCCTAGATGCCTCTACCCTGGGGGTGGCTAGTCCTATTTATAGGCAAAGGCCCTAGGCCTCTTCCCAAAAATTGAGCGGGAAGGGCGCCAACAGTTGGCCATTTTGAAGGGGACATCTGGTATACTTATCCAGACTAAAGTTGGTCCTCGCCTGCTAAAGGCTCTGGTGATGACGCTGGCTTGGGCTCCATGGTGACTTCCTCCTTGTGGCGGAGCTAGTATTGGTCTCGTTGCACCGAAATGGGTGCCTTTGCTTGATCCTCCCACCTGCGCTTGCTCCCTTTGCACCAAAGAGGAAAGGGAGGACACTGTGCGGGCTGGCGCCCGCCTGGCACCTTTGGTCATCATGGCTTGCGTCATGGGCACCTCGCGAGGTACCCCGCCTTGATCTCTCTGCCTCCTCGTGAGCCAACCTGACGAGGCCGCGTCTCAGGAAGCTCCGTGTCGTCCGCCCCACGAGGCTTGGCCCCTCGCGAGGGTCTTGGGTTTGTGTTGATGAAGATGGGCCGTGCTGGGCCCCCTTTGAGCCACGCCGCAGGCCACAGGCAGGCAAGTTTGGGGACCCCCGTTCCCAGAACACCGACACCATCGTGTCCAATTGCGAGGTGACCCTGCCAGTGACGACCTCCAGATGGCTGATCCACCTGTTCTCGCCCGCCACGTATTCTTGGTGGGAGGCGGCCTCGCTTGCCCGCAGCTATTTCTCCTCCTCCAGGCTCTTGGTCAAGGTCTCCTCCCGAGCCCTGCTCTCCGACGATAGCTTCTCAAGATCCTCCAACTTTAGCTTGAGGTCTCTGATGGAGTTCCCCGCCTCGGAGAGCTCTCCAGTCCTGCTGATGACCACTCCTTGCGCCTCTACCAAGGCACGGTTGAGCATGTTCTTCTCGCCGGACAGCTTGAGGGCCTGCTCCTTCAGCTCGCCCCGCTCTGCTTCCAGCTCCTTCGCCTTGCCGGCATGGGCCAGGGCTTGGGCATCGAGTGCCTCTTTGTGCCTCTGCTCCAGCTCGCGAGTCCGTCGCACGACAAAGGCCTCGAGCTCCTCGTCCTTGCTGCGGAGCGTTGCGGCAAGCTTCGCCTTGCGCGCGGAGAGATCCTCCTCCTGGGAGTCCAAGACAGCTTGATGCTGGTTCCGGGTGCCTTCGATCGCGGTGGCCAAGTTCGCCGCCTTCTCCTGTTCCTTCTCGATATCGGCCAGCTTCATGGTGAGCTCCACATCGCGCTGGGCCAATTTCTCCTAAAAGGCCCTCTGCTCCTCGCGAGACTGGTGGAACCAGGTCTGCGTCTCGGTGACGCGCGCCTTGAAGTCCACCTCTGCGTTGTCCACCGCTGCCGCCCTGGACTTGACTTTGTCCAGGCGGGCACGGTAGAGCACTTGGAGCTTCCGGAAATTGGCCCCCATGGCGCGGAAGAGCTGCTCTTCTGGGGAACCGCCGCTGCCAACGCCCGGCGCGTCGACGACTTCGAACCCGGTGGCGGCAAGCACCTTGCCGTCAAAAACTTCTCCTTCGGCGGGCGCTCGGCTTGACGCCCCTGGGAGGTGGACGAAAAGATCATCGCCCACCTTCAAATACCTGCCGGGGCCCGAGGTTGAGGAGGAGGGAGGCTGATCATCCATCACCTCTTCCTCGACGGAGGCCTTGCCGGCCTCCCCGGCAGGACCACCGCTGGCGCCCTCGGCGGGAGCCTCGCCGGTAGCCTCGGCGGCACCCGCGGCGGCATCCTCGGCCGCGCCCTTGGCGGCCTCGTCAGCATTCTTGGCGGCCTCCTCGGCGGCAATTTTGTCGGCCTCAGTCGCGGCCTCTTCGGCAATATCCCTAACAACAGTGTCCACGTCCTCCGTGTCTGTTGAAGGAGGGCCTGGGCAGCAATGGGAGCAATGAAGCCAAGAAAAGTATAAGGAAAAAGAACAGAGACGAAGGATGGGTGACTCACCAGTGCCGCGCCGTGAAGCAGAAGTCCCCTCTCTGCCAGCATTTGGCGCCGAGGCAGAGCCACCAGCGCCTAAGTTCCCCTCTTCCTCCATGGGTGTGGACTCCATGCCTAACGCCCTTGCCGGGGATGCCCCCCGCGGCGGCGTAGTCGATGGGGGTGGTGTGTTAGGAGTATCCCTCTGCGGCTCCTCCTGCTGCCGCTCCCCTCCTGCAAACCCGGCAAGGTCAGCTTCATGGCATCGAGCGCCTACCGCATGTCGAGCGAGAATAGGGTGACGAACTTACGCTGGGGGCTGCGCCAGGGGCTGCTGTCCGGGCTGCTCAGCACCACCAGTGGTGTCTTTGGAGCCCCAGCCGAGGACTGGCCGCTCGCCGAGGTCCTCGCCCTCTTCGCCCTCTAGGCCAACGTCTCTGCATCCCTACAAAAGCAAAAAGGGATCAAGACAAGCGATCCAATTCAGGGAAATAGGAATGAAAGTAAGGAACAGAGTACTTACTCGTCATCCGTTTCCTCCTCTTCCGCCAGTTTCCTTTTCCTCTCCGGGCTGAGAGGCCCAAGATCAAAAGGGAGCTCCGCGTCATCATCCGAGTCGGCGCCTGCTGAAGGAGGTGAAGAAGGCGGCGGGGTCTGTCTGCGACCAGATGAGGAGGGGTTGTCGCCTTCTTCTTCTCAGCGGCCTTCGTCGGCCTCTTCGTTGCCGAGGCCCTCGTGTGCCGCCCGGACCCTTCCAGGGTCAATTGAGGCCGCGTGGCCCTGCTAGGCCAGACCGGCTCGCCGGAGCCAGCCCGCCGCAGGACTCGCCCTCTTCCCCTGGCTGGTGTCGAGCCCGCCGCCACGCCCTCCTCCTCAGACGACTCATCGGCCGCGTCCTCGACGAGCGGAGCTCCGGTGTCGACGCCGCTGGCCTCCCCAGTAGTCGCCACCCACAGGGTGAACTGCTCCTCCTCCGCGGCCGCGGCGACCTCGTATTCCACGCCCCCGGCGCTGCCGGCCTCCAGAGCAAGTTGTGCCTCCCTCGCACTGGTGGCGATGTAGTCCAGCTCTGCCTGGGTGGTGTCCATGACAAGCCACCACTCGGCGTCAGCATTGACGTGCACCTCGATCTAGGTGTCGAAGAATTGCTGCACATCTGCGGCCGACGGCTCCCTCCAGCTCGGAACGGGGCCGTGCACGTTGCAGTCCGGCATCATGGCGATGATCTTAGACCGGCGCGAGTTATTGCACAACGGGACAACCCCCGATGGCAACTTGAAGAGCGGCCCCTTGACGGCCTTGCCGGCCTTTACGACACCCCTTGCGGCCTTGCCAGTCAGCTCGACCTCGCCGTCACGATCCACTTCCAGCTGGAAGAGCCGCATGCAGAAGTGGGCATGCCCCATCACCATGAAGTTGTGGTCGAGGCCAGGGCGGAGCCGCATAATGTCAGCCGGATTCTTAAAGAGCCAAGCTGGCCTCCCCTTATTGTGCAGCGGGGCGATCCGGCGGCGAATGAAATCCGCCCCGATCATGTCGAGGGTGAGACCAGCCCGGGTCAGCCGGAGAATCCTGGTGGTGGCGACAGTAAGCCTCCCGTCAGCGGCGTCGACATCACCCCAATCATTGCCGTGGACCGGCGTCACTCGGCGGACCTTGCAAAATTCCGGCGGGTCTTCATCTTCAATCCAGCACCACCGGTCACGGCATTCGTCCCACCTCTCCCTCATGACACCATCCGGGTACGCCTCCTTGGATCTTGGGATCCAGGTGACGCAACCAGCGACGGCACCTCCCGTTTGGATTCGAGGGTAGAAGTAATGGCGGAAGAGCGCCGTCTTGGGATGCACTCCAGCAAAGCCCTCGCAAAGATGCGCAAAGCAAGACATGCACGCCACCGTGTTCGGAGTAAAGTCCAAGAGGCGAAAACCAAAGGTGTGCATGATGTCGTAGAAGAAATCAGAGAAAGGAGGGCATAGCCCGCAAGAAAAGTAGTCAACAAAGAAGGGGTACCGATTTCGGGCAGGATCGGCACAAGCAGCAGGAATGACGCGCGTCACCGGGTGTCCCGAATTCTCTCCCCCCGTCTTCACTTCCCAAAGGGGCTTGAAGGCAGCCCAGAGATCATGAACGTCAACCGTCGAGGGGAAGAAGAAGGCGGACTTCGTCTTGTCCACCAACAGCACGCTCTCCGGCGGCTCCATGGTCCCGGAGCCCTTAGCCACCCCCTTGCCCTTGGCGGATTTAGGCGCCATGGCGGCCAAGGAGTCCAGAGGGGTGAGGAAGGGGGGTGGCGAAGCAGCGACGGCGGGCGGCGGCGAGAGCTTGCAAGGGAAGGAAGAAAGGGAACGACGGCTCTAAGATTGGAAAAGGCACGAAGGAAGAGGAGAAAGTGAGCAGCGCGCCCACGGTTATTCCTTCTTATGGGGGAGACCGCGGGCCGCCTCCTTTCACGTTAACTGTGATGTGACGCATGCCCGTGGGAAGCAACCCCACGCATGCCGCCCATGTCACACACGCCTCGCCATGCCGCGCCATGCGCGGGAAGCATGGGAAGCGCAGCGCGCGAAGGAACTTACCGCTGTAAAAACCACCCCGCCTGCCCGCGCACCGTTTTTGGGCCTAGCCCAACAACGCGTTGCGCTTATGTGTGGCCCGGGCCCGGGGGCTCCTGTCGGTGTACAAAAAGGGGGGTACACTTTTTGTACCCCTATAACTGTGCACGGGCAGTCTGAGCCACGGGCGTCGCCACACCAAGCACGGCAAGGGAGGTAAGCCAAGGTAAGGCCGAAGCTGAAGAGAAGCAGAACGACGCCAAAACCAAGACCACAAAGAGCAAAGGGGACAGAGCAGACCCCCCCGGCAAGATCCTTTCCAGGGGGCAGCTTTAGCTAACCCGGCAAGACCCTTGCCGTGGCAGCTCGCCCCACACCTATAGAGCGAAGCCACCCTTGAGTCCACTGCCCCATGGGGCAAGGGTTCGGGAGACATCCCCGTGGTGGCATGCAGATCTTTGTGAAGACATTCAAGATCAGATACCCACTTTAGAAGATGATGATCCTTGGCGGGATCCCAGCCAAGGAGGACCAGAAGGCCCCCGGCAAGAGCCTTGCCGGGGATAACAGCAGGCGCCGCGACAAGACCCTTGCCGAGGCCACAACAAGGCCCTTGCCATGGACCCCCGTGGGGACACCATCAGGCCCGCACCAGTCGCACCCCCACCGCCGTTCGCATGCAGCTGCCGACCCAACTAGTTGGGCAGGCACCTGCGTGGCGGCGTGCAGATCTTCGTGGAGACCCACCACTGCGCCACCTCAGCTGCCTGCCCGCCTACATGGCACCACAAGCACCACTGGCCAGGGCGCGTGTCGACGCGAGAGGGAGCGGCGACGGATGAGACGAGGCTCTCCCCCGTCCCCGATAAAGCAAGGACACCAAAGCAAGGCGCATTATATGCGCCTTGTTATGTAATGCGAGGGATAGCCTTGCATTACTGTACCCTTTCCACCTCCTGTGTGCCACTGTGGCAACCCCTTTCCTATAAAAGGAGGCCCGAGGTGTCACAGCCCTAGCCTTGGCCTTGCTTGTCATTGCATCATCATCTGGCATCATGTTTAAATTTCTCAGAAACTTGAAATGGGGACTGACCAAACCCTAGCATCAAATGATTTCAAATAGGCTCAAATAAAATTATTTCCAATAAGCCCAAAGTGACTTCAGGAAAAGTCCATAATTTTTGAAACTGGTGAAAACCCCTGACAAAAATTGGTGCATATTTTCCCTAGGTCATTTCAGGTTTTTGGATTAAATCATAAGTATTTGAATTGGAGCATTTAATGGCTATAAATATTTTTAAATGCTTCAATAATTCTGAAAACATTTGAGGGCTGTTAGTAAACATTTTAAAAGTGCCCACAAATTTTCTCAGGAGTTTTAAAAGTGGTTTAGTATTTCTACTAGATCAAAACAAAATAAAATAAATAGAAAACAGAAATAAAAGGAGAGAGGATCTTACCTGGCCTCACCTGCGCAGCCCACCAATCGGCCCAGCACTGTAGCTGGCCGGCCCAGCCCACCACCGCCACCTCCCCTGTCGTCTTCCTCCTCTGCCAGGAGGACGGAGACGCGTGCCCGCCCCGCGCCGGCCACCTCCTCCCTCCCTGCCTGCCTGGCTCCCCCTCGGTGCGCCCAGACGACGCCACGGAGATGCCTCGACCCCCTGCACCTCTCCCCACTCTCCCATGCTCTTTCCCCTCCCCTGTCTCTCTCCCTCGCGCGCAGCCCGAGCGCTGTCGGCGCCGCCGACGAGTTCCACCACGGCCAACGCCTCTCCCTCGTCCTCCCGAGCAGCCCAGAAGCTCCGCCACTTCAACCCCGACCCCCTCACTGATCCACGCCCCGCGAGAAGCCCCCGAACGTCCTCGCCGGGCTCGACTTCAACATTCCGACGACGACATCGATCTCACCGCCCCGCTCGCTCCGGTGCTTCCCCGAGCTCGTCGACCCGCCCAGCGTGATCACCGTGAGCTCCTGTTCCGGAAACCCCTCTCCCTTGCCTCGTTTGCATGCCGTAGCCACCGCGTCACCTGCGCCCGAATGCACCGCCGCCTGAGCTCGCCGTCGACGATGCTCCGGTGACCAAATGGTCACCCTGGAGTGTCAAACCTACTCCCCGCGATGCGTAGCGCCCTCCTAGCTCCTTGCTTCGCTCTTCTATGCACTGAACGCGATCCCGAGCACAACCGAGCTCCGGCGACCACTCCGGGCCACCCTCTGGCCGCACCACCACCCCGGTTGGATGCGGACGAGCGTCCGCATCCCGTAGCCATGCTCCGCGCGCCAAGCCGCGCCCTGTAGGCGAATTCCGCGCTGCTCCGCCGCGCCTGGCCTCGCCGGCGACGAGCAGCCGGCGGGTTTGACCCGTCTGACCCAGGGTTTGACCTCCCTGGGGTCAACACACATGGGCCCCGCCTCTGACTAAATTAGATTAGGACTAATGACCCGTTATTTCACTGACATGTGGGGCCACCCCCGCTAATTAACTAGGATTAGTACTAACTGAAATTAGTTAGTCTAATGACACTGACACGCGGGCCCCACCGTCCAGGTTTGACCTGGACCGTGCCCCGTTGACCTGCTGACGTCATGATGATGTCAGGCTGACGCAGTAATCTTTTTCTGGAATTTAAATAAATCTTAAATGATTTATTTATTTCAGAAAATATCCAAACTTTGAAAAATCATAGAAAATAATATATAACTCCAATGGAAATAATTTATATATGAAAAATTATCAGAAAAATTCAAGGAATCCATCTGTACCATTTTCATGCATGTTTGAACAATGTTTGTCCTCTGTTTTGGACAAAACAAATATAGGGCATTTAAATAATCACATATGGAGTTGGAATTTGAATCATGTATTCAAACCAACTTCATTTAAGTCATAGTTAGATGCATTAGCTCAAATCACAGCATATTGCCATGTCATGATCATGCATCATATTGTTGCATTGCATTGATTGTGTCTTTCTGTGTTTGCCGGTAACCGTCCCCTCTCAGTAGACGATGTTTCGGCGATCAGTTCGATGACACCGATGAAGAGCTATGTTATCTTCAGAAGTGCCAGGCAAGCAAAACCCCCTTGTTCATTCCGATAAAATCCCACTCTCTCGCTCCTGCTCTCTTTTACTGCATTAGGACAACAACGAATCATGTGTTACCTGTTGCGGTAGCTGAACCCCTTTATCCTTTGCATGACCTGTCATTCCACAGTAATTAGATGAAACCCACTAGCATGAGTAGGAGTTGTTTGAGCCCTGTTGTGCCTACTCATTCATGCTTGTTTGTCATGCCTGCTACTGCTTAGAGTTGAGTCGGGTCTGATTCATCGGGAATGAATTGGAAGGTGTGAACATGTCCTACTGCGTGTGAGCTAAGTGTGTGAATACGATTTGGTAAAGGTATTGGTGAGAGGCCATGTAGGAGTACATGGTGGGTTGTCTCATTGAAGCCGTCCTCAGGAACTGAGTTCTGTGTTTGTGATCCATGAATCAGTTACTACCACACATTGGGATCCTTAATTGACTCTCTCGGCTTCTTGATCACCCTTGTCCTCTGTCCAGGAGTTGCAAAGTAGTTTCTGGTGTTTGTAGTATGCTGGGGGCCGCACGCAGCGCTGACCGTAGGGGTGGGCTGTGTTGTGGTAGGCACGTGGCCGGGCCAGCCGGGCGCCCGTTTGGTGTCTCGGACCCTGTACACATCGTTCGGGGCTGTTAGTGGAAACCTCGGCCGGACTCCCTGCAGATGGAACCCGAATAGGCGATAAACCTGGACTAGAGACTTGAGTGTTTAGGTAGGCCGTGGCCGACACCCTCGCTGGGCTTCCGCTTGAAGGTTGCCGAGTACATGTCGTGTAAACGGCGGTAAGTGGTGAGAGCGTGTGTGAAGAAGTACACCCCTGCAGGGTTAACATCATCTATTCGAATAGCCGTGTCCGCGGTAATGGACTTCTGGGTTGCCTATATCAGTTCATAGACAAGTGAAAGTGGATACTCTAAAATGCGCAAGATAAGCGTGAGTGCTATGGATGGCGTTCTCGTAGGGAGACGGGAGCGGATCCATAGTGGTGTATTGATATGGTGAATATGTGGACTCGTGTGCGCCACCTCAAAAGAATCCCTTGCAGTCGTAGTTCAGGTTAGCCACCGAGTCAAAGCTGGCTTGCTGCAGTCAAACTCCACCACCCCCTTTATTGAAACTGATGCATATGTAGTTAGTTCTGATGTAAGTCTTGCTGAGTACAATTATACTCACGTTTGCCTATTTTATGTTTTTGCACAGAGACGTCAGTCTCGCTAGTAGTACCGCTTGGACTTCAACGTTTAGCTTGATACCTCAGCTGAGATCTTGTGCCCTCGGCAGGATCTGGTAGATAGTCAGGCTTCTCAAGCCCTTTTCATTTGTAGATGTCTGTACTCAGACATGATAAGCTTCCGCATGTGCTTGTTGCTTGTATGCTCTGAATGTTGGGTCATGAGACCCATGTTTGTAATATCTCGCTCCTCGGAGCCTAATGAATAAATATTGGAGTCGTAGAGTTATGTTGTGATGCCATGTTGTATTTACACATATCGAGCATATTGTGTGTATGATTGAAATGCTTGCTATGTGTGGGATCCGACTATCTAGTTGTTTATCCTTGGCAGCCTATCATATGGGGAAATGTAGTCTAGTGCTTCTGAGCGATAGTAGTCCGCTACAGCCCGGTTCACCGGAGTCCTGCTAGCCCAGCACTACTGCTCGGAACACTTGACTGGCCGGCATGTGTTTCACTTCGTTCCTGTGTCTGTCCCTTCGGGGAAATGTCACGCGGTGACTTCCGGAGTCCTGCCTAGCCTGCTACAGCCTGGGTTACCGAAGTCCTGTTAGCCCAGTGCTACAGCCCGGATTCACACGTTGATGACCGACATGCTCGATGTGATTCATGTATGCCTGTCCTCATGGGTTAGCGCCGCTTTGGGTTCACGACTAGCCATGTCGGCCCGGGTGCTTTGTCATATGGATGCTAGCGACACTATCATATACGTGAGCCAAAAGGCGCAAACGGTCCCGGGCCAGGTAAGGTGGCACCCGTGGGAATACTGTGCGTGAGGCCGCAAAGTGATATGATGTGTTACATGCTAGATCAGTGTGACTTAGGATCGGGGTCCTGACAGCGTTGTTATCAGAGCCTGACTGCCTGTAGGATTACCAAGCCAAACTGGTCGAAGTTGAGTCTAGAAATGCTTTAGTTATGTAGGGGAATTGATTGTGGAAGGGAATGTAAGGCTCTTTTTACTCCTTATACCTCATGGCCTTCTGATCTGAGTCATCCTCTTCTCTTCTACGGGGTTAAGAACTAGGCTTCTCTTCTATCTCTTAGGATGACGTGTTACTAAACCATAGTTGCCTAGGATTGTTGAGTTCAAGCCTCAGTTCGGTTCCTACTACTTCCATGTGTTCTTAGTTGATCTCAGAACATTGATATTGTGATGTTGAGTGGCTATGCCACCATTTTGTAGGATGTCTCAAATCATTTTGAGCATTTACAGCCGTTATGCTGTCCGAGTCATCCTAGTTTCTAAATAGTCTGATGCATTTGCAAATCCTTTCCTTCCATTCCCGATGTCCTTTTGGTCAGAATAACCACACTAATCGGTGTGTTGAGGTACTCCGTTGCCTCGGCATATATGTTGGATCCATTATTTTGATCTAGGCATCTTAGAGAACCACCAATAATCTAGCCATGCTTTATATTTCTAGTGTGATGATTCTGGCCACCATTCCCGAAAGCATCCCGTGATGCCATTTAGTAGTAGGTATTCTGCTCCTGGGTTTGAACCCAAGATTCACCCTACTTACTTCATGTTGTTAGTATTTGCTAGTTCCCTTAAGATATTAGTAACCTTTTCATTAGTCCTCGAGGTCCGTGGTATCTCCTTCTTCCAAATACCATGAACCATTAAGGCAGAAGTTCTTTGAACCAAAAGATCACAACCAGGGTGCTCTTGAGGAGTATTCCATTCATAGTGTGACTCTGCCAGTTCTATCATTCTGCATGGGTTATCCGGAAGAAATTTGTTGAACTCGTTTGACATACTAACCCATGAATCCACAACTCAGAAAGTTATTTGTTCCTTGAGTTGACCCTCCTCAGTTGTATTCCGACCCTAGTCTATCAATTGATAGTCAGGAATAGTTGTGCATTCGTGTTCATCGATGCCTATTATTCTTGTGGTCCGTCAAGTCATTCTATTTCAGAATGACTAGGAGAAACGAACTCTAGTACCTCATCCATATCTAGGATTGGGTCAAAGCAATTGTACTTCGCAGATCAAAATGCCAATCCAGCTTTTGTTCTGTTCTACCTCGGAGTATTACCCCCTTTATGTCAAGATGGTCATGAGAATTGCACCATCTCTCATGAATTTTTGACGCAGTGATACCTCTCGCCATCATTATTCATTCCTTGGTCTCCGTGTTGTTGTGACCGGAATGCCGACAAGTGAACCGTGATGGTGAAATCAATACTCCTAGCAACCCAGTTGCTTGGTAGTTAATGGACAATAATTTCATTTTAGCGTGTTGGTTATTCAATCATCATTCTAAGACTAATCATGCTACCTAGTCCTTATTACCGGTGCACTCTTCGATCAATGAGTTAGGATTATTCAATCCCTTACTCTTCTGATCATGTCGTCTTGCCTTGAAAAGCAAGATTGTTCTCGAGCTTAGAGACATATCGGTGGTTCGTGATTTTCTGGATATCTTCACGGTAGTATCACCAGGTCGCCCCCTGACCGATACGTTGAGTTCGTGATCAAGTTGGTTTTCCAATAAACCAACCCTTCTCCAAGATTCTGTGTTGGATACCTGAGCTAGTTGGTTAAGCTAAACAACAACTTGGAGAGTTGGAAGATGAAAGCTTGTCTGACTTAGTTCATCACTAGGGGATATCTTTTTGTGTGTGTGTTGAAGAAAGATAATATCTTCATCGATTGGTCCTCGGGATCAGTTGTTGGATCTTCCTTGTAAAAACTTTGACTTGAGTATGGGCTATCGCCAAGTCAAATCATAGCCAACGATGTTCGTAATGTTGTTTTACTCATGGTTGATCCCTCGAGCATACACCATTATATCTTTTGGTTTGACCAATGCTATCACCGTGTTCACATGATGGTGGAAGTCCAGTGATATGGAAATTCCGATGAGTTGTTGTTGAGCCCATCAGCAGCATTTTGTCTCCCCCATGATTCATGTTGAACATTAAGATAGTGTTGGAAACTTTGTAAGCAATGCCTTCATGTTCCGTTCATGAAGCATATGCTTGGATGGAAGAAGTGACTTCCTAGAATTCATGTGCATTTGGTGTAAGTTGCCGCTACGAATTTGAGAAAGGTTTGTTTTGTTTCCTCTGGAATCATCCCAAATTAGTCACGCATATGTGCGAAGTACTCTATGGTTTGATAGGTTGGCCGCCTCCATTCTGTATGTGTTCCTAGCACACCAAGCCACTGATTGATTTGGTCAAGGAGAAGAAGTTCTTTCTTAGGATCCGGACTTATGAAAGAACTTCGTTATCCTCGATGTTGGTTCCCAACCAGAACTCGGTAGTGTTTTATTATAAGACTACTATGTGGTCATGCTTGTCTAGGACATCATGTTTACATGTGTCTAGCAGGACCAGCTCATGTTTTGGAGCTTGCTATCGTAGTTCATTTCCTGAGAATCTCGCAACGTCATTTCGTCGATTTGTGTTGCAAACTTTCATTTTTCTTTCTAGACTTGATGGGTCTGGATTATCCTGTTACCAACCAGATCTGAATCTCAGACGGATATGATGGTTGGAACTTTTCCAAGATCTATGATGTAGGTCCCGACAAGGTTGATGTCCGGCCGACACACCTAGCCGGGAGATCTATCATTATAGTATCTTGATTGCACTATTTGACCATCTTCTCCATGAGGATTTCGTGCGGCTTATTTTAGAAGTTGCTCCCTAGGGATCCTTGTGCCCTCAGTTGCTCGATTATGCTATAACCCTTCAAACGGTGGAATCATCCTCGTTGAGTTATTTCCAGTTACCAGAATCATTTCCAGCATTTGCATGTTGTTCCCAGCTTGCACCGCCATTGTACCATCCTACCATGGGTCCCCTCCATTTCCGGTAATAAGCAAAATCATCCATCGCGTTATCTTCAACAAGGTAGTCCACATCATCCATTCGAATCCGGATATGCCATTTCTTCGAGCTCTTTTAAACGATCGTTGTGATTGCCTTATGCTGGTATAAAGAATTTCAATGACCTTTGTATCAAAAGTAATTCTTTTTGCCACTTAAGGGAATAGTTCTTCGAGTCACGTTCCCTGAGGAGCCCCGTTTTGGAATCATAGCAATTCATCTCCTTGCTACTCATGCACCTTCTTTCCAAGCGTGGCATTGTTGCCCACCAAATCAAACCTCGTCGATTGATCTTCCATCCCTCTTGATGGGTTTTGTGTCTCAACTCGACATGTTTCAATATCTCATTCCGCGAGTTGAGATTGTACAGCTCGATCTTTAAGAAGATCAATTCTAATAGAGTTTCTTTCCGTCGTCATCTCGTGGATGAAGATCTCAAAAGCAAAGATGTCAAGATCAAGATGGTGATCGAATCAACGTTCTTACGAAGTGCAATGGATCGTGAAGACTGTGTCAGTTCTGTGTTCCCTCTGTCTTTTTACCTCACGTCTTGAATCTCGGGACGAGATTCTTGTTTAGTGGGGGTGAGTTGTCACAACCCTAGCCTTGGCCTTGCTTGTCATTGCATCATCATCTGGCATCATGTCTAAATTTCTCAGAAACTTGAAATGGGGACTGACCAAACCTTAGCATCAAATGATTTCAAATAGGCTCAAATAAAATTATTTCCAATAAGCCCAAAGTGACTTCAGGAAAAGTCCATAATTTTTGAAACTGGTGAAAACCCCTGACAAAAATTGGTGCATATTTTCCCTAGGTCATTTCAGGTTTTTGGATTAAATCATAAGTATTTGAATTGGAGCATTTAATGGCTATAAATATTTTTAAATGCTTCAATAATTCTGAAAACATTTGAGGGATGTTAGTAAACATTTTAAAAGTGCCCACAAATTTTCTCAGGAGTTTTAAAAGTGGTTTAGTATTTCTACTAGATCAAAACAAAATAAAATAAATAGAAAACAGAAATAAAAGGAGAGAGGATCTTACCTGGCCTCACCTGCGCAGCCCACCAACCGGCCCAGCACTATAGCTGGCCGGCCCAGCCCACCACCGCCACCTCCCCTGTCGTCTTCCTCCTCTGCAGGAGGACGGAGACGCGTGCCCGCCCCGCACCAGCCACCTCCTCCCTCCCTGCCTGCCTGGCTCCCCCTCGGTGCGCCCAGACGACGCCACGGAGATGCCTCGACCCCCTGCACCTCTCCCCACTCTCCCATGCTCTTTCCCCTCCCCTGTCTCTCTCCCTCGAGCGCAGCCCGAGCGCTGCCGCCGCCGCCGACGAGCTCCACCACGGCCAACGCCTCTCCCTCGTCCTCCCGAGCAGCCCAAAAGCTCCGCCACTTCAACCCCGGCCCCCTCACTGATCCACGCCCCGCGAGAAGCCCCCGAACTCCTCGCCGGGCTCGACTTCAACCTTCCGACGACGAGATCGATCTCACCGCCCCGCTCGCTCCGGTGCTTCCCCGAGCTCGTCGACCCGCCCAGCGTGATCACCGTGAGCTCCTGTTCCGGAAACCCCTCTCCCTTGCCTCGTTTGCATGCCGTAGCCACCGCGTCACCTGCGCCCGAATGCACCGCCGCCTGAGCTCGCCGTCGACGATGCTCCGATGACCAAATGGTCACCCTGGAGTGTCAAACCTACTCCCCGCGATGCGTAGCGCCCTCCTAGCTCCTTGCCTCGCTCTTCTACGCACTGAACGCGATCCCGAGCACAACCGAGCTCCGGCGACCGCCAAGGTCGACGCCGGTGACCACTCCGAGCCACCCTCTGGCCGCACCACCACCTCGGTTGGATGCGGACGAGCGTCCACATCCCGTAGCCATGCTCCGCGCGCCAAACCGCGCCCTGTAGGCAAATTCCGTGCTGCTCCGCCGCGCCTGGCCTCGCCGGCGACGAGCCGCCGGCGGGTTTGACCTGTCTGACCCAGGGTTTGACCTCCCTGGGGTCAACACACGTGGGCCCCGCCTCTGACTAAATTAGATTAGGACTAATGACCCGTTATTTCACTGACATGTGGGGCCACCCCCGCTAATTAACTAGGATTAGTACTAACTGAAATTAGTTAGTCTAATGACACTGACACGCGGGCCCCACCGTCCAGGTTTGACCTGGACCATGCCCCGTTGACCTGCTGACGTCATGATGATGTCAGGCTGACGCAGTAATCTTTTTCTGGAATTTAAATAAATCTTAAATGATTTATTTATTTCAGAAAATATCCAAACTTTGAAAAATCATAGAAAATAATCTATAACTCCAATGGAAATAATTTATATATGAAAAATTATCAGAAAAATTCAAGGAATCCATCTGTACCATTTTCATGCATGTTTGAACAATGTTTGTCCTCTGTTTTGGACAAAACAAATATAGGGCATTTAAATAATCACATATGGAGTTGGAATTTGAATCATGTATTCAAACCAACTTCATTTAAGTCATAGTTAGATGCATTAGCTCAAATCACAGCATATTGCCATGTCATGATCATGCATCATATTGTTGCATTGCATTGATTGTGTCTTTCTGTGTTTGCCGGTAACCGTCCCCTCTCAGTAGACGATGTTTCGACGATGAGTTCGATGACACCGATGAAGAGCTATGTTATCTTCAGAAGTGCCAGGCAAGCAAAACCCCCTTGTTCATTCCGATAAAATCCAACTCTCTCGCTCCTGCTCTCTTTTACTGCATTAGGACAACAACGAATCATGTGTTATCTGTTGCGGTAGCTGAACCCCTTTATCCTTTGCATGACCTGTCATTCCACAGTAATTAGATGAAACCCACTAGCATGAGTAGGAGTTGTTTGAGCCCTGTTGTGCCTACTCATTCATGCTTGTTTGTCATGCCTGCTAGTGCTTAGAGTTGAGTCGGGTCTGATTCATCGGGAATGAATTGGAAGGTGTGAACATGTCCTACTGCGTGTGAGCTAAGTGTGTGAATACGATTTGGTAAAGGTATTGGTGAGAGGCCATGTAGGAGTACATGGTGGGTTGTCTCATTGAAGCCGTCCTCAGGAACCGAGTTCTGTGTTTGTGATCCATGAATCAGTTACTACCACACATTGGGATCCTTAATTGACTCTCTCGGCTTCTTGATCACCCTTGTCCTCTGTCCAGGAGTTGCAAAGTAGTTTCTGGTGTTTGTAGTATGCTGGGGGCCGCACGCAGCGCTGATCGTAGGGGTGGGCTATGTGTGGGATCCGACTATCTAGTTGTTTATCCTTGGCAGCCTATCATATGGGGAAATGTAGTCTAGTGCTTCTGAGCGATAGTAGTCCGCTACAGCCCGGTTCACCGGAGTCCTGCTAGCCCAGCACTACTGCTCGGAACACTTGACTGGCCGGCATGTGTTTCACTTCGTTCCTGTGTCTGTCCCTTTGGGGAAATGTCACGCGGTGACTTCCGGAGTCATGCCTAGCCTGCTACAGCCCGGGTTACCGGAGTCCTGTTAGCCCAGTGCTACAGCCCGGATTCACACGTTGATGACCGACATGCTCGATGTGATTCATGTATGCCTGTCCTCATGGGTTAGCGCCGCTTTGGGTTCACGACTAGCCATGTCGGCCCGGGTGCTTTGTCATATGGATGCTAGCGACACTATCATATACGTGAGCCAAAAGGCGCAAACAGTCCCGGGCCAGGTAAGGTGGCACCCGTGGTAATACCGTGCGTGAGGCCGCAAAGTGATATGATGTGTTACATGCTAGATCGGTGTGACTTAGGATCGGGGTCCTGACACGAGGCGACCAGGAGGAGGATTCGGCTTTTTGGAGCTATTGACGCCCATTACTAGATCAAGAAGACAAATAAACAATCCACAAAAACAGGAGCTCGCTCTTTATAAAGGGACGGGGTGGGGGCTCGGCCGCGCCGCTCCACCAATAAAGACGCAGAAGGCGCAGGGAGCTGGGACCGACCCGCTGCACCAGCCCGCGACGGCCCGGTTTCCCGCCTCCACCGATCGCCACCCCAAGCGCATGGGAGCCACGTGGCAAGCGTGCAGGACCGAGGCGACGAGTGAGGCGACCTCTCCCCGCCCCGTGATCACAAGGAGTGGATGCCTTGAAGACCACGCCTCGGCCCCGTTCAGTAAATGTGCCGCGCCTCCACGCCTCCCTCCGTTTATGGGGAAGGCGCGAACCGCCCCCTTTACTACGACGTGACACATGCGTGCAGAGCTCAGCCCCACGCATGCCGCCCACGTCATGTACGCCTCCCCACGCCATGCCACGCGCGGGATGCGTGGGAAGCGCAGCGCGCGAAGGAACTTACCGCGGTAAAAACCACCCCGCCTGCCCGCGCACCGTTTTTGGGCCTAGCCCAACAACGCGTTGCGCTTATGTGGCGCCCAGGCCCGGGGGCTCCTGTCGGTGTACAATCAGGGGGGTACACTTTTTGTACCCCTATAACTGTGCATGGGCAGTCTGAGCCACGGGCGTCACCACACCAAGCACGGAAAGGGAGGTAAGCCAAGGTAAGGCCAAAGCTGAAGAGAAGAAGAACGACGCCAAGACCAAGACCACAAAGAGCAAAGGGGACAGAGCAGACCCCCCGGCAAGATCCTTGCCGGGGGCAGCTTTAGCTAACCCGGCAAGACCCTTGCCGTGGCAGCTCGCCCCACACATACGGAGCGAAGCCACCCTTGAGTCCACTACCCCCATGGGGAAAGGATTCGGGAGACATCCCCGTGGTGGCATGCAGATCTTTGTGAAGACATTCAAGATCAGATACCCACTTTAGAAGATGACGATCCTTGGCGGGATCCCAGCCAAGGAGGACCACAAGGGCCCCGGCAAGAGCTTTGCCGGGGATGAAAGCAGGCGCCACGGCAAGACCCTTGCCGGGGCCACGACAAGACCCTTTCCGCGGCCACAACAAGGCCCTTGCCATGGACCCCCGTGGGGCCACCATCAGGCCCGCACTAGTCGCACCCCCACCGCCGTTCGCATGAAGCTGCCGACCCAACCAGTTGGGTAGGCACCTGCGTGGCGGCGTGCAGATCTTCGTGGAGACCCACCACTGCGCCACCTCAGCTGGCTGCCTGCCTACATGGCACCACAAGCACCGCTGGCCAGGGCGCGTGTCGACGCGAGAGGGAGCGGCGACGGACGAGAGAGGCTCTCCCCTGTCCCCGATAAAGCAAGGACACCTAAGCAAGGCGCATTAAATGCGTCTTGTCATGTAATGCGAGGGATAGCCTCGCATTACTGTACCCTTTCCACCTCCTGTGTGCCACTGTGGCAACCCCTTTCCTATAAAAGGAGGCCCGAGGCGACCAGGAGGAGGATTCGTCTTTTTGGAGCTCTTGACGCCCATTACTAGCTCAAGAAGACAGATAAACAATCCACCAAAGCAGGAGTAGGGTTTTACTCATCCTCGCGGCCTGAACCTGGATAAAGGAACTGTGTGCTATCTGTTTGATCCGCTCTTCTCGCAACCCCGTGCCCCGCAACCGTAGTAGGGATCCTTGTGATCCCATAGGTGTCGTTTCCCACCGACATCCTGCTCCTCAGGAAGTTCCCCTGTCTGGAGGAATCGGACGGTATGTTGTGCCCACGCCGGAGCCTGGGCTCGACAGCGAGGACTAAAGGCATTTCATCCGCTATAGGAGCGGCTGTCTCGACGGCAAGAGCTTGACGCTCCGCCGGAGCTAGCCGTCCCATGGAGGGCTCAGTGTCCCCGGTAACATCCTTGCCGGTGGCTCCGGGGAGCTCGGCGGGAAAGAACTTGCCGGGCCCTGATTTCCTCCTCTTGTTCTGCTCTGTTGATGGATCAACGGATGGCTGAGTTAGCTGAAACACGAAGGTACCTGGTTCCACAGGTAGCTTGAGGGCAGCGCGTTTCGACAGGTAGTCGGCGATATCGTTCTCCGCTCGGGGAACGTATTCAGCCTGTATACCGTCGAAACGCTCTTCCAGCTTTCTCACTTCATCGACGTAGGCCTTCATCAACGGGCTCTGGTAATCCTTGTTGAATTGCTTGACGACAAGCTGTGAGTCTCCCCTGACAATGAGTTTCTTGATTCCGAGGTCCGCCACGATCCTGAGACCGGCAAGCTGCCCTTCGTACTCAGCCGTATTGTTGGTTGATGCCTCCCTGGGGAAGTGCATCTGGATCACGTACTTGAGGTGCTCTCCGGTGGGCGCGACCAGCAGTATGCCAGCCCCGGCGTCCTGTAAGGAGAAAGCTCCATCAAAGTACATGATCCAATCGCAACTTGCCTCTTTGCTGGGGAGAGTAGACTCTTGGGCTTCTTCGTCAGGCGTTGCGGTCCATTCTGCAATGAACTCCGCCAGGACTCGGATCTGAATCGCCGAAGTACTTTCAAACTTGAGGCCAAAGCTGGACAGCTCCAGTGCCCATTCCACAATTCTTCCCGTCGCATCTGGATTGTGCAATATCCGTTGCAGAGGGAGGCGAGTGACAACAGTGATCTCGTGTGCCTGGAAGTAGTGACGCAGCTTCCTCGAGGCCATAAGAAGGCCAAAGAGCAGTTTTTGCACGCCGGAGTACCTCGATCTAGCCCCCTACAGGAGGGAACTAACAAAGTAGACCGGGTGCTGCATTATTTTCTTCATCGGCGGCACCTCAACTGGCTATGTCGTCTTTGCATTGGTGGTGTCGGGCTCTGTCGCTGCCATTACCTCGTCGCCAACCTCCCTCTGCGCCACTAGTGCAGCGCTGACCACCTGGTTTGTTGCCGCCAGGTATAGCAGCAATGGCTCCTCTGGCCTAGGCGCAACTAGTATCGGCGCGGAGGAGAGGTACTTCTTCAAATCTTGCAATGCTGCTTCGGCTTCCGGCGTCCACTCCATCAGGCCCGCCTTTTTCAGGATCTTGAAAAAGGGAAGGGCGCGCTCGGCAAACATGGAAATGAACCTGCCCATGGCGGCGACGCAACCAGCAAGCCAACGCACATCCTTGATTCGCTTGGGTGCTTCAATCTGCTCTATAGCTTTGATCTTGTCCGGATTGGCCTCTATTCCACGCTGTGACACAAAGAACCCGAGATGCTTGCCGGACAGGACGCCGAAGACGCACTTCTCAGGGTTCAGCTTGAGATTGATCTTGCGCAGGTTTGCAAATGTTTCTTGCAAATCTGGTATGAGGGTTGCCCTGTCGTTGGTTTTGACCACTATGTCATCCATATAAGCTTCCATATTTCTATGGAGCTGGGGTTCAAAACCAACCTGGACCGCCCTTGCAAACGTCGAACCAGCACTCTTCAACCTCAAAGGCATCCGCATGAAACAATACGTACCACATGGGGTGATGAATGCTGTTTTCTCTTAATCTCTTCTCATGAAGATCTGGTGGTAGCCGGAGTAGGCGTCGAGGAATGACAACAGATCACACCCAACCGTGGAGTCAACAATCTGGTCGATGCGCGGCAATGGGAAGTGGTCTTTAGGATAAGCCTGATTGATATCTGTGTAATCAATACACAGCCTCCACTTCCCATTTGCCTTGCGCACTACGACTGGATTGGCCAACCACGTTGGATGGAGCACTCCTCTTACCAAACCCGCTGCTTCCAGTTTCCGGATCTCTTCTGTGATGAACTCTTGTCGTTCCAAAGCTTGCTTTCTGACCTTCTGCTTGACGTGCCGCGCATGAGGACAGACAGCAAGGTGGTGCTCAATCACCTCCCTGGGAACGCCGAGGATGTCGGAAGCTTGCCATGCAAACACATCAACATTTGCCCGCAGGAAGGTGACGAGCGCGTCTTCCTATTTGTCGTCAAGGGTGGAGATTATGGTGAAAGCTCCTCTCGTGCGGTCCCCATTGACAGAAACCTTCTTGGTTCCCGGCGGTATGGCCCTGGGCTTCTTGTTTCCGCCGGCGGAGCTCTCTGGCACGTCCTCGACAGCAGCGCTACACTCCGGAGAGGTGCCTTGCCAGAGTGGGTGTCCGACGTCTCATCGGTCTTCTTCTTCTTCTTCCCTCCCGGGTTCCCAGCGGCAGGAGCAAGTGCCCTAGTGGCGGCAGCTGCTGCAACTACTTGCTGGTATAGTTGGTCAGCGCAAATCAGCGCATCTTTCTTGTCGGAGGGGATGGTGATGATCGTCATAGGCCCTGGCATCTTCAGGGTGTTGTAGGCGTAGTGTGACGCTACCATGAACTTGGCCAGCGCTGGGCGGCCAAGGATCCCGTTGTAGGGCAAGGGGATCTTGGCAATGTCAAACACGATCCTCTTCGTCCTGTAGTTCAGGTCGCTTCCAAAAGTCACGAGCAGCATGACCTTTCCCTTGGGTTGGCTTCTTCCCGGGTTGACCCCTTGAAACGTGCCCATCTCTTCGAGGTCTCCGTCAGGAATCTGCAGTTTCTCGATCACGGCAGGCGAGATTAAGTTCAGACCGCCCCCGCCATCGACTAGCATCTTTGTCACCTTGAGGTTGCGAATTGTTGGTGAAACCAACAATGGCAAGCACCCGGCCGCAGTAGTGCGATCAGGGTGATCCTCAGTGTCAAAAATGATAGGTGTGCTAGACTACTTCAGCGGCCTTTGGGCATCAAACGACGGCTCTGCCGCTATAATCTCTCGCGCCCACTTTTTAAGCCGGCGGTGAGAGGTATGCAGCGTGTTGCCGCCGTCAACGCACATGGACTCTGTAGCTTTCTAAAACTCTTGGTCGCCGGATTCGTTGTCCTCTTCGTGATCGTCGTCTCCTGGCTTTCTGTCATGGCCCCGGGCGGGCCTCTCCTGTTGCTTATCCTTGCCGCGACGGCCCGCCTGGCCGTCAAGCTTCTTGCCGGACCCCTCAGCGTCGTCTTGGCCCTTCTCCTTGTCCCGCCTCTCATACTCTGGCCGCTGCTTCTCAGCGAAGAGCTCAACCTGTTGGCAGTCTTGGAGAGCATGGCCTTTGGTGCGATGGATCTTGCAGTATCGCTTGTCGAAGTTTCCTGGCTTCTCGGCAGCCGCCAAGGCCCGGCAGGCGACACATCCGGCAATTTCCTTGCCGGGGTCATCTGCCTTGGTTTTCTTGGCGGAGCCAGTGTTATCAGATCCCTCGACGGCAAGGACGGCTTACCGGGGCGGCAGTATCCTCATCTGAGGAGTCGGTTTCCATGCCGGCATCTTCGACGGGGTACTTCCTTCCCTCTTCAGCTCGGGCACATCTGTCAGCAAGAACATAGAGTTCTGCCACATCTTTCACCTTGTTCAATGCCAGCTCTTCGCGCATCTTGCGGTTACGCACGTTCTGATGGAACGCGCTGATGATGGCAGCAGGGTGAACATCAGGGATATTGTACTATATCCGGCTGAACCTCTGTATATACTTGCGGAGACTCTCGCCTCCCTTCTGGGTAATGACGTGCAGGTCGCTTGCTTGGCCATGGGCTTGGTGGCCTCCAGTAAAGGCGCACATGAACTCATGGCACAAATCCGACCAGGAGGAAATGGAGTCCACCGGCAAGTGCATCAAGCATGACATGGCGTTGGGATTAATAGCCAACGGTAAGTAATTCGCAAGCACCTTAGCGTCACGGGCTCCGGCAGCTTGCATCGCGATGGTGTATGTCGGTGGGAAATGACACCTATGGGATCACAGGAATCCCTACTACGGTTGCGGGGCGTGGGGTTGTGAGAAGAGCGGATCAAACAGAAAGCACACGGTTCCTTTACCCAGGTTCGGGCCGCAAGGATGCGTAAAACCCTACTCCTGCTTTGGTGGATTGTATATCTGAGTTCCTGAGCTAGCTATGGGGCGCTGAGAGCTCTGAAAAAGCCGAATCCTTCTCCTGATCGCCTTGGGCCTCCTTTTATAGGAAAGGGGTTGCCACAGTGGCACACAGGAGGTGGAAAGGGTACAGTAGTGCGAGGTTATCCTTCGCATTATATGACAAGGCGCATTTAATGCGCCTTGCTTAGGTGTCCTTGCTTTATCGGGGGCGGAGGAGAGCCCCATCTCGTCCGTCGCCGCTTCCCCTCGCGTCGACACGCGCCCTGGCCAACGGTGCCTGTGGTGCCATGTATGCAGGTAGGCAGCTGAGGTGGCGCAGTGGTGGATCTCCACGAAGATCTGTATGCCGCCACGTAGGTGCCTGCCCAGCTGGTTGGGTTGGCAACTGCATGCGAACGGCGGTGGGGGCGTGACTGGCGCGGGCCTGATGGTGGCCCTACGACGTCCTTGGCGAGGGCCTTGCTGCGGCCCCGGCAAGGGTCTTGCCACGGACCCGGCAAGGGTCTTGCCGCGGCGCCTGCTGTCATCCCCGGCAAGGCTCTCGCCGGGGGCCTTGTGGTCCTCCTTGGCTGGGATCCCGCCAAGGATTTATCATCTTCTGAAATGGGTATCTGGTCTTGAATGTCTTCACGAAGATCTGCATGCCACCACGGGGATGTCTCCTGAATCCTTGCCCCATGGGGACATTGGATTCAAGGGTGACCTCGCTCCGTGAGTGGGGGTTGAGCTGCCACAGTGAGGATCTTGCCAGGCTAGCTAAAGCTACCCCCCGGCAAGGATCTTGCCGGGGGGGTCTGCTCTATCCCCTTTGCTCTTTGTGGCCTTGGCGTTGTTCTGCTTCCCTTCAGCTTCGGCCTTACCTTGGCTTACGTCCCTTGCCGTGCTTGGCGTGGCGGCGCTCGCGGCTCAGACTGCCCATGCACAGTTATAGGGGTACAAAAAGTGCACCCCCCTTTTTGTACACCGACCGGAGCCCCCGGGCCTGGGCCACACATTAGCGCAACATGTTGTTGGGCTAGGCCCAAGAATGGTGCGCGGGCAGGCAGGGCGGTTTTTACCGCGGTAAGTTTCTTCGCGCGCTGCGCTTCCCACGCGCGTGGCGCGGTGTGGGGGGGGGGCATGCGTGATGTGGGCGGCATGCGTGGAGCTGAGCTCTGCACGCATGTGTCACGTCATAGTCAAAGGGGGCGGTCCGCGCCTTCCCCATAAATGGAGGGAGGCGTGGAGGCGCGGCCCTTTCACTTGACGGGGCCGAGGCGTGGTCTTTAAGGCGTCCACTCCCTTTGATAACAGGGTGGGGAGAGGTCGCCTCACCCGTCGCCTCGGTCCTGCACGCTCGCCACGTGGCGCCCATGCGCTTGGGGCGGCAGTCGGTGGAGGCGGGAAAGCGGGCCGTCGCGGGCTGGGGCAGTGGGTCGGTCCCAGTTCCCTGCATCTTCCATGTCCTGATTGGCGGAGCGGGGCGGCCGAGCCCCCACCCCGTCCCTTTATAAAGAGCGGGAGGGGGGATGGCGTCCCGCATTCCTTCATCTCCTTCCTTCTTCAGTTTCTGCTCCCCTCCCTTTCATTTGCAATGGAGAGAGGGAACCCTGGTCCTTCAATGGTGGCGACACGGGTCGCCGCTCGACAACGCATCCCTCCTCCTCCTGCACCTTGGTGGCAGAGCCAGCCGCAAGGGGAAGGGGAAGGGGGCGAGGCCGTGGGCGAGGCCGAGGTGCTCGGGGAAGAGGAGGACGGGGCGGCGCGTCGGCCTCGCCTCCGCCAGCAGCTCCTCCTTCCTTGGAGGGCCACGTTGGGGACGACCCTTGTGAGTTCTTCGTCAGGCTGCACCGGCCGCCCCGCCGTCGCCTTCGTCTCCCGACCCCATTCGCGCGGGAGATGGAGTTGGATCCGCCCGAATCACTGCGGCTGCACATGAGGGGCTGCGGGATCAGTGGTATGCGGGTTCGCGTTAACTTCCCAGCCCCTCATGTGATGTATCTTTGTCGAGGGTGGAAGACGTTCGCCCATATCCACCACTTGACGGAGGGGCTCACTCTCCATTTCAAGCTGATGGAGGGCGGCCTCCTCTCCGTCAAGGTCTTCGGGTGCTTCGGGACTCAGGCAAGGTGTTGCGTGGAGAGCTCTTCTGATAGCGAAGACTCCTCCTCGGGCGGGAGTGTCGAGCAGGACAGCGGCAACGACGACGAGGGTAGCGGGCGGCAGGATGACGGGTCCGACTAGGTGCCGGGCACCGCCTCGTGCGGCACCGGCGTCCCCATCATCCGTGTCGCCAGCTCCCTGAACTTCTCAGGGTCGTCTCCTTGGGCGGCTGGCGTTGGGAGGCTGCGGAAGAGTAAGAGGGCAGGCGGCAAGGCCGTCAACTCGGAGTACGCGGGCACTGACGCCTTCGACGCGTGCTGACGTCCTGCCGCCTCGTCTTCGAGCCCTGCTTCCGGCGCCGCCATCACCATCCAGCCCCCGGACGGCCGCCGAGATATTCCCTTGGTGTCTTCTGCCACCCGTAGCTCGCATAGGCGCCCCTTTTGCCCTTTTCGCCTCCTTGACCTGCCTCCTGAGGAGAGAGACAAGCAAGGGATTATGGGCACCTTATCTCTTTTTAGTTTGTAAGCCTTCGGGCCTTAGCTGAATTTAGAACTTGTAATCCCATCATTCATGTTTTTCATTCCCTACGGACTGTACCTGAATGGAATGTTTTTAATGAAAAAGGGATACTTGCCGGTCCATTTGTTTGCGGGTAGATCCCACCACAAGGAGTGAATCCTTGATATCTTTAAGATAAACATTTCCTTGCCCGGCAACAGGCCTTGCCGTCTCCCCACTTCACTCGACCTTTCTCACGCTCTTGGCGGAGGCAGGGATGAGGCGGGTTCAGGCTCCTCGTTTCATCCTTTCGCTGCCGTGACTACGACCAAACCTGGCCCCAGGGACGAGCCCTAGGGCCTAGAGTTAGGGAGTACGGTAGTTCTTAGGAAAAATGAGGTTTCACATACCTCAGTCCATAAGGGAATGCATGATAAGGGATGAAGAACTTATCTGAAGCTGTAGCCTCCGGCAACTTTGGTTTGCCGGGGGTGAATCTTTGTTCTTGCAGCCCCCGGCAGTACTGGCTTGCCGGGGTCTAGATGCTGGTCTGTACCTCCTAACTTCTTCGTCCTTAGTGATCCAGCAAGGATATCATGAGTCCTGTGAACCAAAGAAGACAAAAGAACGGCGAAGGGACGCACACTCGACCTCTAAGCTAGGGGTTAGCCGCCGCCAAGCACTATCGACCCTAACCAAGGACGAGACTCGACCTAGCATGCATGCCATAACTTTAGGGCACCAGTGCTTCATTTATTTATGCTCAGGGTCTGCGCCTGGCTTTGTACAAAGGGTTACATGCATCATCGGCAATGCTTGTACAAAAGGTGGCTTGCCGGGAGGCCCGACAAGCCGCACCTCACGGCTAAAACTTGCGAAGATGCTCAATGTTCCAGGAGTTACTCACCGGAATGGCATCCTCGGTCTCCAGGCGGACTGCGCCGGGCCTGCTGACTTGTATTACCCGGTAAGGGCCTTCCCACTTTGGCGTCAACTTGTTGGAATTCTTGGCCGATTGAACACACCGAAGGACAAGGTCGCCTTCCTCAAGGCTTCGGGCATGAACCTTGCGGCTATGGTAGTGGCGCAAGGCTTGCTGGTAGCGTGCTGCTCTCACAGCCGCCCAAAGACAATCTTCCTCAAGGAGCAGTGCGTCATCTTGCCGCAGTTGCTCTTGCTCAAGCTCATCATAAGCGAGCACTCGAGGTGACCCATATATGAGTTCAGTGGGGATAACTGCTTCTGCCACGTATACCAGGGCAAAGGGTGTCTGGCCGGTGGCTCGATTTGGTGTCGTCCTGATTGACCAAAGAACCGCCGACAACTCATCAATCCAGCGCCTTCCGCTCTTGTGCAGCCTGTCAAAGGTCTTGGTCCTTAAGCCTCGCAGCACTTCAGCATTTGCCCTCTCAGCTTGACCGTTGCTCCGTGGGTGGGCAATGGAAGCGAGATAGACTTTGCTGCCAAGGTCCTGAGTATACTGCATGAAGGTGCGGCTTGTGAACTGTGTGCCGTTGTCGGTGATGACCCTGTTGGGTACACCAAAACGGCATACCAGCTTCTTGAAGAACTTGACGGCTGACTGAGTTGTGACCTTCCTTACTGCCTCCACCTCCGGCCACTTTGTGAACTTGTCGATTGCAACGAACAAGTACTCAAAGCCCTCGACAGCGCGGGGGAAAGGGCCCAGTATGTCGAGCCCCCAGACCGAGAAGGGCCAGGAGAGAGGAATGGTTTGAAGAGCTTGAGCTGGCTGATGAAGCTTCTTTGAATGGAACTGACACGCTTCACACCTGGTGACGAGTGTCGTTGCATCGTGGAGGCCGGTGGGCCAGAAGAAACCTTACTGGCATGCCTTGCCGGCAAGGGCTCTTGACCCGATGTGGGATCCACATATGCCTTCGTGTATCTCTGTCCACAGCTCCAATCCTTCCTGTCGAGGGATACACTTCAATTTCACACCGTTCGGTCTCTTCCTATACAGGACGTCATCGACGAACTGGTACATGGCAGAGCGACATGCTACTTTTTCTGCTTCTTCCTGCTCCTCAGGAAGTTCCCCTGTTTGGAGGAATCGGACGGTATGCTGTGCCCACGACGGAGCTTGGGGCTCGACAGCGAGGACTAAAGGCATCTCCTCCGCTATAGGAGCGGCTGTCTCGACGGCAAGAGCTTGACGCTCCCCCGGAGCTAGCCATCCTGTGGCGGGCTCAGTGTCCTCGGCAACATACTTGTCGGCCGCTCCGGGGAGCTCGGCGGGAAAGTACTTGTCGGGCCCTGATTTCCTCCTCTTGTTCTGCTCTGTTGATGGATCAATGGATGGCTGAGTTAGCTGAAGCACAAAGGTACCTGGTTCCATAGGTAGCTTGAGGGCAGCGCGTTTCGACAGGTAATCGGTGATATCGTTCTCTGCTCGGGGAACGTGTTCAGCCTGTATACCGTCGAAACGCTCTTCCAGCTTTCTCACTTCATCAACGTAGGCTTTCATCAACGGGCTCTAGTAATCCTTGTTGGCTTGCTTGACGACAAGCTGCGAATCGCCCCTGACGATGAGCTTTTTGATTCCGAGGTCCGCCGCGATCCTAAGACCGGCAAGCAGCCCTTCGTACTCTGTTGTATTGTTTGTTGACACCTCCCTTGGGAAATGCATCTGGATCACGTACTTGAGGTGCTCTCCGGTGGGGGCGACGAGGAGTACGCCAGCCCGGCACCTTGTAGGGAGAAAGCCCCATCAAAGTACATGATCCAATTGCAACTTGCCTCCTTGCCGAGGAGAGCAGTCCCTTGGGCTTCTTCGTCAGGTGTCACGGTCCACTTTGCAATGAACTCCGCTAGGACTCGGCTCTGGATCGTCGAAGTACTTTCAAACTTGAGGCCAAAGCTGGACAGCTCCAGTGCCCATTCCACAATCCTTCCCGTCGCATCTGGATTATGCAATATCCGTTGCAAAGGGAGGCGAGTGACGACAGTGATCTCGTGTGCCTTGAAGTAGTGACGCAACTTCCTCGAGGCCATAAGGAGGCCGAAGAGCAGTTTCTGCACGCCGTAGTACCTTGACCTAGCCCCCTGCAGGAGGGAGCTAACAAAGTAGACCGGGTGCTGCATCATTTTATTCTTTGGTGGCATTTCAACTGGCTGTGTCGTCTCCGCAGTGGTGGCGCCGGGCTCTGTCGCTGCCATTTCCTTGTCGTCAACCTCTCTCTGCGCTACTAGTGCAGCGCTGACCACCTGGTTCGTTGCCGCTAGGTATAGCAGCAACGGCTCCTGGGGCCTAGGCGCAACTAGCGTTGGCGCGAGGAGAGGTATTTCTTCAAATCTTGCAAGGCTGCTTCGGCTTCTGGCGTCCACTCCATCGGGCCCGCCTTTTTAAGGATCTTGAAAAAGGGAAGGGCGCGCTCGGCAGACTTGGATATGAACCTGCCCATGGCAGCGACACAACCAGCAAGCCGACGCACATCCTTGATTCGCTTGGGTGCCTCAATCTGCTCTATAGCCCTGATTTTATCCGGGTTGGCCTCTATACCACGCTGTGACAGAAAGAACCCGAGAAGCTTGCCGGACGGAACGCCAAAGAGACACTTCTCAGGGTTCAGCTTGAGGTTGATCTTGTGCAGGTTTGCAAATGTTTCTTGCAAATCTGTGATGAGGGTTGCCCTGTCTTTGGTTTTGACCACTATGTCGTCCATATAAGCTTCCATATTTCTATGGAGCTGGGGTTCAAAACCAATCTGGACCGCCCTTGCAAACGTCGAACCAGCACTCTTCAACCCGAAAGGCATCCGTATGAAACAATATGTACCACATGGGGTGATGAAAGATGTTTTCTCTTCGTCTTCTCTTGTCATGAAGATCTGGTGGTAGCCGGAGTAGGCATCGAGGAATGACAACAGATCACACCCAGCCGTAGAGTCAACAATCTGGTCGATGCGCGGCAACGGGAAGGAGTCTTTAGGACAAGCCTTATTGATATCTGTGTAATCAATACACAGCCTCCACTTCCCGTTTGCCTTGCGCACCACGACCGGATTGGCCAACCACGTTGGATGGAGCACTCCTCTTACCAAACCCGCTGCTTCCAGTTTCCGGATCTCTTCCGTGGTGAAGTCTTGCCGTTCCAAAGCTTGCTTCCTGACCTTCTGTTTGACGGGCCGCGCATGAGGACAGACAGCAAGGTGGTGCTCAATCACCTCCCTGGGAACGCCGGGGATGTCGGAGGCTTGCCAGGGAAACACATCGACATTCGCCCGCAGGAAGATGACGAGCGCGTCTTCCTATTTGTCGTCAAGGGTGGAGCCTATAGTGAAAGCTCCCCCCGTGCCATCCTCATTGACAGAAACCTTCTTGGTTCCCGGCAAATGGCCCTGGGCTTCTTTTTCCCGCCGGCGGAGCTCTCTGGCACGTCCTCGACGGCAGCGCTACACTCCGAAGAGGTGCGCTTGCCGGAGTGGGTGCCCGAGGTCTCACCGTCCTCCTTCTTCTTCTTCCCTCTCGGGGTCCCAGCGGCAGGAGCAAGTGCCCCAGCGGCGGCAGCTGCTGCAACTGCCTGCTGGTATAGTTGGTGAGTGCAAATCAGCGCATCTTTCTTGTCGGAGGGGATGGTGATGATGGTCACGGGCCCCGGCATCTTCAGGGTGTTGTAGGCCTAGTGTGACGCCGCCATGAACTTGGTCAGCGCTGGGCGGCCAAGGATCCCATTGTAGGGCAAGGGGATCTTGGCAACATCAAACATGATCCTCTCCGTCCTGAATTCAGGTCGCTTCCAAAAGTTACGGGTAGCGTGACCTTTCCCTTGGGTTGGCTTCTTCCCGGTTTGACCCCTTGAAACGTGCCCGTTTCTTCGAGGTCTCCATCAGGAATCTGCAGCTTCTCGATCATGGCAGGCGAGATCAGGTTTAGACCGGCCCGACATCGACTAGCATCTTTGTCACCTTGAGGTTGTGTATCATTGGTGAAACCAACAGCGTCAAGCACCCGAACGCAGTAGTGCGATCAGGGTGATCCTCAGTGTAAAAAATGATAGGTGTGCTGGACCACTTCAGCGGCCTTTGGGCATCAAACGACGGCTCTGCCGCTGTAATCTCTCACGCCCATTGTTTACGCCGGCGATGAGAGGTGTGCAGCGAGGCGCCGCCGTCGACGCACATAGCCTCTGTAGCTTTCTGGAACTCCCGGTCACCGGACTCGTCGTCCTCTTCATGATCGTCGTCTTCTGGCTTTCTGTCACGGCCCCGGGCGGGCCTCTCCTGTTGTTCATCCTTGCCGCGACGGCCCGCCTGGCCATCACGCTTCTTGCCGGATCCCCCGGCACCGTCTTGGCCCTTCTCCTTGTCCCGCCTCTCATATCCAGCCCTCTGCTTGTCAACGATGAGCTCAACCTATCGGCAGTCTTGGAGAGCATGGCCTTTGGTGCGATGGATCTTGCAGTACCGCTTGTCGGAGTTGCCTGGCTTCTCGGCAGCCGCCAAGGCCCGGCAGGCGACACATCCGGCAATTTCCTTGTCGGGGTCATCTGCCTTGGTTTTCTTGGTGGAGCCGGTGTCATGAGACCCCTTGACGGCAAGCACGGCTTTTCCTTTGCGCTTCCTGTTGCGGCGCCGGCCTTTCTTTGCCGGGGCGGCGGTATCCTCATCTGAGGACACTACAAGAAATACGGTCAATTATGACTCCCCATTTTGGTCGTTGATTCGTCATATTTATCGTTTATTGACCTTTTTTTGACCAAATTCAGAAGGTCAACAGTTGGCCGTCAAGAACGAACAAACTTGACCTTTTTGGAATTTTGGTCATAGCTAGACTAACGACCAAAATTTTAGAAAGGTCACTGCCCATTTGCCTGAGCCACGTAGGATCTGACGTGGCTGAGCTGACGTGGCATTGTTAGTGACCAAATGGAATCATCATATATTTCATAGCCCAGTCCAATAGCCTACATGGGCCTGGCCCGATTATCATGAATTTCACAGCCCAATCTACCAATCTAGCAGACATAGGCCCAGCCCAATACCTATTTTCTTAATTGAATTGGTTTGATTTATTTGGGCTGCCACATTATTTTTTCAAAAGCATGCACATTTCAGGATAGGCCCATTAGAAAACAAATACAATATAATACTATATTTCAATACATTTCATTTCAGTAAGACATCACACGAAATACAATAAATCATCAATCATCTCCTCTACACAACAGGGTTCATGGCCCAACAAGTCCATAAAAAATAGTTCTACAAGTGCAAGTGCACAGCAAAAAACCCAACAATTGCACGAGCGCACATCAACATAGATTGGACGAGAAGCACACATTTTAGCAGTTCACACATAACATCAATGGGAAGCACAAATATCGTGTCACTGGTACAATTACTTTATCCCATCACCCAGGCACCAATGGTGTGTCCATCTCCTGGATTTGCCACATGGTGATGTTACTGCATTAGGGCCATCCCATCTTCTCCTTGCCCAAATGGCAGGGTGATCTGCTGCTGCAGGTGGAGGCGAGCTGGTGCTCTGCAACCGCCCAGGAGCTGGTGTTCTGCTCCTCGCCCGTGCACAGGTGCTGCTACATCTCCTTGCCCAGTACTCACTCTGCATCAATTTGATGATTATAAACAATCCGATCATAAACTAAGACTTGCTCATCTGAGAAAAAGAATTTGATGATCATAAACAATCTGAGAACAATAGATGTTGAGCAAGCAATTAGCATGATTCAATTTTTATGATCCAATATTGAGCAAGCAATCTGAATAAACAATCTGAATAAGCAACTAGCTTGATCCAACGTTGAGCAAGCAATCTAAATAAACAGTCTGAGTAAATTTGCAAAGTTCTTCAATATTTCAGTTAATTAACAGTACTCACTGGAGTAATGTTAATTTCCTACTGTACTCCTTTTTGTGTGACTATCTCTGTTGACAAGAACAGCAAGCAAATGATTGAACCTACTGTTATTTTATTGATAAGAACAACAAACAAATGATTGAACAACAAGTCATTAATCATCCGAAATGAGGGACACTCAAATTCAAGCACCAATGAAATCTAAAGCGCCCATCCAAGTTCAGGAGTAGCCCAGATTTGCAACATAGATAGAGGCATCAATTTCTCAGATAGTACTAAAGATACGCATAATGGAATCCAAAAGGTGGGCGCTAGAAGTGGTGGGGGGGAAGATACCTGGAGGGGCGACTCCGGTGGTAGGTGGTGCGGGGCGAGGTAAGCTGGGGACGGACGGAGCAGGTGTGGAGGGATGCGCTGGAGGCGGAGGACGACGAGGCCGTCGGTGAGACCCGCTGCGCGACGACGGCGCGTATGGGGACGGCGGAGGCGGTTGGGCTCGTCGGCGAGTTGGATCTGGGCGGCGGCGAGGTGGAGGTCGCGGACGAGCCGGGTAGCGGCGATGGCGGCTGGCAAAGGAGGTAGCAGCACCGCCCACCTCCCTCATCACCGGCGCTTGTCCCGCCCGCGCCATGCCCGACCTCCAGAAAATCGACAGGGGGCGAAACCCTAGCCACGGGTGAGGTTGCGGGCTTGCACTAGAGGGTGCGAGAGACGAATCTGACGGGAGGGGAAGAAGGAGCTGCACGAGGGGAGCCTGAGGGTGTGCTGCGTGCCGGTGAGAGCCGCCTCAACTCGCCGGAATCAGGTGGAGCAGAGGAGTCGCGGGAGGGAGAGAGAGAGAGGGCTCGCGGGGGAGAAGGGCTCGCGGTGAGGTAAGGGGATGGGAGAGAGGAGGAGGGCGTGGGGGAAGGCGTGGGGGAGGCCATGGCCGTCGGGGAGCTCGGACGGAGGGAGGTGGAAGCGTCAATCTGGAAAGGAGGAGGTGGCGGCGGCGATCTGGAAGTGAGGAGGAGATGGCGGCGAGGAGATGGGGACGAGGGAGGAAGGGGGTGACGGGGGGAGGGGATCTGAGCTAGGGTTTGGGCTGTGGGTGAGGGGTATCTCCTTTTCTTTCTTTTTTTTCTTCTTTTCTGTAGATGGATGGATGGATGGATGTGGGATGGAGAGATGGATGGATGGATGGATGGACGCCATGTCATCGATCCGTGGACAGAGTTATGATTGGTTCAGAAAATCAGTGATGTAAAATAGTTTTTAAATACTAAAAATAGAGGGATTTAATGAAGTAGCTATCAAAAATATTTTGTAAAAAGGCACCACACAAACTTTCACTAGAGTTAGACCACATTTTATGGATTAGGACCAATTTGTATGCATTTTTCATATTTCTAGCTATTTTTAATCATTTTTTGAGTGGCAAAAATGTTTTTTTTAAGAACCTACCAAATAATTGTTGCAAAATTGCAGAAAATAAATTTTCTAAAATATTAGGCCATATTTAATGCACAATTGACCAAATGGTTGGGTGTCAAAACTTTTGATCCACCTCTCGTGAAAAAGACAATTTTTCGCCGATTCAGCTGGAAGTGGGTCAAATTTGAACTGCAGCTGCCTCATAGTTTCCTATTTATTTTTTTCAAAAATAATTTCTAGATACATAAGTATCTATTTAATAAGAGAAACACCAAAAAAATTTCAAGATTCAACCACTAGCTAGGAACGGTCAAGCCCGCCGTTTTGACCGCATTTTGAAACGGGCATAAAAAATTTCAAAAAAAATCAAAAAATTGGGAAACCTTCGCATCGTGTCATTATATGTGGCCAAGTTCCCAGGAAAAATAACAAACTTGTAATACGGCAATTATTTTAAAAAAGTGTTCTCAGAAACGAGCTATCAGGTGTGGAGATCAATGGCTTTCAAGCCAAATGATCAATCTTATGGCCATATTCATGGCATAGTTTGTTCAAATGATCTCATATTGGGCACAAGGATGCATATTGGAATGGCAAACAATGTTGCCTAAGGAAGTTTTCATTTTCTTTGGACGAAAAATCCATTTTCCATTTTTCGAGTGCTCAAAAGGAGGTTTTTTTGTGAAGAACCTTCAAAATAATTGTTGCAAAATTAGACCAAATCATTTTTCTAAAATACTAGGACATATTTAATGCACAATTGACAAAATGGTTGGGTGTAAAAAGTTTTGATCCACCTCTCATGAAAAAAGACAAATTTCTGTCGATTCAACTAGAAGCGGGTCAAATTTGAACTGCAGCTGCCTCATAGTTTGCTATTTATTTTTTGCAAAAATCATTTCTAGGTACATAAGTATCTATTTTATCATAGAAACACCAAAAGTTTTCCAAGATTCCACCACTAGCTAGGAACGGTCAAGCCCGCCGTTTTGACCGCATTTTGAAACGGGCATAAAAAATTCAAAAAAAAATCAAAAAATTTGAAAACCTTCGAATTGTGTCATTATATGTGACCAAGTTTCCATGAAAAATTATAAACTTGTAATACGGTAATTATTTTAAAAAAGTGTTCTCAGAAACGAGCTATCATGCATGAAGATTCATGGCTTTCAAGCCAAATGATCAACGAACATAGAGTTCTGCGGGGTACTTCCTTCCCTCTTTAGCCCGGGCACATCTGTCGGCGAGAACATAGAGTTCTGCGACATCTTTCACCTTGTTCATTGCCAGCTCTTCACACATCTTGCGGTTACACATGTTCTGATGGAACGCGCTGATGATGGTGGCATGATGAACATCCAGGATGTTGTACTGTATCCGGCTGAACCTCTGTATGTACTTGCGGAGACTCTCGCCTCCCTTCTGGGGAATGACGTGCAGATCGCTTGCTTGGCCATGAGCTTGGTGACCGCTAGTAAAGGCGCTCACGAATTCATGGCACAGATCCGACCAGGAGGAAATGGAGTCTACCGGCAAGTGCATCAACCATGACATGGCGTTGGGTTTAAGAGCCAACGGAAAGTAATTCGCCAGCATCTTATCGTCACGGGCTCCAGGAGCCTGCATCGCGATGGTGTAGATGCTGAGGAACTCGGACGGGTGGGTCTTGCCGCCGTACTTCTCGCCCACGTCTGGTTTGAAGGTGCGGTGAGTGGGCCACTGGAACTGCCACAGCTCACGGGTAAAAGCCGGGCAACGTACCTCGTAAGGCAGGCCTCCAGGGCTCCCCGGTGCCGGGTGGTCCACAGGAGGCCCTGCTCGCCTGTCTGACTGGGGGCGCGCTCCGCGCCGGCGCTCGATAGTGGTCCGAGCGTCTTCATGCTCCTGATCCCAAAGGACCTGGCGCTGGTCACGATGGGTTCCTCGGGTCGGACGACGCTATGGAAATTTCATCACCCCTGACGTCGCGACGGGCAGGTGTCCGTGGTACCGGGCAAGGAGGAGGCGAATGCACCATGGTCGCGGCGCCGCCAGCCTTCCTGCCACTGGTACGCGGGACTCCGTCAGAACGTCGACCCAGGGGCTCCGCCGGGCTTGGTTCGTCTTTGTTGGCACCGCAACAAGGCTTCTGATGGTGGCTCTCCATTCGTCGAGTTTCCCCATAGTGGGAGGAAAATCCAGGAGCAACTGCGCGCGCGCCAAGGTTTCCGCTGGCGTAGGTGGCAGCGAAGCCTGCACAGATCGCGACGCGCTTCGACTTCTGACCATGTCAGAAGGAGCTCTATAACGATCGCGCGGTCGCCCGCCGTCTTCACCAGGACCTCGGCGAGCGGGCAGGTCTTCTACATCCCGGGGGTGGCACTCGAGGCTCTTCCCGCGGCGACGCCCGGGGCCTTCGGTGTGATTGCGCCGTTCGTCACGCGCCGCTTGAGAGGAGCGCGGCGTCGGCACCAGCATGGGAGTCTTGGAAGCCCTTGTGTCGCCCTCGGGTGGGACGGCAGCGATCCTGGAAGGCCCCGCGCCACCCGCGGAGGGCCTGGCTCCGTCTTTGGATTTGGCGGCGTGCAGCCCGTTGCCAGGCGCATGAACTTCGCCGCCTCCCAAACTCCGGCTGCTGGGACGGTGTTGGTGTTCACGAACGGCGCCCCGGGTCCTTTCCGCGACCGGTCCGCTGCTCGCCCGCGTCGGGGCGGGATGTCAGGACTCCGATGGGCCAACCGCCAACGTCGTCTTCTTCTTGGGCGCCATGACGATGAAGGAGCGTCGAACTAACTGCTAAAGCCGATTCTCACAACTGCGCTGCCCCCTACCTGGAGCGCCAAAGATGTCGGTGGGAAACGACACCTATGGGATCACGGGAATCCCTACTACGGTTGCAGGGCGCGGGGTTGTGAGAAGAGCGGATCAAACAGATAGCACGTGGTTCCTTTACCCAGGTTCAGGCCACAAGGATGCGTAAAACCCTACTCCTGCTTTGGTGGATTGTATATCTGAGTTCCTGAGCTAGCTATAGAGCCCCATCTCGTCCGTCGCCGCTTCCCCTCGCGTCGGCACGCGCCCTGGCCAGCGGTGCCTATGGTGCCATGTAGGCAGGTAGGCAGCTGAGGTGGCCCAGTGGTGGATCTCCATGAAGATCTGTATGCCGCCACGCAGGTGCCTGCCCAGCTGGTTGGGTTGGCAGCTGCATGCGAATGGCGGTGGGGGCGTGACTGGCGCGGGCCTGATGGTGGCCCTACGACGTCCTTGGCGAGGGCCTTGCTGCAGCCCCGGCAAGGGTCTTGCCCCGGCCCCAGCAAGGGTTTTGCCGTGGCGCCTGCTGTCATCCCCGGCAAGGCTCTTGCCGGGGGCCTTGTGGTCCTCCTTGGCAGGGATCCCGCCAAGGATTATCATCTTCTGAAATGGGTATCTGGTCTTGAATGTCTTCACAAAGATCTGCATGCCACCACAAGGATGTCTCCCGAATCCTTGCCCCATGGGGACAGTGGACTCAAGGGTAACCTCGCTCCGTGAATGGGGGGTGAGCTGCCACGGCGAGGATCTTGCCGGGCTAGCTAAAGCTACCCCCGGCAAGGACCTTGCCGGGGGGGTCTGCTCTGTCTCCTTTGCTCTTTGTGGCCTTGGCGTTGTTCTGCTTCCCTTCAGCTTCGGCCTTAGCTTGGCTTACCTCCCTTGCCATGCTTGGCGTGGCGGCGCTCGCGGCTCAGACTGCCTGTGCACAGTTATAGGGGTACAAAAAGTGCACCCCCCTTTTTGTACACCGACAGTGTAGATGCTGAGGAACTCGGACGGATGGGTCCTGCCGCTGTACTTTTCGCCCACATCAGGTTTGAAGGTGCGGTGAGTGGGCCACTGGAACTGCCATAGCTCACGGGTAAAAGCCGGACAGCCTACCTCGTAAGGTAGGCCTCCAGGGCTCTCTGGTGCCCGGTGGTTTGCAGCAGGCCCTGCTCGCCTATCTGACTGGTGGCGCGCTCCGCGCCGGCGCTCGATAGTGGTTCGAGCGTCTTCATGTTCTCGTTCCCGAAGAACTTGGCGTTGGTCACAGTGGGTCCGCGGGTCGGACGACGCTATGGAGATTTCATCGCCCGTAACGTCGCGACGGGCTGGCGTCCGCGGCACCGGGCGAGGAGGAGGCGTGTGCACCGTGGTTGCGGCGCCGCCGGCTTTCCTTCCACTAGTACGTGGGACTCCGTCGGAGCAACGACCTGGGGGCTCCACCGGACTCGGTTCGTCTTTGTTGGCCACCGCAACAAGGCTTCGGATAGTGGCACTCCATTCGTCCAGTTTCCCCGTAGTGGGAGGAAAATCGAGGAGCAACTGCGAGCGCGCCAGGGATTCTGCTGGCGTTGGTGGCAGCGAAACCTGCACGGATCGCGACGCGCTTCGACTCCTGACCATGTCAGAAGGAGCTCTGAGGGAGTCCTGGATTAGGGGGTGTTCGGATAGCCGAACTATACCTTTAGTCGGACTCCAGGACTATGAAGATACAAGCTTGAAGACTTCGCCCCGTGTCCGGAAGGATCTTTCCTTCGCGTGGAAGGAAAGCTAGGCGTGCAGATATTCAAGATCTCCTACCATTGTAACCGACTCTGTGTAACGCTAACCCTATCCGGTGTCTATATAAACCGGAGGGTTGTAGTCCGTAGGACAACCATCATCATACACAATCATACCATAGGCTAGCTTCTAGGGTTTAGCCTCCTTGATCTCGTGGTAGATCCACTCTTGTACTACCCATATCATCAATATTAATCTAGCAGGAGTAGGGTTTTACCTCCATCGAGAGGGCCCGAACCTGGGTAAAATAAAGTGTCCCTTGTCTCTTGTTACCATCCGACCTTGACGCACAGTTCGGGACCCCCTACCTGAGATCCGCCGGTTTTGACACCGACATTGGTGCTTTCATTGAGAGTTCCTCTATGTCGTCGCTTTTAGGCCCGATGGCTCCTTTGATCATCAACAACGATGAGGTCCAGGGTGATACTTTCCTCACGGACAAATCTTCGTCTTCGGCGGCTTCGCTCTGCGGGCCAATTCGCTTGGTTGTCTGGAGCAGATCGAAAGCTACGCCCCTGTCCATCAAGTCAGGTTAGGAAGCTTAAACTACACGGCAGATATCCGCGGAGACTTGATCTTCGACGGGTTCGAGCCACAGCCAAGCGCGCCGCACTACCTCGAGGGGCATGATATAGCTCTGCCTCCGAATAGTGCCCTTGAGGCCGCACACGCTCCAGCCCCGATCCTCGACTCGGAGCCTGCTGCGTTCTTGGAGGATGAACGGTTGGACGTCACCTCGGGGGCTGTGATCTTGAAGGCGATCGAGCCGAACGCCAGCCCCGTACTCCGCACGGCCCATCACTCCAAGGAGCCGGATTCTTCTCCGAACTCCGGGCCTTCCGTGCCCCTGCCGATCGAATCCGATTGGGCGCCTATAATGGAGTTCACAGCCCCGGACATCTTTCAGCACTAACCTTTCGGTGATATCCTGAATTCTCTAAGGTCTCTCTCTCTATCAGGAGAGCCCAGGCCGGACTATGGTCTGCGAGGGTGGGATTCGGACGACGAAGAAATTCAAAGCCCACCCACCACCCACTTAATAGCCACTGTCGATGATTTAACCGACATACTTGACTTCGGCTCCGAAGACTTCGACGGTATGGACGACGAAGGAAGAGACGAACAAGAACCAGCACCTGTAGTGCGCTGGACCGCCACCTCGTCATATGACATATATATGGTGGACGCTCCAAAGGATGGAGACGGCGATGGAACAGTGGAGGATGACACCTCAAAAAAACAGCCAAAACGCCGGCGTCAACGGCGCCGCTCTAAATCCCGCCACAGAAACGGTGATTCCGGCACGGGAGATAACTCTACCCCGGATAGCGCCGAAGAACACCAAATCCAGCAAGATCCGGCGCAGGAAGATGGAGAAGCCAGCCCTCATGAGAGAGCGGCAGAGCGAGAGGTTGAGGATGATAACTACATGGCTCCCTCCGAAGACGAGGCAAGCCTCGACGACGACGAATTCGTCGTACCATCAGAGCCCGCCGAACAAGAGCGTTTCAAACGCAGGCTTCTAGCCACGGCGAATAGCCTAAAGAAAAAGCAGCAACGGCTTAGAGCTGATCAAGATTTGCTAGCTGACAGATGGACTGATGTCCTTGCGGCCGAAGAGTATGAACTCGAGCGCCCCTCCAAAAATTATCCTAAGCGCGGGCCGCTACCCCAATCAGAGGGGGAAACACCTACATCACCAATGCATGACATGGCAGACCGGCCAGAGGCTTGTCGAACCTCTAAACAAGCCATGCCCCGGTGCCGCTCAACTAAGGCACGGGAAAATGAGCCAGACCTGTGAGACGTACTGGAGGATAAAGCAAGGCAAACAAGATCGATCTATGGATCGCGCGGACGCCCGACGACACGTGATGATCTTCACTCCGGACACAATAAATCCGGCCGGGCCGAACACAACAGGCATCGCTCTTCCGAGCTGCGTCATGACATAGCCCAGTACAGGGGCGCCGCACACCCACTATGCTTCAGAGATGAAGTAATGGATCATAAAATCCCAGAGGGTTTCAAACCCATCAACATCGAGTCGTACGATGGTATGACAGATCCGGCAGTATGGATTGAGGATTATCTCCTTCACATCCACATGGCACCTGGCGACGATCTACACGCCATCAAATATCTCCCCCTTAAGCTTAAGGGACCAGCCCGACACTGGCTTAACAGCCTACCAGCGGACTCAATCAGTTCTTGGGAAGACCTGGAAGCCGCATTCCTTGACAACTTCCAGGGGACCTATGTGCGGCCACCGGACGCCGACGACCTAAGCCACATAATTCAGCAGCCAGAAGAATCGGCCAGGCAATTCTGGACATGGTTCCTAACAAAGAAAAATCAGATAGTCGATTGTCCGGACGCAGAGGCCCTAGCAGCCTTCAAACATAACATCCGCGACGAGTGGCTTGCCCGGCACCTGGGACAGGAAAAGCCGAAATCTATGGCAGCCCTCACGACACTCATGACCCGCTTTTGCGCGGGCGAAGATAGCTGGCTAGCTCACAGCTACAACTTATCAAAGAACCCTGGTAATTCGGATAAAGGACAAAAGTGGCAGGACACGACGAAATAAGCAAAAGCGCTGCGTTAGCAGCGACAACAATGAGGATACGACAGTAAATGCCGGATTCAGAGGCTATAGATCCGACCAGCGGAAAAAGCCATTTAAAAAGAATACCCAGGGCCCGTCCAGTTTGGACCGGATACTCGACCGCTCGTGCGAGATTCATGGCACCCCCGAAAGGCCAGCCAATCACACCAACAGGGATTGTTGGGTGTTCAAGCAGGCAGGCAAGTTAAGAGCCGAACACAAAGACAAGGGGCTGCATAGCGACGACGAGGAGGAGCCCAGGCCGCCGAACAACAATGGACAGAAGGGGTTTCCCCCACAAGTGCGGACGGTGAACATGATATACGCAACCCACATTCCCAAGAGGGAGCGGAAGCCTGCGCTACGGGACGTATACGCGATGGAGCCAGTCGCCCCAAAGTTCAACCCATGGTCCTCCTGCCCGATCACTTTCGATCGAAGGGACCACCCCACTAGCATCCGTCACGGCGGTTTTGCCGCATTGGTTCTTGACCCAATCATTGACGGATTTCATCTCACGAGAGTCCTAATGGACGGCGGCAGTAGCCTGAACCTGCTTTATCAGGATACAGTGCGAAAAATGGGCATAGATCCATCAAGGGTCAAGCCCACAAGGACGACCTTTAAAGGCATCATACCAGGTGTAGAGGCCAATTGCACAGGCTCGATAACACTTGATGTGGTCTTCGGATCTCCAGATAACTTCCGAAGCGAAGAGTTAATCTTCGATATAGTCCCGTTCTGCAGTGGCTATCACGCCCTGCTCGGACGAACCGCATTCGCTAAATTCAATGCGGTGCCGCACTATGCATATCTCAAGCTCAAGATGCCAGGCCCTCGAGGAGTAATTACGGTCAACGGAAACACAGAATGCTCCATCCGTACGGAGGAGCACACGGCGGCCCTCGTAGCGGAAGTACAAAGCAGCCTTTCAAGGCAACTCTCCAGTCCGGCCGTTAAAAAGCCGGACAATGCAAAGCGCGCCCGGAGTAACCTGCAACAAGACTGCCTGGCACGTTCGGAGCAAGCATAGCAATACGGCCCAACCCCAGCCATCGTAACATAGCGGAGCTAGTACCTCGAGTACACAACTACGCCCTCGAAATTCCATGGGCACAGGGGGAGGGGCACATTAACGGCATGCTTACAATACGGCATCAAATGTACTAGGGGCTGCCGGATTCTTTTTTTTACTTTCAGGACTCCACACTCTGGATAACCTGTTCGGCTTTGCTCCCGCACAGACGATGCAAGACCCAGGAAAGCAGACAAAGCTACGCCGCATTACGGAACTCTCAGGTGGTCTCTATTTCGAGCGATATATCTGTTTCTAAATTCCGCGGCCTGCACCTGGTCAGGACATGTTAAATAGTCTAATATCTTTTTTGCTTATCGCACTACTTGTATCGTTCGGCTTTGATAAATAGCCTCTCTATAAACAATGCATAGCTTTTCGCCTATTTTTTGCGTTGTCCTCTTTTAATATATAGGTTCATTAAAAAAACATGATCGCAACCGTACACCATGGTATGGAAAAACACGCCAGGGGCTTCATTACCCTTCTATCTGGTGTGAGAAGTCCGTACACTTTCACAAGTGCGGCACCCCGAACTTATAGCACTATATGCATCGGCTCCGAATCATGATTTTGGTCACACGTTGGGTTTGCCCGGCTCCTATGTTTTGGTGCCTTACGTTCCGCTATATTGGCTAAGGTAGCACTAGGAGAACCACTGCGATGGTGCCCCAGTTCAGGTGGGTTAAGCACCTCAGTGGAGAAAGCTAAAACAGACAGTCATGATAAGGCATGAGACCGGTCGCTGTTCGAGAGGTTTTTCAAGTCCTTAAAGACTTATGCCGCTTCGAGCGAGGAGCTGGCTATGTCCGGCCAAAGGCGTGGATAGCGCCCCGAATTCGGCCTTCCGAACTAGGGGCTTCGCCGAAATTTAAAACTATAACGTTCTATGGCTAAGTGAGAGTGTTCAACCATTATAGTCCGATTGCCTGGTTCGTTGTGCTGAGCGCCTCCCTCGAAGGACCCAACTATGGGAAAAAGAGCCCTCAGGTTTATCCCGAACACCCCAGCACGAGTGGCATGGGGGCAGAAGCTGACGACTGGCCATCTCTCAATTTTTGATAAACGGCCGCATAGAAAATAATATTTTAAATTCAATAAGCATTGCTTAGCGCATATGAACAAGTTTTCAGCGCACAAGATACAAACGAGCGAGTTCATTCAAATACTACATCTTTAGTACATTCATCCGCGACAAGGAGGGCTCCGGCAAGAACTTCCTTGTAGTAGTTCTCGGGCTTGCGATGCTCCTTCCCCGGCGGCGGCCCGTCCTTCACCAGCTTCTCTCCGTCCAGCTTACCCCAGTGTACCCTTACATGGGCAAGGGCCCTCCGGGCGCCCTCAATGCAGGCGGAGCGCTTGATGACCTCAAGCCATGGACAGGCCTCCACCAGCCGCCGCACTAGCCCGAAATAGCTCCCAGGCAGGGCCTCTCCAGGCCACAACCGAACTAGTAAGCCCTTCATGGCCTGTTCGGCCGCCTTGTGGAGCTCGACCAGCTGTTTCAGCTGATCGCTCAAAGGCACAGGGTGTCCGGCCTCAGAATACTGAGACCAGAACACACTCTCCGTCGAGCTGCCCTCTTCAGCTCGGTAGAACGCGGCGGCGGCGGATACGCTGCGGGGAAGATCGACGAACGCCCCTGGAGAACTCCGGATTCGGGTAAGTAACAGGTAGTTTACTTTTATATTCCCACTTTGCATTAAGAATGCCTTACCCGTTGCTATCTTTTTCACCTCCTCCAATTCTTGGAGGGCCTTTTGGGTTTCGGCCTTAGCACTCTTGGCGGTCTCACGGGCCGACGCGAGCTCGGATGCTTGCGCTCTTGACTCAAGCTCCAAACTCTCATGTTTTTTCATGAGAGCTTGCAGCTCTTGCTGCACCTCGCCGACCTGAACCCCAAGCCTTTCTCGCTCAGCGCGCTCCTTGGCCGTTTTCTTTCCGGCCTCATCCAGCGCCTGCTTCAGGGTTGCCACCTCGGTTGTGGCCCCTACAATAAGCAGTACAATCCTGTTATTTCTTTCTGCAATCAAGCCTCTCTATAGGCACCTTTTTTCTTTTTTAGGATATTTCTTACCTTCTTTCTCCTCGAGCTGCCATTTGGCAAAGCCGAGCTCTTGCTTGGTCCGCCCGAGGTCCTTTTTAAGGACATCCACCTGCGCAGTCAGTGCGGCGGTGGACAGCAGCGAAGCCTGCATACGCATATTTGACTTTTTGTTGTTAGACTCCTGCGAAAATTACTAGATCCTCTATTCGGCTTTTCTTTCCGAACACCGAACAGAGCATCAGGGGCTACTGTCTATGCGGTAAATAATTTAACATATTTTTACTTACCTCGAAGCCTGTTAGAAGGCTAGTGCAAGCTTCAGCCAATCTGCTCTTGGCGGACTGAACCCTTTGGATCACCGTACTCATAACAGTACGGTGCTCCTCGTTGATGGCGGCGCCCTCAAGCACCTCCAGCAGATTGTCCGGCGCCTCTGGTTGGGCGGAGGTCGCCGGCTCAGCCGGCTTACTCCTCTGGGAAGGAGTTCACCCACCGCGGACCAGGACTGTCGAGTCCGGCGCGGTGTCCGGCACAAAGCCGGACTTGGAGCCCTGGGGGTTTCATACCCTTTACTCCTGGGGTCCGGAGGATTGCCTTGCGGCTCCTCCAGGACTACCTCCTCCTGCCCTGGAGCTTGGCGGGACGCCACTTCGGCGTCATCTGCCCTGCAGGGGGAGACAGCGGGCGGAACAGAGTTCATGTCTGACGAATCCAGGGAGCCGCTCGACGAATCGTCGAGTTCGGCCTGGGGCGGGCTGCATTAATTACGAGCGATATTAGGGAAAGCCGCGCATTAAAAGAATATCATGAGTCACTCTGGTATATAAATACTTACGATTTCGCCGGACGCTTGGTTCTATCCTGCCACTCCTCTCCGCCCTCTTCGGCGTCGTGGGAGTAGTCCGGCGGAGGGGTCTTCCTTTTCCTCGACTCCTCGGCCTTCCCCGTTGGGGTGGCCTTCTTCTTCTTTTCTCCCCTCGCTGGGGGGGAGAGCTTTCTTGTTCCTCCTCCTCGTTTTCACGAGAGGAGAGCGTCGCGGACTCGTCAGATGACGAGTCCGACACCACCATGTTGCGGGAACTTTTTCGAGTCCCGGTGGTTTTCTTCTTCTTGGCCTTCTTCTCCGGCACCACATAAGGTGTCGGGGCCATCAGCTTCACCAAGAGAGCTGGGGCTGGGTCTTCGGGCAGGGGAGCCGGACAGTTAATTGGTCCGAATATAGCCAGCCAAGCCTGTCAAAGGTAAAGGGAGTTTAGATCCCGCATAGAGTTAATCTATGAAGAAGAGCTTAACAAACCTGTCAAAGGTATAGATAGCTCACCTCGCTGGCATTATGCTGCGAGCTGTATCCGCGGTCCTCAGAAGCGGATGTGGGGGACTCGGCGCCTTTGAACATCACCTTCTAGACGTCTTCATACGTCGTGTTGAAGAGCCTACTGAGGGTTTGGTGCTGCGCCGGGTCGAATTCCAACAAAGTAAAATCCCGTTGTTGGCACGGGAGGATCCGACGAACGAGCATGACCTGGATCACATTGATCAGCCGGATTGGCCTGTTCACCAGGGACTGGATGCACGTTTGCAACCCAGTCACTTCTTCCTCGTTGCCCCACGACAGGCCCGTCTCTTTCCAGGACATGAGCCGCGTGGGGGGTCCGGATCTAAACTTGGGGGCTGCGACCCATTTCGGATTGCGTGGCTCGGTGATGTAAAACCACCCGACCTGCCACCCCTTTAGGGACTCCACATAGGAGCCATCGAACCAGAGGACGTTGGCCATCTTGCCGGCCATAGCGCCTCCGCGCTCCGCCTGGGTGCCGGACACCACCTTGGGCTTGACGTTGAAGGTCTTGAGCCAGAGGCCGAAGTGGGGGCGGACGCAGAGAAAGGCCTCACACACGACGATAAACGCCGAGATGTTGAGAACAAAGTTCGGGGCCAGATTGTGGAAATCCGGGCCGTAGTAGAACATGAGCCCCCGGACAAATGGGTGAAGTGGAAAGCCCAGTCCGCGGAGGAAGTGGGGAAGAAAAACTACCCTCTCATGGGGCCCTAGGGTAGGAAGAAGCTGCCCCTTCTCAGGAAGCCGACGCGGGATGTCCTTGGACAAGTATCCGGCTTTCCTTAGCTTTTTTACTTGGGCCTCCGTAACGGAGGAGGCCATCCACTTGCCTCCCGCTCCGGACATTGTTGGAGAAGGTTGAGGAAGGATGAGCGGACTTGGGCGCTGGAGCTTGAGTGCGCAAGAGATGGATTGACAAAGGAGGAAGAAGGCGTAGGTTAAAAAGGTGAATCCTTATCCCTTTATACAAGCGGGTGCGGTTAGGCATCCCTACCTACCTAATAAAACTTACTTGCCTCCCAAGCGCCGTAGTAAATGGCGCGGTTGGGTTACCCACGTCCGTATTGATGAGAATCCCGTTAAAAGGGGCGCACGATCTCTGCTTTGACAAGACGTGCCAAGGAAAACCGCCTCGCTAGACACGCTGAGGTGGAACAATGAAAACAATTTATATAAAGAGCTTGGCTGCAGTGTTATGACGCACTGCGGGATACGTCAGCAGATTTGATTTGTGTTAATATTATTCTCTATATGGCAATATGTGGAAACTTATTTTGCAGAGCCGGACACTATTTTTGGTGTTTGTAATCTTCTTGAAGAACTTGGAGGAGGAACTCGCCTTGCAATGCCGAAGACAATCTGCGCGCCAGACTCGTCGTCATTGAAGCCTGGTTCAGGGGCTACTGAGGGAGTCCTGGATTAGGGGGTGTTCGGATAGCCAAACTATACCTTCAGCCGGACTCTAGGACTATGAAGATACAAGATTGAAGACTTCGTCCCGTGTCGATGAGCTCGGTGCGGTAGTTGTCGTAGGTGCCGAAGGTGACTGGGAGGCGGACCTGCCCGATCGGGACCGTGGAACCGTCGGTGACTCCGGAGAAGGGCTTGGTTGGCTGAAGCTGGTCATTGGGCACTTGGAGGCTGTTGAATGTTTCCACGAACAAGACATTTAGCCTTGCCCCTCCGTCGATGAGGGTCCTGGTGACCAGAACGTTGCTGATGACTGGGGAACAAAGCATGGGGAGGACTCCGGCTGTGGCCGCGCACTTGAGCTGGTCTGCTGAGCTGAACGTGCTGGTGCAGGCCGACCACCTGAGGGGACGCGTTGCTTCGAGCTTGGGGAGAACTGCATTCACTTCGCGAGCAAACTGCTTGAAGATACGTTGAGAGGCTGGGGCTTGAGCTCCGCCCAGGATGCAGGCGATTGCGCGAGGCTCTTGGAAGCCCCCAACCCCCTCGTCTTGGTGGCGGTCTTCATTCCTTCTTGGCTGAGGCGGCAACGGCGGCAGGCCTGGGTTGCCATGAGGGCGATCCTCACGAGGCTGGTCCCTCCAGTCCCCCTCGCGAGGCAGGTCGGGCCAGCGGTCCTCGCGAGGTTGGTCACGCCAGCCTTGACGTGGGCCACGATCTTCCCAGCATCCAGGGTTCCTTCCTCCTCCTCGGCCGTAGCCCCGGTCAGCACGATCAGGGCGTCGTCCGACTCTTCATTCTCGCACGGCGCGGAGTTCTTGGCATTCATTGGTGTTGTGGGTGTGGAGGTCGTGGTACACACAGTACCGGCTGCCCCTAGAGGATTCGGGCAGATCCTTGCCCCTCTTAGTGTCCGGCTCTGCCGCGAGCACGGCGGCCCCCTTGCGCTTCACGTCCTTGGCCTTGGGCTTCTTCTCTTCTGGGTCCGCGGCAGGCAGCTCGAGGAGGGAGAGACGTCCTTCCTCAGCCCTGGCGCACTTGGTCGCCAGGTTGAATAGCTCCAGGGAGGTGCAGAGGTCTTCGTGCATCGCCAACTCCTCCTTCATCTTGACATCGCGCACGCCGTCGGAGAAGGCCGAAATTATGGCTTCTTCGGACATCTTGGTGATCTTGAGGCGTGCACTGTTGAAGCGCTGGATGTACTTTTGCAGGGTCTCTCCGGGTTGTTGCTTGATGCGGCGCATGTCGCTCACGGCCGGTGGCCGGTCGCGAGTACCTTGGAAGTTGGCGATGAAGCGAGTACACATCTGGTCCCAGGAGGAGATCGTGCCTGGGGCCAGGTTCAGGAGCCAAGTGCGGGCACCTTCCTTCAGCGCCATGGGGAACCAGTTCCCCATGACCTTTTCGTCCCCGCTGGCAGCTTCGATTCCCAGCTCGTAGAGCTGGAGTAACTCTGTGGGATCAGTTGTGCCGTCGTAGCGAGGAGGCAAGTCCGGCTTGAACTTGCCGGCCACGCGATGCTACGCAGCTCGGGGGTGTAGGCGCGGCAGCCAGCGGTGGCCGCGGGAGGTATTGGTTGAGGCAGAGCTTGTCCTTGTGGGTCCCCTTGCGCCGCAGCTGGGAGCAGCGCGGGGTCTTGACGCGCCGGAGCTGGAGCGGGGTCTCCACGAGCCGGGGCTGGGAGCGCCCGGGCGGCCTCTTGCGGTCGCGGGACTTCTTGGCAGCTCCGTTCCTGCTGGGCCGGCGCATGACGGAGTGGGTTCCGCCCAGGAGCTGCGCGCCTTGGGGCCATGGCATCTTCTTGGAAAGGAGGCGGCTGGAATGCCCTCGGGGCTTCATTGCCCATGCGGGGTGGAGTGCGGCGCAGCGGTGCGGAAGGCGCGGGAGAGCCCCCTGCGGTGCAGACGAGCTCGGCGATGCGATCGAGCCACTCCTCATAGACGTCGTCGACGGGGCGGTAGCGCAGGAGCTCGTTCGCCGCGATGAGCGCAGCCGGAGCCTCCAAGGGCGCATGAAGCGCGTGCGACGAAGAACCGGCCGGGGTGAGCGACGGAGTGGCGGTGCGGCCATCCCGCCGCACGGACGGGTGCTGAGAGGATGCTTGCTGCTCGTTCCCCGTCGGGCCAGTGGCGGCGTTGACGGCGGGCGACGGGGAACGACGAGGACGCCCACCGATGGGGGCCGTATGGACGGCGCGGGAAGCGATGGCGGCCCGACGCTCGGCACGGGCCCGACGAGCGTCAGACATGGATGCGGTGGTCGGAGGAGAGCGGAGCGGTCGCAGACAGATTCCGGCGCAACCCTACCTGGCGCGCCAAAATGTCGGATTCACGGGTTCCGGCAGACCCTTAAGGTTCGAACTCTGGGGTGCGCGCGAAGATCGTGCCCACTACCTCTCCGTCTCGTAAGGATCTAACTACCAGAAGAACAACACAAGAGACACAGGGTTTATACTGGTTCGGGCCACCATTGTGGTGTAATACCCTACTCCAATGTGGTGGGTGGATTGCCCCTTGGGCTGATGATAAAGAACAATACAAGGAAGAATGACCTCGCGAGGGTCTGCTCTTGGCTAGGGGATGAACTACTAGGGGGAGTTCGATCACCCTTCTCTCTCTCTCTCTCTCTCTCTCTATCTATCTATCTCTCTACTTGCTCTAGATGCTGAATCAGATTCGATCCCTACTGGTTTCTTGGTACTCGATCCGATGCCTCTACCCTGGGGGTGGCTAGCCCTATTTATAGGCAAAGGCCCTGGGCCTCTTCCCAAATACTGAGCGGGAAGGGCGCCAACAATTGGCCAATTTGAAGGGGAACATCTGGTACACTTATCCTGACTAAAGTTGGTCTTCGCCTGCCAAAGGCCCTGTGGTGACGCCGTCCTGGGCTCCATGGTGACCTCCTTCCCACCGTTGGACTGGTCTTGGTCACGTTGCACCGAAATGGGTGCCTTTGCTTGATCCTCTCGCCTGCGCTTGCCCCCTTTGCACCAAAGAGGAAAGCGAGACGCTGCGCGGGCTGGCGCCCGCCTGGCACCCTTGGTCATCATGGCTTGCGTCATGGGCACCTCGTGAGGTACCCGCCTTGATCTCTCCGCCTCCTCGCGAGCCAGCCTAAGGAGGCCGTGCTTGAGGAAGTGCCGTGTCGTCCGCCTCGCGAGGCTTGGCCCCTCACGAGGGTCTTGAACCTTGTGCTGATGAAGATGGGCCACGCTAGGCCCCCATTTGAGCCACGCCGCAGGCGCAGGCATTCAAGTCTGGGGACCCCCGTTCCCAGAACGCCAACAGGGCGCCCCACCAGAGTAAGCTAACAACATGAAAATGAAAGGGATACATGCCGCAGGGACGGACCCACGTGGCCTAGGAAGGATGCAGCCCTGGGGGGGCACTTCCCAGCTGGGAATGAAACTTAAAAGATGTCACCAGATGATGTTGAGGATGGACGAGTGTTGGTGCAGCAGACTCGGTGGGCTGCAGGAGCCGCTCCTCACGAGCCCCCAGGCCCTGGGGCCTCGGGAGGTTCCGGAGGCGCTGGTGGCTCTTCGCGGACCATCTCCATCTCCGCCAAGGCTGCGGAACGCCTGGCCTCTTGAGCCTCCATGATGCCCCTTATGAGGCGCTGGTACGTGGCAGCCACGCTCGGCAAGCCGTAAGGCATGCGAACGTAGCTGTGGGGTGGACCTTCGAAGCGCCCCACTCGCAAGGGCTAGAGGCGCTCCAGAGTGGCGACTCAATTGAGCCCTGGTACGTCGACGCAGACGCACAGCCTACCATCCTCGCCTGGATGGGGAGCCACAGCTGGTAGGCGGCGGTCGCCTCTCATGACTCTTGACTCCTGTAGCTCTTGAATGGCCTTGCTGACGAACTCCTAAGGGTCTTGCTTGAAGGAAATATGCCCTAGAGGCAATAATAAAGTTATTATTTATTTCCTTATATCATGATAAATGTTTATTATTCATGCTAGAATTGTATTAACTGGAAACATAATACATGTGTGAATACATAGACAAACAGAGTGTCACTAGTATGCCTCTACTTGACTAGCTCATTAATCAAAGATGGTTATGTTTCCTAGCCATGAACAAAGAGTTGTTATTTGATTAACGAGATCACATCATTAGTTGAATGATCTGATTGAGATGACCCATTCCATTAGCATAGCACCCGATCGTTTAGTATGTTGCTATTGCTTTTATCCATGACTTATACATGTTCCTTTAACTATGAGATTATGCAACTCCCGTTTTCCGTAGGAACACTTTGTGTGCTACCAAACGTCACAACGTAACTGGGTGATTATAAAGGTGCTCTACAGGTGTCTCCGAAGGTACATATTGGGTTGGCGTATTTCGAGATTAGGATTTGTCACTCCGATTGTCGGAGAGGTATCTCAGGGCCTTCTCGGTAATGCACATCACATAAAGCCTTGCAAGCATTGCAACCAATGAGTTAGTTGCGAGATGATGTATTACGGAACGAGTAAAGAGACTTGCCGGTAACGAGATTGAACTAGGTATTGGATACCGACGATCGAATCTCGGGCAAGTAACATACCGATGACAAAGGGAACAACGTATGTTGTTATGCGGTCTGACCAATAAAGATCTTCGTAGAATATGTAGGAGCCAATATGGGCATCCAGGTCCCGCTATTGGTTATTGACCGGAGGCGTGTCTCGGTCATGTCTACATTGTTCTCGAACCGTAGGGTCCGCACGCTTAACGTTACGATGACAGTTATTATGAGTTTATACATTTTGATGTACCGAAGGAGTTCGGAGTCCCGGATGTGATCACGGACATGACGAGGAGTCTCGAAATGGTCGAGACGTAAAGAATGATATATTGGAAGCCTATGTTTGGACATCGGATGCATTCCAGGTGAAATCAGGATTTTACCGGAATACCGGGAGGGTTACCGGAACCCCCCAGGAGCACAATGGGCCAACATGGGCCTTGGAGGAGAGGTGAGAGGGCTGCCCTCATGGGCTGCGCGCCTCCCCCCCTTCCCCTAGTCCTATTAGGACTAGGAGAGGTGGGCGCCCCCTCTCTCTCTCTCTCCCCCTTGGAGAATCCTAGTCCAACTAGGATTGGGGGGGGGAATCCTACTCACAGAGGGAGTAGGACTCTCCTGGCGCGCTAGGCTTGGCCAGCCAGCCCCTCCCCCTTGGCTCCTTTATATACGGGGGCAGGGGGCATCCCGAAGACACACAAGTTGATCTACGGATCGTTCCTTAGCCGTGTGCGGTGCCCCCTTCCACCAAATTCCACCTCGGTCATATCGTTGAAGTGCTTAGGCGAAGCCCTGCGCCGGTAACACATCAAGATCGTCACCACGCCGTCGTGCTGACGGAACTCTTCCCCGACGCTTTGCTGGATCGGAGCCCGGGGATCGTCATCGAGCTGAACGTGTGACAAGAACTCGGAGGTGCCGGAGTAACGGTGCTGTGATCGGTTGGATCGCGAGGAGAACGTACGACTACTTCCTCTACGTTGTGTCAACGCTTCCGCTTTGGTCTACAAGGGTACGTAGACAACACTCTCCCCTCTCGTTGCTATGCATCACCATGATCTTGCGTGTGCGTAGGAAAAATTTGAAATTACTACGTTCCCCAACAGTGGCATCCGAGCCTAGGTTTTTATGGTATGATGTTATTTGCACGAGTAGAACACAAGTGAGTTGTGGACGATACAAGTCATACTGCCTACCAGCATGTCATACTTTGGTTCAGCGGTATTGTTGGACGAGACGATCCGGACCAACCTTACGCGTACTCTTACGCGAGACCGGTTCCCTCGACGTGCTTTGCACATAGATGGCTTGCGGAAGACTGTCTCTCCAACTTTAGTTGAACCGAGTGTGGCTACGCCCGGTCCTTTAGAAGGTTAAAACGGAGTCTATTTGACAAACTATCGTTGTGGTTTTGATGCGTAGGTAAGATGAGTTCTTGCTTAAGCCCGTAGCAGCCACGTAAAACTTGCAACAACAAAGTAGAGGACGTCTAACTTGTTTTTGCAGGGCATGTTGTGATGTGATATGGTCAAGACATCATGCTAAATTTTATTGTATGAGATGATCATGTTTTGTAACCGAGTTATCGGCAACTGGCAGGAGCCATATGGTTGTCGCTTTATTGTATGCAATGCAATCGCGATGTAATGCTTTACTTTATTACTAAGCGGTAGTGATAGTCGTGGAAGCATAAGATTGGCGAGACGACAACGATGCTACGATGGAGATCAAGGTGTCGCGCCGGTGACGATGGTGATCATGACGGTGCTGCGGAGATGGAGATCACAAGCACAAGATGATGATGGCCATATCATATCACTTATATTGATTGCATGTGATGTTTATCTTTTATGCATCTTATCTTGCTTTGTTTGACGGTAGCATTATAAGATGATCTCTCACTAATTATCAAGAAGTGTTCTCCCTGAGTATGCACCGTTGCGAAAGTTCTTCGTGCTGAGACACCACGTGATGATCGGGTGTGATAGGCTCTACGTTCAAATACAACGGGTGCAAAACAGTTGCACACGCGGAATACTCAGGTTTAACTTGACGAGCCTAGCATATAACATATATGGCCTCGGAACACGGAGACCGAAAGGTCGAGCGTGAATCATATAGTAGATATGATCAACATAGTGATGTTCACCATTGAAACTACTCCATCTCAAGTGATGATCGGACATGGTTTAGTTGATTTGGATCACGTGATCACTTAGAGGATTAGAGGGATATCTATCTAAGTGGGAGTTCTTAAGTAATATGATTAATTGAACTTAAATTTATCATGAACTTAGTACCTGATAGTATCTTGCTTGTCTATGTTGTGTAGATAGATGGCTCGTGCTGTTGTTCCGTTGAATTTTAATGCGTTCCTTGAGAAAGCAAAGTTGAAAGATGATGGTAGCAATTACACGGACTGGGTCCGTAACTTGAGGATTATCCTCATTGCCGCACAGAAGAATTACGTCCTGGAAGCACCGCTAGGTGCCAGGCCTGGTGCAAGAGCTACGCCAGATGTTGTGAACGTCTGGCAAAGCAAAGCTGATGACTACTCTATAGTTCAGTGTGCCATGCTTTACGGCTTAGAACCGGGACTTCAACGACGTTTTGAACACCATGGAGCATATGAGATGTTCCAGGAGTTGAAGTTAATATTTCAAGCAAATGCCCGGATTGAGAGATATGAAGTCTCCAATAAGTTCTATAGCTGTAAGATGGAGGAGAACGGTTCTGTCAGTGAGCATATACTCAGAATGTCTGGGTATAACAATCACTTGATTCAACTGGGAGTTAATCTTCCGGATGATTGCGTCATTGACAGAATTCTCCAATCACTGCCACCAAGCTACAAGAGCTTCGTGATGAACTATAATATGCAAGGGATGACCAAAACAATGCCCGAGCTCTTCGCGATGCTGAAAGCCGCGGAGGTAGAAATCAAAAAGGAGCATCAAGTGTTGATGGTTAACAAAACCACTAGTTTCAAGAAAAAGGGCAAAGGGAAGAAAAGGGGAACTTCAAAAAGAACATCAAGCAAGTTGCTAATCAAGAGAAGAAACCCAAGTGTGGACCTAAGCCTGAAACTGAGTGCTTCTATTGCAAGCAGACTGGTCACTGGAAGCGGAACTGCCCCAAGTATTTGGCGGATAAGAAGGATGGCAAGGTTAACAAAGGTATATATGATATACATGTTATTGATGTGTACCTTACTAATTCTCGCAGTAGAACCTGGGTATTTGATACTGGTTCTGTTGCTAATATTTGCAACTCAAAACAGGGGCTACGGATTAAGCGAAGATTGGCTAAGGACGAGGTGACGATGCGCGTGGGAAATGGTTCCAAAGTCGATGTGATCGCGGTCGGCACGCTACCTCTACATCTACCTTCGGGATTAATATTAGATCTAAATAATTGTTATTTAGTACCAGTGTTGAGCATGAACATTATATCTGGATCTTGTTTGATGCGAGACAGTTATTCATTTAAATCAGAGAATAATGGTTGTTCTATTTATATGAGTAATATCTTTTATGGTCATGCACCATTAAAGAATGGTTTGTTCTTACTTAATCTCGATAGTAGTAATACACATATTCATAATGTTGAAGCCAAAAGATGCAGAGTTGATAATGATAGTGCAACTTATTTGTGGCACTGCCGTTTAGGTCATATCGGTGTAAAACACATGAAGAAACTCCATACTGATGGACTTTTGGAGTCACTTGATTATGAATCACTTGGCACTTGTGAACCGTGCCTTATGGGCAAGATGACTAAAACACCGTTCTCCGGTACTGTGGAGAGAGCAATAGATTTATTGGAAATCATACATACTGATGTATGTGGTCCAATGAATGTTGAGGCTCGTGGCGGATATCGTTATTTTCTCACCTTCACTGATGATTTAAGCAGATATGGGTATATCTACTTAATGAAACACAAGTCTGAAACATTTGAAAAGTTCAAAGAATTTCAGAGTGAAGTGGAAAATCATCCTAACAAGAAAATAAAATTTCGACGATCTGATCGTGGAGGAGAATATTTGAGTTACGAGTTTGGTCTACATTTGAAACAATGCGGAATAGTTTCGCAACTCACGCCACCCGGAACACCACAACGTAATGGTGTGTCCGAACGTCGTAATCGTACTTTACTAGATATGGTGCGATCTATGATGTCTCTTACCGATTTACCGCTATCGTTTTGGGGTTATGCTCTAGAGACAGCCGCATTCACGTTAAATAGGGCACCATCGAAATCCGTTGAGACGACGCCTTATGAACTATGGTTTGGCAAGAAACCAAAGTTGTCGTTTCTTAAAGTTTGGGGCTGCGATGCTTATGTGAAAAAGCTTCAACCTGATAAGCTCGAACCCAAATCGGAAAAATGTGTCTTCATAGGATACCCAAAGGAGACTGTTGGGTATACCTTCTATCACAGATCCGAAGGCAAAATTTTTGTTGCTAAAGTCGGAAACTTTCTAGAGAAGGAGTTTCTCTCGAAAGAAGTGAGTGGGAGGAAAGTAGAACTTGATGAGATAACTGTATCTACTCCCTTATTGAGAAGTAGTACGTCAAAGAAATCAGTTTCTGTGACACCTACGCCAAATAGGGAGGAAGCTAATGATAATGATCATGAAACTTCAGATCAAGTTTCTACTGAACTTCGTAGATCAACCAGAATAAGATCCGCACCTGAGTGGTACGGTAATCCTATTTTGGAAGTCATGTTACTAGACCATGATGAACCTATGAACTATGAAGAAGCGATGGTGAGCCCAGATTCCGCAAAGTGGCTTGAGGCCATGAAATCTGAGATGGGATCCATGTATGAGAACAAAGTGTGGACTTTGGTTGACTTGCCCGATGATCGGCAAGCAATTGAGAATAAATGGATTTTTAAGAAGAAGACTGACGCTGATAGTAATGTTACTGTCTATAAAACTCGACTTGTTGCAAAAGGTTTTCGACAAGTTCAAGGGATTGACTACGATGAGACTTTCTCACCCGTAGCGATGCTTAAGTCTGTCCGAATCATGTTAGCAATTGCCGCATTTTATGATTATGAAATTTGGCAAATGGATGTCAAAACTGCATTCCTGAATGGATTTCTGGAAGAAGAGTTGTATATGATGCAACCAGAAGGTTTTGTCGATCCAAAGGGAGCTAACAAAGTGTGCAAGCTCCAGCGATCCATTTATGGACTGGTGCAAGCCTCTCGGAGTTGGAATAAACGCTTTGATAGTGTGATCAAAGCATTTGGTTTTATACAGACTTTTGGAGAAGCCTGTATTTACAAGAAAGTGAGTGGGAGCTCTGTAGCATTTCTGATATTATATGTGGATGACATATTACTGATCGGAAATAATATAGAATTTCTGGATAGCATAAAGGGATACTTGAATAAGAGTTTTTCAATGAAAGACCTTGGTGAAGCTGCTTACATATTGGGCATTAAAATCTATAGAGATAGATCAAGACGCTTAATAGGACTTTCACAAAGCACATACCTTGACAAAGTTTTGAAAAAGTTCAAAATGGATCAGGCAAAGAAAGGGTTCTTGCCTGTGGCACAAGGTGTGAAGTTGAGTAAGACTCAATGCCCGACCACCGCTGAAGATAGAGAGAAAATGAAAAATGTTCCCTATGCTTCAGCCATAGGCTCTATAATGTATGCAATGCTGTGTACCAGACCTGATGTGTGCCTTGCTGTAAGTTTAGCAGGCAGGTACCAAAGTAATCCAGGAGTGGATCACTGGACAGCGGTCAAGAACATCCTTAAGTACTTGAGAAGGACTAAGGATATGTTTCTCATTTATGGAGGTGACAAAGAGCTCGTCGTAAACGGTTACATCGATGCGAGCTTTGACACTGATCCGGACGATTCTAAATCGCAAACCGGATACGTATTTACATTAAACGGTGGAGCTGTCAGTTGGTGCAGTTCTAAACAAAGCGTCGTGGCGGGATCTACATGTGAAGCTGAGTACATAGCCGCTTCGGAAGCAGCTAATGAAGGAGTCTGGATGAAGGAGTTCATATCCGATCTAGGTGTTGTACCTAGCGTATCGGGTCCAATGAAAATCTTTTGTGACAATACTGGTGCAATTGCCTTGGCAAAGGAATCCAGATTTCACAAAAGAACCATACACATCAAAAGACGCTTCAACCCCATCCGAGATTTGGTCCAGGTGGGAGACATAGAGATATGCAAGATACATACGGATCTGAATGTTGCAGACCCGTTGACTAAGCCTCTTCCACGAGCAAAACATGATCAGCACCAAGACTCCATGGGTGTTAGAATCATTACTTTGTAATCTAGATTATTGACTCTAGTGCCAGTGGGAGACTGAAGGAAATATGCCCTAGAGGCAATAATAAAGTTATTATTTATTTCCTTATATCATGATAAATGTTTATTATTCATGCTAGAATTGTATTAACTGGAAACATAATACATGTGTGAATACATAGACAAACAGAGTGTCACTAGTATGCCTCTACTTGACTAGCTCATTAATCAAAGATGGTTATGTTTCCTAGCCATGAACAAAGAGTTGTTATTTGATTAACGAGATCACATCATTAGTTGAATGATCTGATTGACATGACCCATTCCATTAGCATAGCACCCGATCGTTTAGTATGTTGCTATTGCTTTTATCCATGACTTATACATGTTCCTTTAACTATGAGATTATGCAACTCCCGTTTACCGTAGGAACACTTTGTGTGCTACCAAACGTCACAACGTAACTGGGTGATTATAAAGGTGCTCTACAGGTGTCTCCGAAGGTACATATTGGGTTGGCGTATTTCGAGATTAGGATTTGTCACTCCGATTGTCGGAGAGGTATCTCAGGGCCTTCTCGGTAATGCACATCACATAAAGCCTTGCAAGCATTGCAACCAATGAGTTAGTTGCGAGATGATGTATTACGGAATGAGTAAAGAGACTTGCCGGTAACAAGATTGAACTAGGTATTGGATACCGACGATCGAATCTCGGGCAAGTAACATACCGATGACAAAGGGAACAACGTATGTTGTTATGCGGTCTGACCAATAAAGATCTTCGTAGAATATGTAGGAGCCAATATGGGCATCCAGGTCCCGCTATTGGTTATTGACCGGAGGCGTGTCTCGGTCATGTCTACATTGTTCTCGAACCGTAGGGTCCGCACGCTTAACGTTACGATGACAGTTATTATGAGTTTATACATTTTGATGTACCGAAGGAGTTCGGAGTCCCGGATGTGATCACGGACATGACGAGGAGTCTCGAAATGGTCGAGACGTAAAGAATGATATATTGGAAGCCTATGTTTGGACATCGGATGCATTCCAGGTGAAATCAGGATTTTACCGGAATACCGGGAGGGTTACCGGAACCCCCCAGGAGCACAATGGGCCAACATGGGCCTTGGAGGAGAGGTGAGAGGGCTGCCCTCATGGGCTGCGCGCCTCCCCCCCTTCCCCTAGTCCTATTAGGACTAGGAGAGGTGGGCGCCCCCTCTCTCTCTCTCTCCCCCTTGGAGAATCCTAGTCCAACTAGGATTGGGGGGGGGGGGAATCCTACTCACAGAGGGAGTAGGACTCTCCTGGCGCGCTAGGCTTGGCCAGCCAGCCCCTCCCCCTTGGCTCCTTTATATACGGGAGCAGGGGGCATCCCAAAGACACACAAGTTGATCTACGGATCGTTCCTTAGCCGTGTGCGGTGCCCCCTTCCACCAAATTCCACCTCGGTCATATCGTTGCAGTGCTTAGGCGAAGCCCTGCGCCGGTAACACATCAAGATCGTCACCACGCCGTCGTGCTGACGGAACTCTTCCCCGACGCTTTGCTGGATCGGAGCCCGGGTATCGTCATCGAGCTGAACGTGTGCCAAGAACTCGGAGGTGCCGGAGTAACGGTGCTGTGATCGATTGGATCGCGAGGAGAACGTACGACTACTTCCTCTATGTTGTGTCAATGCTTCCGCTTCGGTCTACGAGGGTACGTAGACAACACTCTCCCCTCTCGTTGCTATGCATCACCATGATCTTGCGTGTGCGTAGGAAAAATTTGAAATTACTACGTTCCCCAACATTGCTCTCCTTGCCTTACTCCTTCTTGAGGGAAACGTGCTTCGAAACACGCCTCCACGTGGTGCCCAAGCGCCTCCCTCGTGACCTTAGCCAGGTTGGTGGCCCTACAGGGGAGAGCCCCCGAGCCCTGCCTGACGAGGGCGCCGGGCGCGCTTTCCTATGCGATGGAAGGAGCTTCCCCCTGGGCACGCACGGGCCCTGAGGGGCCTGCCTCCTGAGGGGCCGGTCCTGACGATGTCTTCTTCTTCTTGGGGGTGGTTTCGGGAAGCCTCCTGCTTCCTTGATCCGGGTCTTCCAATGATGCGGCCTGAAAAGCTCGTTCCAGGGAACACACCGCGTCTTTCTCCTCACAGGGCACCGTGATGACGCCGCCACTCTCCGGCATCTTGAGGACGTTGTAGCCGTGGTGAGTCACAACCATAAACTTGGCCAGCGTCGGGTACCCGAGGATGGCGTTGTACGGCAGGCGAATGTGAGCGACGTCGAAGTCGATGAGCTCGGTGCGGTAGTTGTTGCGTGCTCCGAAGGTGACAGGGAGGCGGACCTGCTCGATCGGGACCGTGGAGCCGTCAGTGACTCCGGAGAAAGGCTTGGTTGGCTGAAGCTGATTGTAAGGCACTTGGTGGTTGTTGAATGTTTCCACGGACAGGACGTTGAGCCTTGCCCCGCCATCGACAAGGGTCTTGGTGACCACCACGTTGCTGATGATTGGGGAACAAAGCATCGGGAGAACTCCGGCTGTAGCTGCGCACTTGAGTTGATCCGCTGAGCTGAACGTGATGGCGCATGACGACCACCTTAGAGGACGTGTGGCTTCGAGCTTGGGGAGGACTGCATTCACTTCGCGGGCAAACTGCTTGAAGATGCGCTGAGAGGCTGGGGCTTGAGCTCTGCCCAGGATGCAGGTGATCGCGCGTGGCTCCTGGAAGCCCCCAGCCCCCTCGTCCTGGTGGCGGTCTTCGTTTCTTCTTGGATGAGGCGGCAACGGAGGGAGGCCTGCGTTACCTTGCAGGCGATCCTCGCGAGGCTGATCCCTCCAGTCTCCCTCGTGAGGCGGGTCTCGCCATCGATCCTCGCGAGGTTGGTCGCGCCACCCTTGGCGTGGGCCGCGGTCTTCCCAACGTCCTGCGTTTCTTCCTCCTCCTCGACCATAGCCCCTGTCGACGCGGTCGGGGCGACGGGCGATCCTTCCTTCTCGCACGGCTCGGAGCTCTTGGCATTCGTTGGTGTTGTGAGTGTGGAGGTCATGGTACACGCAGTACCGACTGCCCCTGGAGGATTCGGGCTGATCTTTGCCCCGCTTGGTGTCTGGTTCTGCCGCGAGCACGGCAGCCCCCTTGCGCTTCACGTCCTTGGCCTTGGATTTCTTCTCTTCTGAGTCTACGGCAGGTAGCTCGAGGAGGGAGAGGCGTCCTTTCTCAGCACTGGTGCACTTGGTCGCCAACTTGAACAGCTCCAAGGAAGTGCACATGTCTTCATTCATCGCCAGCTCCTCCTTCATTTTGACGCCGCGCACGCCGTCAGAGAAGGCTGAGATGATGGCCTCCTCGGACACCTTGGGAATCTTGAGGCGTGCGCTGTTGAAGCGCTGGATGTACTTTTGCAGGGTCTCTCTGGGTTGTTGCTTGATGCGGCGCATGTCGCTCACGGCGGGCGGCCGGTCGCGGGTACCTTGGAAGTTGGCAATGAAGCGGGTACGCATCTGGTCCCAGGAGGAGATTGTGCCTTGGGCCAGGTTCAGGAGCCAGGTGCGGGCCCCGTCCTTGAGCGCCATGGGAAACCAGTTCGCCATGACCTTCTCGTCTCCGTTGGCAGCCTCGATGCCCAGCTCATAGAGCTGGAGGAACTCCGCAGGGTCGGACGTGTCGTCGTAGCGTGGAGGCAGGTCTGGCTTGAACTTGCCGGGCCACGCGACGCGGCGTAGCTCGGTGGTGAAGGCGCGGCAGCCCGTCGTGGTCGTAGGAGGCCTTGGGTGACGGAGAGCTTGGTCCTGCGGGTCCCCGTGCGCCGCAGCTGGGGGCAGCGCGGGGTCTTGACGTGCGGGAGCAGGAGCGCGGTCGCGATGTGCTGGAGCAGGGAGCGCCCGGGCAGCTTCCTGCGGGCGAGGGACTTCTTGGCAGCTCTGCTCTTGCCGCGCTGGTGCCTGGCGAAGCGGGTTCCAGCCAGGGGCCACGCGCCTTGCGGTCGGGGCGTCTTCTTGGTGAGGAGGCGGGTGAGGTGCCCCCGGAGCTTCGTCGCCCGCGCGGGGCGGGGTTTGGTGCAGCGGGAAAGACGGTGCAGGAGAGACCCCCGCGGCGCGGACGAGCTCGGCGACGCGGTCGAGCCATTCTTCGTAGACATCACTGACGGGACGGTAGTGCAGGAGCTCGTTTGCCGCGATGAGCGCAGCTCGGGCCTCCAAGGGCGCGCGGAGCGCGCGGGACGAAGAACCAGCTGGGGTGAGCGAGGGAGTAGCGGCCGTCTCGCCGCACGGAAGGACGCTGGGACGATGCTTGCTGCTCGTTCCCCGCCGGGCCAGTGGCGGCGTTGATGGCAGGCGACGGGGAACGGCGAGGACGCCCGCCGACGGGGGCCTTCTGGGCGACGCGGGAAGCGAGAGAGGCTCGGCGCTCGGTGCGGGCCCGAAGAGCGTCACACATGGATGCAATGGTCAGAGGAAAACGGAGCGGCGGAAGACGAATTCCGGCGCACCCCTACCTGGCGCGCCAAATGTCGGATTTCGCGTTCCGGCAGACCCATAAGGTTCGAACTCTGGGGTGCACGCGGAGATTACGCTTCCTACCTACTCGTACTCGTCTGCCTCGCAAAGATCTAAACTACCAAAAGAACAACACAAGAGACACAGAGTTTATACTGGTTCGGGCCACTGATGCGGTGTAATACCCTACTCCAGTGTGGTGTGGTGGATTGCCTCTTGGGCTGGTGATGATGAACACTACAAGGTAGAACAGCCTCGCGAGGGTCTGTTCTTGGCCTGGGGGACGAACTGCTAGGAGGAGTTCGATCGCCCTTCTCTCCCTCTGATGCCTATCTAACTGATTGCCGGGTTGCTAGATGTTCTGATCTTCCTAGATGCCTCTACCCTGGGGGTGGCTAGTCCTATTTATAGGCAAAGGCCCTAGGACTCTTCCCAAAAATTGAGCGGGAAGGGCGCCAACAGTTGGCCATTTTGAAGGGGGACATCTGGTATACTTATCCAGACTAAAGTTGGTCCTCGCCTGCTAAAGGCTCTGGTGATGACGCTGGCTTGGGCTCCATGGTGACTTCCTCCTTGTGGCGGAGCTAGTATTGGTCTCGTTGCACCGAAATGGGTGCCTTTGCTTGATCCTCCCACCTGCGCTTGCTCCCTTTGCACCAAAGAGGAAAGGGAGGACACTGCGCGGGCTGGCGCCCGCCTGGCGCCTTTGGTCATCATGGCTTGCGTCATGGGCACCTCGCGAGGTACCCCGCCTTGATCTCTCTGCCTCCTCGTGAGCCAACCTGATGAGGCCGCGTCTCAGGAAGCTCCGTGTCGTCCGCCCCACGAGGCTTGGCCCCTCGCGAGGGTCTTGGGTTTGTGTTGATGAAGATGGGCCGTGCTGGGCCCCCTTTGAGCCACGCCGCAGGCCACAGGCAGGCAAGTTTGGGGACCCCCGTTCCCAGAACACCGACACCATCGTGTCCAATTGCGAGGTGACCCTGCCAGCGACGACCTCCAGATGGCTGATCCACCTGTTCTCGCCCGCCACGTATTCTTGGTGGGAGGCGGCCTCGCTTGCCCGCAGCTGTTTCTCCTCCTCCAGGCTCTTGGTCAAGGTCTCCTCCCGAGCCCTGCTCTCCGACGACAGCTTCTCAAGATCCTCCAGCTTTAGCTTGAGGTCTCTGATGGAGTTCCCCGCCTCGGAGAGCTCTCCAGTCCTGCTGATGACCACTCCTTGCGCCTCTACCAAGGCACGGTTGAGCATGTTCTTCTCGCCGGACAGCTTGAGGGCCTGCTCCTTCAGCTCGCCCCGCTCTGCTTCCAGCTCCTTCGCCTTGCCGGCATGGGCCAGGGCTTGGGCATCGAGTGCCTCTTTGTGCCTCTGCTCCAGCTCGCGAGTCCGTCGCACGACAAAGGCCTCGAGCTCCTCGTCCTTGCCGCGGAGCGTTGCGGCAAGCTTCGCCTCGCGCGCGGAGAGATCCTCCTCCTGGGAGTCCAAGACAGCTTGATGCTGGTTCCGGGTGCCTTCGACCGCGGCAGCCAAGTTCGCCGCCTTCTCCTGTTCCTTCTCGATATCGGCCAGCTTCATGGTGAGCTCCACATCACGCTGGGCCAATTTCTCCTGAAAGGCCCTCTGCTCCTCGCGAGACTGGTGGAACCAGGTCTGCGTCTCGGTGACGCGCGCCTTGAAGTCCACCTCTGCGTTGTCCACCGCTGCCTCCCTGGACTTGACTTTGTCCAGGCGGGCACGGTAGAGCACTTGGAGCTTCCAGAAATTGGCCCCCATGGCGCGGAAGAGATGCTCTTCTGGGGAACCGCCGCTGCCAACGCCCGGCGCGTCGACGACTTCGAACCTGGTGGCGGCAAGCACCTTGCCGTCAAAAACTTCTCCTTCAGCGGGCGCTCGGCTTGACGCCCCTAGGAGGTGGACGAAAAGATCATCGCCCACCTTCAGATACCTGCCGGGGCCCGAGGTTGAGGAGGAGGGAGGCTGATCATCCATCACCTCTTCCTCGGCGGAGGCCTTGCCGGCCTCCCCGGCAGGACCACCGCTGGCGCCGTCGGCGGGAGCCTCGCCGGTAGCCTCGACGGCACCCGCGGAGGCATCCTCGGCCGCGCCCTTGGCGGCCTCGTCAGCATTCTTGGCGGCCTCCTCGGCGGCAATTTTGTCGGCCTCAGCCGCGGCCTCTTCGGCAATATCCCTAACAACAGTGTCCACGTCCTCCGTGTCTGTTGAAGGAGGGCCTGGGCAGCAACGGGAGCAATGAAGCCAAGAAAAGTATAAGGGAAAAGAACAGAGACGAAGGACGGGTCGTGAAGCAGAAGTCCCCTCTCTGCCAGCATTTGGCGCCGAGGCAGAGCCACCAGCGCCTAAGTTCCCCTCTTCCTCCATGGGTGTGGACTCCATGCCTGACGCCCTTGCCGGGGATGCCCCCCGCGGCGGCGTAGTCGATGGGGGTGGTGTGTTAGGAGTAGCCCTCTGCGGCTCCTCCTGCTGCCGCTCCCCTCCTGCAAACCCGGCAAGGTCAGCTTCGTGGCATCGAGCGCCTACCGCATGTCGAGCGAGAATAGGGTGACGAACTTACGCTGGGGGCTGCGCCAGGGGCTGCTGTCCGGGCTGCTCAGCACCACCAGTGGTGTCTTTGGAGCCCCAGCCGAGGACTGGCCGCTCGCCGAGGTCCTCGCCCTCTTGGCCCTCTAGGCCAACGTCTCTGCATCCCTACAAAAGCAAAAATGGATCAAGACAAGCGATCCAATTCAGGGAAATAGGAATGAAAGTAAGGAACAGAGTACTTACTCGTCATCCGTTTCCTCCTCTTCCGCCAGTTTCCTTTTCCTCTCCGGGCTGAGAGGCCCGAGATCAAAAGGGAGCTCCGCGTCATCATCCGAGTCGGCGCCTGCTGAAGGAGGCGAAGAAGGCGGCGGGGTCTGTCTGCGACCAGATGAGGAGGGGGCTGTCGCCTTCTTCTTCTCAGTGGCCTTCGTCGGCCTCTTCGTTGCCGAGGCCCTCGTGTGCCGCCCGGACCCTTCCAGGGTCAACTGAGGCCGCGTGGCCCTGCTAGGCCAGACCGGCTCGCCGGAGCCAGCCCGCCGCAGGACTCGCCCTCTTCCCCTGGCTGGTGTCGAGCCCGCCGCCACGCCCTCCTCCTGAGACGACTCATCAGCCGCGTCCTCGACGAGCGGAGCTCCGGTGTCGACGCCGCTGGCCTCCCCAGTAGTCGCCACCCACAGGGTGAACTGCTCCTCCTCCGCGGCCGCGGCGACCTCGTATTCCACGTCCCCGGCGCTGCCGGCCTCCAGAGCAAGTTGTGCCTCCCTCGCCCTGGTGGCGATGTAGTCCAGCTCTGCCTGGGTGGTGTCCATGACAAGCCACCACTCGGCGTCAGCATTGACGTGCACCTCGATCTAGGTGTCAAAGAATTGCTGCACATCTGCGGCCGACGGCTCCCTCCAGCTCGGAACGGGGCCGTGCACGTTGCAGTCCGGCATCATGGCGATGATCTTAGACCGGCGCGAGTTATTGCACAACGGGACAACCCCCGATGGCAACTTGAAGAGCGGCCCCTTGACGGCCTTGCCGGCCTTTACGACACCCCTTGCGGCCTTGCCAGTCAGCTCGACCTCGCCGTCACGATCCACTTCCAGCTGGAAGAGCCGCATGCAGAAGTGGGCATGCCCCATCACCATGAAGTTGTGGTCGAGGCCAGGGCGGAGCCGCATAATGTCAGCCGGATTCTTAAAGAGCCAAGCTGGCCTCCCCTTATTGTGCAGCGTGGCGATCCGGCGGCGAATGAAATCCGCCCCGATCATGTCGAGGGTGAGCCCAGCCCGGGTCAGCCGGAGAATCCTGGTGGTGGCGACAGTAAGCCTCCCGTCAGCGGCGTCGACATCACCCCAATCATTGCCGCGGACCGGCGTCACTCGGCGGACCTTGCAAAATTCCGGCGGGTCTTCATCTTCAATCCAGCACCACCGGTCACGGCATTCGTCCCACCTCTCCCTCATGACACCATCCGGGTACGCCTCCTTGGATCTTGGGATCCAGGTGACACAACCAGCGACGGCACCTCCCGTTTGGATTCGAGGGTAGAAGTAATGGCGGAAGAGCGCCGTCTTGGGCTGCACTCCAGCAAAGCCCTCGCAAAGATGCGCAAAGCAAGACATGCACGCCACCGTGTTCGGAGTAAAGTCCAAGAGGCGAAAACCAAAGGTGTGCATGATGTCGTAGAAGAAATCGGAGAAAGGAGGGCATAGCCTGCAAGAAAAGTAGTCAACAAAGAAGGGGTACCGATTTCGGGCAGGATCGGCACAAGCAGCAGGAATGACGCGCGTCACCGGGTGTCCCGAATTCTCTCCCCCCGTCTTCACTTCCCAAAGGGGCTTGAAGGCGGCCCGGAGATCATGAACGTCAACCGTCGAGGGGAAGAAGAAGGCGGACTTCGTCTTGTCCACCAACAGCACGCTCTCCGGCGGCTCCATGGTCCCGGAGCCCTTAGCCACCCCCTTGCCCTTGGCGGATTTAGGCGCCATGGCGGCCAAGGAGTCCAGAGGGGTGAGGAAGGGGGGTGGCGAAGCAGCGACGGCGGGCGGCGGCGAGAGCTTGCAAGGGAAGGAAGAAAGGGAACGGCGGCTCTAAGATTGGAAAAGGCACGAAGGAAGAGGAGAAAGTGAGCAGCGCGCCCACGGTTATTCCTTCTTATGGGGGAGACCGCGGGCCGCCTCCTTTCACGTTAACTGTGATGTGACGCATGCCCGTGGGAAGCAACCCCACGCATGCCGCCCATGTCACACACGCCTCGCGATGCCGCGCCATGCGCGGGAAGCATGGGAAGCGCAGCCCGCGAAGGAACTTACCGCTGTAAAAACCACCCCGCCTGCCCGCGCACCATTTTTGGGCCTAGCCCAACAACGCGTTGCGCTTATGTGTGGCCCAGGCCCGGGGGCTCCTGTCGGTGTACAAAAAGGGGGGTACACTTTTTGTACCCCTATAACTGTGCACGGGCAGTCTAAGCCACGGGCGTCGCCACACCAAGCATGGCAAGGGAGGTAAGCCAAGGTAAGGCCGAAGCTGAAGAGAAGCAGAACGACGCCAAGACCAAGACCACAAAGAGCAAAGGGGACAGAGCAGACCCCCCCGGCAAGATCCTTTCCAGGGGGCATCTTTAGCTAACCCGGCAAGACCCTTGCCGTGGCAGCTCGCCCCACACCTATAGAGCGAAGCCACCCTTGAGTCCACTGCCCCATGGGGCAAGGGTTCGGGAGACATCCCCGTGGTGGCATGCAGATCTTTGTGAAGACATTCAAGATCAGATACCCACTTTAGAAGATGATGATCCTTGGCGGGATCCCAGCCAAGGAGGACCAGAAGGCCCCCGGCGCCTTGCCGGGGATAACAGCAGGCGCCGCGGCAAGACCCTTGCCGAGGCCACAACAAGGCCCTTGCCATGGACCCCCGTGGGGACACCATCAGGCCCGCACCAGTCGCACCCCCACCGCCGTTCGCATGCAGCTGCCGACCCAACTAGTTGGGCAGGCACCTGCGTGGCGGCGTGCAGATCTTCGTGGAGACCCACCACTGCGCCACCTCAGCTGCCTGCCCGCCTACATGGCACCACAAGCACCACTGGCCAGGGCGCGTGTCGACGCGAGAGGGAGCGGCGACGGATGAGACGAGGCTCTCCCCCGTCCCCGATAAAGCAAGGACACCAAAGCAAGGCGCATTATATGCGCCTTGTTATGTAATGCGAGGGATAGCCTTGCATTACTGTACCCTTTCCACCTCCTGTGTGCCACTGTGGCAACCCCTTTCCTATAAAAGGAGGCCCGAGGTGTCACAGCCCTAGCCTTGGCCTTGCTTGTCATTGCATCATCATCTGGCATCATGTTTAAATTTCTCAGAAACTTGAAATGGGGACTGACCAAACCCTAGCATCAAATGATTTCAAATAGGCTCAAATAAAATTATTTCCAATAAGCCCAAAGTGACTTCAGGAAAAGTCCATAATTTTTGAAACTGGTGAAAACCCCTGACAAAAATTGGTGCATATTTTCCCTAGGTCATTTTAGGTTTTTGGATTAAATCATAAGTATTTGAATTGGAGCATTTAATGGCTATAAATATTTTTAAATGCTTCAATAATTCTGAAAACATTTGAGGGCTGTTAGTAAACATTTTAAAAGTGCCCACAAATTTTCTCAGGAGTTTTAAAAGTGGTTTAGTATTTCTACTAGATCAAAACAAAATAAAATAAATAGAAAACAGAAATAAAAGGAGAGAGGATCTTACCTGGCCTCACCTGCGCAGCCCACCAACCGGCCCAGCACTGTAGCTGGCCGGCCCAGCCCACCACCGCCACCTCCCCTGTCGTCTTCCTCCTCTGCCAGGAGGACGGAGACGCGTGCCCGCCCCGCGCCGGCCACCTCCTCCCTCCCTGCCTGCCTGGCTCCCCCTCGGTGCGCCCAGACGACGCCACGGAGATGCCTCGACCCCCTGCACCTCTCCCCACTCTCCCATGCTCTTCCCCTCCCCTGTCTCTCTCCCTCGCGCGCAGCCCGAGCGCTGCCGGCGCCGCCGACGAGCTCCACCACGGCCAACGCCTCTCCCTCGTCCTCCCGAGCAGCCCAGAAGCTCCGCCACTTCAACCCCGACCCCCTCACTGATCCACGCCCCGCGAGAAGCCCCCGAACGTCCTCGCCGGGCTCGACTTCAACCTTCCGACGACGAGATCGATCTCACCGCCCCGCTCGCTCCGGTGCTTCCCCGAGCTCGTCGACCCGCCCAGCGTGATCACCGTGAGCTCCTGTTCCGGAAACCCCTCTCCCTTGCCTCGTTTGCATGCCGTAGCCACCGCGTCACCTGCGCCCGAATGCACCGCCGCCTGAGCTCACCGTCGACGATGCTCCGGTGACCAAATGGTCACCCTGGAGTGTCAAACCTACTCCCCGTGATGCGTAGCGCCCTCCTAGCTCCTTGCCTCGCTCTTCTACGCACTGAACGCGATCCCGAGCACAACCGAGCTCCGGCGACCGCCAAGGTCGACGCCGGCAACCACTCCGGGCCACCCTCTGGCCGCACCACCACCCCGGTTGGATGCGGACGAGCGTCCGCATCCCGTAGCCATGCTCCGCGCGCCAAACCGCGCCCTGTAGGCGAATTCCGCGCTGCTCCGCCGCGCCTGGCCTCGCCGGCGACGAGACGCCGGCGGGTTTGACCCGTCTGACCCAGGGTTTGACCTCCCTGGGGTCAACACACATGGGCCCCGCCTCTGACTAAATTAGATTAGGACTAATGACCCGTTATTTCACTGACATGTGGGGCCACCCCCGCTAATTAACTAGGATTAGTACTAACTGAAATTAGTTAGTCTAATGACACTGACACGCGGGCCCCACCGTCCAGGTTTGACCTGGACCGTGCCCCGTTGACCTGCTGACGTCATGATGATGTCAGGCTGACGCAGTAATCTTTTTCTGGAATTTAAATAAATCTTAAATGATTTATTTATTTCAGAAAATATCCAAACTTTGAAAAATCATAGAAAATAATCTATAACTCCAATGGAAATAATTTATATATGAAAAATTATCAGAAAAATTCAAGGAATCCATCTGTACCATTTTCATGCATGTTTGAACAATGTTTGTCCTCTGTTTTGGACAAAACAAATATAGGGCATTTAAATAATCACATATGGAGTTGGAATTTGAATCATGTATTCAAACCAACTTCATTTAAGTCATAGTTAGATGCATTAGCTCAAATCACAGCATATTGCCATGTCATGATCATGCATCATATTGTTGCATTGCATTGATTGTGTCTTTCTGTGTTTGCCGGTAACCGTCCCCTCTCAGTAGACGATGTTTCGACGATGAGTTCGATGACACCGATGAAGAGCTATGTTATCTTCAGAAGTGCCAGGCAAGCAAAACCCCCTTGTTCATTCCGATAAAATCCAACTCTCTCGCTCCTGCTCTCTTTTACTGCATTAGGACAACAACGAATCATGTGTTATCTGTTGCGGTAGCTGAACCCCTTTATCCTTTGCATGACCTGTCATTCCACAGTAATTAGATGAAACCCACTAGCATGAGTAGGAGTTGTTTGAGCCCTGTTGTGCCTACTCATTCATGCTTGTTTGTCATGCCTGCTACTGCTTAGAGTTGAGTCGGGTCTGATTCATCGGGAATGAATTGGAAGGTGTGAACATGTCCTACTGCGTGTGAGCTAAGTGTGTGAATACGATTTGGTAAAGGTATTGGTGAGAGGCCATGTAGGAGTACATGGTGGGTTGTCTCATTGAAGCCGTCCTCAGGAACCGAGTTCTGTGTTTGTGATCCATGAATCAGTTACTACCACACATTGGGATCCTTAATTGACTCTCTCGGCTTCTTGATCACCCTTGTCCTCTGTCCAGGAGTTGCAAAGTAGTTTCTGGTGTTTGTAGTATGCTGGGGGCCGCACGCAGCGCTGATCGTAGGGGTGGGCTATGTGTGGGATCCGACTATCTAGTTGTTTATCCTTGGCAGCCTATCATATGGGGAAATGTAGTCTAGTGCTTCTGAGCGATAGTAGTCCGCTACAGCCCGGTTCACCGGAGTCCTGCAAGCCCAGCACTACTGCTCGGAACACTTGACTGGCCGGCATGTGTTTCACTTCGTTCCTGTGTCTGTCCCTTTGGGGAAATGTCACGCGGTGACTTCCGGAGTCCTGCCTAGCCTGCTACAGCCCGGGTTACCGGAGTCCTGTTAGCCCAGTGCTACAGCCCGGATTCACACGTTGATGACCGACATGCTCGATGTGATTCATGTATGCCTGTCCTCATGGGTTAGCGCCGCTTTGGGTTCACGACTAGCCATGTCGGCCCGGGTGCTTTGTCATATGGATGCTAGCGACACTATCATATACGTGAGCCAAAAGGCGCAAACAGTCCCGGGCCAGGTAAGGTGGCACCCGTGGTAATACCGTGCGTGAGGCCGCAAAGTGATATGATGTGTTACATGCTAGATCGGTGTGACTTAGGATCGGGGTCCTGACACGAGGCGACCAGGAGGAGGATTCGGCTTTTTGGAGCTATTGACGCCCATTACTAGATCAAGAAGACAAATAAACAATCCACAAAAACAGGAGCTCGCTCTTTATAAAAGGACGGGGTGGGGGCTCGGCCGCGCCGCTCCACCAATAAAGACGCAGAAGGCGCAGGGAGCTGGGACCGACCCGCTGCACCAGCCCGCGACGGCCCGGTTTCCCGCCTCCACCGATCGCCACCCCAAGCGCATGGGAGCCACGTGGCAAGCGTGCAGGACCGAGGCGACGAGTGAGGCGACCTCTCCCCGCCCCGTGATCACAAGGAGTGGATGCCTTGAAGACCACGCCTCGGCCCCGTTCAGTAAATGTGCCGCGCCTCCACGCCTCCCTCCGTTTATGGGGAAGGCGCGAACCGCCCCCTTTACTACGACGTGACACATGCGTGCAGAGCTCAGCCCCACGCATGCCGCCCATGTCATGTACGCCTCCCCACGCCATGCCACGCACGGGATGCGTGGGAAGCGCAGCGCGCGAAGGAACTTACCGCGGTAAAAACCACCCCGCCTGCCCGCGCACCGTTTTTGGGCCTAGCCCAACAACGCGTTGCGCTTATGTGGCGCCCAGGCCCGGGGGCTCCTGTCGGTGTACAATCAGGGGGGTACACTTTTTGTACCCCTATAACTGTGCATGGGCAGTCTGAGCCATGGGCGTCACCACACCAAGCACGGAAAGGGAGGTAAGCCAAGGTAAGGCCAAAGCTGAAGAGAAGAAGAACGACGCCAAGACCAAGACCACAAAGAGCAAAGGGGACAGAGCAGACCCCCCGGCAAGATCCTTGCCGGGGGAAGCTTTAGCTAACCCGGCAAGACCCTTGCCGTGGCAGCTCGCCCGACACATACGAAGCGAAGCCACCCTTGAGTCCACTACCCCCATGGGGAAAGGATTCGGGAGACATCCCCGTGGTGGCATGCAGATCTTTGTGAAGGCATTCAAGATCAGATACCCACTTTAGAAGATGATGATCCTTGGCGGGATCCCAGCCAAGGAGGACCACAAGGGCCCCGGCAAGAGCCTTGCCGGGGATGAAAGCAGGCGCCACGGCAAGACCCTTGCCGGGGCCACGACAAGACCCTTTCCGCGGCCACAACAAGGCCCTTGCCATGGACCCCCGTGGGGCCACCATCAGGCCCGCACTAGTCGCACCCCCACCGTCGTTCGCATGCAGCTGCCGACCCAACCAGTTGGGTAGGCACCTGCGTGGCGGCGTGCAGATCTTCGTGGAGACCCACCACTGCGCCACCTCAGCTGGCTGCCTGCCTACATGGCACCACAAGCACCGCTGGCCAGGGCGCGTGTCGACGCGAGAGGGAGCGGCGACGGATGAGAGAGGCTCTCCCCTGTCCCCGATAAAGCAAGGACACCTAAGCAAGGCGCATTAAATGCGTCTTGTCATGTAATGCGAGGGATAGCCTCGCATTACTGTACCCTTTCCACCTCCTGTGTGCCACTGTGGCAACCCCTTTCCTATAAAAGGAGGCCCGAGGCGACCAGGAGGAGGATTCGGCTTTTTGGAGCTCTTGACGCCCATTACTAGCTCAAGAAGACAGATAAACAATCCACCAAAGCAGGAGTAGGGTTTTACGCATCCTCGCGGCCCGAACCTGGATAAAGGAACTGTGTGCTATCTGTTTGATCCGCTCTTCTCGCAACTCCGTGCCCCGCAACCGTAGTAGGGATCCTTGTGATCCCATAGGTGTCGTTTCCCACCGACATCCTGCTCCTCAGGAATTTCCCCTGTCTGGAGGAATCGGACGGTATGTTGTGCCCACGCCGGAGCCTGGGCTCGACAGCGAGGACTAAAGGCATTTCATCCGCTATAGGAGCGGCTGTCTCTACGGCAAGAGCTTGACGCTCCGCCGGAGCTAGCCGTCCCGTGGAGGGCTCAGTGTCCCCGGCAACATCCTTGCCGGCGGCTCCGGGGAGCTCGGTGGGAAAGTACTTGCCGGGCCCTGATTTCCTCCTCTTGTTCTGCTCTGTTGATGGATCAACGGATGGCTGAGTTAGCTGAAGCACGAAGGTACCTGGTTCCACAGGTAGCTTGAGGGCAGCGCGTTTCGACAGGTAGTCGGCGATATCGTTCTCCGCTCGGGGAACGTATTCCGCCTGTATACCGTCGAAACGCTCTTCCAGCTTTCTCACTTCATCGACGTAGGCCTTCATCAACGGGCTCTGGTAATCCTTGTTGACTTGCTTGACGACAAGCTGTGAGTCTCCCCTGACGATGAGTTTCTTGATTCCGAGGTCCGCCACGATCCTGAGACCGGCAAGCTGCCCTTCGTACTCAGCCGTATTGTTGGTTGATGCCTCCCTGGGGAAGTGCATCTGGATCACGTACTTGAGGTGCTCTCCGGTGGGCGCGACCAGCAGTATGCCAGCCCCGGCATCCTGTAAGGAGAAAGCTCCATCAAAGTACATGATCCAATCGCAACTTGCCTCTTTGCCGGGGAGAGTAGACTCTTGGGCTTCTTCGTCAGGCGTTGCGGTCCATTCTGCAATGAACTCCGCCAGGACTCGGATCTGAATCGCCGAAGTACTTTCAAACTTGAGGCCAAAGCTGGACAGCTCTAGTGCCCATTCCACAATTCTTCCCGTCGCATCTGGATTGTGCAATATCCGTTGCAGAGGGAGGCGAGTGACAACAGTGATCTCGTGTGCCTGGAAGTAGTGACGCAGCTTCCTCGAGGCCATAAGAAGGCCAAAGAGCAGTTTCTGCACGCCGGAGTACCTCGATCTAGCCCCCTGCAGGAGGGAACTAACAAAGTAGACCGGGTGCTGCATTATTTTCTTCTTCGGCGGCACCTCAACTGGCTATGTCGTCTTTGCATTGGTGGTGTCGGGCTCTGTCGCTGCCATTACCTCGTCGCCAACCTCCCTCTGCGCCACTAGTGCAGCGCTGACCACCTGGTTTGTTGCCGCCAGGTATAGCAGCAACGGCTCCTCTGGCCTAGGCGCAACTAGTATCGGTGCGGAGGAGAGGTACTTCTTCAAATCTTGCAATGCTGCTTCGGCTTCCGGCGTCCACTCCATCAGGCCCGCCTTTTTCAGGATCTTGAAAAAGGGAAGGGCGCGCTCGGCAAACATGGAAATGAACCTGCCCATGGCGGCGACGCAACCAGCAAGCCAACGCACATCCTTGATTCGCTTGGGTGCTTCAATCTGCTCTATAGCTTTGATCTTGTCCGGATTGGCCTCTATTCCACGCTGTGACACAAAGAACCCGAGATGCTTGCCGGACAGGACGCCAAAGACGCACTACTCAGGGTTCAGCTTGAGATTGATCTTGCGCAGGTTTGCAAATGTTTCTTGCAAATCTGGTATGAGGGTTGCCCTGTCGTTGGCTTTGACCACTATGTCATCCATATAAGCTTCCATATTTCTATGGAGCTGGGGTTCAAAACCAACCTGGACCGCCCTTGCAAACGTCGAACCAGCACTCTTCAACCTGAAAGGCATCCGCATGAAACAATACGTACCACATGGGGTGATGAATGCTGTTTTCTCTTAATCTCTTCTCATGAAGATCTGGTGGTAGCCGGAGTAGGCGTCGAGGAATGACAACAGATCACACCCAACCGTGGAGTCAACAATCTGGTCGATGCGCGGCAACGGGAAGGGGTCTTTAGGATAAGCCTTATTGATATCTGTGTAATCAATACACAGCCTCCACTTCCCATTTGCCTTGCGCACTACGACTGGATTGGCCAACCACGTTGGATGGAGCACTCCTCTTACCAAACCCGCTGCTTCCAGTTTCCGGATCTCTTCTGTGATGAACTCTTGTCGTTCCAAAGCTTGCTTTCTGACCTTCTGCTTGACGGGCCGCGCATGAGGACAGACAGCAAGGTGGTTCTCAATCACCTCCCTGGGAACGCCGGGGATGTCGGAAGCTTGCCATGCAAACACATCAACATTTGCCCGCAGGAAGGTGACGAGCGCGTCTTCCTATTTGTCGTCAAGGGTGGAGATTATGGTGAAAGCTCCTCTCGTGCGGTCCCCATTGACAGAAACCTTCTTGGTTCCCGGCGGTATGGCCCTGGGCTTCTTGTTTCCGCCGGCAGAGCTCTCTGGCACGTCCTCGACAGCAGCGCTACACTCCGGAGAGGTGCCTTGCCAGAGTGGGTGTCCGACGTCTCATCGGTCTTCTTCTTCTTCTTCCCTCCCGGGTTCCCAGCGGCAGGAGCAAGTGCCCTAGTGGCGGCAGCTGCTGCAACTACTTGCTGGTATAGTTGGTCAGCGCAAATCAGCGCATCTTTCTTGTCGGAGGGGATGGTGATGATCGTCATAGGCCCTGGCATCTTCAGGGTGTTGTAGGCGTAGTGTGACGCTGCCATGAACTTGGCCAGCGCTGGGCGGCCAAGGATCCCGTTGTAGGGCAAGGGGATCTTGGCAACGTCAAACACGATCCTCTTCGTCCTGTAGTTCAGGTCGCTTCCAAAAGTCACGAGCAGCATGACCTTTCCCTTGGGTTGGCTTCTTCCCGGGTTGACCCCTTGAAACGTGCCCATCTCTTCGAGGTCTCCGTCAGGAATCTGCAGTTTCTCGATCACGGCAGGCGAGATTAAGTTTAGACCGCCCCCGCCATCGACTAGCATCTCTGTCACCTTGAGGTTGCGTATTGTTGGTGAAACCAACAATGGCAAGCACCCGGCCGCAGTAGTGCGATCAGGGTGATCCTGAGTGTCAAAAATGATAGGTGTGCTAGACTACTTCAGCGGCCTTTGGGCATCAAACGACGGCTCTGCCACTATAATCTCTCGCGCCCACTTTTTAAGCCGGCGGTGAGAGGTATGCAGCGTGTTGCCGCCGTCGACGCACATGGACTCTGTAGCTTTCTGAAACTCTTGGTCGCCGGATTCGTCGTCCTCTTCGTGATCGTCGTCTCCTGGCTTTCTGTCATGGCCCCGGGCGGGCCTCTCCTGTTGCTTATCCTTGCCGCGACGGCCCGCCTGGCCGTCAAGCTTCTTGCCGGACCCCTCAGCGTCGTCTTGGCCCTTCTCCTTGTCCCGCCTCTCATACTCTGGCCGCTGCTTCTCAGCGAAGAGCTCAACCTGTCGGCAGTCTTGGAGAGCATGGCCTTTGGTGCGATGGATCTTGCAGTATCGCTTGTCGAAGTTTCCTGGCTTCTCGGCAGCCGCCAAGGCCCGGCAGGCGACACATCCGGCAATTTCCTTGCCGGGGTCATCTGCCTTGGTTTTCTTGGCGGAGCCAGTGTCATCAGATCCCTCGACGGCAAGCACGGCTTTACCTTTGCGCTTCCTGTTGCGGTGCCGGCCCTTCTTCGCCGGGGCGGCAGTATCCTCATCTGAGGAGTCGGTTTCCATGCCGGCATCTTCGACGGGGTACTTCCTTCCCTCTTCAGCTCGGGCACATCTGTCAGCAAGAACATAGAGTTCTGCCACATCTTTCACCTTGTTCAATGCCAGCTCTTCGCGCATCTTGCGGTTACGCACGTTCTGATGGAACGCGCTGATGATGGCAGCAGGGTGAACATCAGGGATATTGTACTATATCCGGCTGAACCTCTGTATATACTTGTGGAGACTCTCGCCTCCCTTCTGGGTAATGACGTGCAGGTCGCTTGCTTGGCCATGGGCTTGGTGGCCTCCAGTAAAGGCGCACATGAACTCATGGCACAAATCCGACCAGGAGGAAATGGAGTCCGCCGGCAAGTGCATCAAGCATGACATGGCGTTGGGATTAATAGCCAACGGTAAGTAATTCGCAAGCACCTTAGCGTCACGGGCTCCGGCAGCTTGCATCGCGATGGTGTATGTCGGTGGGAAATGACACCTATGGGATCACAGGAATCCCTACTACGGTTGCGGGGCGTGGGGTTGTGAGAAGAGCGGATCAAACAGATAGCACACGGTTCCTTTACCCAGGTTCGGGCCGCAAGGATGCGTAAAACCCTACTCCTGCTTTGGTGGATTGTATATCTGAGTTCCTGAGCTAGCTATGGGGCGCTGAGAGCTCTGAAAAAGCCGAATCCTTCTCCTGATCGCCTTGGGCCTCCTTTTATAGGAAAGGGGTTGCCACAGTGGCACACAGGAGGTGGAAAGGGTACAGTAGTGCGAGGTTATCCTTCGCATTATATGACAAGGCGCATTTAATGCGCCTTGCTTAGGTGTCCTTGCTTTATCGGGGGCGGAGGAGAGCCCCATCTCGTCCGTCGCCGCTTCCCCTCGCGTCGACACGCGCCCTGGCCAACGGTGCCTGTGGTGCCATGTATGCAGGTAGGCAGCTGAGGTGGCGCAGTGGTGGATCTCCACGAAGATCTGTATGCCGCCACGTAGGTGCCTGCCCAGCTGGTTGGGTTGGCAACTGCATGCGAACGGCGGTGGGGGCGTGACTGGCGCGGGCCTGATGGTGGCCCTACGATGTCCTTGGCGAGGGCCTTGCTGCGGCCCCGGCAAGGGTCTTGCCGCGGCGCCTGCTGTCATCCCCGGCAAGGCTCTCGCCGGGGGCCTTGTGGTCCTCCTTGGCTGGGATCCCGCCAAGGATTTATCATCTTCTGAAATGGGTATCTGGTCTTGAATGTCTTCACGAAGATCTGCATGCCACCACGGGGATGTCTCCTGAATCCTTGCCCCATGGGACAGTGGATTCAAGGGTGACCTCGCTCCGTGAGTGGGGGGTGAGCTGCCACGGTGAGGATCTTGCCAGGCTAGCTAAAGCTACCCCCCGACAAGGATCTTGCCGGGGGGTCTGCTCTGTCCCCTTTGCTCTTTGTGGCCTTGGCGTTGTTCTGCTTCCCTTCAGCTTCGGCCTTACCTTGGCTTACGTCCCTTGCCGTGCTTGGCGTGGCGGCGCTCGCGGCTCAGACTGCCCATGCACAGTTATAGGGGTACAAAAAGTGCACCCCCCCTTTTTGTACACCGACCGGAGCCCCCGGGCCTGGGCCACACATTAGCGCAACATGTTGTTGGGCTAGGCCCAAGAATGGTGCGCGGGCAGGCAGGGCGGTTTTTACCGCGGTAAGTTTCTTCGCGCGCTGCGCTTCCCACGCGCGTGGCGCGGTGTGGGGGGGGGCGTGCGTGACGTGGGCGGCATGCGTGGAGCTGAGCTCTGCACGCATGTGTCACGTCATAGTCAAAGGGGGCGGTCCACGCCTTCCCCATAAATGGAGGGAGGCGTGGAGGCGCGGCCCTTTCACTTGACGGGGCCGAGGCGTGGTCTTTAAGGCGTCCACTCCCTTTGATAACAAGGTGGGGAGAGGTCGCCTCACCCGTCGCCTCGGTCCTGCACGCTCGCCACGTGGCGCCCATGCGCTTGGGGCGGCAGTCGGTGGAGGCGGGAAACCGGGCCGTCGCGGGTTGGGACAGTGGGTCGGTCCCAGTTCCCTGCATCTTCCATGTCCTGATTGGCGGAGCGGGGCGGCCGAGCCCCCACCCCGTCCCTTTATAAAGAGCGGGAGGGGGGATGGCGTCCCGCATTCCTTCATCTCCTTCCTTCTTCAGTTTCTGCTCCCCTCCCTTTCATTTGCAATGGAGAGAGGGAACCCTGGTCCTTCAATGGTGGCGACACGGGTCGCCGCTCGACAACGCATCCCTCCTCCTCCTGCACCTTGGTGGCAGAGCCAGCCGCAAGGGGAAGGGGAAGGGGGCGAGGCCGTGGGCGAGGCCGAGGTGCTCGGGGAAGAGGAGGACGGGGCGGCGCGTCGGCCTCGCCTCCGCCAGCAGCTCCTCCTTCCTTGGAGGGCCACGTTGGGGACGACCCTTGTGAGTTCTTCATCAGGCTGCACCGGCCGCCCCGCCGTCGCCTTCGTCTCCCGACCCCATTCGCGCGGGAGATGGAGTTGGATCCGCCCGAATCACTGCGGCTGCACATGAGGGGCTGCGGGATCAGTGGTATGCGGGTTCGCGTTAACTTCCCAGCCCCTCATGTGATGTATCTTTGTCGAGGGTGGAAGACGTTCGCCCATATCCACCACTTGACGGAGGGGCTCACTCTCCATTTCAAGCTGATGGAGGGCGGCCTCCTCTCCGTCAAGGTCTTCGGGTGCTTCGGGACTCAGGCAAGGTGTTGCGTGGAGAGCTCTTCTGATAGCGAAGACTCCTCCTTGGGCGGGAGTGGCGAGCAGGACAGCGGCAGCGACGACGAGGGTAGCGGGCGGCAGGATGACGGGTCCGACTAGGTGCCGGGCACAGCCTCGTGCGGCACCGGCGTCCCCATCATCCGTGTCGCCAGCTCCCTGAACTTCTCAGGGTCGTCTCCTTGGGCGGCTGGCGTTGGGAGGCTGCGGAAGAGTAAGAGGGCGGGCGGCAAGGCCGTCAACTCGGAGTACGCGGGCACTGACGCCTTCGACGCGTGCTGACGTCCTGCCGCCTCGTCTTTGAGCCCTGCTTCCGGCGCCGCCATCACCATCCAGCCCCCGGACGGCCGCCGAGATATTCCCTTGGTGTCTTCTGCCACCCGTAGCTCGCATAGGCGCCCCTTTTGCCCTTTTCGCCTCCTTGACCTGCCTCCTGAGGAGAGAGACAAGCAAGGGATTATGGGCACCTTATCTCTTTTTAGTTTGTAAGCCTTCGGGCCTTAGCTGAATTTAGAACTTGTAATCCCATCATTCATGTTTTTCATTCCCTGCGGACTGTACCTGAATGGAATGTTTTTAATGAAAAAGGGATGCTTGCCGGGCCATTTGTTTGCGGGTAGATCCCACCACAAGGAGTGAATCCTTGATATCTTTAAGATAAACATTTCCTTGCCCGGCAATAGGCCTTGCCGTCTCCCCACTTCACTCGACCTTTCTCACGCTCTTGGCGGAGGAAGGGATGAGGCGGGTTCAGGCTCCTCGTTTCATCCTTTCGCTGCCGTGACTACGACCAAACCTGGCCCCAGGGACGAGCCCTAGGGCCTAGAGTTAGGGAGTACGGTAGTTCTTAGGAAAAATGAGGTTTCACATACCTCAGTCCATAAGGGAATGCATGATAAGGGATGAAGAACTTATCTGAAGCTGTAGCCTCCGGCAACTTTGGTTTGCCGGGGGTGAATCTTTGTTCTTGCAGCCCCCGGCAGTACTGGCTTGCCGGGGTCTAGATGCTAGTCTGTACCTCCTAACTTCTTCGTCCTTAGTGATCCAGCAAGGATATCATGAGTCCTGTGAACCAAAGAAGACAAAAGAATGGCGAAGGGACGCACACTCGACCTCTAAGCTAGGGGTTAGCCGCCGCCAAGCACTATCGACCCTAACCAAGGACGAGACTCGACCTAGCATGCATGCCATAACTTTAGGGCACTAGTGCTTCATTTATTTATGCTTAGGGTCTGCGCCTGGCTTTGTACAAAGGGTTACATGCATCATCGGCAATGCTTGTACAAAAGGTGGCTTGCCGGGAGGCCCGGCAAGCCGCGCCTCACGGCTAAAACTTGCGAAGATGCTCAATGTTCCAGGAGTTACTCACCGGAATGGCATCCTCGGTCTCCAGGCGGACTGCGCCGGGCCTGCTGACTTGTATTACCAGGTAAGGGCCTTCCCACTTTGGCGTCAACTTGTTGGAATTCTTGGCCGATTGAACACACCGAAGGACAAGGTCGCCTTCCTCAAGGCTTCGGGCATGAACCTTGCGGCTATGGTAGTGGCGCAAGGCTTGCTGGTAGCGTGCTGCTCTCACAGCCTCCCAAAGACAATCTTCCTCAAGGAGCAGTGCGTCATCTTGCCGCAGTTGCTCTTGCTCAAGCTCATCATAAGCGAGCACTCGAGGTGACCCATATATGAGTTCAGTGGGGATAACTGCTTCTGCCACGTATACCAGGGCAAAGGGTGTCTGGCCGGTGGCTCGATTTGGTGTCGTCCTGATTGACCAAAGAACCGCCGACAAATCATCAATCCAGCGCCTTCCGCTCTTGTGCAGCCTGTCAAAGGTCTTGGTCCTTAAGCCTCGCAGCACTTCAACATTTGCCCTCTCAGCTTGACCGTTGCTCCGTGGGTGGGCAAAGGAAGCGAGACAGACTTTGCTGCCAAGGTCCTGAGTATACTGCATGAAGGTGCGGCTTGTGAACTGTGTGCCGTTGTCGGTGATGACCCTGTTGGGTACACCAAAACGGCATACCAGCTCCTTGAAGAACTTGACGGCTGACTGAGTTGTGACCTTCCTTACTGCCTCCACCTCCGGCCACTTTGTGAACTTGTCGATTGCAACGTACAAGTACTCAAAGCCCCCGACAGCGCGGGGGAAAGGGCCCAGTATGTCGAGCCCCCAGACCGAGAAGGGCCAGGAGAGAGGAATGGTTTGAAGAGCTTGAGCTGGCTGATGAAGCTTCTTTGAATGGAACTGACACGCTTCACACCTGGTGATGAGTGTCGTTGCATCGTGGAGGCCGGTGGGCCAGAAGAAACCTTACTGGCATGCCATGCCGGCAAGGGCTCTTGACCCGATGTGGGATCCACATATGCCTCCGTGTATCTCTGTCAACAGCTCCAATCCTTCCTGTCGAGGGATACACTTCAATTTCACACCGTTCGGTCTCTTCCTATACAGGACGTCATCGACGAACTGGTACATGGCAGAGCGACATGCTACTTTTTCCGCTTCTTCCTGCTCCTCAGGAAGTTCCCCTGTTTGGAGGAATCGGATGGTATGTTGTGCCCACGACGGAGCCTGGGGCTCGACAGCGAGGACTAAAGGCATCTCCTCCGCTATAGGAGCGGCTGTCTCGACGGCAAGAGCTTGACGCTCCGCCGGAGCTAGCCATCCCGTGGCGGGCTCAGTGTCCTCGGCAACATACTTGTCGGCCGCTCCGGGGAGCTCGGCGGGAAAGTACTTGTCGGGCCCTGATTTCCTCCTCTTGTTCTGCTCTGTTGATGGATCAATGGATGGCTGAGTTAGCTGAAGCACAAAGGTACCTGGTTCCATAGGTAGCTTGAGGGCAGCGCGTTTCGACAGGTAATCGGTGATATCGTTCTCTGCTCGGGGAACGTGTTCAGCCTGTATACCGTCGAAACGCTCTTCCAGCTTTCTCACTTCATCAACGTAGGCCTTCATCAACGGGCTCTAGTAATCCTTGTTGGCTTGCTTGACGACAAGCTGCGAATCGCCCCTGACGATGAGCTTTTTGATTCCGAGGTCCGCCGCGATCCTAAGACCGGCAAGCAGCCCTTCGTACTCTGTTGTATTGTTTGTTGACACCTCCCTTGGGAAGTGCATCTGGATCACGTACTTGAGGTGCTCTCTGGTGGGGGCGACGAGGAGTACGCCAGCCCCGGCACCTTGTAGGGAGAAAGCCCCATCAAAGTACATGATCCAATTGCAACTTGCCTCCTTGCCGGGGAGAGCGGTCCCTTGGGCTTCTTCATCAGGTGTCACGGTCCACTTTGCAATGAACTCCGCTAGGACTCGGCTCTGGATCGTCGAAGTACTTTCAAACTTGAGGCCAAAGCTGGACAGCTCCAGTGCCCATTCCACAATCCTTCCCGTCGCATCTGGATTATGCAATATCCGTTGCAAAGGGAGGCGAGTGACGACAGTGATCTCGTGTGCCTTGAAGTAGTGACGCAACTTCCTCGAGGCCATAAGGAGGCCGAAGAGCAGTTTCTGCACGCCGTAGTACCTTGACCTAGCCCCCTGCAGGAGGGAGCTAACAAAGTAGACCGGGTGCTGCATCATTTTCTTCTTCGGCGGCATTTCAACTGGCTGTGTCGTCTCCGCAGTGGTGGCGCCTGGCTCTGTCGCTGCCATTTCCTTGTCGTCAACCTCTCTCTGCGCTACTAGTGCAGCGCTGACCACCTGGTTCGTTGCCGCTAGGTATAGCAGCAACGGCTCTTGGGGCCTATGCGCAACTAGCGTTGGCGCGAGGAGAGGTATTTCTTCAAATCTTGCAAGGCTGCTTCGGCTTCTGGCGTCCACTCCATCGGGCCCGCCTTTTTAAGGATCTTGAAAAAGGGAAGGGCGCGCTCGGCAGACTTGGATATGAACCTGCCCATGGCAGCGACACAACCAGCAAGCCGACGCACATCCTTGATTCGCTTGGGTGCCTCAATCTGCTCTATAGCCCTGATTTTATCCGGGTTGGCCTCTATACCACGCTGTGACAGAAAGAACCCGAGAAGCTTGCCGGACGGAACGCCAAAGACACACTTCTCAGGGTTCAGCTTGAGGTTGATCTTGCGCAGGTTTGCAAATGTTTCTTGCAAATCTGTGATGAGGGTTGCCCTGTCTTTGGTTTTGACCACTATGTCGTCCATATAAGCTTCCATATTTCTATGGAGCTGGGGTTCAAAACCAATCTGGACCGCCCTTGCAAACGTCGAACCAGCACTCTTCAACCCGAAAGGCATCCGTATGAAACAATATGTACCACATGGGGTGATGAAAGCTGTTTTCTCTTCGTCTTCTCTTGTCATGAAGATCTGGTGGTAGCCGGAGTAGGCATCGAGGAATGACAACAGATCACACCCAGCCGTGGAGTCAACAATCTGGTCGATGCGCGGCAACGGGAAGGAGTCTTTAGGACAAGCCTTATTGATATCTGTGTAATCAATACACAGCCTCCACTTCCCGTTTGCCTTGCGCACCACGACCGGATTGGCCAACCACGTTGGATGGAGCACTCCTCTTACCAAACCCGCTGCTTCCAGTTTCCGGATCTCTTCCGTGAGGAAGTCTTGCCGTTCCAAAGCTTGCTTCCTGACCTTCTGTTTGACGGGCCGCGCATGAGGACAGACAGCAAGGTGGTGCTCAATCACCTCCCTGGGAACGCCGGGGATGTCGGAGGCTTGCCAGGCAAACACATCGACATTCGCCCACAGGAAGGTGACGAGCGCGTCTTCCTATTTGTCGTCAAGGGTGGAGCCTATAGTGAAAGCTCCCCCCGTGCCATCCTCATTGACAGAAACCTTCTTGGTTCCCGGCAAATGGCCCTGGGCTTCTTTTTCCCGCCGGCGGAGCTCTCTGGCACGTCCTCGACGGCAGCGCTACACTCCGAAGAGGTGCGCTTGCCGGAGTGGGTGCCCGAGGTCTCACCGTCCTCCTTCTTCTTCTTCCCTCTCGGGGTCCCAGCGGCAGGAGCAAGTGGCCCAGCGGCGGCAGCTGCTGCAACTGCCTGCTGGTATAGTTGGTGAGTGCAAATCAGCGCATCTTTCTTGTCGGAGGGGATGGTGATGATGGTCACGGGCCCCGGCATCTTCAGGGTGTTGTAGGCCTAGTGTGACGCCGCCATGAACATGGCCAGCGCTGGGCGGCCAAGGATCCCATTGTAGGGCAAGGGGATCTTGGCAACATCAAACATGATCCTCTCCGTCCTGAAGTTCAGGTCGCTTCCAAAAGTTACGGGTAGCGTGACCTTTCCCTTGGGTTGGCTTCTTCCCGGTTTGACCCCTTGAAACGTGCCCGTTTCTTCGAGGTCTCCATCAGGAATCTGCAGCTTCTCGATCATGGCAGGCGAGATCAGGTTTAGACCGGCCCGACATCGACTAGCATCTTTGTCACCTTGAGGTTGTGTATCATTGGTGAAACCAACAGCGTCAAGCACCCGAACGCAGTAGTGCGATCAGGGTGATCCTCAGTGTCAAAAATGATAGGTGTGCTGGACCACTTCAGCGGCCTTTGGGCATCAAACGACGGCTCTGCCGCTGTAATCTCTCACGCCCACTGTTTACGCCGGCGATGAGAGGTGTGCAGCGAGGCGCCGCCGTCGATGCACATGGCCTCTGTAGCTTTCTGGAACTCCCGGTCACCGGACTCGTCATCCTCTTCATGATCGTCGTCTTCTGGCTTTCTGTCACGGCCTCGGGCGGGCCTCTCCTGTTGTTCATCCTTGCCGCGACGGCCCGCCTGGCCATCACGCTTCTTGTCGGATCCCCCGGCACCGTCTTGGCCCTTCTCCTTGTCCCGCCTCTCATATCCAGCCCTCTGCTTCTCAACGATGAGCTCAACCTATCGGCAGTCTTGGAGAGCATGGCCTTTGGTGCGATGGATCTTGCAGTACCGCTTGTCGGAGTTGCCTGGCTTCTCGGCAGCCGCCAAGGCCCGGCAGGCGACACATCCGGCAATTTCCTTGTCGGGGTCATCTGCCTTGGTTTTCTTGGTGGAGCCGGTGTCATGAGACCCCTTGACGGCAAGCACGGCTTTTCCTTTGCGCTTCCTGTTGCGGCGCCGGCCTTTCTTTGCCGGGGCGGCGGTATCCTCATCTGAGGACACTACAAGAAATACGGTCAATTATGACTCCCCATTTTGGTCGTTGATTCGTCATATTTATCGTTTATTGACCTTTTTTTGACCAAATTCAGAAGGTCAACAGTTGGCCGTCAAGAACGAACAAACTTGACCTTTTTGGAATTTTGGTCATAGCTAGACTAAAGACCAAAATTTCAGAAAGGTCACTGCCCATTTGCCTGAGCCACGTAGGATCTGACGTGGCTGAGCTGACGTGGCATTGTTAGTGACCAAATGGAATCATCATATATTTCATAGCCCAGTCCAATAGCCTACATGGGCCTGGCCCGATTATCATGAATTTCACAGCCCAATCTACCAATCTAGCAGACATAGGCCCAGCCCAATACCTATTTTCTTAATTGAATTGGTTTGATTTATTTGGGCTGCCACATTATTTTTTCAAAAGCATGCATATTTCAGGATAGGCCCATTAGAAAACAAATACAATATAATACTATATTACAATATATTTCATTTCAGTAAGACATCACACGAAATACAATAAATCATCAATCATCTCCTCTACACAGCAGGGTTCATGGCCCAACAAGTCCACAAAAAATAGTTCTACAAGTGCAAGTGCACAGCAAAAAACCCAACAATTGCACGAGCGCACATCAACATAGATTGGACGAGAAGCACACATTTTAGCAGTTCACACATAACATCAATGGGAAGCACAAATATCGTGTCACTGGTACAATTACTTTATCCCATCACCCAGGCACCAATGGTGTGTCCATCTCCTGGATTTGCCACATGGTGATGTTACTGCATTAGGGCCATCCCATCTTCTCCTTGCCCAAATGGCAGGGTGATCTGCTGCTGCAGGTGGAGGCGAGCTGGTGCTCTGCAACCGCCCAGGAGCTGGTGTTCTGCTCCTCGCCCGTGCACAGGTGCTGCTACATCTCCTTGCCCAGTACTCACTCTGCATCAATTTGATGATTATAAACAATCCGATCATAAACTAAGACTTGCTCATCTGAGAAAAAGAATTTGATGATCATAAACAATCTGAGAACAATAGATGTTGAGCAAGCAATTAGCATGATTCAATTTTTATGATCCAATATTGAGCAAGCAATCTGAATAAGCAACTAGCTTGATCCAACGTTGAGCAAGCAATCTGAATAAACAGTCTGAGTAAATTTGCAAAGTTCTTCAATATTTCAGTTAATTAACAGTACTCAGTGGAGTAATGTTAATTTCCTGCTGTACTCCTTTTGTGTGACTATCTCTGTTGACAAGAACAGCAAGCAAATGATTGAACCTACTGTTATTTTATTGATAAGAACAGCAAACAAATGATTGAACAACAAGTCATTAATCATCCGAAATGAGGGACACTCAAATTCAAGCACCAATGAAATCTAAAGCGCCCATCCAAGTTCAGGAGTAGCCCAGATTTGCAACATAGATAGAGGCATCAATTTCTCAGATAGTACTAAAGATACGCATAATGGAATCCAAAAGGTGGGTGCTAGAAGTGGTGGGGGGGAAGATACCTGGAGGGGCGACTCCGGTGGTAGGTGGTGCGGGGCGAGGTAAGCTGGGGACGGACGGAGCAGGTGTGGAGGGATGCACTGGAGGCGGAGGACGACGAGGCCGTCGGTGAGACCCGCTGCGCGACGACGGCGCGTATGGGGACGGCGGAGGCGGTTGGGCTCATCGGCGAGTTGGATCTGGGCGGCGGCGAGGTGGAGGTCGCGGACGAGCCGGGTAGCGGCGATGGTGGCTGGCAAAGGAGGTAGCAGCACCGCCCACCTCCCTCATCGCCGGCGCTTGTCCCGCCCGTGCCATGCCCGACCTCCAGAAAATCGACAGGGGGCGAAACCCTAGACACGGGTGAGGTTGCGGGCTTGCACTAGAGGGTGCGAGAGACGAATCTGACGGGAGGGGAAGAAGGAGCTGCACGAGGGGAGCCTGAGGGTGTGCTGCGCGCCGGTGAGAGCCGCCTCAACTCGCCGGAATCGGGTGGAGCAGAGGAGTCGCGGGAGGGAGAGAGAGAGAGGGCTCGCGGGGGAGAAGGGCTCGCGGTGAGGTAAGGGGATGGGAGAGAGGTGGAGGGCGTGGGGGAAGGCGTGGGGGAGGCCATGGCCGTCGGGGAGCTCGGACGGAGGGAGGTGGAAGCGTCGATCTGGAAAGGAGGAGGTGGCGGCGGCGATCTGGAAGTGAGGACGAGATGGCGGCGAGGAGATGGGGACGAGGGAGGAAGGGGGTGACGGGGGGAGGGGATCTGAGCTAGGGTTTGGGCTGTGGGTGAGGGGTATCTCCTTTTCTTTCTTTTTTTTCTTCTTTTCTGTAGATGGATGGATGGATGGATGTGGGATGGAGAGATGGATGGATGGATGGATGGACGCCATGTCATCGATCCGTGGACAGAGTTATGATTGGTTCAGAAAATCAGTGATGTAAAATAGTTTTTAAATACTAAAAATAGAGGGATTTAATGAAGTAGCTATCAAAAATATTTTGTAAAAAGGCACCACACAAACTTTCACTAGAGTTAGACCACATTTTATTGATTAGGACCAATTTGTATGCATTTTTCATATTTCTAGCTATTTTTAATCATTTTTTGAGTGGCAAAAATGTTTTTTTTAAGAACCTACCAAATAATTGTTGCAAAATTGCAGAAAATAAATTTTCTAAAATATTAGGCCATATTTAATGCACAATTGACCAAATGGTTGGGTGTCAAAACTTTTGATCCACCTCTCGTGAAAAAGACAATTTTTCGCCGATTCAGCTGGAAGTGGGTCAAATTTGAACTGCAGCTGCCTCATAGTTTGCTATTTATTTTTTTCAAAAATAATTTCTAGATACATAAGTATCTATTTAATAAGAGAAACACCAAAAAAATTCCAAGATTCAACCACTAGCTAGGAACGGTCAAGCCCGCCATTTTGACCGCATTTTGAAACGGGCATAAAAAATTTCAAAAAAAATCAAAAAATTGGGAAACCTTCGCATCGTGTCATTATATGTGGCCAAGTTCCCAGGAAAAATAACAAACTTGTAATACGGCAATTATTTTTAAAAAGTGTTCTCAGAAACGAGCTATCAGGTGTGGAGATCAATGGCTTTCAAGCCAAATGATCAATCTTATGGCCACATTCATGGCATAGTTTGTTCAAATGATCTCATATTGGGCACAAGGATGCATATTGGAATGGCAAACAATGTTGCCTAAGGAAGTTTTCATTTTCTTTGGACGAAAAATCCATTTTCCATTTTTCGAGTGCTCAAAAGGAGGTTTTTTTGTGAAGAACCTTCAAAATAATTGTTGCAAAATTAGACCAAATCATTTTTCTAAAATACTAGGACATATTTAATGCACAATTGACAAAATGGTTGGGTGTAAAAAGTTTTGATCCACCTCTCATGAAAAAAGACAAATTTCCGCCGATTCAACTAGAAGCGGGTCAAATTTGAACTGCAGCTGCCTCATAGTTTGCTATTTATTTTTTCCAAAAATCATTTCTAGGTACATAAGTAGCTATTTTATCATAGAAACACCAAAAGTTTTCCAAGATTCCACCACTAGCTAGGAACGGTCAAGCCCGCCGTTTTGACCGCATTTTGAAACGGGCATAAAAAATTCAAAAAAATATCAAAAAATTTGAAAACCTTCGAATTGTGTCATTATATGTGACCAAGTTTCCATGAAAAATTATAAACTTGTAATACGGTAATTATTTTAAAAAAGTGTTCTCAGAAACGAGCTATCATGCATGAAGATTCATGGCTTTCAAGCCAAATGATCAACGAACATAGAGTTCTGCGGGGTACTTCCTTCCCTCTTCAGCCCGGGCACATCTGTCGGCGAGAACATAGAGTTCTGCGACATCTTTCACCTTGTTCATTGCCAGCTCTTCACACATCTTGCGGTTACACATGTTCTGATGGAACGCGCTGATGATGGCGGCAGGATGAACATCCAGGATGTTGTACTGTATCCGGCTGAACCTCTGTATGTACTTGCGGAGACTCTCGCCTCCCTTCTGGGGAATGACGTGCAGATCGCTTGCTTGGCCATGAGCTTGGTGACCGCTAGTAAAGGCGCTCACGAATTCATGGCACAGATCCGACCAGGAGGAAATGGAGTCTACCGGCAAGTGCATCAACCATGACATGGCGTTGGGTTTAAGAGCCAATGGAAAGTAATTCGCCAGCATCTTATCGTCACGGGCTCCAGCAGCCTGCATCGCGATGGTGTAGATGCTGAGGAACTCGGACGGGTGGGTCTTGCCGCCGTACTTCTCGCCCACGTCAGGTTTGAAGGTGCGGTGAGTGGGCCACTGGAACTGCCACAGCTCACGGGTAAAAGCCGGGCAACATACCTCGTAAGGCAGGCCTCCAGGGCTCCCCGGTGCCGGGTGGTCCACAGGAGGCCCTGCTCGCCTGTCTGACTGGGGGCGCGCTCCGCGCCGGCGCTCGATAGTGGTCCGAGCGTCTTCATGCTCCTGATCCCAAAGGACCTGGCGCTGGTCACGATGGGTTCCTCGGGTCGGACGACGCTATGGAAATTTCATCACCCCTGACGTCGCGATGGGCAGGTGTCCGTGGTACCGGGCAAGGAGGAGGCGAATGCACCATGGTCGCGGCGCCGCCAGCCTTCCTGCCACTGGTACGCGGGACTCCGTCAGAACGTCGACCCAGGGGCTCCGCCGGGCTTGGTTCGTCTTTGTTGGCACCGCAACAAGGCTTCTGATGGTGGCTCTCCATTCGTCGAGTTTCCCCATAGTGGGAGGAAAATCCAGGAGCAACTGCGCGCGCGCCAAGGTTTCCGCTGGCGTAGGTGGCAGCGAAGCTTGCACAGATCGCGACGCGCTTCGACTTCTGACCATGTCAGAAGGAGCTCTATCACGATCGCGCGGTCGCACGCCGTCTTCACCAGGACCTCGGCGAGCGGGCAGGTCTTCTACATCCCGGGGGTGGCACTCGAGGCTCTTCCCGCGGCGACGCCCGGGGCCTTCGGTGTGATTGCGCCGTTCGTCACACGCCGCTTGAGAGGAGCGCGGCGTCGGCACCAGCATGGGAGTCTTGGAAGCCCTTGCGTCGCCCTCGGGTGGGACGGCAGCGATCCTGGAAGGCCCCACGCCACCCGTGGAGGGCCTGGCTCCGTCTTTGGATTTGGCGGCGTGCAGCCCGTTGCCAGGCGCATGAACTTCGCCGCCTCCCAAACTCCGGCTGTTGGGACGGTGTTGGTGTTCACGAACGGCGCCCCGGGTCCTTTCCGCGACCGGTCCGCTGCTCGCCCGCGTCGGGGCGGGATGTCAGGACTCCGATGGGCCAACCGCCAACGTCGTCTTCTTCTTGGGCGCCATGACGATGAAGGAGCGTCGAACTAACTGCTAAAGCCGATTCTCACAACTGCGCTGCCCCCTACCTGGAGCGCCAAAGATGTCGGTGGGAAACGACACCTATGGGATCACGGGAATCCCTACTACGGTTGCAGGGCACGGGGTTGTGAGAAGAGCGGATCAAACACATAGCACGTGGTTCCTATACCCAGGTTCAGGCCACAAGGATGCGTAAAACCCTACTCCTGCTTTGGTGGATTGTATATCTGAGTTCCTGAGCTAGCTATGGGGCGTTGAGAGCTCCGAAAAAGCCGAATCGTTCTCCTGGTCGCCTTGGGCCTCCTTTTATAGGAAAGGGGTTGCCACAGTGGCACACAGGAGGTGGAAAGGGTACAGTAGTGCGAGTTTATCCTTCGCATTGTATGACAAGGCGCATTTAATGCGCATTGCTTAGGTGTCCTTGCTTTATCAGGGGCGGAGGAGAGCCCCATCTCGTCCGTCGCCGCTTCCCCTCGCGTCGGCACGCGCCCTGGCCAGCGGTGCCTGTGGTGCCATGTAGGCAGGTAGGCAGCTGAGGTGGCCCAGTGGTGGATCTCCATGAAGATCTGTATGCCGCCATGCAGGTGCCTGCCCAGCTGGTTGGGTTGGCAGCTGCATGCGAATGGCGGTGGGGGCGTGACTGGCGCGGGCCTGATGGTGGCCCTACGACGTCCTTGGCGAGGGCCTTGCTGCAGCCCCGGCAAGGGTCTTGCCCCGGCCCCAGCAAGGGTTTTGCCGTGGCGCCTGCTGTCATCCCCGGCAAGGCTCTTGCCAGGGGCCTTGTGGTCCTCCTTGGCAGGGATCCCGCCAAGGATTATCATCTTCTGAAATGGGTATCTGGTCTTGAATGTCTTCACAAAGATCTGCATGCCACCACAAGGATGTCTCCCGAATCCTTGCCCCATGGGGACAGTGGACACAAGGGTAACCTCGCTCCGTGAATGGGGGGTGAGCTGCCACGGCGAGGATCTTGCCGGGCTAGCTAAAGCTACCCCCGGCAAGGACCTTGCCGGGGGGGTCTGCTCTGTCTCCTTTGCTCTTTGTGGCCTTGGCGTTGTTCTGCTTCCCTTCAGCTTCGGGCTTAGCTTGGCTTACCTCCCTTGCCATGCTTGGCGTGGCGGCGCTCGCGGCTCAGACTGCCTGTGCACAGTTATAGGGGTACAAAAAGTGCACCCCCCTTTTTGTACACCGACAGTGTAGATGCTGAGGAACTCGGACGGATTGGTCCTGCCGCTGTACTTTTCGCACACATCAGGTTTGAAGGTGCGGTGAGTGGGCCACTGGAACTGCCGTAGCTCACGGGTAAAAGTCGGACAGCCTACCTCGTAAGGTAGGCCTCCAGGGCTCTCTGGTGCCCGGTGGTTTGCAGCAGGCCCTGCTCGCCTATCTGACTGGTGGCGCGCTCCACGCCGGCGCTCGATAGTGGTTCGAGCGTCTTCATGTTCTCGTTCCCGAAGAACTTGGCGTTGGTCACAGTGGGTCCGCGGGTCGGACGACGCTATGGAGATTTCATCGCCCGTAACGTCGCGACGGGCTGGCGTCCGCGGCACCGGGCGAGGAGGAGGCGTGTGCACCGTGGTCGCGGCGCCGCCGGCTTTCCTTCGACTAGTACGTGGGACTCCGTCGGAGCAACGACCTGGGGGCTCCACCGGACTCGGTTCGTCTTTGTTGGCCACCGCAACAAGGCTTCGGATAGTGGCACTCCATTCGTCCAGTTTCCCCGTAGTGGGAGGAAAATCGAGGAGCAACTGCGCGCGCGCCAGGGCTTCTGCTGGCGTTGGTGGCAGCGAAACCTGCACGGATCGCGACGCGCTTCGACTCCTGACCATGTCAGAAGGAGCTCTGAGGGAGTCCTGGATTAGGGGGTGTTCGGATAGCCGAACTATACCTTCAGTCGGACTCCAGGACTATGAAGATACAAGCTTGAAGACTTCGCCCCGTGTCCGGAAGGATCTTTCCTTCGCGTGGAAGGAAAGCTAGGCGTGCAGATATTCAAGATCTCCTACCATTGTAACCGACTCTGTGTAACGCTAACCCTATCCGGTGTCTATATAAACCGGAGGGTTGTAGTCCGTAGGACAACCATCATCATACACAATCATACCATAGGCTAGCTTCTAGGGTTTAGCCTCCTTGATCTCGTGGTAGATCCACTCTTGTACTACCCATATCATCAATATTAATCTAGCAGGAGTAGGGTTTTACCTCCATCGAGAGGGCCCGAACCTGGGTAAAATAAAGTGTCCCTTGTCTCCTGTTACCATCCGACCTTGACGCACAGTTCGGGACCCCCTACCTGAGATCCGCCGGTTTTGACACCGACATTGGTGCTTTCATTGAGAGTTCCTCTATGTCGTCGCTTTTAGGCCCGATGGCTCCTTTGATCGTCAACAACGATGAGGTCCAGGGTGATACTTTCCTCACGGACAAATCTTCGTCTTCGGCGGCTTCGCTCTGCGGGCCAATTCGCTTGGTTGTCTGGAGCAGATCGAAAGCTACGCCCCTGTCCATCAAGTCAGGTTAGGAAGCTTAAACTACACGGCAGATATCCGTGGAGACTTGATCTTCGACGGGTTCGAGCCACAGCCAAGCGCGCCGCACTACCTCGAGGGGCATGATATAGCTCTGCCTCCGAATAGTGCCCTTGAGGCCGCACACGCTCCAGCCCCGATCCTCGACTCGGAGCCTGCTGCGTTCTTGGAGGATGAACGGTTGGACGTCACCTCGGGGGCTGTGATCTTGAAGGCGATCGAGCCGAACGCCAGCCCCGTACTCCGCACGGCCCATCACTCCAAGGAGCCGGATTCTTCTCCGAACTCCGGGCCTTCCGTGCCCCTGCCGATCGAATCCGATTGGGCGCCTATAATGGAGTTCACAGCCCCGGACATCTTTCAGCACTCACCTTTCGGTGATATCCTGAATTCTCTAAGGTCTCTCTCTCTATCAGGAGATCCCAGGCCGGACTATGATCTGCGAGGGTGGGATTCGGACGACGAAGAAATTCAAAGCCCACCCACCACCCACTTAATAGCCACTGTCGATGATTTAACCGACATACTTGACTTCGGCTTCGAAGACTTCGACGGTATGGACGACGAAGGAAGAGACGAACAAGAACCAGCACCTGTAGTGCGCTGGACCGCCACCTCGTCATATGACATATATATGGTGGACGCTCCAAAGGATGGAGACGGAGATGGAACAGTGGAGGATGACACCTCAAAAAAACAGCCAAAACGCCGGCGTCAACGGCGCCGCTCTAAATCCCGCCACAGAAACGGTGATTCCGGCACGGGAGATAACACTACCCCGGATAGCGCCGAAGAACACCAAATCCAGCAAGATCCGGCGCAGGAAGATGGAGAAGCCAGCCCTCATGAGAGAGCGGCAGAGCGAGAGGTTGAGGATGATAACTACATGGCTCCCTCCGAAGACGAGGCAAGCCTCGACGACGACGAATTCGTCGTACCATCAGAGCCCGCCGAACAAGAGCGTTTCAAACGCAGGCTTCTAGCCACGGCGAATAGCCTAAAGAAAAAGCAGCAACGGCTTAGAGCTAATCAAGATTTGCTAGCTGACAGATGGACTGAAGTCCTTGCGGTCGAAGAGTATGAACTCGAGCGCCCCTCCAAAAATTATCCTAAGCGCGGGCCGCTACCCCAATCAGAGGGGGAAACACCTGCATCACCAATGCATGACATGGCAGACCGGCCAGAGGCCTGTCGAACCTCTAAACAAGCCATGCCCCGGTGCCGCTCAACTAAGGCACGGGAAAATGAGCCAGACCTGCGAGACGTACTGGAGGATAAAGCAAGGCAAACAAGATCGATCTATGGATCGCGCGGACGCCCGACGACACGTGATGATCTTCACTCCGGACACAATAAATCCGGCCGGGCCGAACACAACAGGCATCGCTCTTCCGAGCTGCGTCATGACATAGCCCAGTACAGGGGCGCCGCACACCCACTATGCTTCAGAGATGAAGTAATGGATCATAAAATCCCAGAGGGTTTCAAACCCGTCAACATCGAGTCGTACGATGGTATGACAGATCCGGCAGTATGGATTGAGGATTATCTCCTTCACATCCACATGGCACCTGGCGACGATCTACACGCCATCAAATATCTCCCCCTTAAGCTTAAGGGACCAGCCCGACACTAGCTTAACAGCCTACCAGCGGACTCAATCAGTTCTTGGGAAGACCTGGAAGCCGCATTCCTCGACAACTTCCAGGGGACCTATGTGCGGCCACCGGACGCCGACGACCTAAGCCACATAATTCAGCAGCCAGAAGAATCGGCTAGGCAATTCTGGACACGGTTCCTAACAAAGAAAAATCAGATAGTCGATTGTCCGGACGCAGAGGCCCTAGCAGCCTTCAAACATAACATCCGCGACGAGTGGCTTGCCCGGCACCTGGGACAGGAAAAGCCGAAATCTATGGCAGCCCTCACGACACTCATGACCCGCTTTTGCGCGGGTGAAGATAGCTGGCTAGCTCACAGCTACAACTTATCGAAGAACCCTGGTAATTCGGATAAAGGACAAAAGTGGCAGGACACGACGAAATAAGCAAAAGCGCTGCGTTAGCAGCGACATCAATGAGGATACGACAGTAAATGCCGGATTCAGAGGCTATAGATCCGACCAGCGGAAAAAGCCATTTAAAAAGAATACCCAGGGCCCGTCCAGTTTGGACCGGATACTCGACCGCTCGTGCCAGATTCATGGCACCCCCGAAAGGCCAGCCAATCACACCAACAGCGATTGTTGGGTGTTCAAGCAGGCAGGCAAGTTAAGAGCCGAACACAAAGACAAGGGGCTGCATAGCGACGACGAGGAGGAGCCCAGGCCGCCGAACAACAATGGACAGAAGGGGTTTCCCCCACAAGTGCGGACGGTGAACATGATATACGCAACCCACATTCCCAAGAGGGAGCGGAAGCGTGCGCTACGGGACGTATACGCGATGGAGCCAGTCGCCCCAAAGTTCAACCCATGGTCCTCCTGCCCGATCACTTTCGATCGAAGGGACCACCCCACTAGCATCCGTCACGGCGGTTTTGCCGCATTGGTTCTTGACCCAATCATTGACGGATTTCATCTCACGAGAGTCCTAATGGACGGCGCCAGTAGCCTGAACCTGCTTTATCAGGATACAGTGCGAAAAATGGGCATAGATCCATCAAGGGTCAAGCCCACAAGGACGACCTTTAAAGGCATCATACCAGGTGTAGAGGCCAATTGCACAGGCTCGATAACACTTGATGTGGTCTTCGGATCTCCAGATAACTTCCGAAGCGAAGAGTTAATCTTCGATATAGTCCCGTTCTGCAGTGGCTATCACGCCCTGCTCGGACGAACCGCATTCGCTAAATTCAATGCGGTGCCGCACTATGCATATCTCAAGCTCAAGATGTCAGGCCCTCGAGGAGTAATTACGGTCAACGGAAACACAGAATGCTCCATCCGTACGGAGGAGCACACGGCGGCCCTCGTAGCGGAAGTACAAAGCAGCCTTTCAAGGCAACTCTCCAGTCCGGCCGTTAAAAAGCCGGACAATGCAAAGCGCGCCCGGAGTAACCTGCAACAAGACTGCCTGGCACGTTCGGAGCAAGCATAGCAATACGGCCCAACCCCAGCCATCGTAACATAGCGGAGCTAGTACCTCGAGTACACAACTATGCCCTCGAAATTCCATGGGCACAGGGGGAGGGGCACATTAACGGCATGCTTACAATACGGCATCAAATGTACTAGGGGTTGCCGGATTCTTTTTTTTACTTTCAGGACTCCACACTCTGGATAACCTGTTCGGCTTTGCTCCCGCACAGACGATGCAAGACCCAGGAAAGCAGACAAAGCTACGCCGCATTACGGAACTCTCAGGTGGTCTCTATTTCGAGCGATATATCTGTTTCTAAATTCCGCGGCCTGCGCCTGGTCAGGACATGTTAAATAGTCTAATATCTTTTTTGCTTATCGCACTACTTGTATCGTTCGGCTTTGATAAATAGCCTCTCTATAAACAATGCATAGCT